>CM021100.1:446353477-446466215 GCA_007115665.2 Sequoiadendron giganteum
AAAATATACCAAAGTCTTTTGTACCACTCACATACCTCAATATTATTTTACCAGCCTACCGATGAGACTCTTTTGGGGATTCCTTAATCCTTGAAATTAAGCTTACACCATACATAATATTAGGCCTTGTGGCTGTCAAATACATAAGACTTCCTACCAATATTTTGAACAATGTAGGATCCACAAATGGTCCATCATCCTCTTTGCTTAACTTCAATCCCATCATGACTGGTGTCAGTGCTGCCTTGCATTTCACCATATTGAATCTCTTCGAAATTTCATTTGCATATTTGGATTGAGAAATAAATATACTGGAGCATTAGATTGATGGACTTCAATGCCAAAAAAGTACTTCATAGATCTCAAGTCATTCATTTCAAATTCACTCTTCATTTTTGTTTTGAAAACATCTATGTCGGTGTTGCCACAATAGTGGTTTACACTTTCTAGGAGATCTTGATTTTTGCTGAAATCACATATTTTTAGAAAATATAATGATTTAAGCATTGAAAAGTTCCATTTAAAGGATTCCAATTTAAGAGGGTTTGATCAAACCACCTTAGACCAAGCCCCCTTGGATAGAACCCTGTTATTTTTAAACCATACCTATAATGGAGTCTCCTTTACACCTATCAAAATGTTGATAAAAAACCACTTTTGATTTACCTTTTGGGGTATCAAATGAATTCATTTGAAATTTACTTTTTGTAAGTATGTAGTCCTTATTATAAGCTTCCAAAAAATTATAATTATAATTAAATTTAATTTGATTATTATATTTAATTTTTATTTCTTGTGAATGTAGGTTTTTCATCGAAAATCAAGCTCTCTATTATGCACATGTGAAAAAATAGAAGATTATCAAAAAAAATTAAAAACTATGTCCAGGTTGGGTATTGATGTCCTTGATCTATTAAAAATAATATAATTGAATTTTGATACATACAAAAAAAGTTATAATGTATACAGTTCGCCTATGTCTGAATTGTAATTGGTTTGACTTCGAAACTTGATTAAAGAAAAAATACTTAATAAAACACTATGAAACCAAATGAACTGGTTAGATATCATAGTTACAAATCTAAATTCAACAAAATTATATTTTTATCCTTCATACAAAAAAATTTATGTTGTATACATTGAGTATCACTCCTTATAAATGTTGTTTATTGATAAAAACTAGTTTTCGAAGGAGATGAAAAAAAAAGTGCAATCTGATTCCAAAATTTTTGAAAAATATATATTTAGAATCTATAGACAAAACTTCACAAATCACTAGTTTGCATCATCTACAAATTCCTCATGGTTTAGCCGCTATAAGAGCCCGAAAGTGAATATTTAGTTAAAAAAATCAGTTCAATGTCCAATTTGCCCAAAAATTGTAAACCAATATTGTGGGATCACCCATGCTAAGATCACCAGTAAAAATTAGATCATCTACATACAAGAAAACAATTAAAATTCTACCTTGGTCATTTACTTTAATATACAAAGTTGGCTCATAGCTACTTCTTTGGAATCCATCTTCAATGAGATATGAATCAATACGGTTGTACCAAACTCTAGGAGCTTGCTTTAATCCATAAAGTGCCTTTTTTAGCCTATAAACTTTATTTTCATGAACTGTTATCTCATAGCCTTCTAGCTATTTCACATACACTTCTTCATCTATATATCCATTTAAAAATGTTGATTTCACATCCATTTGGCATACAACCCATTTATTATAAGCAACAATAGCGAATACTATTCTAATTGTGTCCATCTATGCAACAACAACAAATGTTTCATTGAAATCTATTCTAGGTTGTTGAGTAAAACCCCTTGCAACTAACCTTGCTTTATGCTTTTTCACTTTTCCATCAACATCTTGTTTAGTCTTATAAATCCATTTCACACTTATTGCATCTTTGCCTTCAAGAAGATCAACCAACTCCCATGTTTGGTTTTTCTCAATGGACACAATTTCTTCATCCATGGCTTGTGCCCATTTATCATTACCAATAGCTTCTTCAAATGTTAATGGATCATCAATATGAGAAAATAAATCAAAAACTGAAAATGAATTTGTTGTATCATTATACAACTCACTCAAACTCCTTGTTTTTCATGGTAGCATGCTTTCTAATGTTGGATCCAAAGATGTAGAACTACTTGGAGTGTTGGATGGATTTTCTCCAAGGATGCCAGCTAATGTAGGTACTGTTGTAATTGACTGTGGAGTCTATTGTACTATTGGTGTAGACAACAACATTGAAGATATTCTTGGTGTGAATGAAGGCGTAGCTTGAGCTACAACTTGTGGTGTTGTCCCAGGAGTGGAAGGAGCTAATGTTGGAGCTATAATTATTGTTGGAGTTACTTCATCTACCATATCATCATGGGGAATAGCAGCTGTAATATTTACACTCTTCTCTATACTTCCATCCCATGCTTCATTTTCCACAAATTGAACATCACGACTGATTATAACCTTCCTAGTGATAGGATTAAACAACTTGTAGGCCTTTGTATCTTTAGAATAGCCAACAAATATACATTTTTGTCCTTCATTATCTAACTTTTTCTTCAACTCATCAGGAATATGTGCATATGCAACACAACCAAATACCTTAAGATGAGAAACACTATGCTTCATACTTGTCCAAGCTTCTTGAGGTATCTTATTTTTCATACTTTTCATTGGGAACCTATTCATAATGTAACCAATAGTTGCCACTGCCTCAACCCAATATTCATTAGGTAGATGTTTGGTTGTCAACATACTATGAGCTATTAGGTAGATGTTTGGTTGTCAACATACTATGAGCTATCTCCATAATGGTTTGGTTCTTCCTTTCTGCCACACCATTTTGCTGAGGTGTATAATGAGTTGTAAATTGCTTGTGTATGCCATGTGATTTACAAAAAAACATAAAAGTCATTAGATACATATTCTCCACCTCTATCTATCCTCAAAGCCTTGATATAATGGCCACTCTGCTTCTCCACAAGTACCTTGAACTGCTGAAAAATAAGTAAATGCATCAGATTTATGTTTTAGAAAGTAGACCCAAGTTTTTCGTGTGAAATCATCAATGAAAGTAAGAAAATAAGTGCAGCCTCCTATTGATGGTGTTTGCATTTTTCCACAAATATTTGAATGCACAATCTCAAGTGGTGCTCTTGCTCTATGTGATTTTCCAATCGAGAATGTTGTTTGCCCAAGATGCAACCTTCACAAATTCTTTTCGATTTTTCAATTAATGGCAAGCCTTTCACCATATTCTTCATGTGTAATAACTTCAACCCTCCAAAATTCAAATGTCCAAATCTGAAATGCCATAGCCAAGACTCATCTAATACAACTGATTGAAATTTTGTGTCAGTTTTTGTGCTTGTATTTTCTACCTTAAATGCTGCTCCATAATTTATATTATTTGTCTCATGAACAAAATTGGTTGTTGTTCCCTTCATAACTAGCCTTATTCTCAAAGGAAACATACGGTTGTTAGTTATTTGCACTCTAGCAATACGCAGATTGCTTGGCATTTTATCCAAAATCACACACTCATTATTTTCCAGATACACTCTAAATCCCTTTTGTACCAATTGACCAATGCTCATTAAATTATGCTTTAGGCCAGCAACATAGTATACATCAAGCATCTTTTTTTGCTCCCCCTCTTTGGTTAAAATATCAACTATTCCTTTGCCTAAAACTGTGACCTTGTTGTCATTGCCAAGTGTGACTTCAGTTTGGACTGATTTATCTAAAGTAGATAACAAATCTACATTACCAGTCATGTGATTACTACACCCAGAATCTAAGTACCAAATGTCACTTGGGCTTTCTTCGACAACATTACATTCAACGAGAGAGTTAGTAGGAATTGCTTCAACAATTTTAGTGTATGCAATGAACATAGTGCTTGTTTGAGCATTGCTACTTGACTGATTTTGACTTTGCTTGTGTTGATCATACCTTTTTTTCTTGCATTCATTTGCATAATGTTCAAATTTCTTACAATAATGACATTGAACTTGTGATTTATCAACTCTTTGGCCACTTAGGTGACTGAAATTTTGATTTTGACCTCTAAAATTCTAATTTGGACCTCTACCAACACTATTTGTAGAATTATTGTTACATCCACTTCTAGGTGAATTTATCCCTCTACCTCTAGGACTGAATCTTTGTTGTCCTCTTCCATGAGTTATAGATGATTGAGATGAAAAATCATTTTCCAATGACATGTTTGACCTATTTAGTCTAGATTCATGATTGATAAGAGAAGCATGAAGCTCATCAACATTAAACTGGGTACGTGAAGGATCATGATGGGCCAAAAAGTGGCGATATGTAAGTGATATGATGGCCCATGTGGCTGCCAACTTTTTTTTTACCCAAATTATTTGATGAAACTAAAATAATTTTTAAAAGAGATTCTTAGCTTTCCACCAATATAAATTATTCTTTACTTTGAATTTAATAAATAATTATTATTCATTTTCTATTTGAATTACGACTAAAGTCTTGATTGATAGGCTGATTGAAAAATATCTATAACTTTCAAAGGGTATCACATATTTTGAATCCAAAACATATGTCACTTTCTATGTTTCACATACTATAGAATTAAAAAAAGAACAATTAAATTTTATGAAGTTTTGACCAAGTTAAGATGATCAAACATACACGTTTTTTATATTTTTTTTAAGTTGTAATAAAAAAATCATAATTAATTATTTACTTGGAAAAAACTTACAAAAAAATATGCATCACATCAGGACATGAGTCCTCTACTTATATCTAAAATATTATAAAAAAATATTATCATTTTAATGTGGTTAGGGTGGTTAGATAGACACCTACTTCTTATTTTTTCCCTGAAATTTAAGTACTAGACTGCATTGAAATTTGAAATTTTCACCAAATAATTTTTTTATTTTTTTAAATAAATCTAGTAGTTTAGAAACTAAATTCAATTTTCTACAGATTCTATTCTTACATAGTTTTGAAATAATATAGATAACATTCAAATTTTTACGTCAAGTTTCCTAACTCTGATTTTTTGAATTTTCATCGTCACTTAAGGGCGTGTTTTTTCCATGATGATCCTACACATACTCAACTGACTCAAATCTTTAGTTTCCTCCAAATTCACAACTAGAGGATCAAATTTAGGAGGAAGGCCTCTAAGAACTTTCTCAACAATTTTCCTATCCTCTATGGCCTCTCCATGTGATTTAATTTGATTAGTTAGGTCAATAACATGAGTAAAGAAGGATTCTACTGAATCTGAGTTTTTCATTGATAAATTTTCAAACTCTCTTTTAAGAAGTTGTAACTTAGGAGTCCTTACTTTGTCCATACCTTGGTACACAAGTTGAAGTGTATCCCATGCCTCATTGGCATGCTTTTCTGCTGCCACTCTTGGGAGTATGCTCTCATGCATTGCTTGGTGGATATAGAATAATGTTTTTCCATCCTTCTTCCTCTATTCTTTCAAGGCATCTTTCTCAGCTTGTGTGAGTGCATTATATGTTGCTTGGTCTAGTGGTTCCATATAACCATTCTCAACAATTTCCCAAATTTCTTGAGACTGAAATAGGGCTTTCATAGTTAGAGACCAATACTCATAATTCTTTCCTATAAAGACAAGGGTTTGTAGACTAGACAATGGTGCACTAGAAGTGGAGGCCATGTCTTCAAACAAAATAGAAAAACAACGGTTCCTTTGGCTCTGATACCAGATGGGGGATTTAAAAGGAGGAGCAGAGGAGGAAAGATTTACACATAACAAAAACAAAAAAATAACAACCTAGATTTTTTTATATATATTTAACCCAAAAAAATTAAACAACAGGCTGCACATAAAATTGAAAAAATATTTTTCTGCTCTCAACCAGATATAGGGGAAACGTACCAGTAGCTACAAGGGCTAACTTCGTGTATTCGTGCAGAGTGTAAAATAGGTCCAATTTTAAATAACTTTTTTTGGTCTTCTTTGTAAGCGAGTTAGGACCTTAAAAAGAAAAATTTGGCTTGTGGGTATTTAAAATACCTTTTGTAGAACCTGTCAAACGAGAAGTGCTGAAAAAAAGATGTTTTTAAACCTTCGCCCACTACATTTTCATGACTTCGCCCATACCTATTCATCCTAAATCCAATAATATTCTATAAAAAAGCCAATTTACAATTATCAAATAACCTGTTATAAATTAGGTTTGTATGTGGGCCCGATCAAAATATCACATGGGTCCACTAGGAGGTGGTCACTTTAATATCAACCTCACCACATTACATTGTTAACCACGTGCCCCATATGCTTCATCAACCCACATGTATGTCTCAACCTCACCACCTGCGCTTGTTAACCACGTGCCCCATTCGCCTTCATCACCGCACCAAAAACTTCTAACCTAACCCGTAGTTGTTGGGCAGCTTTAAGCCCTAAACTCATCATCTCCCACGGTTTTCTCATCATCGTCTCCTTTCTCCCACCGTCGACTCGAGCTCGTGCAGCCATGGTGACTTCGTCTGAAACCCGAACGCTGCAGGTAACATCTCCACCTCCCTTCACCTGCAAGTTTGTTTGTATAACAGTGGGTTTTCATTGGCGTCGACAGTGTTTGAGTGAATTTCTCTGTATGGTGCTGTGATAACTGACTGTAATCATTTTGTTTTACATGTGATTGTTACAAAATTGATCCCTCGTGAATTATTCTATCAATGCCATCGAGGGTTTGCTTGGGTTTGACTGTAATCATTTTGTTTTACATGTGACTAGTACAAAATTGATCCCTCGTGAATTATTTTGTCACTGCCATCAAGGGTTTGCTTGGATTTGACTGTAATCATTTTGTTTTACATGTGACTGGTACAAAATTGATCCCTCATGAATTATTCTATCAATGTCATTGAGGGTTTGCCTGGATTTGACTGTAATCATTTCTTTTTACATGTGACTAGTACAAATTTGATCCCTCGTGAATTAATCTATTTATGCAATCGAGGGTTTGCCTGCTATGATTTTATTTGACATTATTTTATAAATAATCACATGTAATGTGATTCAAACAAAACATTGACGAAATTTTTACCAAGTATTATACTAAAATTTTATGGGTTTCCAGTTTTAACCCCAAATTATTGAGGGGTTTCAGCATACGGGTTAATGGGTTTACAAATTTTGTTGATTCTCTTCGAATCCCTTCATCAACCCACCATAAACTTATAACCTAGCCCGTAGTTGCTAGGCAACTTTAAGCCCTAAACTCATCATCTCCCATGGTTTTTTCATCGTCATCTCCTCTCTCCTGTCGTCGACGCGAGCTCGTGCGACCATGGCGACTTCGTCCGACACCCAAACGCTATAGGTAACGTCTCCACCTCTCTTCACCTACAAGTTTGTTTGTAGAACAGTGGGTTTTCGTTGGCGTCGACGGTGTTTGAGTGAATTTCTTTGTATGGTGTTGTGATAATTGACTGTAATCATTTTGTTTTACATGTGACTGTTACAAAATTGAACCCTCATGAATTATTCTGTCAATGCCATTGAGGGTTTGCCTGGGTTTGACTGTAATCATTTTGTTTTACATGTGACTGGTATAAAATTGATCCCTCGTGAATTATTTTGTCAATGCCATCGAGGCTTTGCCTGGGTTTGACTGTAATCATTTCTTTTTACATGTGACTGGTTTAAATGTGATCCCTTATGAATTAATCTGTCTATGCAATCGAGGGTTTGCCTGCTATGATTTTTTTTGACATTATTTTATGAAATAATCACATGTAATGTGATTCAAACAGAACATTGACAAAAAATTTATGAAGTATAATAACGAAATTTTATGGGTTTCGAGTTTTAACCCAAAATTATTGAGGGGTTTCAGCATACGGGTTAATGGATTTACGGATTTTGTTGATTCTCTTCGGATCCCTGCAGGTTAAGTGGAATATAATAGTGCCTGCTAGAAGACTCTCTAAAAGGTTTGTAGGAAGAGGACCATGCGCCACTAGAGTCACTCATGGGGTGCACTTCATTGATGAAGAGTCTGTAGAGAAAGTGCATGCAATTCCCGCAGAAGATGTTCCTGACTCTGCAGATGAAGCCACCAACACAACCAAATTGAAGGGGTTCGACCGAACCAAATTGTTCGAACGAACCTTTAACATGGTTCGGTCGAACCACAGGGTTCGACCGAACGCTATGTTCACTCGAACCCCATTGACATGTGAGCAGAAATATTAAAATAAAGGGGTTCGAGCGAACTAGGGTCAGTCGAACCCCCTTAATAGGGATTTTTTTTTTTTTTAAAAACTGTCATTTTCCAGGACCCCCTAAATTTCCCTCATTATTTTAAAGGCATTCGAGCGAACTAGGTTCGGCTGAACCCCTTAAAGAGGTTCGATCGAACATAGGTTCGGCCGAACACCTTTCTTCCCCTATCTCCTCAAAAAATTGATTTTTTTTTGTAAAAAATTGTCGTTCGAAGCTCAATTTGAAAATGAAAATGCAGAAAAATTCAGAAACCCAACTAGGTAATGATAGTCCTCAGAATGACCTATTCGTCGAATATAATTTTAATATGATTTGGTTTTATTATGTATTTTATTTTTTAGTTTTATTAAACATAGGTTTTTCACTGAAAATCAAAATCTATGGTCTGCACATGTGGAAAAATAGCAGATTATCAAAATAAAAAATTTAAAAATATGTTGAGGCTAGGTATTGATGTCCTTGATCCATTAAAAAAATAAAAAATGAATTTCAATTCATACAAAAAAAGTTATGTTGTATACAATCCGCCTATGTCTGAGTTGTAATTAGTTTGACTTTGAAACTTGATTAAGGAAAAAATATTCAATAAAAAACTATGAGACCAAATGAAAGTGGTATATATCATAGTTACAAATCTAAATTCAAAAAAATTAGAATTTTATCCTTCATACAAAAAAATTTATGTTGTATACGGTGAGCGTCACTTTTTAAAAATGTTGTTTTCTGAAAAAAAACCAATTTTCGTGGGAGATGGAAAAAAAAGTGCAATCTGATTCCAAAAAAATTGAAAATAATATTTTTATAATCTATAGACAAAATGTGATGAGACTCTAGTTTGCATCATTTTTAAATTCCTCACGGTTTAGCCGCTACAAAAGCCCGAAAGTGAAGATTTAGTTAAAAATAATAACTGCAGTGTCTAGTTTGCCCAAAAATTGTAAACCACTATTGTGGGATCACCCATAATGAAATTATGATAAGAAAAGAATAAACTAGAAATTTCATTACAAAATAGATTCTATATTTTATCTTAATTGAATTAAAACTACAAGGGGCTTAAATATGTTATACAACTATTGTTTCTTCAAAAATATTTATAAAAGAATAGATGTATCATGTGTTTTTTATTATAAAAGCAGGGGTTAAGGCCCTAATCCCAAACATAGCAGCAACAAAAATAGGCTACATAGCTCAAATTTTAAACCATAACACATCGAAAAAATAGTAGGCAACCAGGCCAATAGACAAATGAAAAGTTCAGTAGCAAGTAAGAAACGAAAACATAACAGTTAGTAACATCAATAGAAACAAAAAGAGACTTAACGAGGTGGCATGCAAACCAAATAATGAGAAAGGAATGTAGGACCCAAAAGAAGAAACAACTAAAAATTAATCCTTTTGACTATTAATCAACTCCCATTCCTTGGTTAGTGTTTCCAACTCCTTGGTCCATGGGTCCTCTCCATCTCCAATGTCTTCATCCTCTTGCTTGTCATCTTATTCGAATGGTTTCATCCTGTGTTTTCTTTTTCTCACTTTAGCTTGGCCATTTAGAGTGCCAAAGATTACTTTGCACATAATCCCATAGGTTATTACAATATGCCTCCTGAAGGCACTGCCCAATCTATTGATTTTGTTATTTTATAATGTGTTATTCTTTCAAGAATTTAAAATTAATGGAATGTGAAAAATAACATGGTCCAATAAATATTTTAAAAATATTAAAAAGCCTTAGTAAATAAATTGAACAATTATTGTTGAAGTTCAATTATTCTTAAAGTGTTGTTAATTTTTTGTGAGTTTAGAATGAATGAATACTATTCATTGTAAGTCTTTATCTCAATAAAAAATGGATCTTTTAATTTATTCAAATAATAAAAGCTTTTGTTAGCAAATATTTGCATTATTTTATAATGTGCCCATGCATTATTTTAACGGCCCCATGATATCAAAGTAGAATATTTTATTTTAACTCTATCTAAATCCATTCGATTAGACTACTTCAATAGCTCATGAAGATCCAAACAGAAGGTTAAGTGAACTATATAAAATGCATATACAAATCTAAACCGACTTCTTTATTAAATATTTTTTAGTAAATATAATATATAATTGAATTGATCTACTTCAATAACGATTATTTTACTTCTATATAATTTTTTTCTCCTTCATGTTAGCATATCTAAATAAAATTAGAAAGCAGGAGAGATGGTGTCCTAATAACTGATACATATAAAGAATCTTTAAAGTTTATGTCATAGACCTAATACCAAGTCTATAATGATTTAGGTTTCTCCAATTTCTACACATTTTCCTGCACGACATAGGGAAACGTTGCTTTAGTCATATTTTTTGTATCCCATATTATCTGTAAATTATATCTTATTTACATAAAATACTTATTTTATTGATCAAAATTTATTTTAACTATTAACTTTGCTAATGCTTAAGAATAATTGTGAACTTTTAGTCCTTTTTAAGGAACCCATATTCGGTTCCACCTTCGTCTGTGTGAATTGTTGTTTCTTCCTTAGGTTACAATGAAGAAGAGCAATTCTTTCGTCAGTATCCAAGTAACACTGCTCTTCTTGTTAGCATTTTCTAGAGTAACTTATGCAAAGACTGCAAGTAAGCCATATGTTGTTCACATGTTGAAATCCATGAGCATGGCCCATGCGGCCAGATTGGCCGTGTATAAGGCTTGTTGGGAACTCAATGTCACGTGTGATGACAACGAAGTAGCCACTGCTATGGAAAAATCCATCCAAGAGAGCATTGACATTATTTCGGGTTGGCTTAGGGTGAGGTCCCATGGAAGCTCTGGGATTTATTTTGAAAGAGCAAGGGGTCTCATGAAGAGAAAAAATAAACTGTTAGATAATAAATTAGAATTCTTTTCTCAACAATAGCAACCCCTACTTTTTAGATCAAAAAATTAAGTGGGTGTAAAAAGGGTGGGGCTAGAAATTGTCCCACCAGTTTAGGTTTCTTTTTGCTACTTTTCAATCACATGAAGTTTTAAAATTCTCACCAATTAACTTTTTTATTATTTTATATTTATTTAGGCTGGTGAATTGAATATGAAAAATAGTAAAATTCATGAGACCATCAGCTTCCACAAATATAAGAACTTAAACTTTTAAGCTTAAACTATGATTCAAAATTCAAGGGACCACCCACTTTAAAATCATCCTAAAAAATCTCAACAACACCTACTAAATTTTTTTAGGGAGCCCCCCTCCATGCAACCCCACGCTTAACTAGCACACTCTAAGGGTTGACCACTTAAGTGGCTAGTGTGGGCCCCCTTAATCCATCCCTTTCGCTGTTTGTGATCACCCATTCACATTCGCTATTAATCCTAGATGCAAAGTTAATTTTTTAAAACTATTTTCTCCCACCAATATTATCCCCATTAGCAACAAACAGGTTTCTAATCCGAAAAGACTTCATTTGCACACATACTTTTCCTAGTACATTTAACGAGAAATGGGAGTACAATGGTCCGCTGGTATGTTAACTTTTCCATAATTGTTGCTTGCACTACGTATATTAAAATTTCAATGTTTCTGGTTTCTATGTATCCTATGAATTTGTGGTGTAGCTAAAGAGAATGGGAGACAAAAGGCGACTTCTGCCATTAAACGTTGGAAACTTGTGTGTGTGATATTGGGATTAGATGCCATGATGCAATATGTGCTTCTCAATACATTCCTTTCTAGGAATGTAAACAAAAGCAAGTGTTTAGGGGATTCCTTCCACGCTCTCCACCTTCGTTTCCTCTCTCACACTCTTTTCTCTTCTTTACTTGCTAAAATGTCTCTACTGAAGGGAAAACGGGCATGGATCTAGAGACCCAACAGTGCGGAATACATTCCCTTAACACTAATACAACAGAGGAGAAAAGCATAAACTAGCTTCAATAGCTTTCTAAAACTACTTGAGATGAGTACAAGCATGTAAAATAAATATTACACAAAATTGAGCATTCACAATTGACACCAGATATACGTGGGAAAACCTTTTTAGGTAAAAAACCCACCACACAAAGTCCAGACAATTTGTATTACAGTAACAAAATAGTTACAAACAAAATTACAGTCCTCTCTGATCAGCTCACATCAGTCACACTTGAATCTCTCACTATTAAAATGTTCACTCAAAAACATATAGTTTGAAATCTCTCTTTTTTGCAATAAGTCCTCGACTTCCTTAAGTCAAACTTTTTTAATCAATTATGTCAACCAAGCACTGACTAACAAGTACAAACATGTTTGATCCAATTGCACCAAAGATCTGCCCATACCAATCTCATTGCATCGAGCTACCCAGGCATTAATGCCATTACCCAAATCGGGTCTTGTTTCACCACCCTGAATTGACCTGCACTTGCTGCAATAACTTTGTTGGTTTATGTCCAATTATGCTTTGACACTGAGCCACGTGTCTATAAACCATTCACCATCTGCTTCTAACACCGAGTCCAACTCGGTCAAGACTGGCCCCGAGCTCGACTGAGCTCTCCAAGTCTTTACCACGCTATTGCCGAGTCCATCCGACCAGCTCATGGTATAGCGGTAAGCCAGCCGAGCTCATTCGAGCTCTTACCGTGCTACCGCGGGCAGCTCCAAGACACATCGCAGTACAATGGTAGTCGGCTTGGCAAACTGTTGGCGGTCTTACCGTTGTTAGCCTCTTGGTTGGCCGCGGTAGGGCAGTAACTGCCAGCCAGGCCGCTGGCGGCCTTACCGATCCACCGCGGTCAGCCTCTTGGCTGGCCGCGGTAGGGCGGTAACTGCAAGCTAGGCCGCTGGCAGCATTACCATGGCCACCGTGATTGGCCTCTTGGCTAGCCGTGGGAGGGTAGTAACTGCCAACCAGGCCGCTGGCGGCATTACCACGGCCACCGCGGTCAACCTCTTGGCTGGCCGTGGTAGGGCAGTAACCGCCAGCTAGGCCGCTGGCGGCCTTACCGCGGCCACCGCGGTCAGCCTCTTGGTTGGCCGCGGTAGGGCGGTAACCGCCAGCCAGGCCGTTGGCAGTCTTAGCACGGCCATTGCGGTGAGGAGGAATACTATGCGCAGTAAGGTGGTAATCGCCAAGCACTTCACCATGGTACCACCAAAACAACATAGGGGACTACCGCGGTATGGCGAAAAAGCCAGAAATGAACAATTTTTCACCAAGACTTTGAAAGTTTGGGCTTCAGGCTAGAAGTTGAGACATAGTTTCTCAACAAGCTCCCACTTGGCGAACACTTCCAGCCAACCCCATTGCGTCAAAAAATCATTGTCTATCATAGGCCCCAAGGCCCATCGATTCTGCGCACCATCTGAACTTGTCTATGCTAACCGGCTTTGTCAAAGCATCTGCAAAAAATTTCAGGGTGTCCACCTTTTCCAGACTGACCTTGCCATCTTCAACCATATCCCTTACAAAATGATATTGCACATCAATGTGCTTGGTTCTGGCATGAAAAGTTGGATTTTTTGCCAAATAAATGGCACTTTGACTGTCACAGCAGATTGAAATCTGCCCAGCATTGAATCCAATGTCTGAACACAAACGGTTTTACCAGAAAACCTCTTTACAGGTGTGAGTTACAGCCATGTACTCTGCCTCTGTCGTGGATAAAGAAACTACAGTCTGTCGCTTGCTCATCCAGTTGATAGCTCCACCATTAAGCATGAAAGTGTATCCATCGGTGGATCGCCTGCTATCAATGTCCCTTGCCCAATCTGAATCAACATCCTTGGGGATGTTGAGAGTCCTCTATGATGCAACCATACTGCATGGTAACATAGTGCATAATTTGAAGTCCCCTTCAAATATCTGAATACTCTCTTCACAACATCCCAATGTGATCTTCCCGGATTTTCCATAAATCGGATTAGAACCCCCACTGCTTGGGCAATGTCTAGTCTTGTACAGACCATAGCATACATCAAACTACCAACAACACTTGCATAAGGCACACTGGTCATGTCCTCCATCTCAGTAGCAAACTTTGGACAGTCTTCAACAAACAACTTAGTTCCATGCAAGATTGGAACAACAAGCTGCTTGCAGTCATCCATGCTAAACCTCTCCAAAACTGTCTTCACATACTTACTCTGACTGACCCAAATATTTATGCTTGTTCTGTCCCTGGTAATCTCCATTCCAAGAATGTACCTAGCTACACCAAGATCTTTCATCTTGAACTTTGCAGACAACTGAGATTTAAGATCATAAATCATAGTCTTGCTATTTCCAATAAATAACATATCATCCACATACAGGGTGATAACAAGCACATGATCATTTTCAGATTTATAATAAATGCAATGATCATATTTTTATCTCACAAATCCAATTGACAATACAAACGTGTCAAATTTTTGGTACCACATTCCAGGAGATTGTTTTAAACCATAGAGAGATTTATTTAATTTGCAAACTAGATTTTGTTTACCTCTTTCAACAAAATGCTTGGGTTGGGACATGTAGATTTCTTCTTCCAGCTCACCATGGAGAAACGATGTCTTCACATCCATCTGCTCAATTTTAAAATCATACATAGCTGCTAGAGACAATAGAAATATGATGGATGTGAGCTTTGCTACAGGGGAAAAAATCTCTCCATAAACTATTCCCTCAATTTAAGAAAAGCACTTTGCAACCAGTCGTGCCTTGTACTTCTCAACACTGCGATCAAGACCTGTCTTCTTTTTGAATATCCACTTACAGCCAACAGGCTTTTTCCCTTTAGGTAGTGGTACCAAATTCTAGGTGTCATTCTTTTTCAAAGAATCTATTTCTTCATTCATGGCTTCTAGCCAAGACTTTGTCAGCCATGTTGATTGCTTCTTTTATAGTCCTAGGCTCATCAGTGCTGGTAATTAAAGCATAGGCACAGTTTGAATCTAACATAGAGAAACCATACCTATCAGGTTGCCTTCTTTCTCATGTAGATCTTCTTATAGGCTGAGGTTGTTCTTCATCATCAGAACTTCCAGAGTTGCTTGAGCTCTCCTCAGTATCAAGTACACCATGCAGCTCTTACCTTTCTGGAGTTTGGGGAATTTCAACTACATCCTTCTTCTTGTCACTCTTATTTGTTCCAAGCTTCTGATCACTAACTGAAGGTTTTAGATCACAAAATATCACGCTTCTATTGTACACAACCTTCTCAGTATCAAGGTTCCAAAGCTTGTAACCTTTCACACCAACTCCATAGTCGATGAGAATACATTTGATAGCCTTGTTATCCATTTTAGATCTTTTTTCATTTGGCACATAAACATATGCCTCACAACCAAACACACGGATATGTCTCAGAGAGGGCTTCTTACCAGACCATGCTTCCAAAGGTGTCCTGTCAACAAGAGCTGAACAAGGAGATATATTTATCAAATAGCATGTTGTAGCCACAACCTCAGCCCAAAACTTCTGCTCCAGACCAACACCACTCAGCATACTCCTTGCCTTTTCCATCAGCATCCTGTTCAACCTTTCAGCAACTCCATTTTGTTGTGGATTGTAAGGCATTGTCTTGTGCCTTTCAATTCCATGATCAGTGCAATACCTCTTGAAATCTGCAGAACAAAATTAACCACCATTGTCTATCCTCAAACACTTAATTTTCCTTCCAGTCTGATTTTTCAAACAAAGATTCAAATTCTTTAAACCAACTGAACACTTCTGATTTACTTTTAATGAAGTATACAAATGCCCTTCTTGAACAGTCATCAATAAAAGAAACATAATATCTAGACTTTGATAACGAAGGAACATTAACTGGACCAAACACGTCAGAATGAACATAATCTAGTATACCAAAAGATTTGTGAGGACTAGAATAAAAAGAAACATGGTATTGTTTTCCATAGATACAATGTGTGCAAAAATTGAACTCAAGGTTACAATCATAAAGCCCTTCTACAAAAATTTTATTCTTCAAGGTTTTTAAACCTTTCTCACCAATGTGACCAAGTCTATCATACCAAAGCATAGTCTTCTCAGCTGGGATTTTTACCTCCATTGCATTTGCAGCCAAAGAAGAGTCTTCATCTTTCTCTACAGGTGCAGCATTACATGACTTTACAAAGGCACTCTTACAAAGAATAGGACGTGCATCCATCTTGTACAAAGTGCCAGTACGAACACCCTTAGCTAGCACCATTGCACCTCTAGCCATTTTACACCCCTTACTTGAAAAAGAAACTTCTACACCAGCATCATTTAACTTACTAACAGAAAGAAGGTTTCGAGCCAGACTTGGTATGTGAAGTATGCCACCAATACATTTGACTCTCCCGTCAGGAAACTAAATTCTGACTCTTCCTCTGCCAACTATCTCCAATGTTGAATCACTTGCCAAGTATACCTTTCCACCGTCATACTTCTTGTATTTAGAGAACCATTCTCTATTGGACATCATGTGAAAAGAAGCACTTGAGTCAACTAACCAAACATCATCTGATGCCTGAGTTGTCAAGGCTTCTGCAATGAAGGCGTCTGCATCACTTTGAGAAGATTTTTTGTCAGAAGCATTCTTCTTCTTCTTCTCCTTCCAGTCCTTCTGGATATGTCCAGGTTGCCCTCAGTTTCAACATCTCACCTTGAACTTTTTACCAGGAGACTTTGATCTCCCCACAGATTTGGATTTCCACTTCTTGTCTTTCTTCTTTCCCTTCTCCTTTGGTCTACCTCGAACAACAAGAGCCTCTTTTTCCATCTCTGAAGACTTCCTCCACATCTCTTCAGATAGCAGTGAGGCAACCACATCTTCCATCTTGAAAGCAGCAGTAGTTCTTCCAATGGCCATCACAAGATGGTCCCAACCGTCAGGTAATGAACACAAGAGGAGCATGCAATGATCCTCCTACTCAATCTTTACACCTATAGAAGCCAGCTGAGTAACACTCATGTTAAACGAGTTCAGATGGTTTGCAACAAATGCACCTTCTTCCATCTTCAAGGAGTACAACTTCTTCCTCAGGAATAACTTATTTACCAGAGACTTTCCTTGATAAATATCACCAAGATTCTTCCGTAATGAAGCTGCAAACTGCTCCTCATGGACGTTTAGGAGAACATAATCGGCTAGACTTAGTCTTATCAAACCTCTTTCTTTTCTATTAGGAAGATCCCAAGCTTCTTGCGTTGTACTTTGTGGCTTAGTTCCAGACACTACAATCCAGAGGTCTCTATCCACAAGCAAGTCTTCTATCTTGAGTTTCCATAACTCAAAGTTACTGCCATTGAATTTTTCAATGTCTATTCTACCAGATGTACTCGCCATCTCAAACAGAAACAAGTTTTAACAATGCAAGACTCCCACTGAAACAATATTAGCACAAAAAACTGATCTTTCCTACAAGGATAATACAACTGGCCAAGCTCTAATACCACTTGAAGGGAAAATAGGCATGGATCTAGAGACCCAACAGTGCAGAATACATTCCCTTAACACTAATACAACAGAGGAGAAAAGAATAAACCAGCTTCAATAGCTTTCTAAAACTACTTGAGATGAGTACAAGCATGTAAAATAAATATTACACAAAATTGAGCATTCATAGTTGACACCAAATATACGTGGGAAAACCTTTTCAGGTAAAAAACCCACCACACAAAGTCTAGACAATTTGTATTACAGTAAGAAAATAGTTACAAACAAAATTATAGTCCTCTCTGATTAGTTCACAGCAGTCACACTTGAATCTCTCACTGTTACAATGTTCACTCAAAGACATATAGTTTGAAATCTCTCTTTTTTGCAATAAGTCCTCGACTTCCTTAAGTCAGAATTTTTTAATCAATTCTATCAACCAAGCGCTGACTAACAAGTACAAACATGTCTGATCCAATTGCACCAAAGATTTTCCCATACTGATCTCATTGCATCGAGCCACCCAGGCATTAATGCCATTACCCAAATCGGGTCCTGTTTCGCCACCCTGGGTTGACTTGCACCTGCTGCAATAAATCTATTGGTTTTTATCCAATTATGCTTTGACACTGAGCCACGTGTCTACAAACCATTCATCATCCACTTCTAACATCGAGTCCAACTCGGTCAAGATTGGCCCCGAGCTCGACTGAGCTCTCCAAGTCTTTACCGCGCTACCCCCGAGTCCATCCGACCAACTCGTGGTATGGCGATAAGCCAGTCGAGCTCATCCGAGCTCTTATCGTGCTACCGTCGATTCCATCCGACTGGCTCACGGTATGGCAGTAAGCCACCCGAGCTCATCCAAGCTCTTACCTCGCTACCGCGGGCGGCTCCAAGACACACCGCGGTACATCGGTAGCCGACTTGGTAGACCGTTGGCAGTCTTACCGTGCCCACCACAATCAACCTCTTGGCTAGCCGTGGTAGGGTGGTAACCGCCAGGCCAGACAAAAAGGCTAATACCGCGGCCACCGCGGTGAGGAGGAAGACTGCGTGCGGTAAGGCGGTAACCACCAAACACTTCACCGTGGTATCGCCAGAACAGCATAGGGGACCGCTGCGGTATGGTGGTAAAGCCAAAAATGAACAATTTTTCGCCAAGACTTTGAAAGTTTGGGCTTCAAGTTGGAAGTTGAGACATAGTTTCTCAACATCTAGCCCATTGGAATAGAAAAGCTTCTCTTCATTGCTTTGGTCTTCATATTATTTTTGTCATTATTATAGGGGTCTTTCAAATTTTTGTCTACTAACACTCTGATCTATTACATTCATTTGGTTTCTACCGATAACATATACTAAGTTCTGCTAATAAATGTGATTTTTAGAATAAAAATTATAAATGAGCACTCTTAGTGGTGTGATTTTTTAGGTTTAGTATGTGTTTCATTTTATGTTGTTTTGATCAATGATAATTTTGAGGGTCATATGTGTAAACTATGTTCTTGTTTTATGAAGTTGAATAAAACTCTAAAGATATATGTGGATTAAAGTTGGAAAATGTTTAAAGGAATAATATTTACATTTAATCTGGATCAATAAGGGTAGAGAAGACAAACAAGAAGGATACCAAGTGCCACTGTCAAACTTATGTTTAAAACCTATCTCTCAATGAACACCTAAATGATGAATAGTGGTATCATAACCATTTTTCAATGATATTGTCAACTAAACCATTAGACAAATGAAAAAACATAGATTAGTGCAAGACACATTGGTTATAAATCACAGTGTGCACCGGTTATGCAAGAATAAAGGTTAATTTAAGTCAACGAAAACCTTGGTGATAACATAGATTGACAAAAAAAAGTGGCTATTCTCCCTACAAAAATGTATGTTAGAGGTATGAGAAAATACAAAAACACATAAAAATATACATAGATATATACATAACATGATGGAACAATGTAGTGCAGGGCTCGCCAAGACGAGCCTGATAAAAGTAATGAATTTCACAGATGAGAGGAAACCTTACGACGAAGAAAATGGAGAGATAACAGTGTCGTCAGGTAGTGTTTCTCATGTTTCACCAATTCTGGCTGGGAGTTTCCTATAAAAGTTGCCAACATGGTAGCTTCCGCGAGAAGCTATCATTTTCATTGAATTTTGTACATCAATAGGAATTGAAGGCTAACGTGAGTAAGGAATGCATTCTAAATTGTAATGTATTATTTTTTGAGAATATGTGTTTAAATATAATAATGCACAAAATAATCGCATGTTGGAAAACACAATGGGTTGTGAGATATTTCATTTTGCTTGTTCAAGTTTGAAAGGTGGAGAGTTTAGGGAGGATTTGCAAGTGGGGGATACATAAAACTAACCAAATTGACCTGAAGGGCGACTAACCAATTGGTCTATTACATGTAGAGGTTTTACAATAGTATGTTAGTTGCAGGTTTAATAACACCGAGTATTTTGTAACTTGCAATTTTATAAAATAGTATGAATGTAATCAAAATATTTTGTGATTAACACAGTAACAACCCAATTGGTTTTTCACCCCTTAGCTCAGTTTGGTTAGACATCCAATTTTTTCCATACTACCTTTTTACAAAAAAACATGAATGTAACAAAAACCTTTTGTTTTGTAGACAGTGAGAATGTAATGTAGTTCACCTTCAAAATTTATTTGAAAACTCTTAGTTAGAGTAAAAATTGCATTTCGATTTCTTCATATGATTGGAACATAGAAACTATGATAGATCAAAATATAGTTGTGGATTAGAATAGTGTTTTTTAGGATTTTTAGTTTGTAGCTTGAAATGTATATGCATCATCCACATTCTAAAACTAGAGGCAATGAAAAAGGAATCAGTTGTAAAAACACCTGAAAAGAAGAAGACCAAACTGAATGACATTGATAATGAAAATTAACTAAAGATATTCTTCTTTCTCTTGAGAAGTTGAAGAAGATGCATGTGCAGTATGTGCAATGGAAAAATAACAATGCAGAATTGGAGCAACATGTACTAGAATGCATGAAATGAAAAAAGAATCTGCTCTGAAAATATTTGAAAAGAAGTAGACCAAAGTGAATAAGATAGATAATGTATTGACTGGTCAGATTCTCTCTGCTCTTGAGAAGTTGAGGAAGGTGCATGTGTAGTATGTGTAATGAGAAAATGGCAATACAAAACTGGAGGCAACAATTACTAGGATTTATGAAATGAAAAAAAAAATAGTTGTAAGAACTCTTGAAAAAAGGCAAACCAAAGTGAATCAAATAGATAATCTATTGAATAAACATATTTTTCCTACTCTTGAGAAGTTGAGTAAGTTACATGTGCACCATGTGCAATGGAAATGTAGAAGTGCATAAACTCAAGAGGTTTTGTATTGCACATGAATTTGTGTAGGTAAAGAAAGTGAGAGATGAAGTTATAAGTGTAGTTGAACAAATGAATTCAAAGATTCTTGAACTCAAGAAATCCATGGAACAAATACAATTGAAAATAGATGATAAGGAAAAAGCAATATCAGATGTAAGTGTAACAAAAGGTAGACAAGTTTTGTTAAGAACTTTTTTAAAGAGACATCTGCATTCCCTAATCATAAAGACACTCTCAAATCTAAGCAAAAAGCGGGTGCAAAGCTACATGAAATTATTCAAGACATTCAAAACTCTATCCAATTCGGTATTATGTGTATAGAGTTTTACAACAGTACGTAGGTTGTAGATTTCATAACACCCATTGTTTTCCAACATGCAATTATTTATAGATAGTATGAATGTAATGAAAAAAAATTGTTTTGAAGACAACAAGAATGTAGTGAACTTCACCTTCAAAATTTATAGCAACTATTACTTAGAGTGAAAATTACATTTCAATTTCTTCATATGATTGAAAAATAAATACAAAATACAATTGTAGGTTGGAATTTAACACAATGAGGGTTTCCATTTATTTCATTTTGTATGTTCAAACCTAAGTGGTGGAGAGCAAGAGCATAAGTTTCAAGTGGGGGAAACATAAAACTAATCAAATTGACCTGAGGGGTGACTAACCAATTGGGTTATGTGTTTAGGGTTTTACAATAATATGTGGGTTGCATGTTTTATAACACCCAAAGTTTTCTAATTTTATTACAAATTCTTATTGACAAAAGGTTCTCAAGAAAATCATAAAATAGACCAAATTGAGGTGAGAGGTGACTAACCAATTGGGTTGTTAGGTGTAGAGGGTTTTAGAAGAGTATGTGGGTTGCAATTTTCATAACACCCACTGCTTTCCAACCTCCAATTATACATAGACATTATGATTGTAATGAATTTTTTTTATTATTTAGATAGTACAAATGTAATGAAAGGCACCTTCAAAATTTATAACAAGTCTTATGTAGAGTAAAAATTGCATTTCAATTTCTTCATATGATGCAAATATACATGCACAGTATAATTCTAGGTTGAAAAACACAGTGGGTTGTGAGTAAATGATTTATGAAATATCCATCCCAAACAATGTTGTAAAACCTTCTTCACACTGAAACCAAATGAAAACCCCTTTTCACAAGGAAAACCCTTAGAAACGTGTCAATAAATACCCCTTTTTCGCAAAAAATACATTGAATCTAAAAGCAAGCCAAATTCTTGTACCCAATGGGTTAAAAAGATAACAATAAGAAAAACTATGACAAAAAAGATATCAAATAATAAAAATAGAGCATAACAAAGTGGACACAAATCTATATTTTGCAGGCTGATTAATATTGTCTTTATTCATGTATATATAAGAAGAAGATTACAATGTTGTATTGCTGCACAAATCATAGCATAAAAAAAATTAATTGAGAACTAAAAGAAAGTCTACACATGCAACAAGCATGCGTTATTCGATCACTATGAAGATTGCAATTATGGTGAAAACAAAGCTACGACTCCAATTATGATGAAAACAAAGCTAAGCGACTAAGGAAAGTAAACTACATTTAAACTGATTGTCTAAACATGCACAACTGTGCATGACCATTGAACTTGATCAAGATGGTAGTGGCGGTGTGCACAGGAGTTAAGGTGAGGTGATACTTAAGTCTGCATGCATCATTTTTCAACATACACCCCCTTGATGCTGAGAGGACCTACAATTTGATCTTTGAGTGTCATAAATTGATCTTTCGCAACTGCCTTGGTGAATATATCCGCCTAGTTGTTCTTTAGTGTTGATGTAGTTCAATTCTACTACCTTCTTTTGCACCAAATCTGAGATAAAATGATGTTTTAAATCATAATTCTTTGTCCTATTGTGGTGGACTAGATTCTTGGCCAATTTGATGGCACTAATATTATCACAAGAAATCACTATAGGTTGAACCTGTATCTCTCCAATTTCTTTAAGAAGTTTTCTGAGCCATAATGCTTGTGTACCTGCTAAGGTGATTGCAACATACTCTACTTCCGTAGAAGAAAGGGAAAAAATACTTTGCTTCTTTGAGCTCCAATTAATCAAACCAAAACCAAAATAAAATAAATTACTAGATGTAGGCTTTCGATCATCTAAACTACCTCCCTAATCAAAATCACTAAAACCAACAAGATTGATTTTTTTAGAAGTGTACTAATTAATACCAAAATCTAGAGTTCCTCTCACATACCTCAAAATTCTCTTGACTGCCTCCATATGTATTTCAGATGGCTCTATCATGTACCTTAAAACAAGTGAGACTGAATAAGCAATAGCAAGTCTTGTGTGAGATAGAAACATCAAACTTCCAACAATACTCCTATAAGTTGTCTCATCAACTATTTCAGCACCATCATCTCTACACAACACAACTCCATGAGCAACTGGAGTGGAGCAGGGTTTACAATCAACCATATCAAATTTCTTCAACATATCTTTGGCATAATTTGTTTGGCAAATGAAAATTTCATTCTCACTTTGACAAACCTCCATTCCTAGAAAATATTTCATGAGACCTAAATCTTTCATCTCAAATTGATTCATCATATCAACTTTGAATTCATCCTTCATCTTACAATTGCTACCCATATACAAAAAATCATCAACATACAAACTTACAATAAGAATATAATTACCTTCTTGTTTGTAGTAAAGGGTAGGTTCACTCTTACTTCTTTGAAAGCCATTCTTCTGAAAATATCCATCAATCCTAGCATACCATGCTCGTGGTGCTTGCTTGAGGCCATACAAAGCCTTCTCCAACTTGTAGACTTGATGTTCTTTTCCTTGCACTTCAAAACCTTGTGACTGTTCCACATACACTTATTCTTCTAAGTACCCATTCAAGAAGGAACTTTTCACATCCATATGATGAATGCTCCATTTCATTTGAGTTGTTAGTTAAATCAACATTCTGATAGTCTCTTGTCTCGCTATTGGCGTAAATGTATCTTCATATAATCAATACCATACCTCTATGTGAATCATTTGGCAACCAATCTTGCCTTGTGTCTTTCAAAACTCCCATCACTATTGTACTTAGTCTTGTAGACCCATTTAGTACCAATCTTTTTCTTGTCATGCGGAAGATCTGTAAGCTCCCAAGTATCATCCCTGTGAATAGAATATATCTTTTCTTGCATTTCTTGCACCCAAACCTCATTAGTACTTGCATCTTTACAACATGATGGCTCAAAATTAGTCTTGGAGAGTAAAGAAAAATTTACTCTCACCTCTTGGATTTTCTTCATGTGCTTCATTTGTAGTCCTCTTATAAATATCACTTAAGCTTCTTACCTTCCTTGTAGAAATTGGACTTGAAGCTAGGCTTGCACTTGGAATTGATGAGGGGCTACTTGGTGGACTTGTAGCTCTTGGAACTAAACTGTTAGTGGGCTTCTCATGATCAATTTCATCAACAATACCATCATTCAAAATAGATTTTGGCATCTTACCATAGCCTTTTTAATGACCATAAACTCCCCCTTCATCAAAAATAATATCTCGAGAGATAACAATGCTATGGGTGAGAGGATTATACAACCTATAACCCTTAATTTTCTCACTATATCCAACAAAAATACATGATTCATTTTTTGGATCTAACTTTTGCCTCGTTTGTTCAGCTACATGTACATATGCTAAACACCCAAAAAATTTGAAATGTTGGACATTAGGCTTTTTCTCATACCAGGCTTCATATGGAGTCATCATATCGAGTGCACTTGTGGGACTTCGACTGAGAATATATATAGTTGTAACAACTGCATCACCCCAAAAATAATTGCTTAGACCCTTGGTCTGAAGCATACTTCTTGCCATTTCTACCACTATACAGTTTTTCCTTTTCGCTACTCCATTTTGTTGAGGTGTGTAAGAAATGGTGAGCTGTCTTTTGATGCCATACATATCACAATAGTTTTGGAAGTCTCTTGAACAAAATTCTCCTCCACGATCAGTCCTTAAGCATTTGATATTGCACCCTTTTTCCTTTTCCACAAGGATTCTAAACCTCTTGAATGTCTCAAGGGCTTCATCTTTGGTCTTCAAAAAATAAACCCAACATTGTCATGCGTAATCATTAATAAAAGTAATGAAATATGATGAATTACCCAAACTCTTTGTCTGCATAGGACCACAAATGTCTAAATGGAGTAACTGAAGGGGATAATGGGCCCTCCAAGCACTACCTTTTGGAAATTTCTCTCTTGCATGTTTTCCTTTGGCACATCCTTCACAAACTTCTTTATGTTTTTCAACCTTAGGCAAACCCAAAACTAATGTTTTTGATGTTAGACTCTTCAAACTATGGAAATTTAAATGTCCATACCTGAGATGCCACAACCAACTTTTGTCTTCATATGCCATATTAGCAAAATTGCTACTATGTTCTCCAAACTTAAAAGGAAACATTCTATTCTTTGACATAGGCACAAATGTAACCACCCTATTTCTTTTGTTCTTATCATAAATTATACATTGTTGATTTTCAAACACTACCTTATAATTTTTCTCACACAATTTCCCAACACTCAACAAATTATGTTTTAATTCTGGAGTGTAATAAATGTCTTTAACACTTTTCATACCTTCTTTAGTAGGAACTTCCATAGCCCCTTTTGCAACAACCTCCAATGATCTATCATCACCAAGCTTGATCTTGGATTTGAAACTTTCATCCATAAGAGAAAAGAGCTTCTCATTCCTTGACATATGGTTAGAGCAACCTAAATCTAGATACCAAACATCTTTAGAAATAGTTTCAGCTTTGTCACAAGATATAAATAAATTATTGGGAGGAACCTCATCACCCTCTTGAGCATAATGAACACTTTTATCATTATTACCTTCTTTCAATCTGCACTCTCTTTCAAAGTGTTCATACTTGTTACAATGGTAACACTGGATATTTCTCTTATCAAATCTGTCTCTACCTCTTCCTCTTGAATCACCTCTTCCTCTATTTCCTCTTGAAGGATTCTGATTTTGGCCTCTTCCTTGACCTTGGTTTTTGATAAAAGGGTAAAACAGGTTTTACAGGGACTCGGAACCACAAAGTTTACAATATAGAGAAGAGGACACCAAAGGTCCACCAAAAAAAAATAGCTGCCCAATAAAAACCAACAACAAACAGGAAAAAAAGACCAGGAGGGTCAGAAAAGAAAGGACAGCTGAAAAAGAACACAGAACAACCATTATTTCAGAGACCTAAGGACAGTCTTTGTCTCTGCCTCCAAAACCTGCATATCAGTAACCCCCTTTTTAAAGGTTTGAACCATTTTCGGGGTTAAGGGGGTCTTGCGCTTCAAATTGGCGCGGGTTCTTCTAGAAATGCCTCCATCTGTTTCCTGGCTTTTATCTTCAGTGTCTTCCAGGTCAACCACCAAGGATCCCTGCTGGGCTTTGTCTAGCCTTTTTGTCATTGCATTGATGATTATAGCATTGTGTCTTGCTATACGGTTGTTTTGATCTGCAATGGTTCTGATGTTATTTCTTAAGCCCTCAACATCAGTATCAGTAATCCTATTACTATGTACCACATCTTTCTTACCCAATTCCGCAATCTTAACACCCATTTCCTCGATCTTGCTTTGCAGGGCCCACTTTTTAATTTTAAGCTCATTGATTTCAAAGAAGGTCCAATCTAGGAGTTTAGAATGGGACTCATAATTGGTTTTAGCTAGGTAGAGAAAATCAAGGGAGGGCTCTTTACCAGTGTTAACAAGGGAATTGTCGGCATTCTGAGTGTCCGATAAAGGGCCCACACAGTGCTCTGAAGTGTTGGTATCAGCTTCCTCTAACTCAAAGGACTCTTCAGTATAAGAGAGAAGGCTTTTAGCCTAGGTAGTCTTGCTAGCAGGGCTGATCTTAGGAGGAGGACAGTTGGGCTCAAACGCAACCTGGATTTTACCCAGTTCCCTGGAAGGGCCAGCATGCAAACTAGGGGCTTTTGGGCCAGGGCTAGGGTTAAGCAAATATTCTGAGCCATTGGGCTCAGTATCATCACTATCAACATCAAGGTTGGCTTCTGAGGTAGCTGGGGCATGCGCATGCAGAAATTCAACAATAAGCCTAATTAGCCTAGTATGAAGGATAGGATATCTTTTGGGGTTCTTTTTATTATCCTCCAAACTTTTCTTCAGAGAGCAGAAGAGATAATAAGGGATAGAAACCTTTACCTTGTGGCAGAAATGGTTGAGGAGGGTGAAGTGGTACCCATAGACTTTAGTAAAACGCCCGTCCACCGTGATATACTCCATAATGGCCCGAAGGACCTTTCTCCATATAGATTTTATGGAATCAACATCAAAGTAATTGTTCACAATTTTGACCAAGTTTCGCTTTTCCTTGTCATTTTTGGGGAATCTGATAACAGCTTCATCAGAGTAAGCCCTGTCCCTGAAAAACTTCTTCCCATCAGTGGGTAATCGTGTAACTTTGGCAATTAAGTCTTCATTGAGCTCCACATTCCTGCCGAACAAAGTCAAGTTACCATCATGCCAATTTTTGGCAAAGAGATTCGTAGCCTCCAGATCAGAACCATGAAGCTTCTCCAAAAAAGGGATTAGACCTCCACTTTTTATCTTGTTCCAAACCTTAGCATTTTTCAAGTGGGTTTCATAGTTGTCCGGCTCAGTTCGCTTTCCGTCCCCACCCATATCGGCCGACACAGTGAGGAAGAACCAAACACAATCCTTTCTAAAATTTGCCCCGCCAAATCTAAGCACCCACAAAGCGTGTGGAGTAAACTTGCAAATTACTCCACAGAGCTCAGTCCCATACAATCTAATGATTGTGATGTGAAAGATCCAACCTATCCTCATTAAAGGGATAACATGACGCCTTACCATGTGATTTATCATAGTTTAATAGGGCATAGACTTTAATATTTAGATCGCTATTATTAAGCCAGGTACACACTTCTTTACTCATGACTCCTTCATTAGCAAAAAAGTCCACAACAACATTGGCTTCTTTATAGGCGTGTGTTATTTTAACTTTTTCAAACTTAACCAATTTCAGTTTAGCTTCATCAATCCATGATTTGATGGTCCACGAGGGAGGAGACTTGCCACGGAGGCAGTCAATTATGTTTTTGGAGTCTCCTTCAAGCCATAAGTTTTTTATATTGAGACTTTGGGCTAAATTTATAATATGGTAGGCACCAGCCGCCTCCGCCAAATGATTAGTTTGAGAGCCAAGAGGAGAGGCCGTCGCACCCATGAAATTGCCATAGGAATCCCTTATTACTCCTCCACAGCCCCCCACCCCCGGATTGCCTTTAGCCACACCATCAAAGTTAGCTTTGATCCACCCATTAGGCGGAAAAGTCCAGCAAACTCCCTCTCTGTCCTTTTTAGCCTTCGTAGTAAAGCTAGACAGAAAGGGGTTTAAGTTCCAATCCTTAGCAATGCAAATATCATAGTTCAAAAACTCTGCATTCAAGGTCTTCCTATTCTTCTGGGCCACGACACTGAAGTTTTCCTTTAGAGATCTGGCAATTTTATCAAAGACATTCCTTGACCTTGGTTGCTACTACCGACATCTTCATTATTTGTAATTTGCAGTTTGGAGGAAAAATCTTTCTCATCACTTTGCCCAAATGAATCTCTCAATCTCTCTTCATGACATGTTAGAGATCCAACTAAGTGATCAAATTGAAGGGTAGTCAAGTCCTTACTCTCTTCAATTATTATAGCAACATAATTCCACCTTGTTGTTAGAGATCTCGAAACCTTTTTAATTACTACCTCATTGCTTCCCGTTTCTCCAAGCGTGGCCATTTTATTAACCACATCATTGACTCTTACACAATAATCACTTACTTTCTCAGTTTATTGCATCTTCAGATTTTCGAAGTCTCTCTTCAATGTTTGCAGCTCCACAAACTTAACCTGGTCACTACCTTGGTAAGCTTCCTTTAAAGTCTTCCAGGCTTCTGCAGCTAACTTTGCATTTGCAATTCTTGGAAATAAGCTCTTATCAAGAGCTATTTGAATATGAAACAATGCTTGAGAATTCTTCTTTTTAGCATCCTTCTTAGATGTTTTGTCATTGGCTGTGAGAGCATTCCAATCTGTTGGCTCTTCATAACCCATCTCAACGATCTCCCAAAAAAAATTTCCTGTCAAAAATGTCATCATCTTGATGCACCAATATTCATAATCACTTCCATTGAAATCAAGAATTGGAAATGAATTTAGACCTGACATGATGCTTTGATACCAAATGTAGAATCTAAAAGCAAGCCAAATTCCTGTACCCAATGGGTTGAAAAGATAACAGCAAGAAAAACTATGACAACGAAGATATCAAATAAGAAAAATAGAGCATAACAGAGTGCACACAAATCTGTATTTTGCAAGCTAATTAATACTGTCTTTATTCATGTATATATAAGAAGAAGATTACAATGTTGCATTGCTACACAAATCGCAACATTCAGAAAACTAATCGAGAACTAAAAGAAAGTCTACGCATGCAACACACATGCATTTTTCGATCACTATGAACACTGCAATTACGGTGAAAACAAAGCTAAGACTGTAGTTATGGTGAAAACAAAGCTAAGCGACTAAGGAAATCAAACTACATTTAAACTGATTGTCTAAACATGTACAATTGTGCATGGCCATTGAACTTGATCAAGATGGTGGCGGCAGTGTGCACGAGAGTTAAGGTGAGGTGATACTTAAGTCTGCATGCATCATTTGTCAACAAAATACCTGTTCAATTCTTCACAATCCCTAGGCAGGAAGGAAAAATGATATATATTTCTGACAGATATACATATCTACAAGCTAGCTACCCACACTTGTCACATGCATATTGGTAGGGAGAATGGTCGCTCTGCTTTGGCCTTTGAACGCGTGCAACTCCCTTCCGAGCTTCCCAACAACCTTCAAAATGTGAATATCGAAAATGAAGACATTTTGAGTTTTCTGTTGGTTTCAAAACATATAATTTAATTGCAAAACTCATATTGCATTTTCCAACCTATTTATATATTCTACGTCGTTTCTGGTTTCTCTAAATACTAATCCATACCTATAAAAATAAATGAAAGCTAAATTTAAAACCTATCGACGCGCCATGGTTTTCCAACGACGGGGCATGTGATGGCATTATATATGGGGGATGGGGTATTATGTCTAAGAAATGCGTTTTCGTAGGGAGATTAGCTTCTGCCCCACAAAACCCCCTTTACACACATTTTTTAGGCAACATCTCGGACGCGCAGAGATGCCAAAATTTTATTTCACCGTTGACATTTTACGATATTCTTGTTGCTTGATCAAATCGAAACTTCTCGAGGCTTTGAATTAATCATTATAGGCAATCATGATTTAACCAATTTGCATTCGTTCTGTATTTTTTATTTTTTGAGTTCGATCTCCCATTCATGGCTTCATCTAGCTCATCACATCAACGCACCGTAGGAGAGGATGCTTTCACTGGGATGGGATATCAGGCCGAGAGCGTAGGATTCTCCCAATCTCCCAAACTCTGGGACGTTTTCATTAACCACCGTGGCCCCGATGTTAAAGAAACCCTTGCTCTTCAGCTTTATAAATCCCTTGAGAAATTGGGAATCCGAGCATTTCATGATCGTGAAGAGCTGGAACTAGGAGATCTCTTTCCATCTACCCTTAAGAGTGCCATCTGCTGCGCCTTGGTTCAAATTGCCATATTTTCAAAGGGATATGCCGACTCTCCTTGGTGTTTGGCCGAGCTTGATCTAATGTTAGAGACTAAGAAAACAATCATTCCAATATTCTATGATGTCGCACCTTTGGACCTCCGCTACTCACAAAAGGGAGCGTATGCTGATTCATTCAACAAACACAGAGAGAAGGGCCGGCATGCGGGCAAACTTGTTGACAAATGGATAAAAACCCTCAATAGGGTTTCATTTATCAATGGATACGAGTTCGGCCATAACGATAGGTGAGTCTTCGTCTGTGACTATTTTTCTTAAAATGTTGTTTCACAAAATTGAGGAGTTTTAGCATTGCCTAAACAAACTTCAACATGATGAAATTGTTTTCTTCTTATGCAAATTTTCAGTGATCTTGAGAAGCTGTGTGAAAAAATTGTGTCTGCTGTCCACAAAGAGTTGCAGAAGACAACACCTTTGGAGATTGCAAAGCATCCGGTAGGAATTAGTGAAATACTTCAGGATTTTGAAAAGACATGTTGGCAGGAGACAGGAAGCACAAGAAAAATCGTTGGCATCTGCGGGATGGGTGGCTCCGGGAAGACCACTTTGGCCACATCATTCTTTAACCACATCCGATCAGAATACACTGAATCGTCTTTCCAGTTCGAAGTCCGAGAAGCATCTAACAAGGGTAAGTTGACTTCTTTGCAAAGCAAGCTTCTTAAAGATCTGGTTCACGAAAATAAAAATTTTAATAGCATACCTCAAGGAAAGAACTATCTCAGGTCTCGTCTAGCTCGGGGCCCTCATCTGAGGTTCCTGATTTGTATAGATGATATAGATGATCGTGAGCAGTTAGATGCGCTAGTCGGATGGGATACTGGGGATAATAGTACTAGTAGTTTGATTATTGTGACAAGCCGTGATGAGAGGGTTCTAATACAAGCAGGAGTTAGTGCTCGTTATAAGATGAAAGAAATGAATGACAGTCAAAGCACAGAGCTCTTCTGTTGGCACGCCTTCCACAAAAAATATCTGTGCAGCGGATATGAAGATTTGGTTAAAAGTTTTGTGAAAGAGTCTGGGGGCTTGCCTCTGTCTCTGCAGGTGTTGGGTGGACTTGTTTTTGATAGTGCTGGGCCTAACGAGAGATATTGGAAAATGGCATTGGGTAAAGTGAGGAAAACTCTACCCCAGGATATAGAACAGAAGCTTATGATAAGCGTTGATGCACTGGATGATGAGCAAAAGCAGATATTTATGGACATTGCATGCTTTTTTGTCCATAGATCTAGTCATATGGCGACAAGAATATGGGAAGGAACGGGATGGAGCGGTGAGCACACGCTGCAGACCTTAATAGATAAATGCCTTGTCGAGCTTTACATGGGAAGTAATGATTGGATGGGATTTGACTCTGGAAGCATTCCTCTTTTGAGAATGCATGATCACGTCCGTGATCTCGGAAGAAAAAGTGCAGATAAAATGAGCAGTCCTTGTCGACTGTATCATGCCAAACATCTTCGTTCTCAGGTGTGCTTGTCTTAAGCTTTTGTTTACAGTATTAAAATTCTAGAGTCCGGGTAGCTTAAAGCTATTTCTGTTTCTAATCGGAGCATAAGATTCCCCTTCGTCTTTGCATGCAGCAAGAAAAGGGATTCCAGAACATTCTTGCAGAAAGCGCCGATCATGGTTTTCGGTGCCTTAATTCCATATTTGAATTCAGATATTTTTTAGGGAATTCAATTGATTTTGATGGCAGATCAACTTCTTTGTTGTGGCTTGAGCTTGACTTGAGTTTTATGGGAACACTGGTTGAATCTGAAAATCACGAAGAAAACATGAACAGTGTGCCTTCAATTTGTACTATTCCTTCTTGGATTCCAGTTCAAAATCTACAGTGTTTAAAAATTTCTAATGGACGTCTAGGAAGATTGTTGGGGGGACAGGTAATTTGTTCTTCTATTCATAATTAGGTCTTGCTTAATGATGGGAAATGCATTCTGAAACAGTAATTTAATAAAAAGATTATTATAGATTTGATAAATAACTGTTTCAAACAAATTAATTTGAAATTTCAGACCCCTTACCACCTGAAAGAACTTGTGCTCGACGGAACAGTCTTGGAAGAGTTTCCAGATTCATTGGGAATGTTAAGTGATTTGGAAGTTCTGGTTGTAAGAGGAAGAGCAGAATGGAGCGGAACAGAATGGGATTACCCAATGCAAATTGATGGGAGGGCATTGTCAGATTCCCTTACAGAACTCACCAATCTTAAGACATTGGTATTGAGGGATTTGGCATTGAATGGGGAATTGAATTTGAAGAATAGCAGAGAGTACACTACTCTTGCAAGTCCAACTGTCAGTCTTCAGAGTATATATATTAGAGATGTAAAACTTGCATCTAAAGTCATAATTAGTGCAGAGTACCTTCGCAGCCTTAAATCTCTCCACCTTGAGTCAATGGAAAATTTAATTGAAGTGGATTTAGAATTGATAGCCACACTGAATTATCCTGACTCGGCAACCGATGCAGAATCCGACACAGAGGAATATTCGGAGGCAGAAGAGTTGTACGAAAACTGCTTAGAGAAGATCGTCATCGATGGATGTTGGGCACTGCAGAAGATTGCAGGTATTGACAAGTTGGAAGGATTGAAATGTCTCCAGATATCAGCTACCACTCATTTTGTAAGAGGATGCATAGACACGTGGCAGGTATTGCACTCGCTCAGTATAAATATGTTAATTTTTTTTTGGTGGGAAAGTTCAAATAATTTATGCTTTACAGTTCTATGTTTAAATAATTTGATTGTGATATTTCAATGTACTAATTATCTAAATATAAAATTTATGTATTTGATTGTTTAAGTCTTTATGCTTCTATGGAATTTATATTTTCATCCTTTCTAATGCTCTTATGTTAATTATTGGATAAAAATAATGTTCTGAGTAGAGTGTTCTTTGAATAAATTTTTTTTTATTAAAATATATATTTATTTAAAGGCTAAGACAAGATGTTTGGTGTAATTCAGGGATTGCCATCACAAGTTGCTAGTATAATTTGGAATCTAACCATTGAAAATATGGTAGATATTGAACTTATTATTCCCAAGAGTCCTTACTTGAAATGGTACAATGGAGATGATGGCACAATCAATGAAATTCCTCGCAACTCCATGGATGAAATAGTGCTTCCAGTAACAGTACAACCAAGTGCAATTATCATATCTATGCTAATGTGTTATGGAGGGAATGATTATCAAAAAAATTTAAAGATGCCTTTATTGGATGGGATTGTGAGCTATATGGGAGGAGGATTGAATGTGGTTATGGTTGTAGTTACCGATGAAGAAAAAATAAACAAGATGCTTTGCAGAGTGTTTGATTGGCTTCCTACGACAACAAATGGTATGTTGGAAATTGGTTGTATATTAACCATCAATGAAATTGAAAATTTGAAAGACTTATGGAATATTGTTAAAGATGAACTTACATCGATTATAGAAGAACTAGAGAGTAAACTTGGTAGACTATGAGACAATTTGTAAAAAAATATTGTAATATTTTAAAAATAAAAACGAAATGTTTTCTTAAGTGTTTTGGTGTTCTGTGTTACTATTTGTTTCAATATATTTGAAAAATAGTTGATTTGTGTAATTAATGTGTGAATAGTATGATTATATGATTTTTTTTTAATATATAAATATTAATTAGTTTCAATTAATTTAATTATAATAGAAAACATGATAGGACATCTAGTATTTAATATTGACGTTTTACTCAACCACTATAAGATTCATTTGATATTTTTCAATTTTATTTGAAAAATATTTACTTGATTATATTTTAGTAGTTTTTATAAATTTATATTTACAATACCAAATATCATGTGTATTAATGAGCTCATTCTTCATGCTATTTTTGCTAGCATGATATACAATAAATGTAAAAGACCATGAGAATATAATAATAATATAACTAAAAAATTATACCTAAGACTCCTTCATTGCCTTATAAGTCTTTGACAAAATAAATATAAAAGGGGAGACTTTGAATACATTGTCAAAAAAATTATAGAATTATTTAGATATATATTTAGATTATATGTGATTTTTGTTGTTGGTTTTGAGAATTTCTACAACAATCTCAGGTTGTTTTAACTTGTTGGTATTAAGAGAATAGGTCCTAGTAACACAAATAATCATTTTTTAGCTTAGAGCCAAGAATCAAGGGGTGTTCATTCCATCAAAGTCATTCAAAACATAATCCTAGCCTCATTCCTTCACACTACACCTTCTAAAGATTTGAATCATGATAGATACATAATCAAGGAATGTACGATCACCCTCACCAATTAATTTCAACCAATTGAACTACAATCTTTTGATTACATATGTTTTTAAAATAAGACCTATGTCTTAATATTCAAAGGATGACTTTGAATGAATAATTCAATTTTCCTATTAAATCAAAATTGTACATGTTCTACAATATCACCTATATATCCATGAATATGAAAATTTCTTAATGTAATATTGAGCCTCTAATTTTCTAGTTGACTGACTTATAACAACTTCAAATGTCTCTTAATTTGATTAAATGACCTATAAATAATACTCTGACTATAACATAAATTAAAAAAAATCTTTAACAAATATAATCCATCAAATTTAAGTCTCTGAATATAGTTACAATATAAAAACATGATATGAAAGATAATGTGTGACACCAAATAACCTTCAATCTATGACATACTTAAATGACTCCTAAAAATCCACCAAAGAAAAGAACCTTAAACAAACGATGGGTACCCTCAATTCTTTGATACCTAAACATGGAAACGAAATGAAATGAAATGAAGGAATTTTAATAACATTCATGAGACCACGCAATCAAAGGGACCAATAAAAACACTAATTGACATGTTTTCAATTTCCTTTCGATGTTAGCTCTTCTTTTATGAATCTTGATCAGAAAGCTTGTCGCTTTGTAAAGTTTGGTCACCTCAAATAGCTCATTCAAACTATCCACCTCCATAATTTTTTTGAAATGACTTCGGATATCCTCTTTGTTGCACACTCATGGATGAAGTGTCACTCAGTTTTAACCACCCCTTTGTTGCAGAAAATGCAAAAAAAAATTTCCCATTCTTCCTTGGGGGTCATCCACCTACCTGTCTCACATCTAAGATGATGGGAACCCATCCTCAACTTTGGAAGCTACATTTTATCTTTTCCCTTAACCACAATTCAAGTAAGCCTTTTCATCCTGCTCCCACTTGGGGTTGAATTCTTTGACATAGTACACTTGTTTACGACCAATCTGATTTGTCCACATGGCAATCCTAAACTTTTCTATCACAAACTCTTTTATCCCTTCGGTATTGCTCTAGTGAATTCATGCAATTTAATGTCCCACTTTCTCAACCACTTCTTGTTCTACGTCATCCAAGTCTTTTTCCTACGTTTTAGTTCTTCCTCAACAACCAACTTGGGCCAATGATGCTTATCCATGTTTTCAATCTTTTCTAAATAGCTTACCAAACAAATTATTGTTGATGCTTCTATTGGAAACATACCTGCTTTAGCCAAGAGGATCTCATAGGGTATTACTGATTTGACTTTGAGGCTACTGGTAATTAAATGTTTTTGGATTCTTTCCATTTGTGGCCACTTGTGGGTTGATATGTTATTCCCCCAAACCTCGCAACCATAAAGGACAAATAACACAAACAAAAAGGATTTTCTTGGTTTTCCAATCCCGTAACTTTGTTTCCTACACCTATTGTGGAGTAGGAAAGAAGCTCTCCACCTACCCTGTATCCTTTTTGTTCTGCAAGTCACCCAACTAAGCCTATCATGAAAATCAATACCTAAGTACTTGTAAGTTCTTCCACAATCTCCAACGAACTCCCCTTGAAGATAAAAATAAATTGTTGCTTTCTTCCTTTTCAAATAAAAAATCATGACTTTGGTCTTACTTGTGTTCACCTCCATCCCAATCTCCTAGAAAAAAATTTCAAGAGCCTTCACATGCTCTCTCAAGCAATGTGCATTTCTTTCTATAAGAATACGATCATCCACCTATAAAATAAACTTCGCCACATAGTTTTCCAACTAGATCCCCTCTCCCTTAGAATTGATTAACCATTCTTTGAGTTTATCAATATATAAACCAAACAAAGTGGGTGAAAGAGGACATCCATGATTGACCCTAATGTCTCTCTCAAAGCACTTAGAAACACCCTCTTTAGTTAATTTTTTTTCTCTAACCCACTCATATAGCTTATGAACTACCACCTTATACACCTCTAGGATCCCAAGCTCCTCCATTCTGCCCCAAAGTTTATCTCTATGAATAGTATCGAAGGCCTTTTTGGAATCCACAATGCAACCAAAGGCCTCATCACTTTGGGTGTCTCAAATATTTTCAATGAGGTGTCTAAGAGTGATATAATGATCAATAGTGGAGTGCTTTGGTCTAAATCCAACCCGTCCCTTTGCTTCTTTCCCTCTTTTTCTACGCACCTGTTGATTACGCATTCTAACATGCTCCCGAAAAAAATTCCAAGAAGAGGATTGATCATAATTGTACGATAATTAGAGTGGTTATTGATTTCCCCACTTTTGTAAAGTGTGATAACCACACTAGTAGTCCATTCAAACAACAAACTGCATTGGTTGATGTTGTTAGAGATCTTCGTGAATCTTAAAAGAACCCTAAACAAATGATGGGTACCCTCAATTCTTTGATACCTAAACCTAATGAGAGGCCCAAAAAATAATGTTTATCCTGCAAAAGAAATGTTAGCACGTGGTGTACCTAAGTAGATTTTAGAAGAGAAATGAGAGCACTCGTCAGAATGTCCAACAAAGAGATACATGTCCAAAAGATAAAAAATAATAGACTAGCACTTGCACCTGAAAGATGTACAAGGGTTACGCTGATAGAAAATATATATGTAGAAGATATAATTGTTTTATTTACATTTTTTTAATGCAAGGTAATTTTTGAAATATGTTGTATAATTTTATTTTGGCAATCTCCAATACACAAGTTCTATGGTATTTGTTTCTAAATCCAACAAGTGCTACACTAAAGTAAAAGGGAATGGGATTGATATGATCTAAATTAATTGACTAACGTAGATCATTCTAGATATTTTGACATGCAACACACTCAATGTGCCTCCCTGGCTTAGTTATCGTCACACAAGATGTTTCCTAGCTTTCAATATAAGGCCACCTATTTCACCAATATCTATATAATTCAACACAGCATATGGGTTCTTATGCAATATGTTGCAAGTTTTTAGCTTTCATTTGCCTACAGTTTTTGGGGTTTGTGTGTGAGAGAGGGAGCACCAGAGTTGAAGCACATGCAAGATGAAGGATACCATCCTAGGAAAGTATAGACTACAGAGATAGATTTTCTTGAATTTCCTCTGAAATTGGAATACTTGGGAGGCAAAGATTTCCTATTTGGAGCCTTTGGATATGGCCTAGATTGTGCTGCTCCTAAGATGATGAGAAAATATACAACTGAAATTTCCTTTTATAATCTAAGGGTTTCTCGAAAATATTTAACTAAAATTTCTATAATCTCATAACATCCATGAATGATATGAAATAAAACACACCAAAATAAATGATTTGGCCATGTACAATTAAAAAAAAACATTCATTAAAACCATGGCAAGTGATTTAACTCAAGATTTTGCACAATTATTTCATGTTCTCCATAATGTCGATGAGAAAATATGAGACAAACCAAAACCAATCTCCCTACAACTGTCGCTTCAATCTACTAACAATATATGAAAACTAGATCTAAAAATATTGAGGTTTTAGAGGCAACAGATTCTTGAGCGTGACTGAAGATTTTTGTAGCTTTTAAATGAAGATTTGTCGATGAAATCAACCCAATCGAGTGAGTAAGAGATCTTTCCACTAGTAGTTGTAGTCTCAATAACACTGATAGCATAGGGAGAGGTAGCCCCTACTATCTATAGGGCACAGGCGGAACCTAGCAAGTGGGAAACATTTGGAACATCAATTGATCGACCATCACATCCAGTTATAGGAGAAATAATATGAAATCCATACAGAATAAAGTTGAGGGCAAACAATATTTAGAAACAAAAACAATCAAAGAACAAACTTCAAATTTGCCATTGCAGAATAAACTTGATTCATCACGGTTGAATCCTGATAGCTATATCATAATTTGACATGCTGTGGAAGAAACCTCCTACTTATCAATTGATTCATCACTCTATAAATTTGACAGCAAGGACAGGACATGTGACATGTCGGACGAGGCAGCTGATTCTTTTGTTTGACCCACTGCTCGCCGACCACCTTGCATAGTTCTAGATAGGGATCGGGCCCACCACATGTTGCCATTGCCATTCTGTTTAAATTCTTCTCACGCTCTGCACATGACACGTAGTTGCGTGCTTTTGAAACCTGTGAGGGCGACGCGACTGTGTTCTACTTTTTATATCGGAGCCCACGCCTTAGAAAATTACTTACTAGCACTTGCACCAGAAGGGGTGCAAGGGTTACGCCGATAGAAAATTATATGTAACTTAACATGTTAAGGAGGATATTCTTTATTTTTATTGATGTCGTATCCCAACTATACCATATACAAGGAATCTGAAAAATATGCTCTTTCCATATCACGTGTATTGACATTCATATACATATCAGGATTATTTAAGAAATCTTATTGGTAAGAAACCTTCCACAAACTCTTACATTAATTCAACTAGGCAATGCCAAACATCCAATGTTACAACCAAAATAATTCAAATTAGATTTAGCTCATTTGTCAATTTCCTCTCTTACTACAAATAACTCAATCTGCCCATATACTTTGTTTGTTCCTTTAATCATAATAAATTTGGACTCTTGATAGAGAAATGTTGTTTTCTGCTACTAATATCCATTCAAATTCAAACCTTTCACTTAGTTTTAGGTTTATTTTGATGAGAGGCTGAAAAATTTATATATTTTTTTTATCAACATCGTTGACAACATGCCATAATTTGTGTAGAATATGCACACAAGCAATGCAGTTTCTGTTATGTTTTATTTCATTCTAAAATAATTGTTTGTATATATTGAATGAAGGATCCACACTTTGGAATACGAAGGATCCTTCAAAGCTAATTATCTATGCAGTGCACTTTTTGAGTGTAAACACTGGTTTCATCTTATGTATAGTATTTTATTGTGCAAAATTTCTTATTGTTGTGGTGGTGAATTATATCTATATTTACTATTTTGAATTTAAAAAAGTCATGAACACGATAACGATGTTATGGATTGAGATGTCTTGTAAATAAGATGTGTAGATATTTATATGACTGAATGCTCATTCATACAAATATTAATCAGCATTAAACAAATTTATTATAAATAATACATATAATTCTCCATCGATGCAACCATTGCACCCCTTCTCGATGCAAGTGTGAAGGCAAGACATAATATAACTAATCTTTTTGTTGTACTATAGATTCAACATACACCAAACTCAAGTAAGGGTATCACGGCTTGTATTCATGTTGTTTGACCATCTACCCTGTAACCCTCCAACTAAGTCACGCTATGAGAGAAAATCTTTGGCTTGTGGTGACAATGTTGGTCTACAACTTGGAGCTATGGTGACCAAGAAGGTTACTCCTCACGCAACATATTCTTCTAAAAATAAGGCCATGAATTCTTCTATAGCTACAAGTTACTCACAAAAATCCTTTCAAGATGTTTTGTGCATCAACCAACAAAATATTGTAGACCACTGTGAATTTTGTTCCTGCCTTGGATGTGTGTAGGAATTGATGTAAAGGTCGAACCTAGAAGGGCATGGGAATTGTAAAGAAAGTAGATCAGGTCCCAAAATTATCACTGGAACGGGGAAAAAGATGTTGCCTGGAGGGGAAAATGTTTGAAGTCGAGATGCCTTAATTGGATACTTAATGAGTTATAATACCACTGCAAAGTCTACATAACTATCACATAATTATGGAAGCCTCTAGCTAACGAGAAAATTGACATCATCTTGTATGGATAGGGATGGTTGAGTTCATGTCTACCAAGGGAAAATGGTTATTCTAAATGTGGGTTGTGGTTTTGGGAGGACTACATTTTAAGCCTTTAATCCTCTAATGAATTCCTTTTTCTCTAATGAATTCATTTTCCTTTAGAGTTATTCGGGTGCGCCTTCCTTATTTGCCCCTTCAATTTAGGTGTGGTTTGTGCTTTAAGGCTATTGGGAATTCGTTAGGCTCCTCTTTGGAGGTGACCGTGGAAACTTTAGATTGCACTCATAACACTTTCACCCATATATGTAGAGATAGACTTGGATAAAGTATTATCTTAAGAAATAAAATTTTGAAAAGGAAGACAAGGCATGGATACAAAAACTACACTACATAAATATTCCATTTCATTGTCACTTTCTATGTTATCTTAAGAAATAAAATTTTGAAAAGGAAGACAAGGCATGGATACAAAAACTACACTACATAAATATTCCATTTCATTGTCACTTTCTGTGTTATCTTAAGAAATAAAATTTTGAAAAGGAAGACAAGGCATGGATACAAAAACTACACTACATAAATATTCCATTTCATTGTCACTTTCTGTGTTATCTTAAGAAATAAAATTTTGAAAAGGAAGACAAGGCATGGATACAAAAACTACACTACATAAATATTCCATTTCATTGTCACTTTCTATTTTAGCACAGCCATTCAGATTGTTATTATCCAAAAAAAGAAAAAAGGTTTGTCAATGGATTTTACGAAGAAAGATTCTTCACACCCTACCTTCCAAAAAGGGGCATCTTGCTTATTTTTTAATGCATGAGATCGAAGCCACTTTAGACGCAAAATAGTTTTGAGTGTCATGAGGATTTAGGGGCGACTACAAGTGATGATATTAAGGGTAGGGCTACGAGACACTTTTACATTTAAGTTGAATCCCAAAGCTTTTGATTTTTACAATTATATGTTTGTATTACAACAATAGCGCCTCTATAACACAACTTAAATAGATATCCTTGAATAAAACTTACAATATATTATACCTTGTCCTCTAACATCCTTATAAAACATATGATGTATATTGATTTTGCTAGTCATTTTCAAACTTAAGTTTCCAAGCTATACATTATTTTCTCTATGATCTCGAATGAAAACTTTTACAGTAAATTTGGATTTGTGATGCATTATAATTCATGACTGCATTCTTATTTCGGAATTAAATTTGTGGTTTTGCTATTTGTTTTTGAAATAGTAAGCAACATTTTCAGGGTGTTGTACCCTTTACACAGAGAGCCCAAAGGGCCAAAAGGAACATAGTTCAGACCAAGTATGAACTAGGAAAGAGGATAGACCTCACATAGAAACAACTGACAGACAACTATCGAACAACAGCCTAGGATTGGAGAACCCTATTCCCAAGGGGGACCAAATTGACTCCCAAAACCCAAGGCCTCGAAGCAATAGCAGAACGAGGGAGTCCCTTCTTTTTTTGCAGCACAACCGACCAAGAAAGCCTGAAATCATCCCCCGAGCAAGGAGGAAGAAGCAGATCCACAATAGCCACCAAGGGCGAAAAGCCATCACATCGGGGAGACGACAGCGTAGGAGAGGAGACTAGATCAAATGAAGGACCAACTGAGGCATCCAACAAATTTCGAGCAGGCTCTGATAGAACAGTGTTAACAGAACGAGCCAACATAGGTTCCTCAGAGGGAAGAGGAGTTAGGCAAGATACAGGCTCGCGAGAAGTCTCAATAGGGTCAACCTCCGCAGAAGAAACTTCCAGAGAAGAACCCACCCTGAGATGATCCGGGAGAGCATCCTTCCACCAAGTAGCAATGCTTTTGCGGCGGGCAAACGGGCTACCAGAGGCCAAATGACCCACAAAGAAGCATCTCCTACACTAAAAAGGGAAACCCTCATAGTCCAAGAGCTGCTTCCAAGGTTTGTCCACCACCATCAACACAACATCAACATGGAGGGATTTGGAGATATCCAAATCAACAAGCATACGAGCTACCGTAGTGTGTCCAAAATTCCGAGTCGCAGAGTCCACCATCAAAAAATGTCCAATGGTGTTGCCAATAGCTTCATAACACAAATCCTCCCAAAATTGGAGAGGGAGATTCGGTAGACGGACCCAAACAAGTCTCGTATTCAAAGGTTTTGTAAGAGGATTGAAAGAGCAAGACCAAGGTCTGATGGACAGTGAATGAATCCCCCACCTCCAGCCCCTGTCTAGCACACGATCACGCTCCCCGATGGAGGCAAAAGTAGTTATAAAGTGGTTTTTCTATTTGTTAATATTGTTTTCATCCTTTTATTATTAATGTGATTCTCACACCAAGCCCTATGTTTAAAATTTAAATAGTTTTAAGATATTAAAATCTTGTTATTTGCACAAAGGGGGCATTAATCAACCATTGGCATGAACTCAGATCACTTGTATTGCAAAACTCCACATTATGAAAGACATCTGAAGATTAAGAAAGCTTCAAGAGAACCTTCTATGGAAATTGGATGAATGATATTTTGTACGAAGGCAAAAGAGAGAAAAGAGGAAGAATGTTTTGGAACACGAAAGAGAAAAATCACTTGCTCATTTGTATTTGATAGCTGCTAATATGCAAATGTTGCATGTAGAAAGAATGAACACTCCAAGAAATCCTTAGCACATTCTGCAACTAGCAAATTACATTTAAAAAGAACAAACGCTTACAAGGAATCCTTAGGATGTTGCCACCCATAAAGACAATGAGATTCAGTCAATGGATAGAAGCTTCCCAAGGCCACCATAATCTTTTTAATTATCAGGGGATCTATTTCCAAAAGACAGCCAATTTTCTATTTAATGAGCACGAAATCCCATTTAGGCCTATTTAAAGCTTTTATAAATTGAGCCGTTCAAAGATCAGAGCTCATTCAAACAGACACACAGTGTGTCCGTGTAAGTTTGCTGATAAAAAATGCAAAAAGAGATACTAATATTTATGCAACATCCTCCTTATGCTCATGTTACAAATAGAGGGCATTAAAAATTTCATGTTTCCAAACATGGTTGAATATGGACCTATAACAGCAAGATAATTTGGTCGTTGTTTCATTTGCTCCAAGTAATACAAAAGCCTAGGGCGCTTATGAAAGTATCCTTTGTCTAACTTCAATACCTCAATTCTGGCAAGTATAGGAATAAATGCACAATCTACCACAGAAAACTCAGACCCAGCCAGATACTCAGTATGTTTCAATTGATTTTCAGAAATAGTCAGCAAGCCAATAAGCTCATTCTTATTTGAAGTCAAAGCATCCTGGTCCTTCAATCTTTCCTCCATAGTGTACATTTCTTGAAGTTGTCTATGGTACTTCTCTGCAAGATCAGGATATTTTGCAATGCGTGAAATTGCAACTTGCCTTTTGAATTTGCTAAAAAAGTGAAGAGCTTTATTCGGGCAGTGGCTTAAAGTGAAGAGTTTCGAGTCCCATGAATGAATCTTCTCTAGCCACTCCCAAACATTTTCCTGATCTACTCTGTTACTACCTAAGGGTTTTCCAATATTGGCAAGATACCTATTAAACCATAGACAATTGTTAGGATACCAAAATAAAGAAGATAGTGTTTTCTAGTAAGGCTTATGAAGATAATTACAATTATATAAAACTATAAATAAAAGAAACATACTGAACAATTGCCAATGGTTCACAAAAAAATTGTTCCCCAGCAACTAGAAAAGGAATGCTTCCAGTAGGATTTCGCCTAAATAATCTGCATCCAAGTTCCTTGCCTTCAAAGGATTTACATGATGCAAAACACACTTGATGTTTTTCTCTTCCATCACTAGGCATGCTTTTTGGCTATCAAATGACAAGAGGATGGTAACAAAATCCCACGGTTTTAAATGAAAATCACATAGGAAATAAGCATTGATGTTCAAAAGCTGCTTGCCAGTAATTCTGCAAGATGCATCTCATTACTTCTATTAAGAGATAGAAGAAGCAGGTACTAATGCTATGAGCTAAACAGATCTTCAATCACAACACATTTTATTCAGTATAATGAGTTTCTCCATTTTTATGCAATTATAGATTTTCTAAATGGCAAATTGTTTGTATTACAAGTACTAAGTATATCCAATAATCATTTGTGCAAGCAGTAAAATGCAGCTTTAGAACCTCATAGCTGCTTGAATATCAATCTCAATTGTTTCCAGATGTTGCTGCTTAACAATGTTGCATTGCCAATCCCTGCAAATCAAAAAAGTAAATGAATAATAAATAGAAAATCATGAAATAGCCATGATAGCAAACCTTGAGAAAGATCTTAACAACAGACATGAGGTACTATTCAATACAAAAAAAGTTGTGGTCATGCCATAGTCTATCAGGTGAAGCACTCAGGATTAAACATTATAATAAAGATTCAACAAGTAACTCAGCTTTACTCAAAGGTAATCACTTTTATGGGAAACAGAGGAATCCACTCCTCAAGAAAGAAACTAATAATAAATGGAAATTAGCTTAGATAGAGCAACTTATCAGCAATATCTTTAAAGTTTATTTATTTTGAGCTTATGATATTCAACCTTCAAAAGCCAACCCATGATTGTTTAGGATACTCAAGTTAAAATCTTGGAACAGAGAAATTCTCTGTGGGAAGCATGCACATTTTATGAAAGGCAAGGCAAGCACAACAATATAGTAATTACCAGTAATTGCACCAGGAATCACTCTAACCTTGTTCACCATAAAAGCCCAATAGTTTCACCTATGGATGTCCAGCAAGAGGGGTTTCCCTACCAAATATGCTGTCCTCTGGATACTAAGATGGGATACTAGCTGGTCCATGTTTCCTAGTCACAAGTTCAAAATAACTACAAACTATGGTTTGTGGTTTGAAACCCAGAAATTATTGATCTTGTAATTTCTCTGAAGAAGGATCTTGAAAGGACTCGAAAAGTCGAAATGTAAAACACTGTACAGTGCTATCCAGATACATGTTAAAATCTAAAATCCTTAAACACAGACATTGCCCATAGACAGCTAAATCTGCTCGGAGCTGGTGGGATCTTGCTGAGCATTTTAGATAAATTCTTAGTTTGAAATGTTTAATTTGACTTAAAACTTCTTCTCCCGTCTAAAAACCCTGGCCTCGAGGTAAGGATAACCTTATATCACAAACATAGGTCTTGTTTTCAAGTAGAAAAATTCTCATTTAATGAAGTTTTAATTTGCAAACCCTATAATTTACAAACACAAGTTAACAAAGTTCTGTCACTTACTCACAGCACTGCCGGTGTTGTAGATATTTAGCGTTGCTAGCAAGTACAGGAAAGCATTTTCGAGTCCAAAACTATAAACCGTCTGCATTGAAATCCAATCTTCAAGAATTAGGCTTCTTTGTGCTTAAAAAATAAGACTTAATTCAAAATTTTATGGGGATATTTTCTATAAGCCGGCAAAAGAAAACTGGTAAAACTTACAGAGTGAGTTCAAACATGTTTGCTTAAGTAACATATCCACACTACAAAAACAGAAATGGCAGTTCAACCTCCAAATCATTCGTTCAAACAAGAAAATTTAAAGTAAAACAACATATTATTCACTTAACATAAGGAGATATCTTACTTACCAATCTAGTAAGTGAATTCTGGATTTCCATACAAGCCGTAACCACAAACAAACCAGAGTCAATAAATTATGTTACAATCTCAAGAAAAATTGAAAATAAAAACCAAAATTTGAACAATGAAACGATGCCCCTGCATCATAAAGTCTAAGAAACTTCTACATACATCTGTAGTGTACATGAACAGATAAATCTGAGTCTGAAAGTTGTTTTTCCTGGCGTGAGAAGATAACAACATAATTGTTTTAGAATGAAATAAAACACAGCTAAAAAAATGGTCAGATATATCCGCTAAAACCTCAACCAGACCACATCCCGCGCCTCATAATTTCCATCGGAAACCCTTGAAAATTTCCCCAATTTTCTGTAGATGTGAACTCAACCCCCAATCATAGTCATCATCAAATGCAAACAGCGGTGTGGTTTGCGAGCTGCCCACAAACTACACCTCAATCGAGTTGTTTCACGCTGTGAAGAAAGAAAGCGACTCTTTGAAGGACTTCACAATCCTTCAAGAGGCTATAACCCAAAAGGGTTACATTCCCCACCCCTCAGTCTGCGAATTTCGCATTCATCGTCTGGGCTGTGCAGGGCATTTGGAGCACATGCGGAGGGTTTTGAGCTTAATGAGTGAGCCAACAGAAGAAGCCTTCTGCAACATCATTATGAGCTACGCCAAAGCGCACATGGTCGACGAGGCCCTTGGAGTCCTTAATGAAATGGAGGTAGCACGAGTCCCACCCACAACCAAAATCTAGAACATTTTGCTGAATTTTCTTCTTGATGAAAACAAATTTGTGATGGTGGAATCATTGTATTCACAAATGAGGTCCCGTGGGATCCAACCAGATGTTAAGACCCTCAATATATCGATCAAGGCCCGCGACGCTACGCTAATCAATGGATTCTGCAAGAAGGGCAAGATGGGTGAAGAATTCAGCCTCTTTGTAACCCCGGCTTCAAAAAAATCTCACAGAAAACCCTAAAAAAATTCGGCTTCAGAAAATCTGGGGGAAAATTGCTCGAGAAAAGATGTTTGCAGCCTGCTAAATAGAATATAGTAGTTGCGAGTTAATATCTGTTTTCAGAATTTCGATCTGATTCGGGAGATCTGATTTTATCGCCGGAAACCAAAAACCAGTAAACTATTTCAACGGCAAACCAGGAATTGTTTGACGGCGCGAGACAGGTTTCGGTTCAAATCTCACACTATATATAGCCTATCGGCTAATAATTTGCCTCGTCGCTTGTTGGACAACCCGTGCACCTGTCAAAATCTCAGGGCAACAATTTCAACGGGCCTTCTAGATTATTTTCAAGGTTATGAAATGATTTTAATTAGTTTACAAGTGGTTTATGGGATTATCAATTGTGATACAATTATTCAGAGATTTACGGCATATGTCTAGGTCAATTTTTCTTTTTTTTTAACCTATTCTTTTCAATAGGAGTTGACTTTGATTCGTTAACGGTTTGGATTTTGTTTTGTCTGTAGCTATTTCGGTTGAAAATTGTATTAAGTTAAGAAATATAGAATGTTCAACAGTTAAAAATTGCTATCAAACATTTTGAATTATATTTTATAATTTATTATTTTCTTCCTTATTTTATTTTAATGATAGATTGCTTATATAATTTTTTGAGTGCAAATGTTCATGCAATGCTTTCTATGTAATTGAATGGTGATGTTATGACATGCTTTTTGATGATGAGTGTGGATGTCTAAAATGAAATGAGATTTTGTGTCATTATGTGACACTCTAATGTGTAAATTTGAATGTTTCATGTTTGGGTTGGTAGGTAATAGTTAATTGGAATACTTGATAGACTTGATTTGATGATTTATTTTAGATTTAGAATGGGTAATAAAATTACATGTGAGATTGCAAACCGAGTTTAGGGTCATAACTATATATTGAATAAGGATTAAAAATAAAAGAAAAGGTTGACTCTAGATCACTAGGTAAAAAGGATTTATAATCAAATTAGATATAGGTTGGATACCAAATATTTTAAATAAATAAGCCATTTGGACACTATACTATTGCACAAAAGAAAAAAGGTCAAAGTGTGATGTAGAAGCACCCATGAACTGATGATCCTCATAAACCAAAAATCTTTTAGTTTGATTTTGTTGTTTTTGATTTTGTTTCTCATTTTCAGTTTGACAGTTCAATTACAATTCCATGATGGTTAAAGACAGATTTGAGCAATGTTTGTCATTCATATTTTGACATATGTTTCCAGCTTTAGTGCAATGAAGTTTATTTGGTTATAGATACTCGAATATTTTAATGAAATGAACAACTAATTTTTATTTTATTTGCATATGGAGAAACAAATTTGAAATAAATTGAAAATATAGAAAAAAATTGATAAGGAACAAGCTGTGATTAGAAGGCAAAAAACCACGTACCCCAGGGAAAGCTGAAAAGGAATGGTGAAGGTGAAGAGAATTGGGGGAGGCTGCTACATTTCATTAATTTTTTAATTTGAAAAATGGATAGAAGGTAAGGTAGCGTGGGGCACCAGGCAGAGGATTGGGGAATGCACGGGAAGGGCCAAGAAGGCATGTTGGACAGAGGAAAAAGTTGAGGTGGCATAGATAGAAGGGGCACGGGCCTATGCAGAAGCTGACTAAGTAAAAGAACAGGATATAAGGGAAGGAAGGTGTGTGAGGACAAATTGAATTGGTTGAAGTTTGCACCAATAGAGCACTTGGGACTAAGTCTGCAATTGAGAAGCTTGATTCTGCTTTTGGGACTTTTGAGAATGAATTCCTACATAAGAGATTGCTTGTGTGGACAAAGGGAAGAGTCCTTTTGTTTTATAAATAAAATCAATTTGTGCAATCGTATGAATAGAGGCACGCCTGGCAGTGGGAAAGAAAACTGATCCGCATAAAGAAGAAAGTTAAAATTTTGAGAAGAAATTCAAACTAAATAAAAAGTTGAATCAAAGATAAAGGTGTTGATCCTGCGTAGGAAGACAAATACAAAAATCAGCCTGTGAGAAGTTAGAGAATGGAGTACTTAGAATCGCACAGGGAAGCACCTATGATAAAAGAAAGACAGGCCGAGTGAAGGCACATTGGATTGCCATTTGTAAATTGAGATTAAAATTTGTATGGTCAAACAATTTCTTTGGAAATGAAATGAATACAGACAACATTTAATTTGAAATGATTAATGCCTATGATAACATAGCGGATTGAATTTTAATTTTTTTCTTTTGATTTATATGTAATTTGATTGTTTGGAAGACAAATGAGTTGTCAATTTAATCTTAGCTTAATTTCTTATAATGTCGGGGCACTCCACTCAATAGTAATTGATATTTGGTGGTTTCATTTTGAATCATTCAATTTTACAACACATTAAAGATCCATTGACAAATGATGATAATTTAATAATTACAATGTCATTCAATTAATTACCAAACTAGTGTCATATACCTTCTTCATATCTCTTATAGTTTACAAAAGAATTGGAGTTCCTCAAAATATGATACTAGGAATATATTAGAGTTTTTTAAAATATGATACATGAAGTATTTAAGGTTCTCCCATGTTTGATATCAAAGTATCAAAATCATTCAAATTTTGATATCAAGATATTGACATTCTCTAAGCTCTAATATTGAGGTATTAGAGTTCTATGAATCAAATCAAATAACAAGTTATTAGATGTTTCTACACTTTGATACCAACGTATTAGAATTCTCCAAACTCTAATTTGAAGGTATCAAACTTCTCAAAACTTTGATACCAAGATATCAAAGTTTCACCAACTCTAATATGAAGGTATTAGACTTCTCCAAAATCCTACACCAAGGTATCAAATTTTTCCAAGGGAATTATCCCAAATCTAATACCAAGGTATCAAAATCCTTCAAACATTGATACCAAGGTGTTGACATTCTCCATATTTTGATACAGATGAGTTGTCAATTCAATCCTAGCCTCATCCCTTGTGATGCCAGGGCATTGCACTCAACATTAATTGATATTTGGTTGTTTCATTTTGAACCATTCAACTTCACAACACATCAAGAATCCATTAACAAATGATGCTAATTTTATAATTAACAATTTCATTGAATTAATTACCAAACTAGCCATATATCTTCTTCATACCCCTTATAATTTACAAAGGAATTGGAGTTCCTCAAAATTTGATACTAGGAACATATTAGAGTTTTTTAAAATATAATACATGAAGTATTTAAAATTTTCTCCCATGTTTGATATCAAAGTATTAGAATCACTCAAATTTTGATATCAAGGTATTGACATTCTCTAAGCTCTGATATTGAGGTATTAGAGTTCTATGAATCAAATCTAATAACAAGTTATTAGATGTTTCTACACTTTGATACCAAGGTATTAGAATTCTCCAAACTCTAATGTAAATGTATCAAACTTCTCTAAACTTTGATAGCAAGATATCAAAGTTTCACCAACTCTAATATGAAGGTATTAGGCTTCTCCAAAATCCTATACCAAGGTATCAAATTTTTTCAAAGGAATTATCCAAATCTAATACCAAGGTATCAAAATCCTTTGAACATTGATACCAAGGTGATGACATTCTCCATATTTTGTTACCAAGGTACTAAAGGGCTTTCAAAATTTGTTACCAAGTTATTGGAGTTATTCTTAAACCCAATACCAAGGTATTAGAGTCTTTCAAAATCTAATACCCAAGTATCAACTTTTTATACAAAAGTATTGAAGTTCTCCAAACTCTAATACCAAATAGTATTAGTCACCCAAACTCAAATACTTTCAAGCATTAGAGATACAAATTTGATACTCACGATAGTAGAGTTCCTAAAAATTTGATACATTAGAGTTAAACCCCACCCAATACCTGATAGAGATACCTTAGATCAATCATCTTTGATATCCTACTAAGGGTTACAAATTAGCTGATTTCTTTAAACCTTGAAAATTTGATAAAATCCCTCTAGCTAAACTAATTTTATTATTTCAAATTGAATTTGGCACCTTTAATAATCACTCAATTACATCAATTAGAAAGGATGAAATAGTGGGAAAATCACACAAGTAAAGATGAGATAAATAAATATTTGTTGTATAATTAAAAAATATTCTAGATGGATTGCTCAACTCCTTGAGGTATTAGGATTTTTTTTAGGTAGGATTGAAGTATTGTGACCTCATTGTCATTTTAATATGTAAGTGTGGTGTTCAATGGGTGATGAAGGATCCAATTGATTTGGATGAGACTATACCAATGGCTAGAGAAATGGACCTATCTTGTATGGATAAATTCCTATCTCATCGCATTTAGATAGATGCCTATCAAAGATGGATAGAGGGATACCTATCCTATATGTATAGATACATATTTCATATGGATATGATTGTCTTATATGGATAAATTACTATCCCATAGGGGTAAAAGTACATGGATATACAAATGAAATATTACATAATAAATTTGTATAAAATTATTAAAAAAAATTAGTGGAAAATTATGGGTACAACTTAAGGGTTTCTAAAATCTTGGCCAAAACCAATAGGAAACAACTATTTAGACATGAATTTTATTTTACTTGTTCATATATGTGAAATAAATCCAAACCTGCTTGAAAAGCACCATACAACCAATGTAATAATATACACTAACATTTTGTCCCTTACTACATTTTTCTTGCAAATGTACCATCCAAACCTCAAGGTTCACCTAGCCAAGGGACGGGCTTAAGGCTAGCAACAAAACCTATTGATTATATAAATACACATTCATGAGAAGATCATTCCTTGAAGAAACAAATCTTGAATCAAGTGGAACTCTGGACTAGTTTGCCTTGTGACCCTCGTAAAGGTGTAGCTTTGAGCTAAATTTTAATGTTTTTCTTTCCTTGAACTCTTGAATCATAGTCACCAAATTATTGGATGTATCATCCACCAAATTGTCTCTTGACCCTCATAATGGTATAATTCTCAATCATAGTCTTGTGAACTCTCTAGGCAACCATCCATACTAACTTCTAGCCAAGCCTGTTACCTATCTCCAAAATTAAACTTCATGATAAATGTATTCTTCAAATCTATGAGTAGCAACAAGGAAAAGAAAGAAAAAAACTATAGAAAAAAATGCTTCTCATGCAAATCACCATCTCAAAGTGAGAAGTTTACTTGAGATGATGGAAATTCCTCCATCCTCTGATGCCACCAACCTCCAATAGAGAAGGCTCAAAGTATGAATCCATCATTTTTCGGGTTATATTTTCCCCATATGACTTTGCCTGCTAGTGTCACAAGACCACATTCATTGACCTCAATTATGGATCATTTTGTGATCTTACACATATTACCATTTGGGGTTTTCCCCACACTAATGATATCAAGATTGGAAGTGCATTGTAAACCCATTGGAATAAAAGGTTCATGCTTGGGATGTTTCCTTGTAAATCTAGGTCTCATTAATGTAATCTTCATATCCATTTGTTTGCATTTCTTGATTTTGTTAATTAGCATCTTGGAATGAGCTGTTGAATCTTGATGCAACAATTAAGTAGACACTGATCCTTCCTCAATATTATCATTCATTTTGCATCTAGTGGTATTTTGTTCATGCATATCAATTATTTGCTTTATCAAAGATTTCTCTACATGTAATACTTTTTAGCAAACATCTTACCCTTGAAACCAAGAGTCTTTCTAAAAAGAAACATATCGCTTGTGTTTTTCATGGGTCTTCTACTTATGAATCTTTTCAAAGTGATCTAGCCAGTATGTATGTAGCTTCCTGTGAAGTCATTCTATGTATTATAATGGTGGGAGGCATAAACATGTCAATAATGGAAGGCGACCTAGTGTATGGATCTTAATATTGCAACCCAAATGCTTAACACTAATTCTCCTCTTCTTGCAGGCATACAACAAATTCATCGTCAGTAATTCACCGAAGGCGACCTAGTGTATTGATCTTAATATTGCAACCCAAATGCTTAACACTAATTCCCCTCTTCTTGCAGGCATATGACAAATTCATCGTCAGCAATTCACTAAAGGAAATTCACTGCCAAGTAAAATTCACCGGGGCGGAAAATTAACCACATTAATATTTTTAATAAAAACAAAGTTTTTGAAATATATATTAAAAAATATTAATACTAACTTTCTGCCGGGGTGAATTGCTCGCAATGCAATGAATTTTACTTGGCAGTGAAAATTCCGTGATGAAAGTTTGTGGCGGTGAATTGCTGGTGGTGAATTTTCTGTCAAATTTTGTGACTGTGAATTGCTGGAGGTGAATTTTCTATCGATGAATTGCTGGCAATGAATTTTCCTACAGCCCTTCTTGTAACACCCAAACTTGAGACACCATTACTATTGTTGTTTGCTACACAAATATTAACTTCAAAAAACAAATTAAATACCTCTTATAATTGTTTATGTAAGGAGTGAGCATCACAATATCTGCATGAACTTGATGTAAGACAGATTTATAAAGCAGATTGAAAGGATAAAAAGGAAGAAGATCAATTCGAAAGCTTGTGCAAATATATACTCTTTTGTTATTGCATTCTGGGATTCTAGAGGTTATGCGTCGTAGAACTATACCTTCATTTTCGAATTCCTGATTGATTCCTTTGTGTGGCAAGTCTTGGGCTCAATACTCCACCCATCCCAACCTTACGCCATTATAGAAATGAAACTGCATCTTACAATGCTCGACTGACAGCAAAACACAAACAGTAATATGTGCTTTTGATTTCAGCGCAGGATATTATACCATTACAACTGTGGGCGGCAAAATGAGGCAAGGAAGATTGTGCTTTCAATAACCAAGAGAAGAGACCATATTTCATGAGAAAAATTGTTAAGGGAGTGGTGAAATAACCTGCAGCATGGAACGACTCCCAAATATATCACAGATAGTCACGCTAAATTATTTGGAGTGAAAACGTTCGAAGGTAAAGTACATTTGATCTCCAACATTGGAGTCATGGTGTAGAGACATTTTTTTTGTGGAGTAACTGTATTAATATGTGGACATAGTAGTAATGTGAATTATAAGTTTACACCTAATCCAAGTGATGTTTAGCATGACCTTATATAATACAATATAGTAATATTTAGTAATAAAAAATAATCTAAGTGGTGTAGATATGGAAATATGGTTGCACAATAACTAGTATACATATATTAATTAATAATATATATCAAGAACGTTGAAAGTTATCAATACTTAACATTGTTTATTATAATATTAATTAATAAGATATATGAAAAACTAATAATATATATAAAAATTTATTTTTACTATTTATATATATATATTAATTAATAATATATATAAAAAACTATTAAACATACATATATTATAATAAAAAACTATTTAAGCATATATATATTAGTTTTTAATTTTAATCTAAAATGCTGACATCTTCATTAATATTAATTTCAAAATTCATATATATGATTTCATTGTTGCTTTTCAAAATAAAATAATTTTGTAAAATCAATATTCAATTTTAAAAAATATGAATTTCTATTTTTTATAATTTCTATTTTTTCTTTACTTAACATTGTTCTTAAATTTTAAATATAAAATATTTTTTTAAAGTTTTTGGAACCCTTATTAGAACCCTAACCCTTACCCTAAACCCTAACCCTACATTTGTTTGCATTCATTTTTTTTCACTTTTTACAAATTGGTTCCAAAATTTATTACCGGAAGATGTCTTTATAGAAAAAACAAATTCACTTTTACATGACTTCCACTTGCCTGTCATTTTCAATGAAGCTTCAAAAATTTTACGAATATTCCTTTGTTGCTTTCACTGTATAATGCTTTCAGCGTAATTAATTTTAGGAAATTAAGGAAGATGCAATTGTTAAATATGGTATTCAATAATGAAGATCAACACAAACTCAAATTTGATATAAAAGATCATTTTTTATGGGACTTCCTTATTTTAATATAAAAATATCATAATAATCCAAAAAAAAAAGCAATATGATATAATGTGTGAAATAATTATTTTTTTGTTTTGATAATTATGTGAAATAGACAAGAGATAACATCTTGCCAAAAACAATAGCACCAAAAAATGAGAAATATGCATTAAGTGTTACATGACATGGTGTAGCCATGAAAAAATGGCATCTAGTATTGAATATTATACAAAAGGAGAACACCATCAAAGGGATAAACAATACCATTTAGGGATGGTATGTCAATTCTTAAAGTAGCAAAAAATATATGAAAAGAAAGAAAATTAATAATAACAAAAAAAATAGGCTATAAATGAATGGGAAAAAAATTTCAAGAAGGATGCAAGAGAAAATAAATGGAATGTGAAAATAACATGGTCTAATAGATATTTTAAAAATATTGAAAAACCTTTGTAAATCAAATGAACAATTATTGTTGAAGTTCAATTATTCTTAAAGTGCTGTTAATTTTTTGTGTGTTTTAGAATGAATGAATACTATTTGTTGGAAGTATTTATCTCAATTTAAAATGGATATTTTAATTTATTCAAATAATAGAGGCTTTTGTTTTAATGTGTGTCCCACTCTATGGATTAAATTATGATTTGATAAATGCCAAGAGTTGAGGAGTACGAAGGGCATAGCAAATATTTGCATTATTTTAACGGCCCAAAGTAAAATATTTTATTTTAACTCAATCTACTCCATTAGATCAAACTACATCAATAGTTCATGAAGATACAAAAAGAAGGTTAAGTGAACCATATAAAATGCATATACAAATCTAAAATGACTTCTTTCTTAAATATTTTTTGGTAAATATAATATATAATTGAATTTTATCTTCTTAAATACTAAAACAAAAAATATAATATAAAATATCAAAGTTTAGATATAAATTTAAAAAGGTTAAAATTATAAAGCCGTTATTTAGCACAAATTTACTATTTAAAAATAAAAAAACTAAAACTATACTACCTTAAAAAAATCTCTTATATTTTTTTAGATTTTTTTTTTTAAAAAAAATATTTAAGAAACGGTGCATAGCAATTGCTTGAATTGATCTACTTCAATAAGGATTATTTTACTTCTATATAATTTGTTTCTCCTTCATGTCAGCATATCTAAATAAAATTAGAAAGCAAGAGAGACTGTGTCCTAATAGCCAATACGTATAAAGAATCTTTAAAGTTTCTGTCATGGACCCAATACCAAGTCTATAATGATTTAGGTTTCTCCAATTTCTACACATTTTCCTGCACGACATAGGGAATCGTTGCTTTAGTCGTATTTTCTGTATCTTATATTATCTGTAAATTATATCTTATTTACATAAAATACTTATTTTATTGATCAAAATTTATTTTAACTATTAACTTTGCTAATGCTTAAGAATAATTGTGAACTTTTAGTCTTTATTAAGGAACCCATATTCAGATCCACCTTCGTCTGTGTGAATTGTTGTTTCTTCCTTAGGTTACAATGAAGAAGAGCAATTCTTTCGTCAGTGTCCAAGTAACACTGCTCTTCTTGTTAGCATTTGCTAGAGTAACTTATGCAAAGACTGCAAGAAAGCCATATGTTGTTCACATGTTGAAATCCATGAAACCCTAACACATTAGTTCGCATGAGCATTGGTATCATTCAATTCTCACCCAGACAACTTTAGCTGCCTCCATTTCAGACCCTAGTGTCTTGTTGTATACTTATGATGTAGTTCTCCATGGTTTTGCGGCCACGCTGACCAGTGTCGAGGTTGCAGCTTTAGAGAACGTGGATTCCATTCTGTCTCAAGAAGCTTCATACCACACACTCACCTCAGTTTCTCGACCTAGCCGATGACAAAGGAATGTGGTTGTAGAAGTTACATCACGGAGAAGATGTGATAGTGGGCATGGTGCTGGGCACGGGAATATGGCTTGAGAGTGAAAGCTTCCATGACAAGGGTATGCAGCCTGTTTCGTCCAGATGGAAGGGGGAATGTGAAAGCAGAGAGCAATTCAATCCCTCCATGTGCAACAGAAAACTCATCGGACCTCAATTTAATTTTTCCGTGGGCTACAAATTGCATGTAGGCAAGGATTTCATATCAGCAAGAGACATCGACGGCCATGGCACACACACTACTTCTATTGTTGTGCGATCTATTGTAAGGGGAGTGAGCTTCAATGGCTTCGGTAATCGAACGACCATGAGCATGGCCCATGCGGCCAGACTGGCTTTGTATAAGGCTTGCTGTGGACTTAATGTCATGTGTGATGACAATGAGGCAACCGCTGCTATGGAAAAAACCATCCAAGAGGGCATCGACATTATTTCGGGCTAGCTTAGGGTGAGGTCCCATGGAAGCTCTGGGATTTATTTTGAAAGAGGAAGGGGTCGGATGAAGAAAAAAAATAAAATGTTAGATAATAAATTAGAATCTTTTTAAGGGGTTAGAAATTGTCCCATCAACTTAAATTTTTTTCTACCACTTGTCAATCTTACGAAGTTTTAAAATTCCGACAAATTAACTTTTTTATTATTTTATATTTATTTAAGCTGCTGAATTGAATATACAAAATAATTAAATTTATGTGACCACCAGCTTTCACAAATATAGGAACTTAAACTTTTAAGCTTAAACTGTGATACAAAATTCATGGGACCACCCACTTTAAAATCATCCTAAACAATCTCAACAACACCTACTAAATTTTTTTGGGAGCCCCCCTCCATGAGACCCCACCCTTAACTAGCACACTCTAAGTGTTGACCACTTAAGTGGCTAGTGTGGGCCCCCTTAATCCGTCTCGTTCGCTATTTGTGATCACCCATTCACATTCGCTATTAATCCTAGACACAAAGTTAATTTTTTAAACTATTTTCTCCCACCAATATTATCCCCATTAGCAACAAACATGTTTCTAATCTGAAAAGATTTCATTTGCACACATACTTTGCCTAGCACATTTAAGGAGAAATGGGAGTACAATGGTCCGCTAGTATGTAACTTGTCCATTATTGTTGCTTGCACTACGTATATTACAATTTCAATATTTCTGGTTTCTATTTATCCTATGAATTTGTGGTGTAGCTAAAGACAATGAGAGACAAAAGGCGACTTCTGCCATTAAACTTCGGAAACTTGCATGTGTGATATTGGGATTAGATGCCATGATGCAATATGTGCTTCTCAACACATTCCTTTCTAGCAATGAAAACAAAAGCAAGTGTTTGGTGGATTCCTTTCACACTCTCCGCCTTTGTTTCCTCTCTCACACTCTTTTATTTTATTTACCTACTAAAACGTCTCTACCCCAGTGGAATAGAAAAGCTTCTCTTCACTAGTTTGGACTTCACTTTTTTTTTTCATTATTATAGAGGTCTTTCCACTTTTTCTCTGCTCACACTTTGATCTATTATGTTCATTTGGTTTCTTTCGGTAACATATACTAAGTTCCACTAATAAATTTGATTTTTAGAATAAAAATTATAACTGAGCACTCTTTGTGGTGTGATTGCCAGATTTAGTATGTGTTTTGTTTTATGTTGTTTTGATCAATGATAATTTTGAGGGCCATTTGTGTTCTTGTTTTATGAATTTGAATAAAAATTTGAAGATATCTGTGGATTAAAGTTGAGAAATGTTTAAAACAATAATATTTACATTTAATTTGGATCAATAAGGGTAGAGAAGACAGATAGGAAGGATACCAAGTACCACTGTCAAAATTTTATTTAAAACCTCTCTTAATGAACACCTAAATGACGAATGTTGGTATCATAACCATTTTTCAATGATATTGTCAATTGAACCATTAGACAAATGAAAAAAATATAGAATAGTGCAATATACATTGGTTATAAATCGCGGTGTGCACCGGTTATGCAAGAATAAAGGTTAATTTAAGTCAACGAAAAACCTTGGTGATAACATAGATTGACCCAAAAAAGTGGCTATTGTCACTACAAGAATGCATGTTAGAGGTATGATAAAATACAAAAAAACACATGAAAATATACATAGATACATAAATAACATGATGGAACAATGTAGTACAGGGCTTGCCAAGACGAGCCTGATAATAGTGACGAATTTGGTAGATGAGAGGAAATGTTACGACGACGAAAATGGAGAGATAAAAGTGTCATCAGGTAGTGTTTCTCATGTTTCACTAGTTGTGGCTAGGAGTTTCCCATAAAAATCACCAACATGGTGGCTTTCGCGAGAAGCTATCATTTTCATTGAATTTTGTACATCAATAGGCATCGAAGGCTAACGTGAGTAAGGAATGCATTCTAAATTGTAATAAGTATTATTTTTCAAGAATATGTGTTTAAATATAATAATGCACAAAATAGTTGCATGTTGGAAAACACAATGGGTTGTGAGATATTTCATTTTGCTTGTTCAAATTTGAAAGGTGGAGAGTTTAGGGAGGAGTTGCAGGTGGAGGATATACATAAAGCTAACCAAATTGACCTAAGGGGTGACTAACCAATTGGGCTATTACGTTTAGAGGGTTTTACAACAATATGCCAGTTGCAGGTTTAATAACACCGAGTATTTTGTAACTTGCAATTTTACAAAATAGTATGAATGTAATCAAAACCTTTTATGATTAACACAGTAACAACCCAATTGGTTTGTCACTCCTTAGCTCAATTTGCTTAGACACTCAATGTTTTCCATACTTCAGTTTTACAAAAAAAAAATGAATGTAATGAAAACCTTTTGTTTTGTAGACAGTGAGAATGTAATGTAGTTCACCTTCAAAATTTATAACAACTCTTAGTTAGAGTAAAAATTGCATTCCAATTTCTTTGTATGATTGGAACATAGAAATATGATAGGTCAAAATATAGTTGTGGGTTAGAATAGTGTTTTTTAGGCTTTTTAGTTTGTAGCTTGAAATGTAAATGCATCATCCACATTCTAAAACTAGAGGCAATGAGTACTAGAATGTATGAAATAAAAAATGAATTAGCTTTAAAAACACTTGAAAAGAAGCAGACCAAACTGAATGAGGTTGATAATGTAAATTGACTAAAGAGATTCTTCTTGCTCTTTATAAGTTGAGGAAGATGCATGTGCAGTATGTGAAATAGAAAAATCACAATGCAGAACTGGAGCAACATGTACTAGAATGCATGAAATTAAAATAAAATATACTCTGAAAACACTTGAAAACAAGTAGACCAAGGTGAATAAGATAGATAATGTATTGATTGGTCAGATTCTCTCCACTCTTGAGAAGTTGAGGAAGGTGCGTGTGCAGTATGTGCAATGGGAAAATGGCAATGCAAATCTGGAGGTAACAGGTACTAGAATGTATGAAATGAAAAAAGAATTAGCTGTAAAAACACTTGAAAAAAGGAAAACCAAAGTGAATCAAATAGATAATCTATTGAATGAAGAGATTCTTCCTACTCATGAGAAGTTGAGGAAGCTACATGTGCAGTATGTGCAATGGAAATGCATAAGTGCATAAACTCTAGAGATTTTTTATTGCACTTTTTGTAGGCAAAGAAAGTGAGAGATGATGTTATAAGTGTAGTTGAACAAATGAATTCAAAGATTCTTGAACTCAAGAAATCCATGGAACAAATACAATTGGAAATAGATGATAAGGAAAAAACAATATTAGATGTAAGTGCAACAAAAGAGAGTCAGTTGGGTGGAGACATGAATGTCTTATCTTAAAAGGTAGACAAGTTTTGTTAAGAACTTATCAAAAGAGACATCTACATTCTCTAATCATAAAGACACTCTCAAAGCTAAGCAAAATGTTGGTGCAAAGCTACATGAAAGTATTCAATACATTCAAAACTCTATCCAATTTGGTATTATGTGTATAGAGTTTTACAACAGTATGTAGGTTGCAGATTTCATAACACCCATTATTTTCCAACATGTAATTAAATATAGATAGTATGAATGTAATGAATTTTTTTTGTCTTGTAGACAACAAGAATGTAGTGAACTTCACCTTCAAAATTTATAGCAACTCTTACTTAGAGTGAAAATTGCATTTTAATTTCTTCATATGATTGAAAAATAAATACAAAATACAATTGTAGGTTGGAAAACACAATGTGGGTTGCCATTTATTTCATTCTTTATGTTCAAAGCTAAGTGGTGGAGAGCACGAGCATAAATTAAAAGTGGGGGAAACATAAAATTAATCAAATTACCTTGAGGGGTGACTAACTAATTGGGTTGTTATGTGTTTAGGGTTTTACAATAGTATATGGGTTGCATGTTTTATAACGCCCAAAGTTTTCTAATTTTATTACATTCTTACTAACAAAAGGTTCTCAAGACAATCATAAAATAGACCAAATTGAGGTGAGAGATGACTAATCAATTGGGTTGTTCTAGGTGTAGAGGGTTTTAGAACAGTATGTGGGTTGTAGGTTTCATAACACCCACTGTTTTCCAACCTCGATTTATACATGGACACTATGATTGTAATGAAAACCTTTTGTTATTTAGATAGTACGAATGTAATGAAAGACACCTTCAAAATTTATAACAAGTCTTATCTAGAGTAAAAATTGCATTTCAATTTCTTCATATGATATAAATATACATGCATAGTATAATGTCAGGTTGCAAAACATAGTGGATTGTGAGTAAATGATTTATGAAAGCTCCATCCCACACAATGTTGTAAAACCCTTTACACAGTGAAACCAAATGAAAACCCCTTTTCACAAGGAAAACCCTTAGAAACGTGTCAATAAATACCCCTTTTTTGCAACGAATACCCATTCAATTCTTCATAGTCCCTAGACAGGATGGAAAAATGACATATTTTTGGCAGATATACATACCTACGAGCTAGCTACCCGTGCTTGTCACATGTGTTTTGGTAGGGAGAATGGTCGCTCTCCTTCAGCCTTTGAATGCCTGCAACTCCCTTTCGAGCTCCCCAACAACCTTCAAAATATAAATATTGAAAATGGAAACATTTTGAGCTTTATGTAAGTTTCAAAACATATAATTTAATTGCAGAACTCATATTATGTTTTCAAACCTATTTATATATTCTGCGTCATTTCTGATTTCTCTAAATGTTAATCCATAACTATAAAACTAGCAATTGCACCTTTGTGTGCAATAGGTATGCCGAAGAGGTGTGAAAGGTCAATTAGGGAAAATTTGGTACACCATTTAGAAAATGATGATGCTTGTGCAACAAAGATCTCAATGGAGATGTGATCGCTTCAAATCAACTATGCATACATTTAAAGGGATCCAAACACAACTAAAATAAAACATCTGAAACAATAAGATAATCAAGCTCCATTATTAACCAATTCTTGTTATTTCAGAGAGAAAGAGAGAGGGAGGTGGATAGAGATGTAAAGATAATGATAGAGGCAAAGAGATATAAATATAGAGTTATAGGAAGAGGGAGAGGTGGAGAGATATGGATGGATAGAGAAGGAGACATTTCTAGAGATAGAGGGGAGAGAGTTAGATAGAGGTAGAGATGAAGATAGAAAAGGGGAGGAAGATGTAGGCAGATAGATAGAGATATAGAAACAAGTGTAGAGAGATAAATATATAGATATATAGGGAGATACAAAGGGAGAGATATAGAGGGAGAGAAATGGAGGAAGAGATAGAGAGATATAGAGGAATAGGGAGAGGTAGAGATAGAGAGAGATATAGATGGTGAGATAGAGTGGTAGAGAGGTAGAGATATAAGGAGATATCGAGATAGGGAGAGAGAGGAATGAGGGGGAGATAGATGGGGAGAGATAAAGAGATAGAGATGGGGAGAAAGGGAGAGGGAGAGATAAAGAGAGAGAGAGAAGAGGAATATATAGAGTCAAGGGGTGACAATGAGAGAGGGAGATATTGAAAGATAAAGATAAAGATAGGAAGTGATATACATAAAGAGATATTGAGATAGGGAGATATAGGGGTGGAGAGAGATGGAGAGATTATGAGATAGAGATAAAGGGAGATTGGAAGAAGAAATATGGAGAGATAAAAATAAAGAGGCAAAGAGATATAAATATAGAGTTATAGGAAGAGGGAGAGGTGGAGAGAGAGACATGGATAGATAGAGAGAGGGAGACATGTTTGGATAAGTAGTTTCTCTCATCCCCATTTACTCCACCAAACTCCTTTATTTGCCATGGATTCTCCTCCTCCTAATTCAAATATATTCCCTCCCTCCCACTGCTTACCATGCCTTAGTCAACTTTTGGAAAAATAATGTATTGGTTATTAGTAACCTCATACTTTTCACGCTCCAATAACCTCAAAGCCTGGACATCAATATAAGAGAGGAGTAAGTAGTTGTGCTGAGACAGGTGAGACAAACAAGGTCTCGTTAAGTAGATAAAATAAACTTAAAAAATACATTCCAATTGTTCAAATGAGAAAAATACAAAGAAGCTCCAAACATACTAAGAATTTTTTAATAGTTTTAAAGGTTTAAATTCATTTTAGATATTATAATTATAGAATATAATAATAATATAATTTATTTATATAATAATAAGTATGATTATATTATATATAGTTTAATTTGTCTCATATATAATATATATTGTATACAAATTAGATATTATATTATGTTTATATTGAATGATTTCTAATATAAAATATTATATGTAATAATATTATTTTAAAAATAATTTGAAATAAGAATTCTTTGTAAAAGCAAAAGGTTTTAATAAACTTGGCAATCTGTCAATCTTTACAATTAGCTATATCATTGTGCAAAGCCTCTGAAGTCGATTCAAAGAGTGTTCCTAAATAAGCCAATTTGATTCACCAATGAAACTAAGCCAATCCAAACTAGACTAAGATCTTCAATATCACTATTTAAAACCAAAGAAAATGGGTGAAAAATCATAATGAAATTTGCATATCTCTACAAAAAGGAGTGAATGATTTATCTTCACACTTGTACCCTATCACCACAAATACATGCAAAAAATTGTTTCTGGAGTCTAAAGATACTAATGCTAAGTGACAATGGATGTTTTTGAAGACACTTGACATCTTCCACCACCATTTATTATGAACAGTTGTTGCTTTTGTTGTCTTTTTGGATAATTTGATAATTTATGTTTGACAGATGACAGATGTAAATATGTCCAAAAAATTTGACATTTGTAATTATGAACAGTTGTTGCTTTTGCTGTTTTTTTGAATAATTTTTTAAATTTTTCTGGACAGATTACATGTTCATATGTCCAAAAAAAATTTAACATTTGTAATGTCATATGACAAGTGTTAGTTCCTTCTCCTAAAAGCCACACGTAGTTGTATACACGTCTACCAGAGCATCTCCAACTATAATATCTGGAAAAATTCCTCCTTCCATGATGCTTTAATGGATGTCCATACCCTATTCCAAAGCTCCCATTTTGGCACAGACAGGGAAGATACTAGCGAAGGTTGTGGAACATCGCTTTACAACTGCCAATTGCATTTGCTTGAAAGTTTCTAAAGCGTTTTCAACAAATCCTTTTTCTGCATATCCTGCAATCATTGTTGTCCATGAGATGCCATGTTTTTCAGGTATTCTGTCAAACAGTTCAAGTGCCTTGTGAATATTTCCGTGCATGTCTACTAGGGCAGTTGTGACCATATTAATATCTAACAAAGTTGTTGTATCTTTTATGCTTCGATGGATGTCACACCCTTTTCCAAAGCTCCCATTTTGGCATGGGCAGGGAGGATGCTAGCAAAGGTTAGGGAATTTTGTTTTAAACCTGACAATTGCATTTTCTTAGAAATTTCTAAAGCCTTTTCAACAAATCCATTTTGTGCATATCCCACAAGCATTGCAGTCTGCGAGACCATATCTGTTTGAGGCATCTTATCAAACACTTCATGTGCCTTGTCTATGCTTCCACATTTTGTATACATGTCTACCAAGGTAGTTGCAACTACAACACCAAACAAAATTCATCTATCTTTTTTGCTTTGATGGATGTCCATACCCTGTTCCAAAGCCCTCATTTTTGTGCAAGTAGGTAGAATGGTAGCAAGGTTGTGGAGCATGAGCCTCATGTCTTCAAGTGTGGAGAATCCAAGTAATATAAGCAGATTGCGGCGAGAGACACCATTGATAAGCTCCATTTCTATTATGAATACCTCACTGACCCCATTCGATTTGCTTGGAAACAATCTTTTCAAAGAAATTTTCTCTCCCACTCTGCAGCCTTCCCTGTCAATTCACAAACAATTCACTCTGTTGTTACATTTGAGCTAAATCTTGTTTGTTCTTGACATCAAAATTATCAGTTTCCTCTCTAAGATCTGCATAATGAAATCACCAGGCTTTTTTCCCTAATTCCAATTCCTCGTGTGCAAAGGCCTTCATCAGTAGAGAATATTAAAAGGAAAACTAAACCATTGACAAATTTGTTATGGAGTGCTATTGAGAAGTTAGGACATTTTTGCTGAGTGATTCCAGCAATGGACAAATGAAAATCAGCTGGTATGCCATTAACCGCCACAATTAGTTTGATCATCTCCCGAGGGCTAGTGAGAGCTCTGAGCCATTGATTAAACATTTTAGCTTGATAATCTTCATATGCTTAGGTGATGATAGTTTGTAGTGCCAGGTAAAATTTCCGCAGTCAAAATTTTTTTGACGGTGACGGCAATGACAACGAAAACTAACGGTCAAAATGAATTCAATCGCTGGCTTCCTTTTTTGATGCGACTCAGCCGTTGATGTTCTAAATTAGCTCTCTCCACTTCATATTGAATACGCCTTCGGCGTAAATTCGGCCTAAAAAATAAATGAAAGCTAAATTTAAAACCTATCGACGCGCCGTGTTTTTCCGATGACGGGACCTGTGATGGCCTTATGGGGGATGTGGTATTATGTCTAAGAAATGCATTTTCGTAGGGAGATTAGCTTCTGCCCCACACAATCCCCTTACACACATTTTCTAGGCAACATCTCGGACGCGCAGAGATGTCAAAATTTTATTTCGCCGTCGACACTTTATGATATTCTTGTTGCTTGATAAAATCGAAACTTCTCTAGGCTTTGAATTAACCATTATAGGTAGCCTCTAGGATGTTGTGGTGTCCAGGCAAGGAATATAAACTCTTCTAGGCTTCTAATTAATTATTATAGGCAATCTCTCGGAAAGAGAGAAAATAAATTTATTGTGCCGTATAGATAGGCAAAGAGTTGACCAAAAGACTTTTCAGGATTTAACCAATTTGCATTCGTTCTGTATTTTTTATTTTTTGAGTTCGATCTCCCATTCATGGCTTCATCTAGCTCATCACATCAACGCACCGTAGGAGAGGATGCTTTCACTGGGATGGGATATCAGGCCGAGAGCGTAGGATTCTCCCAATCTCCCAAACTCTGGGACGTTTTCATTAACCACCGTGGCCCCGATGTTAAAGAAACCCTTGCTCTTCAGATTTATAAATCCCTTGAGAAATTGGGAATCCGAGCATTTCATGATCGTGAAGAGCTGGAACTAGGAGATCTCTTTCCATCTACCCTTAAGAGTGCCATCTGCTGCGCCTTGGTTCAAATTGCCATATTTTCAAAGGGATATGCCGACTCAACTTGGTGTTTGGCCGAGCTTGATCTAATGTTAGAGACTAAGAAAACAATCATTCCAATATTCTATGATGTCTCACCTTTGGACCTCCGCTACTCACAAAAGGGAGCGTATGCTGATTCATTCAACAAATACAGAGAGAAGGGCCGGCATGCGGGCAAACTTGTTGACAAATGGATAAAAACCCTCAATAGGGTTTCATTTATCAATGGATACGAGTTCGGCCATAACGATAGGTGAGTCTTCGTCTGTGACTATTTTTCTTAAAATGTTGTTTCACAAAATTGAGGAGTTTTAGCATTGCCTAAACAAACTTCAACATGATGAAATTGTTATCTTCTTATGCAAATTTTCAGTGATCTTGAGAAGCTGTGTGAAAAAATTGTGTCTGTTGTCCACAAAGAGTTGCAGAAGACAACACCTTTGGAGATTGCAAAGCATCCGGTGGGAATTAGTGAAATACTTCAAGATTTTGAAAAGACATGTTGGCAGGAGACAGGAAGCACAAGAAAAATCGTTGGCATCTGCGGGATGGGTGGCTCCGGGAAGATCACTTTGGCCACATCATTCTTTAACCGCATCCGATCAGAATACACTGAATCGTCTTTCCAGTTCGAAGTCCGAGAAGCATCTAACAAGGGTAAGTTGACTTCTTTGCAAAGCAAGCTTCTTAAAGATCTGGTTCACGAAAATAAAAATTTTAATAGCATACCTCAAGGAAAGAACTATCTCAGGTCTCGTCTAGCTCGGGGCCCTCATCTGAGGTTCCTGATTTGTATAGATGATATAGATGATCGTGAGCAGTTAGATGCGCTAGTAGGATGGGATACTGGGGATAATAGTACTAGTAGTTTGGTTATTGTGACAAGCCGTGATGAGAGGGTTCTAATACACGAAGGAGTTAGTTCTCGGTATAAGATGAAAGAAATGTCTGACAGTCAAAGCACGGAGCTCTTCTGTTGGAACGCCTTCCACCAAAAAAATCCGCACAGAGGATATAAAAATTTGGTGAAAAGCTTCGTGAAAGAGAGTGGGGGTTTGCCTCTGTCTCTGCAGGTGTTGGGTGGACTTGTTTATGGTAGTGCTGACATGAGATATTGGGAAATACAATTGGATAAAGTTAGGAGTACTCTACCACAAGAAATAGAAAAGAAGCTTATGATAAGCGTTGATGCACTGGATGATGAGCAAAAGCAGATATTTATGGACATTGCATGCTTTTTTGTCCATAGATCTAGTCATATGGCGACAAGAATATGGGAAGGAACCGGATGGAGCGGTGAGCACACGCTGCAGACCTTAATAGATAAATGCCTTGTCGAGCTTTACATGGGAAGTAATGATTGGATGGGATTTGACTGTGGAGGCATTCCTCTTTTGAGAATGCATGATCACGTTCGTGATCTCGGAAGAAAAAGTGCAGATAAAATGAGCAGTCCTTGTCGACTGTATCATGCCAAACATCTTCGTTCTCAGGTGTGCTTGTCTTAAGCTTTTGTTTTCAGTACTAAAATTCTAGTGTCCGGGTAGCTTAAAGCTATTTCTGTTTCTAATCAGAGCGTAAGATTCACCTTCGTCTTTGCATGCAGCAAGAAAAGGGATTCCAGAACATTCTTGCAGAAAGCGCCGATCATGGTTTTCGGTGCCTTAATTCCATATTTGAATTCAGATATTTTTTAGGGAATTCAATTGATTTTGATGGCAGATCAACTTCTTTGTTGTGGCTTGAGCTTGACTTGAGCCTGATGGGAGTACTGGTTGAATCTGAAAATCACGAAGAAAACATGAACAGTGTACCTTCACTATGCAATATTCCTTCTTGGATTCCTCTTCAAAATCTGCAGTGTTTAAAAATTTCTAATGGACGTCTCGGAAGATTGTTGGGGGTACAGGTAATTTGTTCTTCTATTCGGAATTAAGTCTTTCTTAATGATGGGAAATGCATTGTGAAACAGTAATTTAATAAAATGATTATTATAGATTTGATAAATAACTGTTCCAAACAAATTAATTTGAAATTTCAGGTCCCTTCCCACCTGAAAGAGCTTGTGCTCGACGGAACAGTCGTGGAAGAGTTTCCAGATTCATTGGGAATGTTAAGTGATTTGGAAGTTCTGGTTGTAAGAGGAAGAGCAGAATGGAGCGGAACAGAATGGGATTACCCAATGCAAATTGATGGGAGGGCATTGTCAGATTCCCTTACAGAACTCACCAATCTTACGACATTGGTATTGAGGGATTTGGCATTGAATGGGGAATTGAATTTGAAGAATAGCAGAGAGTACACTACTCTTGCAAGTCCAACTGTCAGTCTTCAGAGTATATATATTAGAGATGTAAAGCTTGCATCTAAAGTCATAATTAGTGCAGAGTACCTTCGCAGCCTTAAATCTCTCCACCTTGAGTCAATGGAAAATTTAATTGAAGTGGATTTAGAATTGATAGCCACACCGAATTATCCTGACTCGGCAACCGATGCAGAATCCGACACAGAGGAATATTCGGAGGCAGAAGAGTTGTACGAAAACTGCTTAGAGAAGATCGTCATCGATGGATGTTGGGCACTGCAGAAGATTGCAGGTATTGACAAGTTGGAAGGATTGAAATGTCTCCAGATATCAGCTACCACTCATTTTGTAAGAGGATGCATAGACACGTGGCAGGTATTGCACTCGCTCAGTATAAATATGTTAATTTTTTTGGTGGGAAAGTTCAAATAATTTATGCTTTACAGTTCTATGTTTAAATAATTTGATTGCGATATTTCAATGTACTAATTATCTAAATATAAAATTTATGTATTTAATCCTTTATAAGTAAACAATACGTTAATCTTAACTGGTTTTGTTTAAGTCTTTATGCTTCTATGGAATTTATATTTTCATCCTTTCTAATGCTTCTAATTATTGGATAAAAATAATGTTTTGAGTGCAATGTTCTTTGAATAAATTATTTTTTTATTAAAATATATATTTATTTAAGGGCTAAGATAAGATGTTTGGTGCAATTCAGGGATTCCCATCACAGGGTGCTAATATAATTAGGAATCTAGCCATTGAAAATTCGATAGATATTGTACTTGATATTCCCATGAGGCCTTACTTGAAATGGTACAATGGAGAAGATGGCACAATCACTAAAATTCCTCTCAACTCCATAGATGAAATAGTGCTTCCAGTAATAGTACAACCAAGTGCAATTATCATAGCTATGCTAATGTGTTATGGACGGAATGATTATCAAAAAGTTTTAAAGATGCCTTTATTAGATGGGATTGAGAGCTATATGGGAGGAGGATCGAATGTGGTTATGGTTGTAGTTACTGATGAAGAAAAAATAAACAAGATGCTTTGCGGAGTGTCTGATTGGCTTCCTATGGCGGAAAATGGTATGTTGGATATTGGTTGTATATTAACCATCAATGAAATTGAAAAATTGAAAGACTTATGGAGTATTGTTAAAGATGAACTTACATTGATTATAGAAGATCTAGAGAGTACGCATGGTAGACTGTGAGACAATTTGTAAAAAATATTGTAATATTTTAAAAATAAAACTAAATGTTTTCTTAAGTGTTTTAGTGTTCTGTGTTACTATTTGTTTCAACATATTTGAAAAATAGTTGATTTGTGTAATTAATGTGTGAATAGTATGATTATATGATTTTTTTTTAATATATAAATATTAATTAGTTTCAATTAATTTAATTATAATAGAAAACATGATAGGACATCTAGTATTTAATATCGATGTTTTACTCAACCACTATAAGATTCGTTTGATATTTTTCAATGTTATTTGAAAAATATTTTACTTGATTATATTTTAGTAGTTTTTATAAATGTATATTTACAATACCAAATATCATGTGTATTAATGAGCTCATTCTTCGTGCTATTTTTGCTAGCATGACAGACAATAAATATGAAAGACCATGAGAATATAATAATAATATAACTGAAAAATTGTACCTAACACTCCTTCATTGCTTTATGTCTTTGACAAAATAAATATAAAAGGGGAGATTTTGAATACATTGTCAAAAAAATTATAGAATTATTTAGATATATATTTAGATTATATGTGATTTTTGTTGTTGGTGTTGAGAATTTCTACAACAATCTTTGGTTGTTTTAACTTCTTGGTATTAAGAGCACAGGTCTAAGTAACACAAATAATCTTTTTTTTCAGCTTAGAGCCAAGAATCAAGGGGCGTCCATTCCATCGAAGTCATTCAGAACATAATCCTAGCCTCATTCCTTCACACTGCACCTTCTAAAGATTTGAAGATCATGATAGATGACATAATCGAGGAATGTACCATCACCCTCACCAATTACATTCAACCAATTGAACTACAATCTTTTGATTATGTGTGTTTTTAAAATAAGACCTATGTCTTAATATTTAAAGGATGAATTTGAATGAATAATTAAATTTTCCTATTAAATAAAAATTGTACATGTTCTACAATATCACCTATATATCCATGAATATGAAAAGTTCTTAATGTAACATTACGCCTCTAATTTTCTAGTTGATTGACATACAACAACTTCAAATGTGTCTCTTAATTTGATTAAATGACCTATGAATAATACTTTGACTATAACATAAATTTAAAAAATTCTTTAACAAATATAATCCCATCAGATTTAAGTCTCTGAATATAGTTATAATAGACAATCATGATATGAAATATAATGGATGACACCAAACAACCTTGAATCTATGACATACTTAAATGACTCCTAAAAATCTACCAAAGAAAAGAACCCTAAAAAAATGATAGGTACCCTCAATTCTTTGATACCTAAATGTGGAAACGAAATGAAATGAAATGAAGGAATTTTAATAGCATCGATGAGACAACCCGGTCAAAGGGACCAAGGAAAACACCAATTAACACATTTTCAATTTTCTTTCGATGTCAGCTCTTCTTTTATGAATATTGATCAGAAAGCTTGTCGTTTTTTGAAGTTTGGTCTCCTCAAATAGCTCATTCAAATTATCCACCTTCATAATGTTCTTGAAATGACTTCGGATATCCTCATACATTGCACACTCAAGGATGAAGTGTCGCTCAGTTTCAACCACTGCTTTGTTGTAGAAAATGCAAATTATTTTCTCCCATTCTTCCTTGGGTGTCATCCACCTACCCGTCTCACATCTAGAATGGTGGGAGCCCTTCCTCAATTGTAGAAATAAATTTTTATCTTTTCCCTTAACTACAATTATCAGGTAAGCCTTTTCATCATGCTCCCACTTGGGGTTGAATTCTTTGACATAGTGCACTTTTTTACGACCAATCTGATTTGTCCACATGGTAGTCCTAAACTTTTCTATCACAAAATCTTTTATCCCTTTGGTATTGTTTGGGCATTCATGCAATTTAATGTCCCACTTGCTCAACCACTTCTTGTTCTACTTCATCCAAGTCTTTTTCCTACATTTTAGTTCTTCCTCAACAACCAACTTGGGCCAACGATGCTTATCCATTTTTTTAATCTTTTTTAAATAGCTTACCAAATGAATTATTGTTGATTCTTCTATTGGAAGCATACCTGCTTCAACCAAGAGGATCTCATAGGGTATTGTCAATTTGACTTTGAGGCTACTGGTAATTAAATGTTTTTGGATTATTTCCATTTTCCACCTCTTGTGGGTTGACATTCTATTCCCCCAAACCTCACAACCATAGAGGACAACTGGCACAAACAACAAAACAAAAAGGATTTTCTTGGTTTTCCAATCCCATAACTTCACTTTCCTACACCTATTATGGAGTAGGAAAGAAGCTCTCTACCTACCTTGTATCCTTTTTGTTCTGCAAGTCATCCAACTAAGGCTATCATGAAAATCAATACTTAAGTACTTGTACTCTTCCACAATCTCCAACGAACTCCCCTCGAAGATAAAAATAAATTGTTGCTTTCTTCATTTTCAAAGAAAAAATCATGACTTTGGTCTTACTTGTTTTCACCTCCATCCCAACCTCCTAGAAAAAAGTTCAAGAGCCTTCAAATGCTCTCTCAAACAATATGCATATCTTGATATAAGAATAAGATCATCCGCATATAAAAGAAACTTCACCACATAGTTTACCAGCTAGATCCTCTCTCCATTAGAATTGATTAACCATTCTTTGAGTTTATCAATGTATAAACCAAACAAAGTGGGTGAAAGAGGACATCCCTCCTTGACCCTAATGTCTCTCTCAAAACACTCAGACATGCCCTCTTTAGTTCTGATTTTTGCTCTAACCCACTCATATAGCTTATGAACTACCCACCCTATACACCTCTAGGATCCCAAGCTCCTCCATTCTGCCCTAAAGTTTATCTCTAGGAATAGTATCAAAGGCCTTTTTGAAATCCATGATGCAACAAAAGTCCTCATCACCTTGTGTGTCAAATATCTTCAATGAGGTGTCTAAGAGTGATACAATGATCAATAGTGGAGTGCTTTGGTCTAAAGCCAACCCATCCCTTTTCTTTTTTTCCCTCTTTTTTCTCACCTGTTGATTTCGCATTCTAACATGCTCCCAAAAAATATTTCCAAGAAGAGGATTGATTATAATTGTACGATAATTAGAGGGGTTATTGATTTCCCCACTTTTGTAAAGTGGGATAACCACATTAGTAGTCCATTCAAAGAACAAACTGCCTTGGTTGATGCTATTAGAGATCTCCTTGAATCTAAAAAGAACCCTAAACAAATGATGGGTACCCTCAGTTCTTTGATAACTAACCTAATGAAAGGCACACAAATTATGTTTATCCTCCAAAAGAGAATGCTAGCATGTGATCTACCTAAGTAGATTTCAGAAGAGAATTGAGAGCACTCGTTGGAATGTCCAACAACGAGATACGTGTCCAAAAGACAAAAAATGATAGACTACCACTTGCACCCAAAAAAGGTGCAAGGGTTACGCTGATAGAAAAATATAGATGTAGAAGATATAATTGTTTTATTTACTTTTTTTAATGCAAGGTAATTTTTAAAATATGGCGCATATTTTTATTTTGGCAATCTCCAATACACAAGTTCTACGGTATTTGTTTCTAAATCCAGCAAGTTCTACACTAAAGGCAAAGGGATTGAGATTGATATGATCTATGTATAATTGACTAATGTAGATCATTCTAGATATTTTGACATGCAACACACTCCACGTGCCTCCCTGGCTCATTTATCATCACATAGGATGTTCCCTAGCTCAGTTATCATCACACACACAGGATGTTCCCTAGCTTTCAATATAAGGCCACCTATTTCACCAATATCTATATAATTCAACACAACATATGGGTTCTTCTGCAATATATTGCAGGTTTTTAGCTTTCATTTGCCTACAGTTTTTGGGGTGTGTATGTGAGAGAGGGAGCATCAAAGTTGAAGCACAGGCAAGATGAAGGATACCATTCTAGGAAAGTATAGACTACAAAGATAGATTTGCTTGAATTTCCTCTCAGATTGGAATACTTAGGAGGCCGAGTTTTCCTATTTGAAGCCTTTGGATACGGCCTAGATTGTGCTGCTCCTAAGCTGATGAGAAAATATACAACTGTAATTTCCTTTTACAATCTAAGGGTTTCTTGAAAATATTTAACTAAAATTTCTATAATCTCATAACATCCATGAATGTTATGAAATAAAACACACCAAAATAAATGATTTGGCCGTGTACAGCTTCAAAAAAACCATTCATGAAAACCATGGAAAGTGACTTAACTCAAGATTTTGCACAATTATTTCATGTTCTCCATGATGTCGATGAGAAAATATGAGACAAACCAAAACCAATCTCCCTACAACTATCGCTTCAATTTGCTAACAATATATGAAAACTAGATCTAAAAATATTGAGGTTTAAGAGGTAACAGATTGTTGAGCGTGACTGAAGATTTTTGTAGCTTTTAAATGAAGAGCTGTTGATTAAATCAACCCAATCGAGTGAATAAGAGATCTTTCCACTAGCAGTTGCAGTCTCAATAACACCGACAACATAGGCAGAGGTAGCCCCTACTATCCATAGGGCACAGGCAGAACCTAGCAAGTGGGAAACATCTGGAACATCAATTGATCGACCATCACATCCAGTTATAGGAGAAATATTTCACATCCAGTTATAGGAGAAATATTACGAAACCCATACAAAATAAAATTTAGAGAAAACAATATACAGAAACACAAACAATCAAAGAACAAACTTCAAATCTGCCATTGCAGAATAAACTTGATTCATCACTTTACAAAGTTCTCTGAGTTGGATGATTTTAAATATCTACAGGGATACATGTTTATAGAAAACGACACAATGGCGGTGCCATTAGGATAAGGATAAGATAGAAAATATTGCAGTGATTAGATTATATTGCAGTAGAAATGTCGGTTTCCATAGGCGATGGAAGAAAAGCGGCTTGCATAGTCGGCGGACAAAGCGGTGTAGTGAAATGGTGAAGACAAGATAAAGATAAGATCAAACATTCTGGGATGAAGTATTCCAATTTTCTGCAACTGAAAACCAGCACAAATGAACAGAAATCGAATGTTGCTTTGAGAGCGTGAGATAGGTTTTTGTGAAATATGCATACAATATATAGCCTATTGGCTACCTTCATCGTACTGGTAGGGCCCGCCCAAAGGAGTCGTTCATGGGTCCTACAACTTACATTAAATACTCGTTTATCAAGTTGAGCATGGTCGTGTCCTTTGAAGGCCTTTCGGGACATGTGACATGTCGGACGAGGCGGCTGAATCTCTTGTTTGACCCACTGCTCGCCGACCTCCTTGCATAGTTCTAGATAGGGATCGGGCCCACCACATGTTGCCATGACCATTCTTTTTAAATTCTTCTCCCGCTCTGCACATGACACGTAGTTGCGTACTTTTGAAACCTGTGAGGGCGACGCGACTGTGTTTTACTTTTTATATCGGAGCCCACCTGTTAGAATATTACCTATAATTTGCCTCGTCGCTTGTTGGACAACCCGTGCACCTGTCAAAATCTCAGGGCAACAATTATTCAAAGATTTACCGCATATGTCCAGGTCAATTTTTATTTATTTATTTTTTATCTATTCTTTTCAATAGGAGTTGACTTTTATTAGTTAACGGTTTTTTGTTTTGTCTGTAGCTATTTCGGTTGAAAATTGTAGTAAGTTAATAAATATAGAATGTTCAACAGTTAAAAATTGCTATCAAACATTTCGAATTATATTTTATAATTTATTATTTTCTTCCTTATTTTAATGATAGATTGCTTATATAAATTTTTGAGTGCAAATGTTCATGCAATGATCTTTATGTCTCATTATGCAATACCCTAGTGTGTAAATTTGAATGTTTCATGCTTGGGTTGGTAGGTAATAGTAATTGGAATACTTGATAAACTTGGTTTGATGATTTATTTTAGATTTAGAATGTGGGGAACAAAATTACATGTGAGATTGCACACCGAGTTTAGGGTCATAACTATATATTGAATCAAGACTAAAAATAAAAGAAAGGGTTGACTATAGATCACTAGGTAAAAAGGATTTATAATCAAATTAGGTATAGGTTGGATACCAAATATTTTAAATAAATAAGCCATTTGAAACTTATACTATTGCACAAAAGAAAAAAGGTCAAAGAATGATGTTGAAGCACCCACGAACTAACGATCCTCATCAACCAAAAATAATTTAGTTTGATTTGGTTGTTTTTGATTTAGTTTCTCATTTTCAGTTTGACAATTCAATTACTGTTTCATAATGATTAAAGGCCGATTTGAGCTATGCTTGTCATTCATATTTTGAGTGTTTCCAGCTTTGACACAATGAAGTTTATTTGATTATAGTTTATTTTATTTGCATAAGGAGGAACATATTTGAAATAATTGAAAATATAGAAAAAATTTAATAAGGAACCAGCTGTGATTAGTGTTAGTGTTTCTTAGATCAGATTAGATAATCAATTGAACAAAAGAAATGCAACACATAAGACAATGAACACAACAAGATACCTTGGGAAAACCCAGCAAATATATCTCTTATATATTGAAGGAATAAGAGCAGAAATCTGCTTGAACTCAGGCCCAACACAATGCTAAATTTGATACAATGAATAATAGCACCTTTCCTAGATGCAAAGATACAAATGAATATGTTTCTCCTTGAAATCGGTCTGCTGCTACAAAATGATGATCTGCTGCTACAAGATGATGATCTGCTGATTAAGTATGAACTTCTTCTAGGACTGTGAATTCTGCTCTATCAATAATAGCGAACTTCTTGATATTCGAATTGTGTGAATAACCAAGAAGTGACCTTGTATTTATATCTCCTAGGCGTCTCTTCACTTGGGTCGGCCTTTGATAAATATTTAATAACAATTAAAGTCGGCCAGAATAAGTACATGATATAAATCAAATATAAGGTCGGCCCATGTATTTAATATGAGTCTAGTGAAGATCGACGCTGTATTAACATCAACACTCCCTCTCAGCTAGGGATGAACTTCCATCTGCACAAGACACATTATGTTAGAATAAAAACAAAATATAATATCACCTCAACGTGATATTAACCATTATGGCTACTCCCATAGATGGTAAAAACTCATCACAGATTCTCTCACGTGATGTTGTCATGGATTCACACACATGACATCCACCATAGCTTCTCCCAGAGGGTGGAAACAAGGGATTTCACCTCAACTCTCTCTCATCAGAGAATTGCATTATCAAGGACTTTCACCTCAACTCTCTCTCAGCAGAGAATTGTATTAACAAGGGCTTGCACCTCAACTCTTTCTCAACAAAGAGTTGCATTCTCAACAAGGATCACTGATTACTGAGACTCTTTCTCAGTCACGGCTGCATTCTCCACCATACCAAGTTTCTCCCAGAAGTATACAAACTTAATCCTGGCGAGAGGCTTGGTGAGAATGTCTGCCGTTTGCTCTTCAGTGCTGATATATCTCAACTATATAGCTTTCCTTTGCACCATATCTCTAATATAGTGGTACTTGATCTCAACATGTTTTGTTCTATCATGAAACACAGGATTGACAGAAAGCTTCACACAGCTTTGATTATCACAGTGTATGATAGTAGGCTCCATTGATTGTCCAAACAATCCTGCAAGGAGCTTGCGAAGCCACACTGCCTCACGAGTTGACACACAAGCTGCAATATACTCTGCTTCAGTTGTACTCAAGGCCACTGAAGACTGTTTCCTACTACACCAGGAGATCATAGCAGTCCCCAAACTGAAGCAACAACCAGAAGTACTCTTTCGATCAGAGACACATCCTGCCCAATCAGAATCAGTAAAACCATGCAGCTCCAAATCCACGATTGAAGAATATCTCAACCCATATCCGATTGTGCCGCATAAATATCTCAGGATATGTTTAGCTGCTACAAGATGTATTTGCTTTGGTTCACACATAAACTGGCTAAGTGCACTCACTGCATAGCAAATATCAGGTCTAGTGTTAACTAGATACATCAATGAACCAATCAACTGTCTATACATCGTAGAATCCACTGGTTCTGAACTAGCTGCAGCTTCTTTCAACTTATCTAAATTAGTCTCCATGGGTGTAGACATAGGTTTGCAGTCAATCATACCAAACCTTTTGAGAATGTCAATAGTGTACTTCCCTTGACTTAGAATCATCTCATCTGGCTTTTGCCAAACTTCTAAGCCAAGAAAGTAATGCATGAGACCTAGGTTCTTCATCTCAAATTCTGAAGCTAATTCCTTCTTACATTTTAGAATTAGATGTTCTTCACCAGTAATGATCAAGTCATCAACATATAAAACCAAAATTAATGCTTCACCATTTACTACTTTGAAGTAGAGGTTAGAATCTACATCATTCTTTGAGAAACCTAGACTTGAAAGATACTAATCAATTCTTTCATACCAAGCACAAGGAGCTTGTTTAAGACCATACAAGGCCTTCTTCAGCTTGCAGACATGAGACTCTTTCCCATGCACCTCAAATCCTTCTGGTTGCTCAATGTAAACCTCTTCTTCTATTATGCCATTCAGAAAAGTTGTCTTTACATCCATTTGGTGAATCTTCCATCCTCTAGATGCAACAATAGCAACGATGGTTCTAACAGACGTGTAACGAGCCACATGAGCAAAGGTTTCTTCATAGTCAACTCCCTCTTTTTGTGAGAACCCTCTAGCCACAAATCTAGCCTTGTGTTTCTCAATGCTCCCATCAACTGCATGCTTGACTTGAAGAGCCACTTAGAAGACACCATAGATTTGTCTTTGGGTCTAGGAACTATATCCCAAACATCGTTCTTAAGTATAGACTGATACTCTTCAATCATAGCATCTTTCCATACTTGTTGACTAGAAGCTTCTTCAACATTTGAAGGCTCTGACTCAATAATCTGACTCATCAAAGCAACATAACTAGAGAACTTGTGAGGTCTCTTGCTTTCTCTAAAGGCTCCTCTTGGGGCTACAAACCTTTCTGCTTCCTGCATTGTTCTGCGAGCCCAAAGAGGTCTTTTCTTTCCAATCACAATGTCTAGAGGCCCATCAGTAGGATCCAAAGGCTCAGCTGGATCAATATCTTCTTTAGGTTCTGTATCCTCCTTCAGATTCTCTGGAATATGGTCAACTTCCATATCTTGAGGAGGTTCTTCTTCATCGACTTCCATAGGAGTGCCTTTGGACCTTCTATAAGCAACATCTTCCTCAAATGTGACGTCTCTACTGATCTCAATAGACTTCTGTCTTGGAATGTAAATCCTATAAGCTTTTGATGTCTCACTGTAGCCTACAAGAATTCCTTTCTTCCTAGAAGGTTCTAGCTTTGTTCTCTTTTCCTTTGGAATATGAACATAGACTGGACAGCCAAAGATCCTCAAATGACTAACTTCAGGCTTCACGCCTGAGAATGCTTCTTCAGGAGTTTTATTCTCTAAGATCCTGTGGGGACTCTTGTTTTGAACATAGACGGTTGTTCTTGATGCTTTAGCCCAAAGAGAGATTTGTAAGTCTTGATCATGGATCATAGCTTTCACTGCTTCCACAATAGACCTATTCTTCCTTTCAGCAATACCATTTTGTTGTGGATTATAGGGAACACTGAACTCCCTCTTAATCCCTGCTTCAATACAAAAGTCTCAAAAAGTGCCAAAAGTGTATTCTCCACCATTATTAGATCTCAATACTTTGATCCTCTTCCCAGACAGATTTTCAATCTGTGCTTTGAATTCTCTAAATCTTTCTAATACTTCTTCTGATTCTTTAGATCTCAAGAAATAGATCCAAGTCTTTCTAGAGTAATCATCAATGAAAATAATATAATACAAGAAACCACTAGATGATGCAATAGACATTGGACCACACAAATCAGAATGAATGAGATCAAGAATACATTTAGATCTACTTTCACTGGAATGAAACGTACCTTTTGTGTTCTTGCCTAGGGCACATCCCTTGCATGTACCTTCATGTTCTTGATCGAATTTCGGAAGACCGGTGACCATCTTCTCCATGATAGGTAGAGCACGAAAGTGAATGTGAGCCAATCTTCGATGCCAAAGATCACACATGCTGGTACTGTTATGCACAAGTGCTTGAAGAGGACGAGTGCACAGCGTGTAGAGACATTCATGTCTAACTCCAATCACTTGAGCAGTTTTGAAGCTGGAGTTCTTTGCCCATATAAGAACTTTCCCTTTAGAGAAGGCAACTTGATAACCCTTGTCTTCTAATGCTGAAATTGAAACAAGGTTCCTCTTTATCCCTGGTACGAACAGTACATCATTCAACTCCAAAGAAATTCCAGAATCCAAGTGAAGAGTGGAGTTTCCAATCCCTTTTACAGAATATCTAGCATCATCTCCAATAACAACTTGATCACTAGAGTTGCTTTCCATTAAGTTTGAAAGATGACTTCTGAATCCGGTGATGTGCCTAGAAGCACCATTGCCAATCAACCAAGTATTAGAGTCAGTAGAAACATTGCTAGACAAGGCTGAATAAAATAGATAATCACTGGAGTCCTTTTGTAGAGCAACTTCTTCAACATCTGCAGTGGCAACTTGAAGCTTAGGTCGTTGGGGGCAAACCCTCGCAAAGTGACCATACTTATCACAACGAAAACATTGAATCTTGGACATGTCTCGTTTCCTTTTGAAGGTAGGAGCATCTTCATTTCCATCTTCTCGATTCCTTTTGAAGAAACCTCTCTTAAAGCCTTTTCCTTTGTTTGATGAATGAGAGGTAAGAACTTGTAATTCTTCATTCTTTGAGCTTTGACCAATCCCCCTTGCTGTTAGTCTTGACTCTTCTTGAATGCAATCAATCCTCAATCGATCAAACTTGGGAAGTTCGGATCTTGCACTGATTCCTTGGATGAACGCCTCCCATGAAAGCGGAAGACCATTGAGAGCAAGCATAGTCAGTTCTTTATCATCAATCATGTGACCAATAGTGGAGAGCTGATCTTTTATCTCTGAAATCCTCATGAAGTATGTAATAACAGATTCTCCTTTCGCCATTTTCACATGATGAAGTTGTTGCTTCAGAGCAAGGGCACGACTGGTGTTGTTGATTTCGTACATCCCTTCCAAGGTTGTAAACATCTCTCTTGCTGTATCCAACTTGAAGATAATTGGTACAATATGATCCTTGATGGAATCAACCAATGCTTTCTTTGCCCTAGTGTCTTTCTTCCTCCATTGTAGCTTCTCTTCTTCCCCCTCAGGTTCGGGAACTTTTGTTTTCACAAACTCAGCCAAATCATTCTCTTCCAAAGTTAGCATGAACCTGAACCTCCATGATATGTAGTTCGAGATCCCTTCAAGTCTATCCTCGATTTTTAGACCGTTCACCATCTTGAGAAATTTAGAAGATAGACTGAAAAAGAATAAGGTGAGTGTTGTGAACTAAATCTGATCACGATCTTCTTCACACCCGCTCTGATACCATGTTAGTGTTTCTTAGATTAGATTAGATAATCAATTGAACAAAAGAAATGCAACACATAAGACAATGAACACAACAAGATACCCTGGGAAAACCCTCCACTTGAGGGAGAAAAACCCAGCAAATATATCTCTTATATATTGAAGGAATAAGAGCAGAAATCTGCTTGAACTCAGGTCCAACACAATGCCGAATTTGATACAATGAATAATAGCACCTCTCCTAGATGCAAAGATACAAATGAATATGTTTCTCCTTGAAATCGGTCTGCTGCTAAAAAATGATGATCTGCTGCTACAAGATGATGATCTGCTGATTAAGTATGAACTTCTTCTAGGACTGCGAATTCTGCTTTGTCAATAATAGCGAACTTCTTGATATTCGAATTGTGTGAATAACCAAGAAGTGACCTTGTATTTATATCTCCTAGGCGTCTCTTCACTTGGGTCAGCCTTTGATAAATATTTAATAACAATTAAAGTCGGCCAGAATAAGTACATGATATAAATCAAATATAAGGTCGGCCCATGTATTTAATATGAGTCTAGTGAAGACCAACACTGTATTAACATCAACAATTAGAAAGCAAAAAAATACGCACCCCAGGGAAAGGTGAAAAGGCATGCTGAAGGTGAAGAGAATTGGGGGACGCTGCTACATTTCATTAATTTTTTAATTTTGAAAAATGGATAGAAGGTAAGGTAGCGTGGGGCGCCAAGCAGAGGATTGGGGAATGCGCAGGAAGGGCCAAGAAGGCATGCTGGATAGAGGAAAAGGAGAGGTGGCATAGATAGAAGGAACGCGGGCCTATGTAGAAGTTGACTGAGTAAAAAGAATAGGATATAAGGGAAAGAAGGTGTGTGGGGACAAATTGAATTAGTTGAAGTTTGCACCAAGAGAGCACTTGGGACTAAGTCTGCAATTGAGAAGCTTGATTCTGTTTTTGGGAATTTTGAGAAGGAATTCCTACATAAGAGATTGCTTGTGTGGACAAAGGGAAGAGTCCTTTTGTTTTATAAATAAAATCAATGTGTGCAATGGTATGAGTAGAGGCACTCCTGGCAGTGGGAAAGGAAATTGATCCGCATAAAGAAGAAAGTTAAAATTTTGAGTAGAAATTCAAACTAAATAAAAAGCTGAATCAAAGATAAAGGTGTTGATCCTGCGTAGGAAGACAAATACAAAAATCAGCCTATGAGAAGTTAGAGAATGGAGTACTTAGAATCGCACAGGGAAGCACCTATGATAAAAGAAAGACAGGCCGAGTGAAGGCACATTAGATTGCCATTTGTAAATTGAGATTAAAATTTGTATGGTCAAACAATTTCTTTGGAAATGAAATGAATACAGACAACATTTAATTTGAAATGATTAATGCCTATGATAACATAGCAGATTGAATTTTATTTTTTTTCTTTTGATTTATATGTAATTTGATTGCTTGGAAGACAAATGAGTTGTCAATTTAATCTTAACCTCATTTCTTATAATGTCGGGGCATTGCACTCAACAGTAATTGATATTTGGTGGGTTCATTTTGAACCATTCAACTTCACAACACATCAAGGATCCATTAACAAATGATGATAATTTTATAATTAACAATGGCATTGAATTAATTACCAAACTAGTCATATACCTTCTTCACACCTCTTATAATTTGCAAAGGAATTGGAGTTCCTCAAAATCTGATACTATGAATATATTAGAGTTTTTTAAAATATGATACATGAAGTATTTAAGTTTCTCCCACGTTTGATATCAAAGTATCAGAATCACTCAAATTTTGATATCAAGGTATTGGCATTCTCTAAGCTTTGATATTGAGGTATTAGAGTTCTATGAATCAAATCTAATAACAAGTTATTAGATGTTTCTACACTTTGATACCAAGTTATTAGAATTCTCCAAACTCTAATGTAAATTGAGGTATTAGAGTTCCATGAATCAAATCTAATAACAAGTTATTAGATGTTTCTACGCTTTGATACCAAGGTATTAGAATTCTCCAAAATCTAATGTAAATTGAGGTATTAGAGTTCTATGAATCAAATCTAATAACAAGTTATTAGATGTTTCTACACTTTGATACCAAGGTATTAGAATTCTCCAAACTCTAATGTAAATGTATCAAACTTCTCTAAACTTTGATAGCAAGATATCAAAGTTTCACCAACTCTAATATGAAGGTATTAGGCTTCTCCAAAATCCTATACCAAGGTATCAAAAATTTCCAAAGGAATTATCCCAAATCTAATACCAAGGTATCAAAATCCTTTGAACATTGATACCAAGGTGATGACATTCTCCATATTTTGATACCAAGGCACTAAAGGGCTTTCAAACTTTGTTACCAAGGTATTGGAGTTATTCTTGAACCCAATACCAAGATATCAAAGTCTTTCAAAATCTAATCCCCAGGTATCAACTTCTTGAAACTTTTATACAAAAGTATTGAAGTTCTCAAAACTCTAATACCAAATAGTATTAGAGTCACCCAAACTCAAATACTTTCAAGCATTAGATTTATACAAATTTGATACTCAAGATAGTAGAGTTCCTAAAAAATTGATACATTAGAGTTAAACCCCACCCAATACTTAATAGAGATACCTAAGATCAATCATCTTTAATATCCTACTAAGGGTTACAAATTAGCCAATTTCTTTAAACCTTGAAAATCTAATAAAATCCTTGTAGCTAAACTAATTTTACTATTTCAAATTGAATTTGGCGTCTTTAATAATCACTCAATTACATCAATTAGAAAGGATGAAATAGTGGGAAAATAACACAAGTAAAGATGAGATAACTAAATATTTGTTGTATATTCAAAATATATTCTAGATGGATTGCTTAACTCCTTGAGGTATTAGGAATTTTTTTAGGTAGGATTGAAGTATTGTGACTTCATTGTCATTTTAATATGTAAGTGCACGGTGTTCAATGGGTGACTAAGGATCCAATTGATTTGGATGAGACTATACCAATGGCTAGAGAAATGGACCTATCTTGTATGGATAAATTCCTATCTCATCGCATTTAGATAGATGCCTATCCAAGATGGATAGAGGAATACCTATCCTATATGTATATATACATATTTCATATGGATATGGTTGTCTTATATGGATAAATTCCTATCCCATAGGGTAAAAGTGCATGGATATACAAATGAAATATTACATAATAAATTTGTATAAAATTATTATAAAAAGTTAGTGGAAAATTTTGGGTACAATTTAAGGGTTTCTAAAATTTTGGCCAAAATATTTAGACATGAATTTTATTTTACTTGTTCATATATGTGAAATAAATCCAAACCTGCTTGAAAATCACCATACAACCAATGTAATAATATACACTAACATTTCCTCCCTTATTACATTGTTCTTGCAAATGTACCATCCAAACCTCAAGGTTCACCTAGCCAAGCGACCCCCCTTAAGGCTAACAACAAAACCTATTGATTATATAAATAAAAATTCATGAGAAGATCATTCCTTGAAGAAACAAATCTTGAATCAAGTGGAGCTCCACTAGTTTGCCTTATGACCCTCGTAAAGGTGTAGCTTCGAGCTGAATTCCAATATTTTTCTTTCCTTGAACTCTTGAATCATAGTCACCAGATTATTGGATGTATCATCCACCAAATTGTCTCTTGACCCTCATAATGGTATAATTCTCAATCACAATCTTATGAACTCTCTAGGCAACCATCCATACTAACTTCTAGCCAAGCTCCTTACCTATCTCCAAAAATCAAACTTCATGATAAATGTATTCTTCAAATCACCATCTCAAAGTGAGAAGTTGACTTGAGATGATGGAAATTCCTCCATCCTCTGATGCCACCAACCTCTAATAGAGAAGGCTCAAAGTATGAATCCATCATTTTTTGGGTTATATTTTCCCCATATGACTTTGCCTGTTAGTGTCACAAGACCAGACCACATTCATTGACCTCAATTATGGAATAAATGGTTCATGCTTGGGATGTTTCCTTGTAAATCTAGGTCCCATTAATGTAATCTTCATATCCATTTGTTTGCATTTCTTGATTGTGTTAATTAGCATCTTGGAATGAGTTGTTGAATCCTGATATAACAATTAAGTAGACACTGATCCTTCCTGAATATTATCATTCATTTTGCATCTAGTGGTATTTTGTTCATGTATATCAATTATTTGCTTATCAAAGATTTATCTACATGTAATACTTTTTAGCAAACATCTTACCCTTGAAACCAAGAGTCTTTCTAGAAAGAAACATATTGCTTGTGTTTTTCATGGGTCTTCTACTTATGAATCTTTTCAAAGTGATCTAGCTAGTATGTATGCAGCTTCCTGTGAAGTCATTCTATGTATTATAATGGTGGGAGGCATAAACTTGTCAACAATGGAAGGCGGCCTAGTGTATGGATCTTAATATTGCAACCCAAATACTTAACACTAATTCTCCTCTTCTTACAGGCATACGACAAATTCATCGTAGTAATTTACACCGAAAGTGACCTAGTGTATGGATCTTAATATTGTAACCCAAATGCTTAACACTAATTCCCCTCTTCTTGCAGGCATACGACAAATTCATCGTAGTAATTTACCGAAAGTGACCTAGTGTATGGATCTTAATATTGTAACCCAAATGCTTAACACTAATTCCCCTCTTCTTGCAGGCATACGACAAATTCATTGTTAGCAATTCACTGAAAGAAAATTAACCGCCAAATAAAATTAACCACATTAATATTTTTAATAAAAACAAAGTTTTTGAAATATATATTAAAAAGTATTAATACTAATTTTCCCTCAGATGAATTGCTGGCAGTGCAATGAATTTTACTTGGCCCTTCTTGCAACACCCAAACTTCAGACACCATTACCATTGTTGTTTGCTACACAAATATTGACTTCAAAAAACAAATTAAATACCTCTTATAATTGTTTATGTAAGAAGTGAGCATCACAATATCTGCATGAACTTGATGTAAGACAGATTTATAAAGCAGATTGAAAGGATAAAAAGGAAGAAGATCAATTCGAAAGCTTGTGCAAATATTTACTCTCTTGTTATTGCATTCTGGGATTCTAGAGGTCATGCATCATAGAACTATACCTTCATTTTCGAATTCCTGATTGATTCCTCTGTGTGGCAAGTCTTGGGCTCAATACTCCACCCATCCCAACCTTACGCCATTATAGAAATGAAACTGCATCTTACAATGCTCGACTGACAGCAAAACACAAACAATAATATGTGCTTTTGATTTTAGCGCAGGATATTATACTTTCAATAATACGTGCTTACAAATGTGGACGGCAAAATGAGGCAAGGAAGATTGTGCTTTCAATAACCAAGAGAAGAGACCATATTTCATGAGAAAATTTGTTAAGGGAGTGGTGAGATAACCTGCAGCACAAAATGGATGGCTTTCTTTTAATGCAGCATGAAACGACTCCCAAATATATCACGCTAACCTTGCAGAACATTCCAACGCTATCTTCATTCGCCATACGCAGCTTGCAAAACACCAAAGCACAGGAGTTTACATCGCTGTGATGACAATCTAAACACAGGTCAAGACAAAGAGGAACACCTCCTTATGCCATCTCCCTTCATTGCCTGCACAAACGCCTCTTCTTGCTTCAGATTTTGACGAAGGAGCAGCAATACACATATAAAGAGGTGGAATGCAGTTAATGCGGTTGAATAACAGTTGAACGACTAACTGCCTGATAACTACCTCACCACCAATGTAATCATATACGCTAACATTATTTGGAGTGAAAACGTTCCAAGGTAGATATTCTTATTTTAAGAAGTATATTTGATCTCCAACATTGGAGTCATGGTGTAGAGACATTTTTTTTTGGAGTAACTGTATTAATATGTGCACATAGTAGTAATGTGAATTATAAGTTTACACCTAATCCAAAGTGATGTTTAGAATGATCTTATATAATACAATATAGTAATATTTAGTAATAAAAAATAATCTAAGTGGTGTGGATATATGGAAATATGGTTGCACAATAATTAATTTTAGGAAATTAAGGAAGATGTTGTTAAATATGGTACTAAATAATGAAGATCAACACAAACTCAAACTTGATATAGAAGATCATTTCTTATGGAACTTCCTTATTTTAATATAAAATTATCATAATAATCCAAAAAAGAAAGCAATATGACATAATATTTGGAATAATTATTTTCTTCATTTGATAACTATGGGAAATAGACAAGAGATAACATCTTGCCAAAAACAATAGCACAAAAGAATGAGAAATAAGCGTGCTAGGTGTTACATGACATGGTGTAGCCATGAAAAAATGGCATCCAATATTGAATATTATAGAAAAGGAGTACACCATGAAAGAGAAACAATACCATTTAGGGATGGTATGCCAATTTTGAAAGTAGCAAAAAAGTATATAAAAAGAAAGAAAATTAATAATAATTAATAAGAACAAAAAGAACAAGCTATAAATGAATGGGAAAAATAATTTCAAGGAGGATGCAAGAGAAAATCAATGGAATGTGAAAATAACATGATCCAATAGATATTTTAAAAATATTGAAAAACTTTTGTAAATCAAATGAACAATTATTGTTGAAGTTCAATTATTGTTGTTAATTTTTTTTGTGTTTTAGAATGAATGAATACTATTTGTTGGAAGTCTTTATCTCAACCAAAAATGGATATTTTAATTTATTCAAATAATAGAAGCTTTTGTTTTAATGTGTGTCCCACTCTATCAATTAAATTCTAATTAGCCGATAGGCTATTCTAGGTGGGAAAATCATCGGATTTGTCTGTTGTCAGACGCCAGAAAAAACTATTTCAGTGGGTCTCACTTATTTCTGACCATTCAATCCACCCGAAGTTTGTGGAAAAGGTGTTATTAGCCGATAGGCTATTATAGGTGGGAAATCCCACCGGATTAGTCTATTTTCTGATGCCGAGAAAGACTATTCCGGTGGGTAGGGTTAGGTTATATGATCTCTGATCACAGCATTAAAACAATAGAACTCGATGCTTTCTCTTCAAACTCCAGTATTTTCTCATGCTTCTCTTCCATCTCAGCCATGGCTAGGGTCGAGGTGGATAGAAAATGTAGCATACTCCCTGCCCGCCCTTCTCTAGCACATCAATGTAAACTCACATAGTCAGATCTGCGGTTGTTGTACGTCCATTATTTACAGAAATGTCTCTATTTCTCCACACCTAGCGGCTACACCATCCAAGAGTTTCAGTCCATGGTGGAGCGCCTGAAGAAAAGCCTGTCAAAAACTCTAATTTACTTCTATCCGCTGGCATGAAGATTGGAAACATGTGATGGCGAGGTGTATATTGAGTGTAATGACAATGGAGCGGAGTTTATGGAAGCATATGCGTCGGATCTTTACCTCGTACAACTCATGACGGTCAACACTCCTCATCAGTTATTTCCTTACAATGGTGCTTTTAGGGGATTTCGAAGGAAGGATGAGGAGGTGAGCAGGTTTGTTCGGTGTTGGTTTCATATTGACCAATCGTAGCATCAAGAAAGGGTTTCCCTTGAGAGAGAATTGTTGGTCCTATGCCAATAAGGCCAGGTGGGATTGAATCGATCCTGAGAGGTGGGCAGTCCCCCTTGAAGGGGTGGGTGGCAACAATAGCAAAATAGAAACCCTGCGGCCACTTTCTGCCATTGTTAGCGGTTCAGATAATTTAGCCCCTGTCTTTTCAATAGCTAGAGTAAAAATTGATTTGCAATATGGATCATATCAGCACACACCCATTCTGGCTTTGATTTTCTGGTTTTCATCAAGTTCCCAGGCTGTTCAAGGGTTTTATTTCATCTGCGTTCTTTAGTGAAGGGCAACATCGACGAAAACTTAGCCTTGAGGGGATTAGGGTTTCAAGAAGGAAAATTTTGACCTTCTTTTAATTTGGATTTTTCTGGTGAAGAAATACCATTTTATTGAATTGATTTGGGTTGGGAGTATTATGCCTCAAGAAAGCCAATTTTCATTTCGACAACCCTCGTGAAATAGATGATAGGGGTTGGGCTCCTCTTCATATTGGAGCTCGTAAAGCTCGTAAAGGTGATTTGAAATTGGTGAGTTTCTATTCCTATATATATATTGTCATGTCACTTTGAAACGGTTCATTTTGTTTATATTAGAGAATGGATTGTTCGCTGTGTGTCTAACCCATAGTTTGATCTTTTTCCTTATGTTTATTCTTGTGGGATTCTTTGCTCAGGGATGTTCACATTACTGTACCTGCAGCTCCTGAACCAGCCTTAGGTTTGCATTATTTTAATTTACTCTTATGTGCTTCTTTCATTTTGCCAGCTTTCTTTAATATTTACTGATTGTCTGTTTCTTTAATATTGCAACTGTTTCTACAGGTCTTCTACACCCTATGGAAAAGATAAGAGGGGGATATTGCAGACATTTGTAAATGTGAAACCTAACATGGGAGCAAATACTTAGAGTTTCATCTTCTACCATTTTAAGTCAAATTGTCATTTTCTACAAACAATAAGCTCTACAGATACGAGTCAAACTCCTGTTATACAATAGCTAGAGTAAGAGTTGATTTGCAATATGGGTCATATCAGCTGTTTGGGAATGCATTTTTGCAGGGTGTTTATAGAAATTGTTGTTGAATTGATGGCCATGTATTAGTGAAAATTTCCTTGATATTCTTCAGTCACAAATAGCTCTACATCTTCTGATGCAACATTTGGCAACAAATTAATACTTGATTTTAGATTTTTTGCATTCATACATGTGATCTATCATTAGCATTGACCTTCTTACCAGCACATATAACTGACTGGCTTGCCGGATTCAGGAAATCTAACTGTTAGGGATGCGTAAATATTAAGAGTATCAACGTTTTCTATATTTTGGGAATACAAAGTATTTGTACATTACCAGAAATAGGGGACCCTGGAGAGTCCCTTGAAAAGGCATCCTTGGTCTTTGGTTGCACTGGTTTCTTACGAGATCTTCTGGTGAACTCTGTAAGGTAAGACTTATTAAGTTTGTGAGCTAGAAACTTCCACTTGATCGACAATAACAATGGATGCAAGTAAATTTTTTTGCTGCTTACCATATCGCGTTATGAAAATATTCATATTAAAGTATAAATTAATCCTGCAGAAGAGGTCTTGTTTGTCTGCTTGTTTTAGGACAATTTGATCACATTCAAATTAATGAACTCTTAATATTCTTGTCATCTTTCAAGGTTTATTAAAAAGTTAAAGAACTTGCTAACCTCCACTCGCTACAATGTTTGTGGAAAGTTTATTATTCTTTGAAACATGCTCTGCCACAATGTTTGTGGAAAGTTAAAGAACTTGCTAACCTCCACTTGCCACAATGTTTGTAGAAATTTTATGTTTCAATGTTGATGAAAGAGTTTTGAGTGCAGAGGAAATGGTTATGTATGTTGATCTGCATCCATTTGCAAATGCATCTCCATACACGGTAGTCGAAACCATGTCATTGGCAAAGGCACTTGTTCTTTTTCGTCAGTTAGGTCTCCATCACCTTTGCGTGCTTCCTAAGACTTCTGATGTAAGCACATTCATTAATCTTTAGTTTGCTTGCTTAGAGTGGCTTGTCTTTTCTTCTACTTTATTTGTTGCTTCTCAATAGAAAGCACTTTCACAGAGTCTTATATTGTATTTCTTCTTTTGGCATTGCATTATAGAGATCTCCAATTGCTGGCATATTAACGTGCGATGACTTTATTCTGGAGCATGTTCTTGGACTGCATCCACATTTAAAACAGAGCAAATGGAAGAGATTGCGTCTGTGACCATCCCTATTGACTAGCATGACTAGAAGGCCTCCTTCAGCTCAAAACTTAGACATCTGATATATCATTGAATGTGCAAGAGCATATGATAAGTGTACCTTAGGATTGCATTCTTTTGTGCAGCATTTGCTTGGGACTATTCTTGACAAGATGCAATATCTATTATAGTCTTGAGCAATTAAATATTTTCTATATATCATAAATTGTTATCTTTGTGAGATCATGTAAGCTTCGGGAGAAAATAGGGCATTTTTCTGGTAGGACAGTCTCACCTCTTTTCCATATGTGGGGATCTGACATGTTCTTCATTTATGTCAATATCAATTCCTGGAGTATATTAGTGAAGTTCATGGAGACATTAGTATTCTCACCATTATGATCACCTTGTCATCACGCTTCTGCATCAAATGCATCCTAGAGTGGATGCGCAAATTTCAAGTTTCATCACTTGTCTGAAAAATATTGCAATTAGGTCTTTTTTTCTGCCTAATAATTCAAGAAAGTAATTTTTACTTGAATCATTCCATTTGTATTCTTGAGTTAAACATAGAAAGATAAATTGTATAATTCCACATAAGATTGAGTTTACTTCACTGAGTAATGTCCAAAATCCTTTCTGATGTTGTGGATAATAAATGTATTTTTTTGTGTATATACTGAAATTGACCAAGTTTTATTTACCATGCAAACATAATAAGACATGTTGATTGAAATTTAAAATGAGTTTCCTTTCCTGCCTTGACTATCTCTGTCTACTATAAAAGCATCAATTTGGTCTTTTTGCTATTATCTGTTTGGCAGTCTATCTAAGGAAACTGGTTACAATATATTGCGACTTTTACCCCTGCCCTTCAATATATTGCCAGAGTATATCTTACTATCGGCCTAACCATTGCACCTTGTTGGGGGTGCAAGCGCTAGTTAGATAAATGCAAAGAGTTGAGGAGTACAAAGGAGATGAAAGAACTAAAACCCTCACGGTTGACTAGGATGTGACAAGTTGAAAGCCATGACATAGCAAATATTTGTATTATTTTATAATGTGCCCATGCATTATTTTAATGGTCCCACGATATCAAAGTAAAATATTTTATTTTAACTCAATCTACTCCATTTGATCAAACTACATCAATAGTTCATGAAGATCCAAACAGAAGGTTAAGTGAACTATATAAAATGAATATACAAATCTAAACTAACTTCTTTATTGAATAATTTTTAGTAAATATAATATATAATTGAATTTTATCTTCTTAAATACTAAAACAAAAAATATAATATAAAATATAAAAATTTAGATATAAATTTAAAAAGCTTAAAATTATAAAGCCGCTATTTAGCACAAATTTACTATTTAAAAATTAAAAAACTAAAAATCTACTACCTTAAAAAATCTCTTATATTTTTTTAGAATATCTATTTTTTAAAAATATCTAAGAAACGGTGCATAGCAATTGCTTGAACTGATGTGCTTCAATAAGGATTATTTTACTTCTATATAATTCTCTTCTCCTTCATGTCAGTATATCTAAATAAAATTAGAAAGCAGGAGAGATGGTGTCCTAATAACCGATACATATAAAGAATCTTTAAAGTTTCTATCATGGACCCAATACCAAGTCTATAATGATTTAGATTTCTCTAATTTCTACACATTTTCCTACATGACATAGGCAATCGTTGCTTTAGTCATATTTTTTGTATCTCATATTATCTGTAAATTATATCTTATTTACATAAAATACTTGTTTTATTGATCAAAATTTATTGTAACTGTAGACACTGAAAATTGGTCTAGGACTACAAGTACCACTTTCGACATAATTTTCTATTATCCATGGTCATGATTAAATAATGTTTATTATTTAATTACTTTTCTAATACATCTTTCCTCTATTAATTAAATAACCCCTTTTTAATTAATTCATTAATTCATAATGACCCTTTATTCAACTTGATTAATTAAATAAATCATATTTATTTAATTATGTCACTAACTAATTAATTCTTCCTTCTTAATTAAATAATTTATTATTTAATTATCCCTTTGTCATATTTCAACTATAATTAAATATTTATTATTTAATTATTCAATTTAACCTTGTCAACTATAATTAAATATTTATTATTTAATTATTCAATTCCACCTTTTCAACAGTCAAATTGAATAAATTATCTATATTTATTTAATTAAATTCATTTCAATTTTGAATGTTGAATTAAATTAACATTTAATTCATTATTAATTCTTTATGTCACATTCTTCTATCATTCAGTTGACTAATCATTCACTCACCTTCTGACTCAAGATCTATTTTAAATCCGCCAGTTATCTCCCAGTTCGGTATCTGATTGTCTCTACGAGAGGACTCTCTATCACAACTAGTCAATTAACTAGTTCTAACTCATGTGCATGAATGTGTCTGTTAATTAAATATTTTTATTTAATTAATTAATTCATGTATGCATTCGAATGAATTATTCTTCGAGTTCTACATTTGTTTTTGACATTCAAAGTCTATTTCTTCTATTTTTGAAGACTCTTAACTCAAGATTAAATTGTTTATTTAATCTGGAACTCATGTTCTTTCTATTTTCGAACAGTCTTGACACAAGATTAAGTTATCGTTCTAATTTGATCTTTATCTGGTAGTCTTTTCTAACTCACATTCTATCTGACACATAACTCACATCGCATGACATTCATCAATCTCGTCTGTCAATCTCTCTTTTGAATTTGAGCCGATCATTCGAAAACCCAAAATCTATAAAATGGCCTATCATTATCATTATTCCTCCTCCCAAAATCATACACTTTTGAGAAGAAACAAGAATCTTCGATATTTTGCTTAGACATTCGACGAAGTTATGCTTGCATCAAACACAAAAATATGAGGGCAAGAATGACGATACAACAAAATGTAGAAGGAAAATCAAGATAATTCGAAGAAATGGACGCATATTCGGTGAGAGCTTTCCAATTGATTTGTTTAGTTTAATTATGTTTACTTCTTTCGTTCTTTGTTATTTTTATTTAGATTATTTGTTAGATTAGAGTTAATCTATGCAGATTTAGCATTAATCTAGAAAATCTATGTTACATTTGGTGAACCCAACATGAACTACTAACCCTCTTGATTGGCATTCTTTGTTTGGAAGTTTTCAATGTTTGTTGTCTTGAAGGGTGTAGGTACTTTTGAAGAATCTTACAAATCACACTTTTGGGAGCATTTTGAGGTCCAATAGATAGCACGGTTGCGTCCGGAAGGGTCGAGAGAATAATTTTCATATATTATATTGCATATTTTTGTTAAGAGTAGCATTTTTTACAAGAAAAACATGGTTTTTTTTGTGGCTGTGAGCTGAAGTGACGCATTTGTGGCTTTTTGTGACGCATCTGTCTTTGTGTGACGCATGTGTGGCTTCCTGCGACACATTTGATTGGTAAAAAAATAATTTTCTTATTTTTGTAATTCTTAATTTATGCATCTGACTTCCTGTGATGCATCTGTCTTTGTGAGACGCATTTGTGGCTTCTTGCGACGCATTTGAGTTCACGAACCACATCTGATACATCCCACGACATATCCGATAACACAAACTGCATCCGTGACATTTTGCACCGCATCCGACTGTCAACATTGCACTGCATCTGTAAGTTTAAAAGACGCATCTCCCTGGTAAAATTTCTTTTCATTTTTTATTAACTTTCATATTTTTGCGATTTGTTTTTTTAGTTTTTGTCTTGTTTTGTTTTCATGAATGTTTGTTTGCAACTGTGATTAGGGGGATAACTTAGTTTTTGCAGAATGAAACGTAGAAGACCAAAGAGAAAACCAAAAACAAACCTCTTTTCTGTAGGATGAAAGTCGAAGACACAAACGAAATTACTAATCATTTGCATGCAAGACCTTATGAAGACATTGATTTGTTAATTTTATTTTAAAAGCTTTATGTTTGGTAGATAGATAATTTTCATTTGGGTTTAAGAATTAACTAGTGTTTTTTGTGTTTGTTCATGTTAGTTTAGAACCCCACGATTTGGTATATCGAAGTATCCTCTCCCCTTGCGCATTCGTGCGATCCTGGGTGTAAGAGAAATGGTTACTAACTCTAGAACTTGGGCCTGTCTTGGTGGGAAAAACTACTCACCCCAAGACGACTCAGACCAGTAGCACGATAGATGCCAAGTGACTTCCAGCCAGTATATAAAAGTGGATTTTTGGGGGAAACCCCAGAAATCACGCTCACTGTTCCAACGAGAAGGGCATAAATGGTCTCTCACTGTACTGGATGCTACCCCACGAATGAAATGCCCTTACTAAAAGCCTTGTTGTAGTTTTTCCAAAATCATTTTCTATTTGCTAGTGCAGCAGGTTCAGACTTGTGAAGCCATCTTACATATTTATGATTCATGTGTGGAGATGAGATGTATGCCATGGGAGTTTCATGGGTACAGTAGCTTGGCTGCCCCGTATAAGTGAGTGCCGTGGCGGGGAGCCAGTGGGGTCAAACTACTAGTCATCCGCCTTGAATATGCGTAGCTAGATTTATCCAAGTAAGAATTCAGTAAATATTGCCCAACACATCCTAGGGTGTAATTGTTCTCTGATTTTAACAGATCCATCACTACAAACTGAAAACAAATTGTATTTTGTGCTTGTTTTTGTTGTATTCATCAAACAACTTGATCATGAAATGGAATCAATTGAAACAAAATCTTCAAAAAAATTACAACTGTCAACAAGAGTCACAATTGTCATTTTTAGAATTGCATCTGTCTTAGAAAGTCACAACTGTTAATCTAAATGCCGCATTTGTCTATCAACAGTTTTCAGTTTTTCACATAGTCTAGTTTCTGAGTCGCATGTGTAGTTTCAAACCACAACTATTAAACCAAAAGCCGCAAGTGTCTGTCAATAGTTTTAGATTCACAAAGTCCATATTTCGAGTCACATCTGATCAGTTGAGTTGCATTTGTCACACAGTGAATCACATCTATCCAAAAACCGCAATTGCCTGTCAACATTTGAAACTTGTTTTAGTGAAATCACCGCATCTGAAACTTAAACCGCATATGTCAAAAACATCAATGCATCTGATAGGTGAACCACATTTGACTGTCAACAGAAAAATTAGAAAACTGCGAAATAAGTCTGAAAGCATAACTGTCATTTTCACGTTTGTTTCTTAAGATCAACCTTGGATAGAAACTGGAAAAATTTGCTCAAAAACCTTGCATTATTAGGTTTAATAAATGTCCTAGTCATAGTCATCCTAAGTTGCATACATTTAGAAACTTCCTAAGAAATTGCATATCGTAGAACATAATTACTTTCCTCGTCATTGGATACGTTCATGCTCCGATTTGTCATCATCCTTGAACCTAGTCAATTTGGTCCTATTAGTGAATCTTTCCAGCTCAATGGTCTAGTTTGGGAAATTCACCTTGTCAACTATCTTTGTCCTACAATTAGGTTCCTTGGTCAACTCAAATCATTGCTTGGATTTATTCCATAGGTGGTAGGTTATACCCATCCTAGAATCATTTACCGTCATAGTCTACTCGCGATTTTGCATATTGTCCATCCTAGCATACATTATCTTAGTATACGTCATTTTAGAAGTTTTTAGCAACATCCTTTATATTCAGAAAATCCAAAAAAAAAAACATAGACTAAAATCATATCATTTATAGACATAATTCCATATCATTTGCATTACTGTCCACCACCATGTCTTTTGTTCACCTTGATACGATTTCTAGTCAAGTTGAATACCAATTACTCTACATGGGTCAATACCAACAAGCCATAGACTTCAAAAGAAAATTTATCCAATCCAAATGCCAATCAACCTCAACCCATGGTCAACTACCCACATATCCCTCTGATCAACAACCCATAAACCCTATTCTTCCATCCATCTACCCTCATTATCAAGAGTCCCTTAGCACAATCCATGTCATTAATCCACAACAAACATCCATTAACAACCTTACCTTAACCTTGACAAGGAAAACCAACCTCCCACTAGTCTATTCCAAGCCTCCACATCCTATCCTAGTTCATCATCCCTCAACCCGTTCCAAGCCTCCACATCCCATCTTAGTCCATCATCCACTAATCCATTCCTATTCACTCCATCCCAACCTACATTTAGTCATGAAAATTCATTTAGTCATGGTCTCCAAAGTCAACTCCCATCTACTAAAATTGAGGATACATGTCAAAAAGAAAACCCAAAGCATGACATCATAGCTTCACCTTCATGTCAAGATCAAAGTAGTCCATCCCATGACCCCATCCTTAAGACCATTCAAGAAGTCCTTCTAGATAACCATGGAATAAAAAATACACCTATCCTTGATCAAGATTCCATTCCTAATCAACTAATCCAAGACAAACCTATCTTTGACCAAGACACTACCATTGACCAAGAAATCCAAAACGATCCGCTCATCGACCTTCATGCCATTTATGATCAAACATTTGAGGTTGATCCTACATACATTTTGAACAACGCCATTTCCCAAAATGAGACACTTGCCTCTATGGGACACATAGATGATCACACTCTAGAACAAGAGTCTCCTACTATAGACATATTTGCAAATTATCAAGCTATAGCTGAATTCACTGGACTCCATGATGACCATAAAGATAGTTTCTACATCAACTTGGAAGCACCGATATCTTTTGAAGAGCCATCAGAATCTAATGTTTCACAAAATCAGACCAAAGATGTTAATCAAAAATATATCCAACATATCAATGAAGCTACGATGTATCTTATCAGCAAGGATTATTTATCTTTGTCAGAGCAGGATTTCTTGCAGAAGAGAAGATTCAAAGTAAAAGTGTCTACATACACAATGATGGGCTAGCATCTTGTTTTCAAAACAAAAAATACCCCATTGCAAACATAATTTGTTAGAACATGCAGTATCAAGGAAAAGGACTAGGCCTACACGAGCAAGGAATTCTAGAACCAGTACAGTGTCCAGCAAATTTTAGACATCAGGGTCTTGGCTATTCTTAGATCATAAAATCAAATGATGTTAGTGATACCTCCTTGATATTGGGGGCAACTTTATCCAATACAAACATTAAAATGGGGGCCATAGGTAGTTCTTACCATAAGATTGCTACCAACACTCCTTCCATCCACACCATAAACTGTCATTCCAACATGAATAAACCTTCTATTTGGAACCAACACAAAGAAAGTTATTACAAATCTAAAGTTCAAAATCAAATGTCAAAGGCCATCAAATCAATCAAAAATCTGAGTGGGCAAATGAAGTTAAAATGGATCCCAAAGAAAAATGGATCAAGCAAAGAAAATATTTCAAATCCAAAAGTCAATCAAAATGTGGAGCCACAAGAAAAGAGGGCTCCCACATATAATAAATGTCCACCTCCTTTAAAATGGTCATCAAACAAGACATATAAAAGTGCTGGTTCCAAACACTATCCCAATCAAAATTCCAAACTCCGTCATCCAACATCCCAAGTTTAAAAAAATAAAAAGTGATTCATCTAAACTTCTGAACAATCCCCCCACATCTACCATCATCTATCATAATCCAACATCTCGTCTAAAGTCCAAAAATCCCATGTCACAAATCCATCGCATATTGGCAGCAACTCTTTATTATAAGGACTCTAATGGCATTATATCATCATGTGTGTATTCTGATAAGGCCAACTCTAGTATCAACAAGGGTCACAATGACATCGACCAATTATATCCAAGTGTTATGATCCTAACAAGACAACTACTTCATAAAGGTCATTATTGGCATATCATGGCACCAGTCTTTACATCAACACCATCAATGGATTCAACATAGTCAGTGATCATCTAAAGTATCGAGGCAATCCAGAAAATACAAAAAAAAAATTGAAATAACAAAAAAATTGTTACCCTGATGAAAACCTGGCAAATAGGCATCTTGGTGACACCAAAAAAATTGGAAAATAGTAAAGAGAAAAGTTTCATCCAATAGTGAAAACCATTTTTATGGCGCTTTGGATAAGTACCATGATGAAAACCTGGCAAACAGGCGTCATGTGTAAGAGCAATTATCTATGTGGATCTTTACACTTGGGGGCAAGTTGTCTCATCTCCCATGCCTTCCTCATGACCTTTCCATCCATCTATTTAATCCATAACATTTCCCTCCATTTTCCCACCTATTTTGATCTTGATAAGAACTAGGGTACAAACTAAATCATGCTTTTGGAAAACCCTTGACATGACTATCCTTTGGTCATACACTACCCATGAAACATCATGTCATTACCTTCATAGCTTCATTATACCTATGCAACATTTTCCTTGGAGACCAAATGATAATTCTCCCAACCAATAATCCTCATGTCTCCTATCTTTTACAAAAAATCAATCCATTATCCTTTTATACCTATCACATGCCTTGGTTTTCCCATTGTCAACCATCTAAGGATTTTAATCCAACATCCTTCCATCATCCCATCTAGTTCTAACACATCATCCAAAACATTCCTTGGCTTTGTTTCTCGCCTTACTGCAAACCTTGATCCTTAAGTCACATTATCGTCATCCTCACGTTGTTTCGGGATGTGTCCTTCCCATGTCAAACAACGTCATCATCATCATCATCACCTGGTAATTGGTTTTCAGCTTGACTAGGAGCAATATCATGGTTTTCATTGGATTCTTGTGTGTAGGAATCATTTACATGCATTTGTCACGATCATCATAAAATGTCTTGAAAAAATCCAAAAACAATAAAAAACGCAAAAAAAGCAAAAAAATCTAAACATGTCAGAAAATCCCAAAAACAAAGTCAGAGTTAGTTATGTTAAGTTAGTCATAGACATAGTCAAACTATGTTGCCTCTGTGACTGGACGTAGGCAAGGCCATCAGTTGATGTGCCCCCGAGGCATTAGGTATGTTTGTCTAGGTTTGTCATGTATCACGCAAATTAAAACCATGACTCTTTGTACATTCAAAGTCATTGGTCATGTCAAACTATGAGGTCTATGCATGTACAACGTAGACAAGGCTAATCAATCGATGAGCCCCCAAGACCGCACTAGGTCAGTCCAATAGGGTTTATCACATTCACTGTCACACACATGTTGCATATCATCAACTTAAATGCATGTCTTCCATCAATTAGGTTTAGGGTTTATCATCTCATGTCATACACTGTCAATACACACACAACACACTTTTAATCAGTCAAGGAATCAGAACAAGTCATGCACCAACAAGGCAACATCTCAAAACAGTCATCAAGTCAATATCAATCACATTGTCAAAGTGATCAACTTATGTCTTAGCAATATATGTCTTTCTTGTCAAGAGACGTCGTCAAATTGTCATAGCCTCATGTAGCTTGTCGCATCAACGTCATCAAGCTCCAACATCTTACACGACACGTGTCTTTGTGAAACTAGGCTTTGTCATGCCTTACACAGATAGTCACCAAGTCGAAACCAGACTCAACGTCTTATGCGGTATGTGTCATCTCTCACATCCTGCTGTGTCAAACATCAAACAATCCCACAAGATCATGTTTTGGCGAATAATTTTATTTGGATTTATGACTTTATATCTTATTTTGTCTTATCTTTCTATCAATTTGTGCATAAGTTTTGTTACTAGCTTTCTCAAGGATGTCCCTTGAAGGATTTAGAGAAGCCTGGATGTCTCAAGACTCTTTTTCTTTGATGGCTGTCTGTCAACTATCTTTTAAACTTAGAAATTTGAATCATGTTACGAGTTTCCTCAAGGATGTCCTATCAAGGATTTAGAGGAGCAATGACGTATCATGATCCGTCTTTTATTTGTCTGCTGTCTGTGGTTTTTCAGGACAAAACGACTGGGGCAATCTTGTCCTTAGTTTGCATTATGACACTCCTTGTCTGCGACTGTCTGTTTTTCGTAGATGGATGACTTTGTACACTATGGTCTATCTCATATCATGGTGTGTACTATTCATTTGTGTCATGTCCTACCTAATGATGATAAAACAAGCAAGCATAGCATATTTGGAAAAATATTGAAGATCATATGTTTTTCAATCAATCAACCTTCGTTATTTCTTACTAACATTCTGAATTCATTCATGCTAAAATTTCTCTTGTCCAACATAATGATAGAGTCCTGTGACAAAACAAAAACATTAAAGGTCATCTGCATATATGCATCCATTATATAAGCATTTCATATAGTTAAATTGCATTTTATACATATAGGAACATTAACATCTTCATTGCATATAGAAAAATCATGACATAATAGGCATTCCATCATCATTAGATACATAATGTAAACATTGCATGTACATATAAACCATCACATATAAATAACATCATAGAGAATATTGCATTCCATTATCATAAGTAAATAAAGACATCCATAACATCATAGACTGCATAAACTCATCATAATGTAGAAACATTCATTCATAACACATATACATACATCATCTAGGAAACATAATCATATAGAAACAATGCATCACCACAAAATAAAACTGCATATCATATAGAAGCTGCCAAAATCATATATATATATCACTCAAAAATAGTGTGTCACAGTACAATATCAAAGTGTGTCTTTAAATAAAAATGAGCTCGCAGGCTCTCTGATTGTAATACAATGTCGACATGTATAACAATTGTCATCGTGTCCCACTGCCACTACTGTCCCATGGTGCAGGTGGACGAAACTACCTCGGAGGTACTCTCTGTGAGGTGGAAGGCCTGTCATACAGACCTGTCCTCGGTGGTCATACTACACCCTTTGTACTCTGTGTCCTAGTTTGACTCTTGCTCTGTGACCTATGGCTACGAACCTCAGAAAAGTCGGGAGCTCGTCTGTCTACTGGCACCATGGACTCATATAAGTCCCTATAATATTTATCCCTCTCTATGGCTCTGAATAACTCCCATTCCATGCCATCAGATGAAAACCCACTGGCCAGGCGTCTGACCTTAGTATACTACTGCTCGGTCTCTTGTCGTCGGGCTATGGCTTGATCCCTCTCCATAAGTGCATTGTCTCTCTTTGCATGGGCACTGTCCCTCTCCATCTGCAAAGCATCTCACTCTACTGTCATCAGTCTTAGTCTCTCCTCCATGGCCTCCCTATCACCATCCCTAGGGGCATCATCCTCCCGTCTCCCCTCCACAATCCGATCTCTGAGCTCTCTCTCCTGCTCCTCCATGGGTGCCTCCTCCTCTACATCATCCTCCCCATACCCTGCTAGAATACCTAAAGGATCTATGTCCATATAAACATCCTCATCCTCTGCAAGATCCTTTCCCCCAATGTCCACATCTGCTAGCTCCTCTACAACTGCCTCCTCGACAGCATGCTCATTTCTGACCTGTGCATCTGCTCCACCTCCGATGTCCAACATCGGTACATCCTTTGCCTCTCGGATAGGTGAAAGTCCACCTACCTGACCCCCTCTCCGCCCTCTCTGTCCTCATCTCCCGCCTCTACCACCCCCTCCTCTGCCATCATCCCCACCACCCCTCCCTCCAACTCTGCCACCTCTACCTCTCCACTATCCTCTCGGCCTTGTGCCTCATCGCTCAATTGGTGTCGGCTGGTCTAGATCTGTATATGAAATCGACCGATGCTCAGCCCACCATGTATCATAAGCAGCTGTAGTGCCAGGATACGTGACTCCATCTCTCCATCCCCACTGTACAGGTTGTAATGCCTGAATCTCTGCCTCCGCTATAGCAACATGAATCATCGACCCCCAATATGGAACCTCTCTGGACGAACGAGCAAACTCTGCTCTACCTTGAGGCTCATCCTGCACCTCTCCAAACTATCTCAACACTCACTCTGGCAAGTGTCTCTCTATGATGTGCACACTAGAAACAGTCCTCCCAATCAAATATTGTGTCTGTCTGCAATATCGTAAATGCCTATCCTCATCAGACCACTGCTCACAGTCCATGTATGGTCTCCAAGTGAACTAATTTAAAGTATCGAGTGCATGTCTCCAGAAACCTGTATCCCCCACATGGCTCTGAGTAATGTTTCCCGTGTATCAGAAAATATATGGTGATCTAGCCTCTCGCTCTATAGTCACCAGAGGACGAAACACAACTATCCTCTCCCACGCCCAAACCATCAGCAAAGTGGTCCCACAGCTCATCGACTGTGCATCTCTATATACAATGTCATGTAAGTGGAAATATAGCATCCCTAATAAACATGGACCCCAGGCATACATGGTCTCTCTCTAACATACCCACCAACATCTCTCCCCATCCAACAGGAAAACCATGACCCCGTCAATCTGGTAATACTATCCCACCTATCAGTGTACATAGTATACAGTCAATCCTCTCGTATCTCTCTGCCAAAACTGGCCATCTGATCTCATAATGCTCAATGCCGAGACTACTAATATCGTCAACCTGATAAAATTTGGCTAGCTCACTCAATCCGTGCTGGGTATCGTACATCACCCGATCTCCTCTGATAGGAAATCTAAGTATCCTATACACATCCTCCAATGTGACAACCGCCTCCCCAGTCGGCATATGAAATGATGATGTCTCAGAGTGCCATCGCTCGCACAACGTGGTGAACATCCCTTTGTTTTCCCAAATAGTGGGCATCGAGAGAACATGACGAAGACCAAGTCTCCAAAAAATTCGTATATCTACACTAACCAAACAATCTCTCAGATTGAAGGTGTTCGGACATGACTCCCACGTGTAAATAGGATCTAATAGAACCTACATTTCAACCATGATGTCAAGTTTTTCAAGTCTTACTTAGAAATTTTTTCCAAAACTTTGTCAGCCAAATGCGGCTCACTTTAACAAATGCGATGCATTCATACAAATGTGTTGCAAGAGAAAGCATTTGCGTTACATATTTCATATGCATTGCACATCACCAATCCAATTTCTACCTACTACAAATGCGATGTAGAAAAGAAAATGTGGTGCATTTCCTATGCCCTGTCTACCTGATGCATATGCGTTTCACTAATGCAAATGTGGTTAACTAACCTACATGCGTACATCCTAAATGCAGATGCATTCCACACATACATATGCGGTGCATTTCCTAAAAGATACATTTAATGCCTAAATCGACCTATCCTAGCCTGGGTGTGATTTCACATATGTGTCGTTTTGCAAGCAAATGCGGTGCATACGACGGCATATGCGTCGATCCCGAAAGACCACATATGATTATTAAGTTTTTGAGGCCTAAAACTACGTGCAAAAATAACTTTCAAGAGTTCATTTTCGGGTACATACCGGTGGTCCTGCATCGGCTGGCCGTCTATAAGTCCAGATCCGATATCCTCGATGTGTAGCGTATGGAATGGGAGCCATCTTCGTCTAATAGTCACAGCAAAATCTCAGTTCTTCAACTCTTCCGGATGCAAATGAATTGGTTTTCAACCTAATTTCTATTTATATCTAGGGTTTGGGTGGCATTTCTTCTGACCTTGTCTATTGGTCATGTAAAATTTTGACTTCTATTGACCCATGCACGTCCCTAACACTTCCAAATTCAATTCCGTCAACTCCATAGCATTTCTGACCATCAAATTGACTTATCGGGAATTTTCTTGATTTTTTTGAATTTTTTCAAAAATTTGTCAATTTTCCCGAGGGGGCATACCCTAACCTGTTTCATGCTGGGGCACGATTGGGCCATATTTTCTTTGACACAATGCTGAAACGACATTGTATCAAAGAGGGGCAAACTGTAGACACCGAAAATTGGTCTAGGCCTGCGAGTACCACTTTCGACATGATTTTCTATTATCCATGGTCATGATTAAATAATGTTTATTATTTAATTACCTTTCTAATACATCTTTCCCCTATTTAATTAAATACCCCTTTTTAATTAATTCATTAATTCATAATGACCCTTTATTCAACTTGATTAATTAAATAACTCATATTTATTTAAATATGTCGCTAACTAATTAATTCTTCCTTCTTAATTAAATAATTTATTATTTAATTATTCAATTCCACCTTTTCAACAATCAAATTGAATAAATTATCTTTATTTATTTAATTAAATTCATTTCAATTTTGAATGTTGAATTAAATTAACATTTAATTCATTATTAATTCTTTATGTCACATTCTTCTATCATTCAGTTGACTAATCATTCACTCACCTTCTGACTCAAGATCTATTTTAAATCCGCCAGTTATCTCCCAGTTCGGTATCTGATTGTCTCTACGAGAGGACTCTCTATCACAACTAGTCAATTAACTAGTTCTAACTCATGTGCATGAATGTGTCTGTTAATTAAATATTTTTATTTAATTAATTAATTCATGTATGCATTCGAATGAATTATTCTTCGAGTTCTACATTTGTTTTTGACATTCAAAGTCTATTTCTTCTATTTTTGAAGACTCTTAACTCAAGATTAAATTGTTTATTTAATCTGGAACTCATGTTCTTTCTATTTTCGAACAGTCTTGACACAAGATTAAGTTATCGTTCTAATTTGATCTTTATCTGGCAGTCTTTTCTAACTCACGTTCTATCTGACACATAACTCACATCGCATGACATTCATCAATCTCGTCTATCAATCTCTCTTTTGAATTTGAGCCGATCATTCGAAAACCCAAAATCTATAAAATGGCCTATCATTATCATTATTCCTCCTCCCAAAATCATACACTTTTGAGAAGAAACAAGAATCTTCGATATTTTGCTTAGACATTCGACGAAGTTATGATTGCATCAAACACAAAAATATGAGGGCAAGAATGACGATACAACAAAATGTAGAAGGACAATCAAGATAATTCGAAGAATTGGATGCATATTCGGTGAGAGCTTTCCAATTGAGTTATTTCGTTTAATTATGTTTACTTGCTTCATTCTTTGTTGTTTTTATTTAGATTATTTGTTAGATTAGAGTTAATCTATACAGCTTTAGCATTAATCTAGAAAATCTATGTTACAGTAACTATTAACTTTGCTAATGGTTAAGAATAATTGTGAACTTTTAGTCTTTATTAAGGAACCCATATTTAGTTCCATCTTCATCTGTGTGAATTGAACATGTTTCTTACTTAGGTTATGATGAAGAAGAGCAATTATTTCGTCAGTATCCAAGTAACACTTCTCTTCTTCTTAGCATTTGCTAGAGTAACTTATGCAAAGACTGCAAGAAAGCACTATGTTGTTCACATGTTGAAATCCATGAAACCACAACACTTCAGTTTGCATCAACATTGGAATCATTCAATTCTCACCTAGGCAACTCCAGTTGCCTCCATTTTAGACCCTAGTGTCTTGTTGTATACTTATGATGTAGTTCTCCATGGTTTTGCGATCAAGTTGACCAGTGCCGAAGTTGCAACTTTAGAGAATGTGGATGGTTGTTTTGTTGTGATTCCATTCTCTCTCAATAAGCTTCATACCACACACTCACCTTAGTTTCTCGGCTTGGCCGATGATAAAGGAATGTGATCACAAAAGTTACATCACATAGAAGATGTGATAGTGGGCATGGTGGACACAAGAATATGGCCTAAGATTGAAAGCTTCCATGACAAGGGTATGCGACCTTTTTCATCCAGATGGAAGGGGAATGTAAAAGTGGAGAGCAATTCAATCCCTCCATGTGCAATAGAAAAATCATCAGAGCTCGATTTAATTTTTTCGTGGGCTAAAAATCACATGTAGGCGAGCATTTCATATCAGCAAGAGACAACAACAACCATGGCACACACATTACTTCTACTATTGTGGGATCTACTACAAGGGGAGCAAGCTTCAATGTCTTTAGTAACAGAATGACCATTGGCATGGCGCGTACGGCCAGACTAGCCATGTATAAGGCTTGTTGGGGACTCAATGTCGCATGTGATGACAATGATCTAGCCGCTACTATGGTAAAATCCATCCAAGATGGCATCGACATTATTTCGGGTTGGCTTAGGGTGAGGTCCCATGGGGGCTCTGACATCTATTTTGAAGGAGTAAGGGGTCCCATAAAGCAAAAAAAAATGTTACATGATAAATTAGAATCTTTTCTTCAATAATAGCGACCCCTACATTTTAGATCAAAAACTTAAGTGGGTGTAAGGTGGGGTCCCATGAGGGGGGCTTCACGATCTATTTTTAAGGAGTAGGGGGTCTCATGAAGCAAAACAAAAAATGCTATAGGGTAAATTAGAATTTTTTCTTCGACAATAACAACCCCTATTTTTTAGCTCAAAAACTTAAGCGGGTGCAAAAGGGGTGGGGGTAGAAATTTCTCCACCAACGTAGGATTTTTCTTGCCACTTGTCAATTATATGAAGCTTTAAAATTCTTGCCAATTAATTTTTTTATCATTTTATATTTATGTATTCGGCTAAATTGAATATGCAAAATAGTAAAATTCATGAGACCACTAGCTTCCATAAATATAGGAGCTTCAATTTTTAAGCTTAAACTATGTTACAAAATTCATGAGACCACCCATTTTAAAATAATCCTAAAAATTCTTAGCAGCACCCACTGAATTTTTTTAGGAAGCCCCCCTCCATGGGACCCTACCCTAAGGTATGGTCCCATGGGGGGCTTGGGCTTCTATTTTTTTGGATCAAGTGGTCCCATGAAGCAAAAACCATTATGATACAGGATTAATTGGAATCTTTTCTTGAAAAATAGCAACCCCTACTTTTTAGGATTGCAAATTTCAGCAGCTGAAATTGAGGTGGGGCTAGAAATTGCCCCTACAGCTTAGGAATTTTTTCTGTCATTTGTCTATCACTTGAAATTTTAAATTCCTAAAAAATAATACAACTGAGAGAATTTTTATTTATTTATTATTTTTTATCAAAGTTCTCCAGTTTGTTCCTTAAATTTTGGAGCTCAAACTCTTAAGCTAAATTGCAAAATTGAATTCACAGGACCACTAGCATTAAAATATTTCTAAAAATTCTCAACACCACCCATTGAATTTTTTTAAGAAGCCCCCCTCCATGGGAACTTACCCTAAAAGGGGTGGGGCTAGAAATTGTCCCACTAGCTTAAGCTTTTTTCTGCCACTTGTCAATCATATGAAGTTTTAAAATTCTCACCAATTAATATTTTTACTATTTTATATTTATTTAAGCTGCTGAATTGAATATGCAAAATCATAAAATTCATGAGACCACCAGCTTCCATAAATATAGGAACTTAAAGTTTTAAGCTTAAATTGTGATACAAAATTCATGAGACCACCCACTAAAAAATAATCCTAAAAAATCTTAGCAACACCCACTGAAATATTTTAGGAAGCCCCCCTCCATGGGACCCCACCCTTAACTAGCACACTCTAAGTGTTGACCACTTAGGTGGCTGGTGTGGGCCTGCTCAATGCATCTCATTTGTTGTTTTTGATCGCCCATTCCCATTCACTATTAATCCTGCGTAAAGTTAATATTTTTAAACCATTTATCCTTCCCATATTATCCCAATTAGCAACAAATAGGTTTATGATCCGAAAATATTTCATTTGCACACATACTTTGCCTAGCACATTCAAGGATAAATGGGAGTACAATGGTCCATTGGTATGTAACCTTTCCATAACTATTACTTACACTATGTATATTACAATTTCAATGTTTTTGGTTAATATTTATCCCATGAATTCATGGTGTAGCTAAATAGAATGAGAGATAGAAGGTGGTTTTTTCCATTAAACATGGGAAACTTGTGTGCACGATATTGGGATTAGATGCCATGATGTAATCTGCACTTCTCAACACATTCCTTTCTAGCAATGAAAACAAAAGCAAGTGTTTGGTGGATTCCTTCCATACTCTGCACCTTTATTTCCTCTCTCACACTCTTTTCTCTTCTTTACCTACTAAAATATCTCTACCCCATTAGAATACAAAATATTCTCTTCATTGCTTTGGTCTTCGCATTTTTTTTGTTCTTATTATAAGGGTCTTTCCACTTTCTATCTATTGACACTCTGATTTATTACGTTCATTTGGTTTTTGTCATTAACATATACTAAGTTCCATTAATAAATGTGATTTTCAGAATAAAAATTGTAGTTGAGTACTCACAATGGTGTGATTGTCAGGTTTAACATGTGTTTCATTTTATAAGTTGTTTTGATTGATGATAATTTTGAGGGTCGTATGTGTAAACTATGTTCTTGTTTTATGAAGTTGAATAAAATTGTGAAGATATTTGTGGATTAAAGTTGGGAAATGTTTAAAGCAATAATATCTACATTTAATTTGGATCAATAAGGCTAGAGAAGATAGACAAGAATGATACCAAGTACCACTTTCAAACTTCTATTTAAAACCCGTGTCTCTCAATGAATACCTAAATGACAAATATTGGTATCATAGCCATTTTTCAATGATATTGTCAACTGAACCATTACTTGTATAGAAAAATGAAAAAAACATAGAATAGTGGAAGACACATTGGTTGTAAATCGCGGTGTGCATCAGTTATGCAAGAATAAAGGTTAATAGGTCAATGAAAACCTTGGTGATAACATAGATTGGCCAAAAGAAAGTGGCTATTCTCGCTAAAAGAATGCATGTTAGAGGCATGATAAAATACAAAAAACACATAAAAATATACATAGATACATACATAACATGATGGAACAAAGTAGTGTCGGACTTGCCAAGATGAGGGATAAAAGTGACGAATTTGGCAGACGAGAGGAAATGTTACAACAATGGAAATGAAGAGATAATAGTGTTGTTAGGTAGTGTTTCCCACGTTTCATCGGTTGTGGCTAGGAGTTTCCCATCAAAGTCACTAACATGGTGGCTTCCATGAGAAGCTATCATTTTCATTGAATTTTGTACACTGAAGGGCATCAGAGGTTGATGTGAGTAAGACATGTATTCTAAATTGTAATAAGTATTATATATTGAGAAGATGTGTTTAAATATGATAATGCACAAAATAGTCGTATATTTGAAAACACAATAGGTTGTGAGTTATTTGATTTTGCTTGTTCAAAGTTGAAAGGTGGAGAGTTCAGGGAGGAGCTACAGGTGGGGGATACATAAAACTAACCAAATTCACCTAAGGGGTGAATAACCAATTGGGCTATTACGTGTAGAGGGTTTTACAACAATATGTTGGTTGTAGGTTTAATAACACCAACTATTTTGTAACTTGCAATTTTACAAATTATGAATATAACCAAACTCTTTTGTGATTAACGCAGTAACAACCCAATTGGTTTGTCACCCCTTAGCTCAATTTGGTTAGACATCTAGTGTTTTCCATACTATAGTTTTATAGAAAAAATATGAATGTCATGAAAACCTTTTGTTTTGTAGACAATGAGAATGTAATGTAGGTCACCCTCAAACTTTATAACAACTCTTAGTTAGAGTAAAAATTGCATTTCGATTTCTTCATATGATTGGAACATGGAAACTATGATAGATCAAAATATAGTTGTGGGTTAGAATAGTGTTTTTTAGGATTTTTAGGTTGTAGCTTGAAATATATATGCATCATCCACATTCTAAAACTAGAGGCAACAAGTACTAGAATGTATGAAATGAAAAAGGAATCAGTTGTAAAAACACTTGAAAAGAAGCAGACCAAATTGAATGAGGTTGATAATGTAAATTGACTAAAGAGATTCTTCTTGCTCTTGAGAAGTTGAGGAAGGTGCATATGCAGTATGTGCAATGGGAAAATAAAAATGCAAAACTAGAGCAACAAGTACTAGAATGCATGAAATGAAAAAAGAATCTACTCTAAAACACTTGAAAATGAAGCAGATTAAAGTGAATGAGATAGATAATGTATTAACTAATCAAATTCTCTTTTCTCTCTGAAGAATTTGAGGAAGGTGTGTGTGCAGTATGTGCAATGGGAAAATGGCAATGCAAAATTGGAGGCAACGAGTACTAGAATGTATGAAATGAAATAGGAATTAGCTATAAAAACACTTAAAAAAAGCAAAGCAAAGTGAAGCAAATAGATAATCTATTGACTGAACAAATTTTTCTCGCTCTTGAGAAGTTGAGGAAGCTGTGTGTGCAGTATGTGCAATGGAAATGCAAAAGTGCATAAACTCAAGAGGTTTTGTATTGCACATGAATTTGTGCAGGCAAAGAAGGTGAGAGATGATACATTATAAGTGTAGTTAAAAAAATGAATTCAAAGATTCTTGAACTCGAGAAATCCATGGAACAAATACAACTTGAAATAGATGATAAGGGAAAAGCAATATCAGATGTAAGTGCATCAAAAGAGAATCGGTTGGGTGGAGACATGAAGGTTTTATCTGAAAAGGTAGACAAGTTTTGTTAAGAACTTGTTAAAAGAGATATTTGCATTCTCTAATCATAGACATTCTCAAAGCTGAGAAAAAAGCGGCTGCAAAACTATGTGAGACTATTCAAGACATTCAAAACTCTATCCAATTTGGTATTATGTGTAGAGAGTTTTACAACAGTATGTAGGTTGCAGATTTCATAACACCTAGTGTTTTCCAACATGCAATTATATATAGACAGCATGAACGTAATGAAAACCTTTTTTTGTAGACAACAAGAATGTAGTGAACACCTTCAAAATTTATAGCAATTCTTACTTAGAGTGAAAATTGCATTTCAATTTTTTTATATGATTGAAAAATAAATACATAATACAATTGCAGGTTGGAAAACACAATGTGGGTTGCCATTTATTTCATTCTGCAAGTTCAAAGCTAAGTGGTGGAGAGCACAAGCATAAGTTACAGGTGGGGGAAATATAAAACTAATCAAATTGACCTGAGGGGTGACTAACCAATTGGGTTGTTATGTGTTTAAGGTTTTATAACAGTATGTGGTTTGCAGGTTTTATAACACCCAAAATTTTCTAATTTTATTACTCTTACTAACAAAAGGTTCTCAAGATAATCATAAAATAGACCAAATTGAGGTGAGAGGTGACTAACCAATTGGGTTGTTAGGTGTAGAGGGGTTT
>CM021100.1:446467374-446500283 GCA_007115665.2 Sequoiadendron giganteum
AAAGAGAGAAAATGAATTTATTGTGCCGTAAAGACAGGCAAAGAGTTGACCAAAAGACTTTTCAGGATTTAACCAATTTGCATTCCTTCTGTATTTTTTATTTTTTGAGTTCGATCTCCCATTCATGGCTTCATCTAGCTCATCACATCAACGCACCGTAGGAGAGGATGCTTTCACTGGGATGGGATATCAGGCCGAGAGCGTAGGATTCTCCCAATCTCCCAAACTCTGGGACGTTTTCATTAACCACCGTGGCCCCGATGTCAAAGAAACCCTTGCTCTTCAGCTTTATAAATCCCTTGAGAAATTAGGAATCCGAGCATTTCATGATCGTGAAGAGCTGGAACTAGGAGATCTCTTTCCATCTACCATTCAGAGTGCCATCTGCTTCGCCTTGGTTCAAATTGCCATATTTTCAAAGGGATATGCCGACTCTCCTTGGTGTTTGGCCGAGCTTGATCTAATGTTAGAGACTAAGAAAACAATCATTCCAATATTCTATGATGTCGCACCTTTGGACCTCCGCTACTCACAAAAGGGAGCGTATGCTGATTCATTCAACAAACACAGAGAGAAGGGCCGGCATGCGGGCAAACTTGTTGACAAATGGATAAAAACCCTCAATAGGGTTTCATTTATCAATGGATACGAGTTCGGCCATAACGATAAGTGAGTCTTCGTCTGTGACTATTTTTCTTTAAATGTTTTTTCACAAAATTGAGGAGTTTTAGCAGAGCTTAAACAAACTTCAACATGATCAAATTGTTATCTTCTTATGCAAATTTTCAGTGATCTTGAGAAGCTGTGTGAAAAAATTGTGTCTGCTGTCCACAAAGAGTTGCAGAAGACAACACCTTTGGAGATTGCAAAGCATCCGGTGGGAATTAGTGAAATACTTCAGGATTTTGAAAGGACGTGTTGGGAGGAAACAGGAAGGACAAGAAAAATCGTTGGCATCTGCGGGATGGGTGGCTCCGGTAAGACCACTTTGGCCACATCATTCTTTAACCGCATCCGATCAGAATACACTGAATCGTCTTTCCAGTTCGAAGTCCGAGAAGCATCTAACAAGGGTAAGTTGACTTCTTTGCAAAGCAAGCTTCTTAAAGATCTGGTTCACGAAAATAAAAAATTTAATAGCATACCTCAAGGAAAGAACTATCTCAGGTCTCGTCTAGCTAGGGGCCCTCATCTGAGGTTCCTGATTTGTATAGATGATATAGATGATCGCGAGCAGTTAGATGCGCTAGTAGGATGGGATACTGGGGATAATAGTACTAGTAGTTTGATTATTGTGACAAGCCGTGATGAGAGGGTTCTAATACGAGCAGGAGTTAGTGTTTGTTATAAGACGAAAGAAATGAATGTCAGTCACAGCACAGAGCTCTTCTGTTGGAACGCCTTCCGCCAAAAAAATCCGCACAGAGGATATAAAAATTTGGTGAAAAGCTTCGTGAAAGAGTGTGGGGGTTTGCCTCTGTCTCTGCAGGTGTTGGGTGGACTTGTTTATGGTAGTGCTGGCAGGAGATATTGGGAAATACAATTGGATAAAGTGAGGAGTACTCTACCGCAAGAAATAGAAAAGAAGCTTATGATAAGCGTTGATGCACTGGATGATGAGCAAAAGCAGATATTTATGGACATTGCATGCTTTTTTGTCCATAGATCTAGTCATATGGCGACAAGAATATGGGAAGGAACCGGATGGAGCGGTGAGCACACGCTGCAGACCTTAATAGATAAATGCCTTGTCGAGCTTTACATGGGAAGTAATGATTGGATGGGATTTGACTCTGGAGGCATTCCTCTTTTGAGAATGCATGATCACGTCCGTGATCTCGGAAGAAAAAGTGGAGATAAAATGAGCAGTCCTTGTCGACTGTATCATGCCAAACATCTTCGTTCTCAGGTGTGCTTCTCTTAAGCTTTTGTTTACAGTATTAAAATTCTAGGGTCCGGGTAGCTTAAAGCTATTTCTGTTTCTAATCGGAGCGTAAGATTCACCTTCGTCTTTGCATGCAGCAAGAAAAGGGATTCCAGAACATTCTTGCAGAAAGCGCCGATCATGGTTTTCGGTGCCTTAATTCCATATTTGAATTCAGATATTTTTTAGGGAATTCGATTGATTTTGATGGCAGATCAACTTCTTTGTTGTGGCTTGAGCTTGACTTGAGCCTGATGGGAGTACTGGTTGAATCTGAAAATCACGGAGAAAAAATGAACAGTGTACCTTCACTATGCAATATTCCTTCTTGGATTCCTCTTCAAAATCTGCAGTGTTTAAAAATTTCTAATGGACGTCTCGGAAGATTGTTGGGGGTACAGGTAATTTGTTCTTCTATTCGGAATTAAGTCTTTCTTAATGATGGGAAATGCATTGTGAAACAGTAATTTAATAAAATGATTATTATAGATTTGATAAATAACTGTTTCAAACAAATTAATTTGAAATTTCAGGTCCCTTCCCACCTGAAAGAGCTTGTGCTCGACGGAACAGTCTTGGAAGAGTTTCCGGATTCATTGGGAATGTAAAGTGATTTGGAAGTTCTGGTTGTAAGAGGAAGAGCAGAATGGAGCGGAACAGAATGGGATTACCCAATGCAAATTGATGGGAGGGCATTGTCAGATTCCCTTACAGAACTCACCAATCTTAAGACATTGGTATTGAGGGATTTGGCATTGAATGGGGAATTGAATTTGAAGAATAGCAGAGAGTACACTACTCTTGCAAGTCCAACTGTCAGTCTTCAGAGTATATATATTAGAGATGTAAAACTTGCATCTAAAGTCATAATTAGTGCAGAGTACCTTCGCAGCCTTAAATCTCTCCACCTTGAGTCAATGGAAAATTTAATTGAAGTGGATTTAGAATTGATAGCCACACTGAATTATCCTGACTCGGCAACCGATGCAGAATCCGACACAGAGGAATATTCGGAGGCAGAAGAGTTGTACGAAAACTGCTTAGAGAAGATCGTCATCGATGGATGTTGGGCACTGCAGAAGATTGCAGGTATTGACAAGTTGGAAGGATTGAAATGTCTCCAGATATCAGCTAGCACTCCTTTTGTAAGAGGATGCATAGACACGTGGCAGGTATTGCACTCGCTCAGTATAATTATGTTAATTTTTTTGGTGGGAAAGTTCAAATAATTTATGCTTTACAGTTCTATGTTTAAATAATTTGATTGCGATATTTCAATGCACTAATTATCTAAATATAAAATTTATGTATTTAATCCTTTATAAGTAAACAATACGTAAATCTTAACTGGTTTTGTTTAAGTCTTTATGCTTCTATGGAATTTATATTTTCATCCTTTCTAATGCTTCTAATTATTGGATAAAAATAATGTTTTGAGTGGAGTGTTCTTTGAATAAATTATTTTTTTATTAAAATATATATTTATTTAAGGGCTAAGACAAGATGTTTGGTGTAATTCAGGGATTCCCATCACAGGTTGCTAGTATAATTTGGAATCTAGCCATTGAAAATGACGTAGATATTGAACTTGATATTCCCACGAGTCCTTATTTGAAATGGTACAATGGAGAAGATGGCACAATCACTAAAATTCCTCGCAACTCCATAGATGAAATAGTGCTTCTAGTAACAGTACAACCAAGTGCAATTATCATAGCTATGCTAATGTGTTATGAAGGGAATGATTATCAAAAAGATTTAAAGATGCCTTTATTCGATGGGATTGTGAGCTATATTGGAGGAGGATCGAATGCGGTTATGGTTGTAGTTACCGATGAAGAAAAAATAAACAAGATGCTTTGCAGAGTGTCTGATTGGCTTCCTACGACGACAAATGGTATGTTGGATATTGGTTATATATTAACCATCAATGAAATTGAAAAATTGAAAGACTTATGGAGTATTGTTAAAGATGAACTTACATCGATTATAGAAGATCTAGAGAGTACGCATGGTAGACTGTGAGACAATTTGTAAAAAATATTGGAATATTTTAAAAATATAAACTAAATGTTTTCTTAAGTGTTTTAGTGTTCCGTGTTAGTATTTGTTTCAATATATTTGAAAAATAGTTGATTTGTGTAATTAATGTGTGAATAGTATGATTATATGATTTTTTTTTAATATATAAATATTAATTAGTTTCAATTAATTTAATTATAATAGAAAACATGATAGGACATCTAGTATTTAATATCGGTGTATTACTTAACCACGACAAGATTTGTTTGATTATTTTCAATGTTATTTGAAAAATATTTTACTTGATTATATTTTAGTAGTTTTTATAAATGTATATTTAGAATACCAAATATCATGTGTATTAATGAGCTCATTCTTTGTGCTATTTTTGCTAGCATGATAGACAATAAATGTGAAAGACCATGAGAATATAATAATAATATAACTGAAAAATTGTACCTAACACTCCTTCATTGCCTTATAAGTCTTTGAAAAAATAAATATAAAAGGGGAGATTTTGAATACATTGTCAAAAAAATTATAGAATTATTTAGATATATATTTAGATTATATTTGATTTTTGTTGTTGGTGTTGAGAATTTCTACAACAATCTTTGGTTGTTTTAACTTGTTGGTATTAAGAGCACAGGTCTAAGTAACACAAATAATCTTTTTTTCAGCTTAGAGCCAAGAATCAAGGGGCATCCATTCCATCGAAGTCATTCAAAACATAATCCTAGCCTCATTCCTTCACACTGCACCTTCTAAAGATTTGAAGATCATGATAGATGACATAATCGAGGAATGTACCATCACCCTCACCAATTACATTCAACTAATTGAACTACAATCTTTTGATTATGTGTGTTTTTAAAATAAGACCTATGTCTTAATATTTAAAGGATGACTTTGAATAAATAATTAAATTTTCCTATTAAATCAAAATTGTACATGTTCTACAATATCACCTGTATATCCATGAATATGAAAAGTTCTTAATGTAACATTAAGCCTCTAATTTTCTAGTTGATTGACCTACAATGTCTTTTAATTTGATTAAATGACCTATGAATAATACTTTGACTAAACATAAATTAAAAAAATGCTTTAACAAATATAATCCCATCAAATTTAAGTCTCTGAATATAGTTATAATATACGATCATGATATGAAATATAATGGATGACACCAAATAACCTTCAATCTATGACATACTTAAATGACTCCAAAAAATCTACCAAAGAAAAGAACCCTAAAAAATGATAGGTACCCTCAATTCTTTGATACCTAAATGTGGAAATGAAATGAAATGAAATGAAGGAATTTTAATAGCATTGATGAGACGACGTGGTCAAAGGGACCAAGGAAAACACCAATTAACGCGTTTTCAATTTTCTTTCGATGTCATCTCTTCTTTTATGAATATTGATCAGAAAGCTCATCGTTTTGTGAAGTTTGGTCTCCTCAAATAGCTCATTCAAATTATCCACCTTCATAATGTTTTTGAAATGACTTCGGATATCCTCATACGTTACACACTCAAGGATGAAGTGTCGCTTAGTTTCAACCACTGCTTTGTTGTAGAAAATGCAAATTATTTTCTCCCATTCTTCCTTGGGGGTCATCCACCTACCCATCTCACATCTAAGATGATGGCAACCCTTCCTCAACTGTAGAAGTAACATTTTATCTTTTCCCTTAACTACAATTATCAGGTAAGCCTTTTCATCATGCTCCCACTTGGGGTAGAATTCTTTCACATAGTGCACTTTTTTACGACCAATCTGATTTGTCCACATGGTAGTCCTAAAATTTTCTATCACAAACTCTTTTATCCCTTTGGTATTGTTTGGGCATGCAATTTAATGTCTTGCTTGCTCAACCACTTCTTGTTCTACTTCATCCAAGTCTTTTTCCTATGTTTTAGTTCTTCCTCAACAACCAACTTGGGCCAATGATGCTTATCCATGTTTTCAATATTTTTTAAATAGCTTACCAAATGAATTATTGTTGATGCTTCTATTGGAAACATACCTGCTTCAACCAAGAGGATCTCATAGGGTATTGTCAATTTGACTTTGAGGCTACTGGTATTTAAATGTTTTTGGATTATTTCCATTTGCCACCACTTGTGGGTTGACATGCTATTTCCCCAAACCTCGCAACCATAGAGGACAAATGGCACAAACAACAAAAAAAAAATGATTTTCTTGGTTTTCCAATCCCATAACTTTACTTTCCTACACCTATTATGGAGTAGGAAAGAAGCTCTCTACCTGCCTTGTATCCTTTTTGTTATGCAAGTCACCCAACTAAGTCTATTGTGAAAATCAATACTTAAGTACTTGTACTCTTCCACAATCTCGAATGAACTCCCCTCGAAGATAAAAATAAATTGTTGCTTTCTTCATTTTCAAAGAAAAAATCATGACTTTGGTTTTACTTGTTTTCACCTCCATCCCAACCTCCTAGAAAAAAGTTCAAGAGCCTTCAAATGCTCTCTCAAACAATGTGCATTTCTTGATATAAGAATAAGCTCATCTGCATATAAAAGAAACTTCACCACATAGTTTACCAGCTAGATCCTCTCTCCCTTAAAATTTATTAACCATTCTTTGAGTTTATCAATGTATAAACCAAACAAAGTGGGTGAAAGAGGACATCCCTGCTTGAGCCTAATGTCTCTCTCAAAACACTCAGACACACCCTCTTTAGTTCTGATTTTTGCTCTAACCCACTCATATATCTTATGAACTACCACCCTATACACCTCTAGGATCCCAAGCTCCTCCATTCTGCCCTAAAGTTTATCTCTAGGAATAGTATCAAAGGCCGATTTGAAATCCACGATGCAACATAAGGCCTCATCACGTTGGGTGTCAAATATCTTCAATGAGGTGTCTAAGAGTGATACAATGATCAATAGTGGAGTGCTTTGGTCTAAAGCCAACCCATCCCTTTCTTTTTTTCCCTCTATTTTTGCTCACCTGTTGATTTCGTATTCTAACATGCTCCCAAAAAATATTTCCAAGAAGAGGATTGATCATAATTGTACGATAATTAGAGGGGTTATTGATTTCCCCACTTTTGTAAAGTGGGATAACCACACTAGTAGTCCATTCAAAGAACAAACTGCCTTGGTTGATGCTATTAGAGATCTCCTTGAATCTAAAAAGAACCCTAAACAAATGATGGGTACCCTCAATTCTTTGATAACTAAACCTAATGAGAGGCCCAAAAATAATGTTTATCCTCCAAAAGAGAATGTTAGCACGTGATCTACCTAACTAGATTTCATAAGAGAATTGAGAGCACTCGTCAGAATGTCCAACAAAGAGATATGTGTCCAAAAGACAAAAAATGATAGACTAGCACTTGCACCTGAAAAAGGTGCAAGGGTTACACCAATAGAAAAATATAGATGTAGAAGATATAATTTTTTTATTTACTTTTTTTAATGCAAGGTAATTTTTAAAATATGGCATATAATTTTATTTTGGCAATCTCCAATACACAAGTTCTACGGTATTTCTTTCTAAATCCAACAAGTTCTACACTAAAGGCAAAGGGATTGAGATTGATATGATCTAAGTTAATTGACTAATGTAGATCATTCTAGATATTCTAACATGCAACGCACTCCACGTGCCTCCCTGGCTCAGTTATCATCACACAAGATGTTCCCTAGCTCAGTTATCATCACACAGGATGTTCCCTAGCTTTCAATATAAGACCACCTATTTCACCAATATCTGTATAATTCCACACAACATATGGGTTCTTGTGCAATATATTGCAAGTTTTTAGCTTTCATTTGCCTACAGTTTTTGGGGTTTGTGTGTCAGAGAGGGAGCATCAAAGTTGAAGCACAGGCAAGATGAAGGATACCATCCTAGGAAAGTATAGACTACAGAGATAGATTTGCTTGAATTTCCTCTCAGATTGGAATACTTGGGAGGCAGAGTTTTCCTATTTGAAGCCTTTGGATATGGCCTAGATTGTGTTACTCCTAAGCTGATGAGAAAATATACAACTGTAATTTCCTTTTACAATCTAAGGGTTTCTTGAAAATATTTAACTTAAATTTCTATAATCTCATAACATCCATGAATATTATGAAATAAAACACACCAAAATAAATGATTTGGTCGTGTACAGCTTCAAAAAAACCATTCATTAAAACCATGGCAGGTGACTTAACTCAAGATTTTGCACAATTATTTCATGTTCTCCATGATATCAATGAGAAAATATGAGACAAACCAAAACCAATCTCCCTACAACTGTCGCTTCAATCTGCTAACAATATATGAAAACTAGATCTAAAAATATTGAGGTTTTAGAGGTCACAAATTGTTGAGCCTGACTGAAGATTTTTGTATCTTTTAAATGAAGAGTTGTCGATGAAATCAACCCAATTGAGTGAATAAGAGGTATTTCCACTAGAAGTTGTAGTCTCAGTAACACTGACAACATAGGCAGAGGTAACCCCTACTATCTATAGGGTGCAGGCGAAACCTAGCAAGTGGGAAACATCTGAACATCAATTGATCAACCATCATATCTAGTTATAGGAGAAATATACGAAACCCATACAAAATAAACTTTAGAGCAAACAATATACAAAAACACAATCAAAGAAGAAACTTCAAATCTACCATTGCAAAATAAACTTGATTCATCACTCTACAAAGTTCTCTGAGTTGGATGATTTTAAATATCTACAACGATACATATTTATAGAAAACGACACAATGGCGGTGCCATTAGGAAAAGGATAAGATAGAAAATATTGCAGCGATTAGATTATACAGTAGAAATGTTGGTTTCCATTGGCGGTGGAGGAAAAGAGGCTTACATAGTCGGTGGACAAAGCGTTGTTTTGAAATGATGAAGACAAGATAAAGATAAGATCAAACATTCTGGGATGAAGTATTCCAATTTTTTGGTCAACTGAAAACCAGCACAAATGAATAGAAATCGAGGGTTGTTTTGAATGAATGAATGATTTTAATTACGTCCACGAGACCTACCAGTCTATGGGACCCAAGAGATGAAACCGAAAAACCGTCCTTGCCAACACAACAAAACCAAAACCACCGCACCAACTACCTATTGTTGTTTTCAATCTCTTTGCTTATTTTGTTTCTTTTGCTGTGTATTTTGGTCAAGTAACTTGTTGTCTTATCAATATTCTCTTCTTCAAACAAAGCCGCTAAAGATTTGACTTTTAACAAATCGAAGTAACAATACCGGATGTCCTCATAGGCTTTAAATTCCATAACGTAGTGCCACTCTGTCTCCACTAATCCCGAGAGCAGAAATAACAAATCCTATTTGACCACTCCTCTTTAGGTATTTTCTATCTTCCCGTTTCGCATCTCAAGCAGTGTGAGCTAGTTCTCAACTGAGCTATTAGCATTTTAGCCTTCCACTTTATATCTGCCCCTATGTAGAATTTTTGTTTGTGATCCCAAGTAGGGTTAAAATGTAAAACATAATGTTCACTTTTCCCGCCAAGTTGCTTCAACCACATGGTATTTTTGACTTTCTCTTTTACATACTTTTTCATCTCGACTTTTGTGTTTGGAAATTCTTGCATGTTGATCCCCCATTTTCCCATCCACTTGACATTTTGTTTCATCCACGTGTTCTTCCTTCTAGTTAATTCTTCTTCCACCACAGTTTTGGGCCAACGATGTTCCTCCATATTCTCTATTCTCTGTAAATAGTCTAATAAGCGAATTAACATTGCCATTTCCACTGGGAAGGCTCCAGCCTCAACTAGAACAATCTCATAAGGGACTGTACTTTATATTTTGAAGTTGCTTGTGATTAAATGCTTTTGAAGTCTTTCTATTTGTTTCCATTTTACATCTGATGTGTTGCTGCCCCAAACTTCGCATCCATATAAAACCACGGGTGTAACAAGCAGCCCAAAAAGTTTCTTTTTAGTTTTCCAATCCCATAACTCTGCTGACCTACATCTATTTTGGAGCAGATAAAGATCTTTCCAACCCCCTTGAATTATTTTCGTCCTACAAGCCTCCCAATTGAGATTACTACAAAAATCAAGCCCCAAATATTTGTATTCATCCACCACCTGCAAATCGTTTCCCTCAAATTCAAAGTTTATTTGTTTCCTAGTCCTTTTCAACATAAAAATCATGACCTTGGTCTTGCTAATGTTCATCTGCATCCCAACATCCTGATAGAAAAGTTCCAAAGCCTTTAGATGCTCTTGAAGACTATTTTCAGAATTTGCCATTAAGGTAAGATCATCTGCATACAACAACAACTTGATCACATACGTGGCCAAAAGGACACACACCCCCCCGCTTGTCCAACCATTCTTCTAACTTGTCTATGTATAGCCCGAACAAAGTGGGGGAAAGTGGGCAACCTTGCTTGACACCAATGTCGCTCCCAAAGCATTCAGAAAGACCTATCTTTGTTCTGATTTTGGCCCACACTTGCTCATAAAGCCTATGGACAACAACCCTATACTTTTCTAGAATCTTAAATTGTTCCATTCTATCCCAAAGTTTACTTCTAGGTACTATATCAAAAGCCTTTTTGAAGTCAACAAAATAGCAAAAAACCTCACCACCTTGTTTATCCCAAACTTTTTCAACCATGTGTCTGAGAGTAATGCAATGATCAATAGTAGAATGCTTTGGCCTGAAAACAGCTTTCCCTTTCGCCCTCTTACTCTCCTTCTCGGGCCAACAACTGATTCTTCGCTCCACCATGCTCCCAAAGAGCTTCCCAAAAAGAGGATTAATCATTATGGTTCGATAGTTTGATGGGTTATTGACATCATCACTCTTGTGGAGAGGGATAACAACACTTGTGGTCCAATTTGTTGGGAAACCATGTTGAATGACCCTATTGAAAATATTTTTGATATGCGGAGCCAAGATCTCTAATCCCCATTTCAAATATTCAGCTTGTAACCCATCAATGTCTCGAGCGTTGCCCACTGCAAAAGCCTTAATACCACCCTTGATATCCTTTGTGGAGAAGAGCTTATCATTAGAATTAATTGTCGGAGGGTAGGTTTTTTCTTGGTCTCTTTCATACAACATTTTTGCGTACTCTAGCCATTGGATGTCTGTGATGCTATTTTCCGTAGTACCTCTAGCCTGTTGCAATTCTCTCCAAAAACCTTTTGGATTGTGCTTTCCAAGAGAGATTAGCTCCCTCCTTCTTACTATCATGTATTCTTCTTTTTTCAATCTCACTAATTTTTCATATAGCTTTTTATTTGCTTGTTCACTGCCAGGTATTTTCAGCCTCCTTTTAGCCACCTTACACTCTTTGTCATGCCATGGGTTTGCTGGAAAACTATTTCTGGGACCTCTTCTACCCTTAGCCTTCTTGTAGGCTATAAGAGCCTTGTGAATGATTGTCGTGAGCTTGTCACTATCTATAATGCTTTGATTTCTAGTGGGGTTGCCAACCTTTTTTATTTCCTTTAACTATTTTTCAAGCATGTTTTTGAATATATTTTGATTCTCGCATGTTATAAGAATTTTGTCTTGAAGGCCACCCCCTTTGTATGGCTGCATACTGGGTTCTTGTTGGACAATATCTTTCATATTAAGCTTTATATAAATAGGGCTATGATAAAATTTTAATTCTATAGGACAACTCCCTATTTCCAACTCCTTTATCCTTTGTATAATACTTTGTGAACCAATGACATAGTCTACCACGCTTTTCCCATTATGAGTATGACATGTGAACGCCCCCGAGCTCGACAAAATGCTTATGCCGTTACAAATGATTAAGTTGTGGAGGCAACAAAACCCCAATAGATTTACACCAAAGGATGAAATACCACCTTTTGAGTCCTGAGATATTCTTCGCCAACTTTGATTTTCTTCTTCCTTTAATCACAAAGGGTTTCTATTCTGCCCCTCTTCCTTATCAAAACAAAGAGCTTGGTTACTTTCCGTCCTCGCATTAAAGTATCCAAGAAGAATAATCTTGCTGGTATCACAGTATTTTGCAATGTCCATTTTTAGGGCTTCATAAGGGTCTTCTTGTAGGAATTGAGAAAATACAACACCACAAACCCCGAAGATCACCTGCATGCAAATAACCTGTCACAAAAGAAGAGATGGAGACAAACAAGCAAGGGTTCTCTGAAAACTGAAAATGTATATATCAGAGAGAATGAGAGAATGAATTGATATGAAATACAATGGGATCAATCCTTATAAAAAGGAGATCATGCAAACCCTAATAAAACCCTAATAGGAAAAACCCTAATAGAAGCCCTAATAGGATAACATTTAATAATTAATATAATTATTAAATGTCACTTTATGCAAACTAACATGAAATCTTAAGAAGGGAATAAAGGTAACTTAATCAGCATAATTAAGTTATGACCTTTACTCTAACACCCCCCCTTAAGATGAGCAACAGTGCAGCTACAAACAAATGCAAGCAAGCAAAGGTAGCTACAATGCAAGAAGGAAAACATGGGTCCCGACAACTAGGCCAGATCAGGTGCCCAAATACAGCCAAATCTCTGTAAAGAGGAGAAATAGAGAAAATATCATGGGAAAAAGCTCTACTCCAAAAAGAAATGCAGAAAGCCAAGAAGAACATCACTGAAGCAGAAGAACCTGCAAACAACTGTCGAAAGATGACTGCTATGGTGCTGAAGAACCTCCGCTGAAGATAGGATGATCAGGAACAAGAAGACAACAATCTGCATAAGTGCCCCAAATGACACTACTCGAATCAGATGGAAAACAAAGGCAAACACTTGGAACAAAGATACATATGGCATAAGAACCAATAGTCTGAAACACTAATCAATAGAGAATGGAAGATCCCTTACAAGGCGAAACCAAGGAAAAATTAGCACGAACAGTATAATAACCCCCCCATAATGCTGAACTGGGAGAGCCTGACAGATCCATTGAAATGATGTGAAACACCCTATAGTGCATGAAGAAGAAGATACAACATCTAGAAGTGCACAAGAAAGCACCTGCAACTGAAAAAGTGGTGTGCAAAACAAATCACACATGCATGAGGTTGGAATCATATGGATCCATGGTCGTTGTGGAGGGACACTCACCGGACAAAGGTGTGATGGCAAACAAAGGCAAACTACACAAGCCCCCATGGTATGGATTCACTGTCGTCGTGGAGGGACACTCACCGAAGAAAGATGAGATGACAAAACAAAGGAAAACTACATAACCCCTCATGGCACTTTATAATAACAGTGCAAGTACAAAATATGGCACAACCTTATGTGCAAAATCCTCAAAATACATGTACAATAGTGTGGCACTTTATCTCAGTGCGTTTACATAAAAAATATTGCTTACAAATGATGCTCAAAATGTCCAAAAATGACAAGGCTAGAAATACATGAAGAACAGCCAAAAACAGAGCATCCCATGCAAACAAAAAGTTTTCAAGAGCAAATATGTCCAGGTAATCCACCAGAGTGTGAAAACACAAATAATTGAATAAAATATACCTAGAGTGAAATATAGAAACATTGCATGGATGAAACTGAAGAGCTCTAAAATACGGTTCCAACGCCGCTGAGATTGCAAAAAATGGAGAAACTGATCAAAAGTTATGAGCTTGGGACTTAAAAAGCCCCATTGTCTTCAAATGGCTATAGAATGCACCAACAGAAGAATGAAGTGATGAGACCTACACCACTGGAAAGATGAGAAAACCAGATTTCCGACGATATCTTGTTTGCCAAAAAATGATATCATATGTCCAAGTTGCGACCTCTGGAAGAAAAGAACTCCAAAGAGGGAAAAAGCTAGCGGTGGGTTAAATTTGACGGTCATACGACTGTCGCAGCAAAGATACTGGTTTAAATTTGATGGCCAAATGACCATCACCGTAAAAGTGTGATTGGGCTTATACATAAAAAATTGGTTTTTTAAAATTAAAAAAATAAATAAAAAACTTTTTGAGTTTTTAAAAAAAAAATCATAAAAAAAATACATGTTTTTTTATTTAAAAAAAAACTAAAAAAAATTGCAAAGCCGATGGGGGTCGCCGCCTACGGCTGGTAGTGTACCATCGTCAGTGGTACTATCAGTCCGCCCTTCGGCGATAAACCCGTCGGCGACTGGCAGTATGTCGGTGGCGTAGCTAAGGGCCCGCAGGTACCTGCGTACCTGCGGGTACCCTCATACAGGCTTGCAAGCCTTTAAACTGCAAAATTTTGCTTTTTTATTTTTTTTATTTTTTTGAAAAATTACAATGAAATTTTTTTTGCATAAATAATTTTTTTGACAAAATTTTTTTTCCAAAGAGATGCGAAAAAAATTCCGAAAAAATTACCAGGTAGGGGGACGGTCGTACGACCGTACCAGCGAATGTTTTTTGCTTCAAATTTCGACTTTGTCCAAAATGGATGAATGAACAGTCAATTAAGGGGTTTTGGACTGCTACGGACGCAATGGTGAGGTCCGTTTGAGCTGAAAATGCTTCAAAATTGCAGGTATGGCCTGGATCAAAAAAATAAACCCCAAACCCTTGAAGCTCCAAAAATCTTCAAAACAAGAACATGAAGCAGCAAGTCTAGAGCTCTGGTACCATGTAGGAGATGAGAATATACAACTTCATAAGAGCTTTGATACCATTTAGGAGTTAAGAAAATACAACACCACAAACCCCGAAGATCACCTGCATGCAAATAACCTATCACAAAAGAAGAGATGGAGACAAACAAGCAAGGGTTCTCTGAAAACTGAAAATGAATATATCAAAGAGAATGAGAGAATGAATTGATATGAAATACAATGGGATCAATCCTTATAAAAAGGAGATTATGCAAACCCTAATAAAACCCTAATAGGAAAAACCCTAATAGAAGCCCTAATAGGATAACATTTAATAATTAATATAATTATTAAATGTCACTTTATGCAAATTAACGTGCAATCTTAAGAAGGGAATAAAGGTAACTTAATCAACATAATTAAGTTAAGACCTTTACTCTAACACTTCTCTATCTAGATTCCTTTTCTTGTACACTTTAGAGCCATAAGGAGCAAAATAACAAGCTGCAACCCAAATCAAAGATTCTCCATATGTTATCTTCATCCATATGTATTGATTATTTGGGTCTTTCTTTTCTAGCTTTATGATTCTTTCCCATTCTTTCTTAACCAAGATTGTTACTCCTCCATGGCCCTTGCCATTCTTCGTTAGTTCATTCCACACATAAATTTTATTATACCCTTCGAAGTCAGGTATCCCGCAACCCTCATGCTCATGTGTTTCCATGAGCGCAATGATATCCTTGCCTTCAGCTATTTTCCCCAACCTAGACCCCCTCCTCTAAGGGTAGCCTCTACAATTCCAGCTTACCATTGAGAGGAAGTCCTGGGGGCCCCCGCTTTCCTATTTGTTATGGTTCATGTTGTCTCTGAATTGGGCCTTCCCTCTATAAAGCCAAGCCTCCCTTCTTGCTTTCCTTGCTGCTATAACTTTCTCCCATTCTTTTCTTCTCTTTTCTAGTTGTGTTGGGGTTAAATCTTCATCTATATAAAATGACGTGCCTTGGAGGAACCTTTTGTTTCTCAAAATTTGGTTCCTATCTTCAACACTTTTCAAGGTTGCCCTTATATTTATGCACTTTTCTCCTCTACTTGTGTTACCAATTCTGTTTGCTTGAAGGATATGTCCTCCCCACTGAAGCTTGCTTAATAGAAAATCTCTTACTACTCTACTAATGACTTCACTCTCACCATGTTCCTTTAATCCTTTAATTATTATGTTTGTTTCCCTTCCTTGTATGTCTTTCTCCTCCCACAATTGTAACTTGATTTGTTTCCTTATATTCTCCCTTTGCATCTGTGTTGACTCTTTTGTCACGTGAGCCCATGATTTGGCCTCTTCTGAACTGCCCATTTGTAAACTTTCCTTGACTTCCTTGCTTGCTAAGGCTGGTTGAGACACTCTGTCATGATGAAAATCTTGATTTGCCCCTGATCAAACTGTGTTTTTGTCCTTAGTTTGACTTTATTCAAATTTTAAAGCCAACATCTCTCGTTGCCCTGCTTCCAAGCTGTATTGCAATTTGTTTATTTGTTCCTTAAACAATATATTTTCCTATGCTAATTGTTGGCTGGATTCTGAAAGTGCTTGAAATTTCTTATCTCTCATATGTTCTCTCTCCTCTAACATGGCAAGCCTCCCTTTTAGAGAAAATAGTTCCTTGACGTACAAATTAGAGGACCACATTAGGGGGGTTGACATGGGGTTGTATACCTCCTGACTGTTTTGACTTTCCTCTCCACCCTTTTCGATGGTCTCAAGGTGTTCTTTAAACTCCTGCTGCTCCGATACCAAATCTGACTTTTCCTTTGCCTCTCCCTGTGTTTCCTTCCCGAATTCCAACAAATCCATCTGATCTATAGTTCCAAACTAAGTTGTTACACTTAGGCTATTTATCTCCCCAACTGATGGAACTTGAGTATTGTAGGTTAACTTGGGAAGTATTGCAACGAATTTGTTGTTTCCCAGTCTTTTTAACTTCTTTGTTATTTTAATCTGCCTGCGCTGCAGAATCCTCTTATACTGCTTAGCATTGACAAAAGTTAAGTTTAGCTCTGTGTCAGTTTCCTTTGTTTGTGTTTGCTTATGTTTTTGGAACTGCCACAATAATGATTCAAGGGCCCCAACCGTTATAAAAGAGTGTTTTGTGGGACATTCCATGTTACAAGACATGCCATAAGGGATCAACATGCTTGCATTGTTTGCCATTGACTCACCTGTAGGCCCACCACTTTCCTTCTAAAATACACCCACTTCATAGAATACTGCCACATAGGTTTATTTCACTTGTTGTTTGCCCTTTTTGATGATAGACCAGTGTGCAGGTTTCAACCAAAAAAAAAAAAAAAAGAAACTTGCTATTTGCTAAAGTTGAACAAAGAAAACGACAACCCCCAACAGAACCCAAGATTCACTGTGAAAAGAGAGCTTAAAGAAATAAACAGGGTTGATCTTACCCGAGAGACGTGATTCCCACCCTCACTTTTGTGTTGGCTGGCCCCCACCTCGAAAGATGCCAAAACAGGCCTACCACGCGTGTTGTTCCTTTGATCCCTTGTTATTTTAGACACCCTTTGTTCTTTGCCGGGATTCGCTGGTTTCCTGGTTGCTCCACGTTCATTCGCTAGTTTCCTGGTTCCTGGTTCCTGATTTCGCCAGTCTATGGGACCCAAGAGATAGGTTTCCATGAAACATGCATACAATATACAGCCTATCGGCTACCTTCATCATACTGGTAGGGCCCGCTTGAAGGAGTCGTTTTTGGGCCCTACAAATTACATTAAATACTCATTTATCAAGTTGAGCATGGTCGTGTCCTTTGGAGGCCTTCAACGTTTGACAGCAAGGACGGGACATGTGACTTGTCGGACGAGGCGGCTGAATCTTTTGTTTGACCCACTGCTCGCCGACCACCTTGCGTAGTTCTAGATAGGGATCGGGCCCACCACATGTTGCCATTACCATTCTGTTTAAATTCTTCTCACGCTCTACACATGACATGTAGTTGTGTACTTTTGAAACTTGTGAGGGCGGCGCGACTGTGTTCTACTTTTTATATCGGAGCCCACGCATTAGAAAATTACCTATAATTTGCCTCGTCGCTTGTTGGACAACCCCTGCACCTGTCAAAATCTCAGGGCAACAATTTCAACGGGCCTTCTAGATTATTTTCAAGGTTATGAAATGATTTTAATTAGTTTACAAGTGGTTTATGGGATTATCAATTGTGATACAATTATTCAAAGATTTACCGCATATGTCCAGGTCAATTTTTTTTTAAAATTTTCTATTCTTTTGAATAGGAGTTGACTTTTATTAGTTAACGGTTTGGTTTTTGTTTTGTCTGTAGCTATTTCGGTTGAAAATTGTATTAAGTTAATAAATATAGAATGTTCAATAGTTAAAAATTGCTATCAAACATTTCGAATTATATTTTATAATTTATTATTTTCTTTCTTCTTTTAATGATAGATTGCTTATATAAATTTTTGAGTGCAAATGTTCATGCAATGCTCTCTATGTCTTATTATGCAACACCCTAGTGTGTAAATTTGAACGTTTCATGCTTGGGTTGGTAGGTAATAGTTAATTGGAATACTTGATAGACTTGGTTTGATGATTTATTTTAGATTTAGAATGTGGGGAACAAAATTACATATGAGATTGCAAACGGAGTTTAGGGTCACAACTATATATGGAATCAAGACTAAAAATAAAAGAAAGGGTTGGCTCTGGATCACTAGGTTAAAAGGATTTATAATCAAATTAGGTATAGGTTGGATACCAAATATTTTAAATAAATAAGCCATTTGGACACTATACTATTGCAAGGGTCAAAGTGTGATGTAGAAGCACCGAGGCGAACTGATGATCCTCATTAACCAAAAATATTTTAGTTTGATTTTGTTGTTTTCGGTTTTGTTTCTAATTTTCAGTTTGGCAATTCAATTACTGTTTCATGATGGTTAAAAGGCAGATTTGAGCAATGTTTGTCATTCATATTTTGACATGTGTTTCCAGCTTTGGTGCAATAAAGTTTATTTGATTATAGATACTCGAATATTTTAATAAAATGAAAAACTAATATTTATTTTATTTGCATATGGAGGAACATATTTGAAATAAATTGAAAATATAGAAAAAAATTAATAAGGAACCAACTGTGATTAGAAGGCAAAAAATATACACCCCAGGGAAAGCTGAAAAGGCATGCTGAAAGGTGAAGAGAATTTGGGGAGGCTGCTACATTTCATTAATTTTTTAATTTGAAAAATGGAGAGAAGGTAAGGTAGTGTGGGGCGCTAGGCAGAGGATTGGGGAATGCGCGGGAAGGGCCAAGAAGGCATGCTGGATAGAGGAAAAGGAAAGGTGGCATAGATAGAAGGAATGCGGGCCTATGTAGAAGTTGACTGAGTAAAAAGAACAGGATACAAGGGAAAGAAGGTGTGTGGGGACAAATTGAATTAGTTGAAGTTTGCACCAAGAGAGCACTTGGGACTAAGTCTGCAATTGAGAAGCTTGATTATGTTTTTGGGACTTTTGAGAAGGAATTCCTACATAAGAGATTGCTTGTGTGGACGAAGGGAAGAGTCCTTTTGTTTTATAAATAAAATCAATGTGTGCAATGGTATGAGTAGAGGCACGCCTGGCACTGGGAAAGGAGACTGATCCGCATAAAGAAGAAAGTTAAAAATTTTAGAAGAAATTCAAACTAAATAAAAAGCTGAATCAAAGATAAAGGTGTTGATCCTGCGTAGGAAGACAAATACAAAAAATAGCCTGTGAGAAGTTAGACAATGGAGTACTTAGAATCGCATAGGGAAGCACCTATGATAAAAGAAAGACAGGCCGAGTGAAGGCACATTGGATTGCCATTTGTAAATTGAGATTAAAATGTGTATGGTCAAACAATTTCTTTGGAAATGAAATGAATACAGACAACATTTATTTTGAAATGATTAATGCCTATGATAACATAGCGGATTGAATTTTACTTTTTTTTCTTTTGATTTATATGTAATTTGATTGCTTGGAAGACAAATGAGTTGTCAATTTAATCTTAGCCTCATTTTTTATAATGTCGGAGCATTGCACTCAATAGTAATTGATATTTGGTGGGTTCATTTTGAACCATTCAACTTCACAACACATCAAGGATCTATTGACAAATGATGATAATTTTATAATAACAATGCCATTCAATTAATTACCAAACTAGTGTCATATACCTTCTTCATACCTCTTATAATTTACAAAGGAATTGGAGTTCCTCGAAATATGATACTAGGAATATATTAGAGTTTTTAAAAATATGATACATGAAGTATTTAAGGTTCTCCCATGTTTGATATCAAAGTATCAAAATCATTCAAATTTTGATATCAAGATATTGACATTCTCTAAGCTTTGATATTGAGGTATTAGAGTTCTATGAATCAAATCAAATAACAAGTTATTAGATGTTTCTACACTTTGATACCAACGTATTAGAATTCTCCAAACTCTAATGTGAAGGTATCAAACTTCTCTAAACATTGATACCAAGATTTCAAAGTTTCACCAACTCTAATATGAAGGTATTAGACTTCTCCAAAATCCTATACCAAGGTATCAATTTTTTCCAAGGGAATTATCCCAAATCTAATACCAAGGTATCAAAATCCTTCAAACGTTGATACCAAGGTGTTGGCATTCTCCATATTTTGATACAAATGAGTTGTCAATTCAATCCTAGTCTCATCCCTTGTGATGTCAAGTCATTGCACTCAACAGTAATTGATATTTGGTGGGTTCATTTTGAACCATTCAACTTCACAACACATCAAGAATCCATTAACAAATGATGATAATTTTATAATTAACAATGTCATTGAATTAATTACCAAACTAGTCATATACCTTCTTCATACCCCTTATAATTTACAAAGGAATTTGAGTTCCTCAAAATCTGATACTAGGAACATATTAGAGTTTTTTAAAATATAATACATGAAGTATTTAAGTTTCTCCCATGTTTGATATCAGAGTATTAGAATCACTCAAATTTTGATATCAAGGTATTGACATTCTCTAAGCTTTGATATTTAGGTATTAGAGTTTTGTGAACCAAATCTAATAAAAAGTTATTAGATGTTTCTACACTTTGATACCAAGGTATTAGAATTCTCCAAACTCTAATGTAAATGTATCAAACTTCTCTGAACTTTGATACCAAGATATCAAAGTTTCAGCAACTCTAATATGAAGGTATTAGGCTTCTCCAAAATCCTATACCAAGGTATCAAAATTTTCCAAAGGAATTATCCCAAATCTAATACCAAGGTATCAAAATCCTTCGAACATTGATACCAAGGTGATGACATTCTCCATATTTTGATACCAAGGTACTAAATGGCTTGCAAACTTTGTTACTAGGTTATTGGAGTTATTTAAACCCAATACCAAGGTATCAAAGGCTTTCAAAATCTAATACCCAAGTATCAATCTTCTTGAAACTTTGATACAAAGGTATTGAAGTTCTCCAAACTCTAATACCAAATAGTATTAGAGTCACCCAAACTCAAATACTTTCAAGCATTAGAGTTATACAAATTTGATACTCAAGATAATAGAGTTCCTAAAAATTTGATACATTAGAGTTAAACCCCACCCAATACTTGATAGAGATACCCAAGATCAGGGTATCTGCAGGATCATGATGGGTCAAAAAGTGGCAATGAGAAAAAAATCACGTTTTGGATCGACTCAAAAACACGGAAATGCCGAGTTGACTTTTCTAGGTTCGGGTGTCAGTACATTTAGCAGAACCAAAGCCCAAACCTAGTTTCTACAAATCGAATATCCGACTTGTGGAAACATTATATAAAAGGCAATCAACTCTTATAACTTCATTTCTCACTATTTGCACGCTGGCGCACAAGGAAAAGCGAAAATCCGATATCTCCTTCTATCAGATATCTGATTTCAAATGTAAGTATTTGGTTTTTTAAATGTTGTAATCCATTTTTCAAGTAGATTCTCTTAATTTGAAGTAGTTTTTATGAATTTTTTAAAATCAAAAATAGGGTTTTCTATTGATTTTTATCAAAAATAGGGTTTTTCTATTGATTTTTATCAAAAATAGGGTTTTTCTATTGATTTTTATCAAAAACTAGAGTTTACATTGAATTTTTATTAAAAATTAATGTTTCTAAATGGATTTTGATTAAAAAATAGTGTTGTTGATGTATTTTAATCAAAAATTAGAGTTTGTTATGGATTAATGTGAAAAAGTAGGGTTTTTTGGGGATTTTTATTAAAAACTAGGGTTTTTTTTACAATAATTTCATTTATATTGTGTAATTTCAATTAGATTAATTAGTTTTTAACTTTAATCAGGTATTATGGCTGTGAATGAAAATCCACAAATGCCAAATGCTCCACCACCTCCGCAGCCACCAATTGAAGACTTAATTGGTGAAAAATTGGGGCAATTGAGGGGCATTTGTGAAGTTTATAAGACAATCCCTCGATTGAGAGATATGACAAACACATTGAAGGAAATAATAAAAAATATAGAAACCCTCTCCACCCAACATAATTCCTTTCATTCATGGCCAGAAGACATGAGGGAATATTATGGATGTGGATTGTCTTATGATGATGGGTGATCCCACAATAATGGGTTACACTTTTTGGTCAAACTTGACATTGAAATCAACAGTTTTCACCAAATCTTCACTCTCATACGCCTATAGAAGCTAAACCATTAAGAATTTGAAGATGAAGCAAACTATTTATTTGTGATATTTTGTGTTGAGAATCTAATTATATTTTTTAAAAAAATAAAAAAATAATTGTGAATTATTTTATGTATTTTTTATTAACTTGTTTTTTTACTAAACATCATTTTCAAAAACTGATGCTTACTTTCAGCTGCATAACTTTTTTTTATAGAAATAATACAATTCTAATTTTTTAAATACAGTGTTTTCACACCATTATCTAGTGGATGGATATTTTTTCATAGTTTTTTGTTGCATATATATTTTTTAATTAATTTTCTAATTCAGAGTAATTATAATTTGGATATATTATACTTTCAGCTACATAACTTTTTTTGTATTCATTTGAATTAACTTATTATTTTTTTGTTGGAATAAGGACATCAATAGCTAGTGGACATGCATTTTTAAGAATTTTTTTTCTCTCTTTTCCTATTTTTCCGTATGTGTGAAATAAAGACCTCAATGTTCATTGAAAAACTTGCATTCACAAGAAATAAAAAATAAATATAATAATAAAATTAAATATATTTAAAATTATACTTTTTGGGAAGCTTATAATAAGGACTACATGTTTACAAAAAATAATTTTAAATAAATTAATTTGATCCCCTAAAAGGTAAATCAAAATTGGTTTTTTATCAGCATTTTGATAGGTGTAGAGGAGACTCCATTATAGGTATGGTTTAAGACTAGCGGCTTTCTATCCAAGGGGGTTTGATATAAGTGGGTTTGATCAAACCCTCTTCAATTAAAACCCTTAAAATGGAACCTTTTTAAGGCTTAAATCATTATATTTTCAAAAAATATGTGATTTCAGCAAAAATCAGGATGTCCCAAAAAGTGTAACCCATTATTGTGGCAGCACCCTGATGTGAAAGATCTCCAAATAACCAAAGCCCAAATAGCCTCTTTATTCATTGACCTCTGCACCGGTTTGCTAGTGAATGTTAATAAAACAAAACTTTCTATAAAATGGTGCATTCATAGGGACATTGTAGCTAACTTTTGGGATCGTTGGTGTATGGTTTTTGATAAACCACCGAACAATAATTCCAATATACCATTTTACTTTATTAAAAAATTATATGCTAAGTTTGTGTTAGGGCATCATGTCAATTACTTTGACATTAAACCCTTCTAGGGCGTCAGTGGAGGTATGCCCCAGGATAGACTAGGGGCAGTTAGGGTAGTCCCACGCCCAAATGTTCCCCTTCCTCCCCTTCCTTCACCACCTCCAATATATCATCCAGAGATTATCCAAGATGCAGCCACATAGACTATTCAAGCTATTCACTCTTTGAGTGGTCATTTGGTTTTGCATGCTTCTACAGTAGCTCAACCACATTCTGGTGATGTTGGCAAAGGCTTGAGTGCTATTGCATCATCCTCCTTAGGTCCACATATTTGTGTGCCACATACTTGCACTATGTGCCGCCAAATATGCTTGGGTTCTCTTGTACAACCCGTTAAGCATCCCTTGGACACTTCTGATTATGACCTCCATGATTTGGACATTATAGATCAATCGTAGGGGAGTGGAGCGCATCCTACAGAGTGCTCTCTTGCTAGAGAGGGGGATGCTGGAATAGTGACACATGTAAGATTTAAGTTGTAATTTCATAACTTGCATTTTTTTTTAAATGAATATTAATAAGAGATAGTATCAAGTACTAATATTTATTTACATGGTCTATTTAACAGTTGATGTCTGAGGAGGAGCTCACATGGGTGACTGATAGCACCCTTAGGGCCATTTTATTTGGCTTGGACACACACATAGTATATATTTTTGCACTCACTTGTTTACATTTTATATTATATACTTGCTTGTCATTTGAATTGTCATTAATGAAATTATATAATAACTTATATGCTTATCTTATTTTCCTCTTGTAGGAAATACGTAGTGCGAGTGAGGTGTAGCCTTGTCCAGACTATGGAGGAGAAAAGTTAGATAAGGGGAAGGTAATTGAACTCAAATCAGATTGAATTAAGATTTTTAAGATTTTTAAGATCTTATATTGATTATACATATATCGACATAGATTGGTAGTTTCATATGTACTTGTCAATTTTATGTATAGGTAATTATGAGCTATACAGATTTGTTGATAAATGACACACTGCTTAAAGGAGTAGGTATTGGAACACCTCAAGGAGTAGGTGTTGTAACACCTCAAGGAGGAGGTGTCGAAACACCTCAAGGATATAAAGAAAAAGATTAACCTAAAAAGGTATGTGTTTATTTTATTTTTTGTTTGGTAAATATGTTCTTATTACCAATAATCATATGCTAACTTGGATCAATTTTATGTTTTTGTTCACATATATCGATTGGCATTTCAAATGTTGGTTTGGTATATTCTAGGACTCCTAACCCTTTGAAGAGACGTATATTTCAGGTAATCAAGATTTCAATTTTAGAGTTCAATTAAAATTCAATGTATATTGATTTTGATGTTAATTATTCGATTTTAAATTATATAGTATAACTAATCTCAATTGTGGTTTGAATTTTTCTTGTGCAGCTACCTTCAGAGCCAACAAGTGCTTCAAAGAGCCTCCATTTTGATGATCCACCAGTATTTTAGGATGAGATAGACATTTTGGCATGTAAATTTTGAATACATATTGAGATGGCATATGCCACATTTTGTAAAAATTTGTTTGAGTTGGCATCGATGCCATGTTTGTATATGGACATACACTTGATTATTGGATAATTTGATATATAGAAGTTGAAAATCAAAATTTAATTTGTTCCTCATGTGCATGATTAAACTCTTTGAAAATTTTATCTTGAGCAATGGTTAAATATCAATGTACAATAGCATAAAAAAGAATGGTTATATTATGTAGTTTATATTTATATCGCTGATTACATTGCATTACACATCTTTCAAACTCAAATCATTACTTCACATTGCATAACTAAAAACTATGAGCAGTTGTCAATTGCATTTGTTTGTCATTGAATTCTATGAGACCACATTTCTTTGAAGTTTTTTTTCAAATAGTCCACTGCCTTGTCTATGCTACCACATTTTCCATACATGATAGAGATCACATTAAGTTGTAATAAATTAAATGATAGCCTATGGATATTTAATTTATACAAATTTTATTTAAATGGATGAGGCCGACCTTCCTTGATATTATTTTGTAATTTATTATTTTCAAGAGAGGATGACCTCCTCGAAGAGTCACCTTATTTTGTATAAATACAAGGTGATGTTTTTTCATTTCCTCAATCAATGATTCAACATAATTCGCATTCCAAGCACAAGTTCGCACTTGAGTAGCAGCGCTTCATCTTGCAATTGCAGGCCGATTTCAAGGAGAAGCATATTCAATTGTATCTTTGCATCTAGGAGAGGTGCTATTATTCATTGTATCAAATTAATCCATGAGTTGGGCCTGAGTTGTAAGTAGATTTATTATTGTGTTTATTGTCTTATGTGTTGCATTTTTTGAGTGCTTTCAGTTGTATTATCTGATCATTAAAACACTAAGATGGTATTAGAGCGGGTTTGAAAAAGATCATGTTGGGACCAGTTATTGCAGTGATACCTCTATTCCCTTTTTTTTTGGTCTATCTCTATCTTAGTCAAGATGGTGAATGGTCTTAAAATTGAGGATAGACTCGAAGGAGCATCAAACTTCACTTCATGGAGATTCAGAATTATGCTCACTTTGGAGGAAAATGAATTGGTTGAGTGTGGAGAGAAAATTTTTTGAACCTATGGATGAGGAAGAGAAAGTTCAATGGAGGAAGAAATATATCAAGGAGAAGAAGATGTTAGTTGATTCCGTGAAGGACCATATTGTTCCTATCATCTCTAAGTTGAAGACAGTAAGAGAAATGCTTAAGGCTTTGGAGGAGATGTATGAGATCAACAACACAAGTCATGCTCTAGCCTTGAAGCAACAACTTCATCATGTTAAGATGGCGAAAGGAGAATTTGTCATCACCTACTTCATGAAGATTTTTGAATTGAGAGATCAACTCTCTACCATTGGTCATATTGTTGATGACAAAGATTTGACCATGTTGGCTCTTAATGGTCTTCCTTCATCTTGGGAGTCTTACATTCAAGGAATCAAATTTTCTCAAAGTAAGTCAACTTGGATTTGCTCGAAGTCAGTAAACTTGGATTTAACATTGGTAGCTCCGCAAACCTATTTAGAATAGACTGATCTGAAGAGGACATCCCTAAATCTCTACAAAGGTGTAAAGTTGCAAAGTGGTGCAACCTTCATTCTCGAACTCGTACGACCAAACAGACTATTCCAACACGTTTGGATGGGTACGTTTACGCTAGTTATGGTCCTCTTTTGCACCCAAATATGATGAATCACTCTGAGCTGCATTGGACCGACAATTTCCCTTAAGAGTCCAAAGTGCTAAAAGGCATCAATCTTTGATAGACTATTCCTCGGAAACCATGATTCTTTCAGAATCTTCGTCTGATGATGTGGGATTGTTTTGCGACCATCTACAATAACCTCTCTTAGTTTTTGCTATCTTGAAGGCGTTTTCCGATGGTGATGAGTTTTCAGTTGAGGGAAAAGTTGTAAGATGCAAGCAGTGTAAAGTTGCAAAGTGGTGCAACTTTCATACTCGAACTCATATGACCAAACGGACTATTCCAACACGTCCGGATGGGTATTTTTACGCTAGTTATGGTCCTCTTTTGCACCCAAATACGCCGAATCACTCCGAGCTGCATTGGACTGGCGATTTCCCTTAAGAGTCCAAAGTGCTAAAGGCAAAAATCTTTGACAGACAATTCCTCAGAAACCATGATGCTTATAGAATCTTTGTCTTATGATATGGGATTGTGTTGGTACCATCTACAATAACCTCTCTCGGTTTTTGCTATCTCAAAGGCGTTTTCCCGTGGTGATGACTTTTCAGTTGAGGGAAAATTTGCCAGATGCAAATGGTGTAAAGTTGCAAAGTGGTGCAAATTTCATGCTCAAACTCGTACGAACAAATAGACTATTCCAACACATCTGGATGGGTATGTTTACGCTACTTTTGGTCCTCTTTTGCACCCAAATACGTCAAATCACTCCAAGTTGCATTGGACCGACGATTTCCCTTAAGAGTCTAAAGTGCTAAAAGGCAGCAATCTTTGATGGACTATTCCTCGGAAATCATGATTCTTACAAAATCTTTGTCTGATGATATGGGATCATGTTGGGACCATCTACAATAACCTCTCTCGGTTTTTGCTATCTCGAAGGCATTTTCCCGTGGTGATGAGTTTTTCGTTGAGGGAAAAGTTGCCAAATGCAAATGGTGTAAAGTTGCTTGAAGTGGTGCAAATTTCATACTCGAACTCGTACGACCAAACAGACTGTTCCAACACATCCGGATGGGTACGTTTACACTAGGTATCATCCTCTTTTGCACCCAAATACGCCAAATCACTCTGAGCTGCATTGGATTGGCGATTTCCCTTAAGAGACCAAAGTGCTAAAAGGCAACATTCTTTGACAAACTATTCCTCAGAAACCATGATTCTTACAGACTCTTCATTTGATGATATAACATCATGTTGGGACCATCTACAATAACCTCTCTCAGTTTTTTCTATCTCGAAGGAATTTTCCCATGGTGATGATTTTTCAGTAGAGGGAAAAGTTGCCAAATGAAAGCAGTGTAAAGTTGCAAAGTGGTGCAAATTTCATACTCGAGTTCGTACAACCAAACAGACTGTTCCAACACATCTAGATGGGTACATTTACGCTAGGTATGGTCCTCTTTTACACCCAAATACACCGAATCACTTTGAGCTGCATTGGACCGACGATTTCCCTTAAGAGTCCAAAGTGCTAAAAGACAACAATCTTTGACGGACTATTCTTCAAAAAATTTGATACTTACAGACTCTTCATCTAATGATATGGGATCGTGTTAGGATGATCTACAATAACCTCTCTCGGTTTTTTCTATCTCGAAGGCATTTTCCCGTGGTGATGAGTTTTCAGTTGAGAGAAAAGTTGTCAAATGCAAACTGTGTAAAGTTGCAAAGTGGTGCAACTTTCATTCTCGAACTTGTATGACCAAACGTACTATTCCAACACATATGGATGGGTACATTTATGCTAGGTATGGTCCTGTTTTGCACCCAGATACACCGAATCACTTTGAACTGCATTAGACCAACGATTTCCCGTAAGAGTCCAAAGTGCTAATGTCAATGAAATGTGGGGGCAGAAAGATTGAAGGTTGGATCAAGATTCTACAAGTCTTGGCTCTTGCATCAGAAAAATCTTACCCAATCAACTTGAATCCATTACATGGGAAATAAAATTCACATGAACTTTTTACATTTTGTTTTTCGAAAAAGTGGCAAGCCACTGTAATTTGTTATATATAAATAGGATATATTACAAAATATGGTTCAAACGAGCATACCGACAGGAAAGAACCAGGAAACAAACCTTCGGTTGTAGCTCAATTAAGTACAAAAATATTTTTACATTTTAAACATACCCTTTATACAATGCCAGAGATTTGACCCGTATTTCAAAAAACATCACTGGATATAGATTATGCCTATACACAGTTATGACCTTTTTACATTGTTTCACATTTCAAAATTTTCCTATGTGAGGCATTCAGGGCACAGTCTTCCACAAGAGTAGTATGTTGGCGTTTTGGTGTGACAAGCACCTATACAAACCATCAAGGTAGCAGTTAAACTACATACAATAGAGAATATGCTTATAATAACCAATCTATATTATTGCAATTTTTCACATACCTCCCTGAAAAGGTCAGAGCTCCCTATTTTTGCAACAGGTCCATGATCAATCGTGCCAGGAATATCGCAAAATTTTTCAAATGATAAATCTATATTGTCAGAACAAAAAAGATGCTTAGACTAACAAATCTATATTAATCTAAACAACCTAAATGATGATTAATTGGTAATGCAAACTATAAAAGATGCTTTGAATAACCAATCTATATTATTGTAATCTATCACATACCTCTTTGAAAGGATCAGAGCTGGCTATTTTTGTAGTAGGTCCATGCTCAATCGTGCCAGAAATATCACAAAATTTGTCAAATGATAAATCTATATTGTCACAACAAAAAAGATGCTTAAGCATTGTACCTTTCATTATTGAATATGCTATTCAAGTGTGCCTGAAGGGTCATCTCTTTGCTTGAGAGTATCCAATATTGCTTCATGATCAACATTATGAAGTGTCCATAGTTGTTTTGTCTTTGGTTTGGCATGATGCTTCAACAACTTAACATTTGTTGCTATAACAAGGTGTGAATACATGAGAATGGTTTTGTGTTTCTCGTAGTCTTCAAATGCAGGTATACTATTCTTTCTAATCATGTATGTTCGCAACCAAGTTCCTACAACCACAACTGAACCTGTAGGATACACGAACCCATCATCATCTTTCATTGATTGTTTTAGCTTGTGCTTTACCTGCACACATCGAGCCAACCAATATTCTGATCTCTCTTCATTCTCTTGTGGTGCAACTACAAAAATATGTCCTGGATGTAGTAGATATGAAAGCCGGTCGTAATCAAGTGAACTTTCCATTATGTAATTTTTCATGGATATAGTTTGAGATAAAGGAGTTAGATATACTATGGAACCCATGTATCCACCCACTCACTTGACTCGCATTGATCCCACTCGCACTGAATACAAATCTGACAAAAACAAGCCAACTGTCGTGTCCAAATGGTCCATGTGCTTGCATCTGAGCTTTGAAATGAATGCATCTTTGAAGAATCTTTGATTGTATGAAAATCCGATCTGCCTCCCACTATACCCTCCTCAACCAACCAAAAAAATCTATGCACTGTTGAATCAAGTGTCCCTCCTTGTGATAATGCTGAACTACACCAATCAACAATAGAACATGCATCACTGAATTTTTCTCCTGACATCTTCAATTGCTCCTTAACTAGAGCTCTCTTTACACATGCACTTGCTCCATCATGCTCCCCTTTCCCATGCCCAGCTTCAAAAAAACTCCAAATATTAGGTACACCCCTTTCTACATGCATTCTACTCAACCAATAAAACATACGAGCATTTTTTAATTGACCTATGCAGTTATCTGACCAAATGACATGTCGGCCCAGTGCTATATCATGCTCTTGCAAGAACTCAAAAAAATTCTCGAAACAATGTTGGACATACTCGGATGAGCGAGATCTATCATCACTCATATAAAAATGATACTCTCTTATTATCTTTTGATCCTCCTCTGTACTATCAGGTGCATGTCTAAACATTATGTGGACAAAAATAGCAATCTGAATAGAATTGTAATACTGAGATTGTACCTCATTTTGTGGTTGCAATGTGTAGTTTTCAACAAAATCAACAACTGATATAATAGTGCCAATCGGAAAAGAGTCCTTACATATCCTGAATTGTTGATCCAACCACTGAGACCTATGACTATGCTTTGCATATTTGTAGAAAATATTGTCCTTAAAATCTGAAATAAAATTAGCAACACTGCATTCTTTTGTAACCAACTCGCATCTAGAACCTTCACCTCCACTCTACAAATTATATTTGACTATCTCATATCTCTTTTTCTCAACAAGATTCTTTCCAAATTCATGTTCGGAACCCTCATGAAAACATTGAAAAAACTTTGACAAGCCACCACATTGTGAGCACTTCGCATTTAAACAATCATTTCTATAGAAAAAGGAACCATCATCCCTAGAACATAAAAATAGATCTAGCAAGTCCCTTGATGATTTCGGAAGATGCATTGCAGCACACTCCTGCAACATTTCATTAGTATGCAAAGTAGAACGAATATAGCATAATAGTTCATGGTAAATTGAAAACTCCGCATGGTATTTCCAACAACAAGTATTACGAATCTTAAGAGGCACACAATAAAATGGCTTCAAACCTTCAAAAGTTCTTTGTGAGATTTCCATATTTGGATGTGTTTTAATAAATCTGTTGAATGTAACATTGTTTGGCTTCATTCCAAGAAATGTTTAGGATGCGGTTTACGGTCTCGACTATGAATTCTTAACTTTAAAAAATCCTTTGCATTGGGTGATACTCTAGAGTTATCATGCCAAAAGTGTTGAATTGCCTGCTTTACATTATCGGTTAGCTTCTTATCAACATGTGGAAGCCTCCCGAAAAAATCCCATGTATCATTTTGAAGAGGATCATCTATTCTTTCTCTTCTTGCAAGTGCTCTATCCAAAGTTTTACGATTTAAGTCAAAATCAATACAAGTTTGTCTCATAAAGCGAGCCTTTTTCAATTGATGGCTTACTAGGTCGGTTGTAATGACTCTTCGAGTAGCTCTCTTATCTTTTTCCTTGTTATTTTTTCCAATAGACTTGAGAGCATTACAAATATTTTTGACAATAATATAATTTTTTTCGGTCCTCTTGTTCACACGAATCTTCAATTTGGATAGTAAAGGTCTCATCTTTTGCATCGTAAGCACTTGTACAAAAAGTTGGCATTGCTCGGTTAATGTCTTATCACTAAAATATTGGTTGAAAAGTATTCTATCCCACAACCAAATAGTTCGTGTCGACCTCTTGCCTTCAAAATTGTTTATAATGTTATCATCAATTTCAACAAACCATTTAGGGGTCCTTGAAGGTCTTGAATTTGGAATATGTCTTTCTTCCACACAAGGTTCTTCATTTCTCGTGTAATCTGGTGAAACATAATTTACACTTGCTTCAATATTATGTTCAACATGTTCATTTCGAACATTTTCACCTTGAACATTTTCAATATCAATTTGAATAATTTCATTCCCAATTTCAATATCATGTTCAACATCTTCAATTCCAACATTTTCATTATCAATTTCAATATTTTCATTCCCAATTTCAATACCATGTTCAACATCTTCAATTCCAACATTTTCACCTTGAAAATTTTCAATATCAATTTGAACATTTTCGTTCCCAATTTCAATATCATGTTCTACATTTTCACTTTGAACATATTCAATTTCCTCTTCACTTGAAAGACCATAGGGCTCAGGTTCACCAATATTTAACATACCTTGTCTTTCCTTCCTATGACCTTCTTTATCTCTTTGTCTATATCCTTCAATTTGTTCTTTTGGTAGCTTTCTCTTACATTTTTTCTTCCGACGACTACTGCTCCCCATTATACCAAATAAAAGATGCTAAAAAATTATTATGTATGGAAAATTTGAGTACAAGATGCTCCAAAAAGTTTATCTTTGTCTCTTCCTGTCTGCAACCACACATTTGTCACCTATAAAGTGTTGCAAACAGAATGTAGGGTCCGTTGGAATGCACAAAAATTGCCCACATGGGGTTTTTCTATGATCCACAAATCCGATATCCGGTAGAATCAGATATTTGATTTGTAGAACATGTTCTGCAATGGTAAGATTTTAGCTCTACAGATCGAAGTTTTACAAATCAGATATCCAATTTTTACACACATAGACCTAAGGGTTAATGGTAGAGAGTGGGAGAGAGGGAGGAGAGTGGGAAGGAGGTAGTGAGAGTGGGAGGGAGAGAGGGAGGGATAGGGAGAGAGACAGAGAGGGAGAGAGTGAGAGGGAGAGTGAGGGAAAGAGGGAGAGCAAGAGGGAGAGAGGG
>CM021100.1:446500383-446502883 GCA_007115665.2 Sequoiadendron giganteum
GATCAATCGTGCCAGGAATATCACAAATTTTTTCAATTGATAAATCTATATTGTCACAACAAAAAATATGCTTAAGCATTGTACCTTCCATTTTTGAATATTCTATTGAAGTGTGCCTGAAAGGTCATCTCTTTGCTTAAGAGTATCCAATATTGCTTCATGATCAAAATTACTAAGTTTCCATAGTTGTTTTGTCTTTGGTTTGGCATGATGCTTCAACAACTTAACATTTGTTGCTATAACAAGGTGTGAATACATGAGAATGGTTTTGTGTTTCTCATAGTCTTCAAATGCAGGTATGCCATTCTTTCTAATCATGTATGTTCGTAACCAAGTTCCTACAACCACAACTGAACCTGTAGGATACACGAACCCATCATCATCTTCCATCGATTGTGTTAGCTTGTGCTTTACTCGCACACATCGAGCCAACCAATATTCTGATCTCTCTTCATTCCCCTGCGGTGCAACAACTGCAAAAACATGTCTTGGATGTAGTAGATCTGAAAGCCGGTCGTAATCAAGTGAACTTTCCATTGTGTAATTTGTCATGGATATAGTTTGAGATAAAGGAGTTAGATACTGTGGAACCCATGTATCCACCCACTCACTTGACTCGCATTGATCCCACTCGCACTGAATACAACTCTGACAAAAACAAGCCAACTTTCGTGTCCAAATGGTCCATGTGCTTGCATCTAAGCTTCGAAATGAATGCATCTTTGAAGAATCTTTGATTGTATGACAATCCAATCTGCCTCCCATTGTACCCTCCTCAACCAACCAAAAGAATCTGTGCACTGTTGAATCAAGTGTCCCTCCCTGTGACAATGCTGAACTACACCAATCAACAATAGAACATGCATCACTGAATTTTGCTCTTGAAATCTTCAATTGCTCCTTAACTAGAGCTCTCTTTACACATGCACCTGCTCCATCATGCTCCCCTTTCCCATGTCCAGCTTCAAAAAAACTCCAAATATTAGGTACACCCCTCTCTACATGCATTCTACTCAACCAATAAAACATACGAGCATTCTTGAATTGACCTATACAGTTATCTGACCAAATCAGATGTCAGCTCTGTGCTATATCATGCTCCTACAAGAACTCAAAAAAATTCTCGAAACAATGTTGGACATACTCGGACGAGTGAGATCTATCATCACTCATATAAAAATGATACTCTCTGATTATCTTTCGATCCTCCTCTGTACTATCAGGTGCATGTCTAAACGTTATGTGGACAAAAATAGCAATCTGAATGGAATTGTAATATTGAGATTGTACCTCATTTTGTGGTTGCAATGTGTAGTTTTCAGAAAAATCAACCACTGATATAATAGTGCCAATCGGAAAAGAGTCCTTACATATCCTGAATTGTTGATCCAACCACTGAGACCTATGACTATGCCTTGCATATTTGTAGAAAATATTGTCCTTAAAATCTGAAATAAAATCAGCAACACTGCATTCTTTTGTAACCAACTCGCATCTAGAACCTTCACCTCCACTCTGTAAAGTATATTTGACTATCTCATATCTCTTTTTCTCAACAAGATTCTTTCCAAATTCATGTTCGAAACCCTCATGAAAACATTGAACAAACTTTGACAAGCCACCACATTGTGAGCACTTCGCATTTAAACAATCATTTCTATAGAAAAAGGAACCATCATCCCTAGAACATAAAAATAGATCTAGCAAGTCCCTTGATGATTTCGGAAGATGCATTGCAGCACACTCCTGCAACATTTCATTAGTATGCAAAGTAGAACGAATATAGCATAATAGTTCATGGTAAATTGAAAACTCCGCATGGTATTTCCAACAACAAGTATTACGAATCTTAAGAGGCACACAATAAAATGGCTTCAAACCTTCAAAAGTTCTTTGTGAGATTTCCATATTTGGATGTGTTTTAATAAATCTGTTGAATGTAACATTGTTTGGCTTCATTCCAAGAAATGTTTAGGATGCGGTTTACGGTCTCGACTATGAATTCTTAACTTTAAAAAATCCTTTGCATTGGGTGATACTCTAGAGTTATCATGCCAAAAGTGTTGAATTGCCTGCTTTACATTATCGGTTAGCTTCTTATCAACATGTGGAAGCCTCCCGAAAAAATCCCATGTATCATTTTGAAGAGGATCATCTATTCTTTCTCTTCTTGCAAGTGCTCTATCCAAAGTTTTACGATTTAAGTCAAAATCAATACAAGTTTGTCTCATAAAGCGAGCCTTTTTCAATTGATGGCTTACTAGGTCGGTTGTAATGACTCTTCGAGTAGCTCTCTTATCTTTTTCCTTGTTATTTTTTCCAATAGACTTGAGAGCATTACAAATATTTTTGACAATAATATAATTTTTTTCGGTCCTCTTGTTCACACGAATCTTCAATTTGGATAGTAAAGGTCTCATCTTTTGCATCGTAAGCACTTGTACAAAAAGTTGGCATTGCTCGGTTAATGTCTTATCACTAAAATATTGGTTGAAAAGTA
>CM021100.1:446505383-446578506 GCA_007115665.2 Sequoiadendron giganteum
GAGGGAGAGTGAGAGTGTGAGAGGGAGAGAGTGAGAGGGAGAGGGAGAGGGAGAGGGAGAGTGAGAATGTGAGAGAGAGAGAGAGAGAGAGAGAGAGAGAGAGAGAGAGAGAGAGAGAGAGAGAGAGAGAGGAGTGATTGAGTGAGAGACTTGAGAGAGATAGAGGTGGAGAGAGAGAGGGAAAGAGATAATATTTAAATATTTTATATATTGGTAATATATATATATATATTTAAATATTTATAGACTAATTAAAATATTGAAATAATATTGAAATATTATACCTTTAATAATATATTATATATTAAATACATAATTCGGTAAGAGATTATCATAAATTGTATATTAAATATATTACATTATAAAATTTATTAGATATTATATATATCAAATTATAAACTTTATTGTATATTATATATATTGAATTATAAACTTTATTGCATTTTTAAATCATATATTAAAGATTATATAATTTTTTTTAAACTCATATCTAAAACATATCATATATCGAATTCAAATCGGATTTGAATCGGATATTGGATTTCCGATATGCTGACACAAAATTTAATGCCTAGGGATTAGGCTCGGTATTAGGCTCGGGATTTGGTTCAGACCTGCCAATCCTAAAAGGTCAACATGTAAAACGTGTTTAACAACTTACCTTGCTTTTCCAGACTTTGCCCATGTGGCTGACGACTTTTATTTTACCCAAAATTGATGAAACAAAAAGGGTTTGTAAAGGACCTTCTCAGGTTTCTACCAATATAAATTATATTTTACTTAGAATCTAATAAATTATTATTTTTTATTTTTTATTAGAATTACGACTAAAGTCCTGATTGATAGTCTGATAGAAAAACATATATAGCTTTCAAATGGTATCACATTTTTTGAATCCAAAACATGCGTCACATTCTATGCTTGGCGTACTATAGGATTAAAAAGAAAAATGAATTTGATGAAGTTTTGACCAAGTTAAGGTGGTCAAACATACGAGTTTCTATATTTTTTAAAAGTTGTAATAAAAAATTCATAATTAATTATTTATTTGAAAAAAAATTACAAAAAAATATGCATCAAATCCGGACATGAGTCCTCTACTTATATCTAAAATATTATAAAAAAATATTATCATTTTATTATGGTTAGGGTGGTCAGACATACAACTACTTATTTTTTCCCTTAAATTTTAGTACTACTGCATTGAAATTTCAAATTTTCACCAAATATATTTTTTTCTTACAAAAATTAACCTAGTAGTTTAGAAACTACATTCAATTTGCCACAGATTCTATTCTTACATAGTTTTGAAATAATATAGATAACTTATTCAAATTTTTATGTCAAGTTGCCCAACTCTGATTTTCTGAATTTTCATTGCCACTGAAGGGCCTATTTTTTCCATGATGATCCTGCACATACCCATCAATCATCTTTAATATCCTACTTAGGTTTACAAATTAGCCAATTTCTTTAAACCTTAAAAAATTTGATAAAATCCCTCTAGCTAAACTAATTTTATTATTTCAAATTGAATTTGGTGCCTTTAATAATCACTCAATTCCATCAATTAGAAAGGATGAAATGGTGGGAAAATGACACAAGTAAAGATGAGATAAAAAATATTCGTTGTATAATTAAAAAATGTTCTAGATAGATTGCTTAACTCCTTGAGGTATTAGGATTTTTTTTAGGTAGGATTGAAGTATTGTGACCCCATTGTCACTTTAATATGTAAGTGTGGTGTTCAATGGGTGACTAAGGATCCAATTGATTTGGATGAGACTATACCAATGGCTAGAGAAATGGACCTATCCTGTATGGATAAATTCCTATCTCATATCATTTAGATAGATGTATATCTAAGTGGATAGAGGAATACCTATCCTATATGTATAGATACATATTTCAAATGGATATGCTTGTCTTATATGGATAAATTATTATCCCATAGGGGTAAAAGTACATGGATATACAAATGAAATATTAAATAATCTTTGGATAGATTTATTATAAAAAGTTAGTGGAAAATCTGGGGTACAGCTTAAGGGTTTCTAAAATCTTGGCCAAAACCAATAGGAAACAACTATTTAGGGATGAATTTTATTGTACTTGTCCATATAAGTGAAATAAATCCAAACCTATCTAAAAAGAACCATACAAAAAATGCAATAATATACACTAACATTTCCCCCCTTATTACATTATTCTTGCAAATGTACCATCCAAACCTCAAGGTTCACCTAGCCAAGGGACCCTCCTTAAGGCTAACAAAAAAACCTATTGATTATATAAATACACATTCATGAGAAGATCATTCCTTGAAGAAACAAATCTTGAATCAAGTGGAACTCCACCAGTTTGCCTTGTGACCCTCGTAAAGGTGTAGCTTCGAGTTGAATCCCAATTTTTTTCTTTCCTTGAACTCTTGAATCACAGACACCAAATTATTGGACAATCATCCACCAAATTGTCTCTTGACCCTCATAATGGTATAATTCTCAATCAAATTATTGTGAACTCTCTAGGAAACCATCCATACTAGCTTCTAGTGAAGCCCCTTATCTATCTCCAAAAATCAAACTTCATGATAAATGTATTCTTCAAATCTATGAGTAGCAACAAGGAAAAGAAAGAAAGAAATTAAAGAATAAAATGCTTCTCATGAAAATCACCATCTCAAAGTGAGAAGTTGACTTGAGATGATGGAAATTCTTTGATCCTCTGATGCTACCAACCTCCAACAGAGAAGGCTCAAAGTATGAACATCATTTTTTGGGTTATATTTTCCCCATATGATTTTTCCTGCTAGTGTCACAAGACCACATTCATTGACCTCAATAATGGATCCTTTTGTGATCTTAAACATATTACCATTTGGGGTTTTCCTCACACTAATGATACCAAGATTGGAAATGCATTATAAACCTATTGGAATAAATGGTTCATGCTTGGGATGTTTCCTTGTAAATCTAGGTCCGATTAATGTAATCTTCACAGCCATTTGTTTGCATTGCTTGATTGTGTTAATTAGCATCTTGGAATGAGTTATTTCAAATCCTGATACAATAATTAAGTAGACACTAATCCTTCCTAAATATTATCATTCATTTTGCATCTAGTGGTATTTTGTTCATGCATAGCAATTTTTTGCTTTATCAAATATTTCTCTACATGTAATACTTTTTAGCAACATCTTACCCTTGAAACCAAGAGTCTTTCTAAAAAGAAACATATCACTTGTGTTTTTCATGGGTCTTCTACTTATGAATCTTTTCAAAGTGATCTAGCCAATATGTATGCAGCTTCCCGTGAAGTTATTCTATGCATTATAATGGTGGGACACATAAACTAGTCAACAATGGAAGGCAACCTAATGTATGGATCTTAATATTGCAACCCAAATGCTTAACACTTCTGTTGGTGAATTGTTGACGGTGAATTTTCCTAGCCCTTCTTGCAACACCCAAACTTCAGATACCATTACCATTGTTGTTCGCTACACAAATATTGACTTTATAAAAAAATTAAATACATCTTATAATTGTTTATGTAAGGAGTGAGCATCATAATATATGCATGAATTTGATGTAAGACAGATTTATAAAACAGATTGAAAGGAATAAAAAGGAAGAAGATCAATTCGAAAGCTTGTGCAAATATATACTCTTTTGGTATTGCATTTTGAGATTTTAGAGGTCATGCGTCACAGAACTATACCCTCACTTTCAAATTCTTTATTGATTCATTTGAGTGGCAAGTCTTGGACTCAATACTCCACCTATCCCAACCTTACACCATTATAGAAATGAAATTGCATCTTACAATGCTCAACTTACAATAAAACAAAAACAATAATATGTGCTTTTAATTTTAGCGTAGTATATTATACCATTACAACTGTGGGCGACAAAATGAGGCAAGGACGATTGTGCTTTCAATAACAAAGAGAAGAGACCATATTTCATGAGAAATTTTGATAAGGGAGTAGTGAGATAACCTCCAGCATAGAATGGATGCCTTTCGTTTAATGTAGCATGAAATAGCTCCCAAATATATCACAGATAGTCATGCTAACCTTGCAGAACATTCCAACACTATCTTCATTCGCCATATGCAACTTGCAAAACACCAAAGCACAAGAGTTTACATTGCTGTGATGACAATCTAAACACAGGTCAAGACAAACAGGAACACCTCCTCATGCCATCTTCCTTCATTGCCTCCACAAACGCCTTTTCTTCCTTCGTATTTTGACACATAGCTACAGGAATTTTTACGGCTTTGATACCATATGTAGAGTTGTAAAGCACAATCTATTTACCAAGGAGCAACAATACATATACTAGCACTTGCACCGCAATAAGGTGCAATACTTACGCCGATAGGCTGAGCCCACATTATTTATGACCGTGAAAAGCAGTGGATGATGTGAAGAAAGTAGTGATCTATCTCACCTATCCCTCTCTACCTCTTCCTCCCTCCTTCCCCCCTTCTCTCTCCCTCTTTCTCTCTCCTTCCCTCTCTATTTGTCTCTATATCACATATCCCTCTCCACCTATCCCTCCCTCCATCCCACCTATTTCTCTCTCACTCTCTCCTTCCCTCTCTACTTCTATCCCTCTCTCACTTATTCATCTCTACCTCTCTCTCCTTCCCCCTCTAATTCCCTATAACTCCCCTATCCCTCTCTACCTCTCCCTCCTTCCCTCTCTATCTCTGTCTCTAGCTCTTTGTTTCCTTCTCTACTTCTTTCTATCCCACCTCTCTCCCTCCCTATCTCTATCTCACTTATCCCTCTCTACCTCCCTCCATCCCTTTACCCTCCTCCTCTCTCTCTTTCTCTATCCTTCCCTCTCTACTTCTTTACCCTCCTCTATCTTTCTCTATCCTTCCCTCTCTACTTCTTTACCCTCCTCTCTCTTTCTCTATCTCACCTATCCCTCCCTCCCTTTGCCTCCCTCCCTCCCTCCCTCTTGCTCTCTCCTTCCCTCTCTATTTATCTCTATATCACATATCCCTCTCTACCTGTCCCTCCCTCCATCCCACCTATTTCTCTCTCACTCTTTATTTCCCTATCTACTTCTCTCCCTCTCTCACTTATTCCTCTCTACCTCTCTCTCCTTCGCCCTCTAATTCTCAACCTCTCCCTCCCTCCCTCTCTCTCTCACTCTCTTTGGCTCTCTCTTTCCTTCTCTACTTCTTTCTATCCCACCTCTCTCTCCCTCTCTCTCTCTCTCTACCTCCCTCGTCCCTTTACCCTCCTCTCTCTCTCTCTCTCTCTATCTTCCCTCTCTACTTCTTTCCCTCCTCTCTCTCTCTCTCCTCTCTCTCTCTCTCTCTCTCTCTCTCTCTCCTCTCTCTCTCTCTCTCTCTACTTCTTTTCCCTCCTCTACATCCCTTTGTCCCTTTACCCTCCTCTCTCTCTCTCTCTCTCTTTCTCTATCCTTCCCTCTCTACTTTTTCCTCCTCCTCTCTCTCTCTCTCTCTCTCTCTCTCTCTCTCTCTCTCTCTCTCTCTCTCTCTCTCTCTCTCTCTCTCTCTTTCTCTATCCTTATCTCTCTACTTCTTTTCCCCCCTCTCTCTCTTTCTCTATCCTTCCCTCTACTTCTTTACCCTCCTCTCCAATTCATTCCAAAACAACACTTCCTATAGAACTTTAGTTTTTCATTTTTCTATTTGTTTACTGTTTGGATTTAATAACACAAAACAAAATTTATTTTTATTAAAAATTTATTATATTATTTTATTTATTTTATTTAAAGAATCCTTTTTATTTTATTTATTATATAAATTATTTTATTTTATTTTATTTATTATATAATTTTTATTATTTGTATTGTTTGAGTTTTTTAACACAGAACAAATTTTATTTTTATTAAAAATTTATTATATTATTTTATTTATTCTATTTAAAGATTCGTTTTTATTTTATTTATTATATAAATTATTTTATTTTATTTTATGTATTATATAAATTATTATTATTTTTTATTTATTGCATAAATTATTATTATATAAATAAATTATTTGTTTATTTTTTGGATTTTATAACATAAAACAAATTTTATTTTTATTAAAAATTTATTATATTATTTTATTTATTTTATTTAAAGAATCTTTATTTTATTTTATTTATTATATAAATTATTCTATTTTATTTTATTGATTATATAAATTATTATTTTATTTATTTATTACATAAATTATTATTATATAAATAAATTATTGTTTTTTAAAGAGAAAATGAACCAGTGGCTCTTCCTCCCCCCGAAAGCCACAAAACAAAACAAAACAAAGCCGCCCATTGATGTGAAGTTTAAAAGTCAAAAGTATGTAAACAATATATTAATTTTTATTTGAAATATTTTAAGCCTAGTTGGCTAGCCACTAGAATAACATCAGATATTTTACGTCGAAGGCGTATCGAATTTGAAAGAGGCCAAGCTAAATTTACTAATTGACGGTTTGATCTTGCTAAAAGACATCGAGAGACTATGAAAGTGATCACACCCGTTCAGTTGATTTGTCTGCACGTTTCTTCCTTTTGTCTCGCAGGCATTAATGCATTTTGAATTTTGCTTTTCTCAAATAAGCTTAGTAAGGTGAAAATAGCACGCTAGCAACACCAGACTATTGTAACTGTAGACGGATTAAATGCTCGCTCATTTCATCGGGTGGTAGGTATTGCAAGTGGGAGCCATCAACGCCGAATACACACAAGACAATAATGAATGAAGGAGTGTCGTGGAATGCAACAACCTCGCTTAGGTGGGTGAAAGATACTTTCTTTTCCTTAAATAGATTTGACTGCCACAGTTAATGTCTTGCCACCTCCATCTTGTAAATATCGCATTGATATTTCAATTGTGTTAATATCCATCAAATTTAACTAAACTCTGAGAGCTTTATATATGTAACCATCCCTTTCTTATTTTCATTGTCAATTATTTGCGCTTTATGTGGAGCTTGTCATATTTGTTTCAAGCTATTTGTTTGAAGTCTTCTGCACTTTCTTATTAGGTACTTCTTTAGTAATTTTTGTTGACATTTTAGATTCCTCATAGTGATTTATTAACACATAATTCCATATTTGAAAATCTTCTATGTACGATTCTTGCTATAACATTATGCCAAACATTACTTCTTTAACTGAATCTCTGTAAAAAATTTTGTCATTGCTTTCTGACTAGAAAGTTCCTCTTCCCCAAGTATTATGCGCAAATTACATATCATGGCTGTTGTGAATGTATTGAAGTAGCAGTAGTAGGGAGTGCGGTTCTGATTTTATTTATTTTAAAATAAAATCTACTTTTGTAGGGTTCCGTAAAAATTTGGTTGTGGTGTCATGTCCTAAGCTTGTAAAATAAGGTATTCATACGTAGGGCGTAAAATTCAGCTATAGAAAGAACTAAATGATGTTTGATATATTCACGGCAAAGGAAAGACATGGTCTTCACTATCTATGGTTAACACAGGTGAAAGATTAGAAGGATTGTGACTCTTTTCTTCTTTACTTAGATAGTTATTGAACACTATAGAGTAAGGCAAGAGGACGAAACACTCTCATGGTGTTGACTATCTTAAAGAGATTCATAGAGTCATTGAAGACATCTGTGCGAATAAAGTCATCTTAGAGAGTAATAGCGACCACAACTCATGCCTTATTATGTTCTGTATAGGATGATCACAGGTTCGAATCTTAGGATGTTCTGTATTATGTAATATTTGTGTGGTTATGACATAAATTGCCACATAATGCTTCAGAATATAAATTCATTTGATTATGCTGGTCATGTTTTTTTTCCAATTGAGTCAATCATTTTTTGTGGGCGTGCAAGAGATAAATCAAAGATGCCTATAGCATGGTAACTGTTATTAATGCATGTAATTTAAATATTTTTTGGCAACATCGGTAACAAAATTTATCATATTTGAAATTATGTGTTAATAATTGTATGATACGATTGAAGAAAAAACCATATTGACTTTTTAATTGGTGAATTCAGTTTTGCTTTTGTCTATAGGCTAGATATATTGACTTTTTTTTCTGCTCAGTGCTCTTGTAGAAAAGGTATTGTGCTGGAATTGATTCCAGTTGTTGTTAATCCTTCATCCATGTTATCATCCTATTTTGTCTATGTTTTCTATGAAGGTATTTAACACCCTCAAAGAGCTGCAGCATCAGACAACTATTTCCCTAGTTTTGTTATTCCTGGCCCTATAGACAACACAATAAGTACCTTCATCTATCTTATTGAGCCTCTCAAATTCATCAATGCTTCTGCAACCCTATAACATGTCAATTTCCCATAGCGGTGGGTTGTTTAAGGTTATGCATAAGAGGCTTCAAATAGTGATCCTTCTTTCCTGACATTTGAGATTTTAACCTCGTTAATGTAAAAATCAGGTTTTGTTGCAAAATAATGTTATGCCAAGGCTGATTATTCGATCTTATCATACTTTGTATCCCGATTGTTTTCCTTTTTTTTATGTATTAAGTATTGTTTTTAGTAATATGATGATAAATTTATAATTACTAAACCCAAAATTCAGATTGGTCTGAATAGAAAGTTTGTGGAAAGTGTGGTTTAAGGAAATATTTTTTGTCTTATTATAGATAAATAGAAATACATCTACATCTTACTTCCATGACAAGGGTATCTCCATGTTGAAATGGGAAACCTCATAAATTTGAAAGAGACTGGATTTTCAGCTTTAAATTTTCCTTTTTACTGGTAGGAATGGGCTTTATATATGTGTTGGTGAAATTTTGAGTATTGGGGATCAAAAGTGATATATTTTTTATTACGTTTGATTTATTATTTGATATTCTTTTAACGTTTTAATTTGGAAAATCAACTTAAAATTATTTTTTTATATGTATTCTTCTAGCTATCATAATGATTAGTTATTAAATCAAAATTTAGACGAGAGTTGAATTGTTGATTTTTTCATTAATTACTTCACAATTTTTTTTTACCATGTCTTGAGAGCAAGTAGCTATCTTACACATTGTAGGGTCACAAAAAATAGCGTATTCACTATTCACAATCAAGGTCTTCTTTAGTGCTATCTCCTTAGAGAATCCATTACTATTCTTGTCATCTTGCGGAATCGCAAGTAAAATGAAGTTTGAGAAAATCCATAAGTATCCTTGTCATCTTGCGGAATCGCAAGTGCAATTAATTTTGAGAGAATCCATATTTGTCCTTTTCATCTTGTGGAATCACAATTGAAATGAATTTTGACGACACCCTTCATATCCCAGCCCTAAACAAAGATAGCTGCCTAAATTCAGTTCAAAATATACTTTTCATGATTTTTCTGTGAACAATGAAATACGACTATTGTTCACTTTTTCAAACCTTTGATTAAGTTAGCAATTTGTTTCCTCCAATACACTAATATGGTGTCTTGCTTGTCCTGATAATATGAAGGACTTTAATACATGTTCAATTATATTGATTATCATTTAATATGAACTAAACAATAATATTATTTGGTTATTCATTTCTTCATTTTTTTGTGAATTAGTCATTTTTTTTTAAATTTCAAATTTATTTATTTTCTTCTATTTATTTATAATTTTAATGTTTTCAAAAAAACTTTAAAATGTATTATTTAATATATTTAATTTAAATCTAGATATTACATAAAATTGTTATTTATTATTTTTATAAAATTTTATATTATTATAAGAGGCCAATTAATATATTAAATGATAATATATTGAGGGCATTTAATATATGTTCAATTTTTTTGGGAATTATGTTTTCTTTCTCTTCGTATTCAATTATATTGATTATCATTTAATATGAGCTAAAAAATAATCTTATTTTGTTATTCATTTCTTCCTTTTTTTTGATTTAGTACTTTGTTTTAAAATTTCAATTTTATTTATTTTCTCCATTTTAATATTTAATATCATAATATTATATTTTTTATCTGTTTTATGATTTATTTATTTTCTCCTTTGTTAGTTGTTTTTAGCTAGCCTTTCTTTTTGATCTTTTTAGTTTATTCGATTGTGATTGATGTATAGTGGCAATCTATAAAATATATTTGTTAGTCACTTTTTAAATCAATAACATAGTATGACTTGAAATTACAGCAATCACACCATTTATCCATGAGATTTTAAATCAAAAATACATTTTGACTTCCAATTATGGCTTTATTTAATGTAGACTTTTAGCCTAGAGTCTGCTAGAAATTTAAATTCCTTTCCAATTAAAATTTGGCTCTGTGTTTTAGGGAGGATGCATATTTGTATTTTATTATATTTGCAAGTGGATCCTTCCTGGTTTATGTGACTGTAGTAATTAGGAATTTTTATATGTTTACTTATCTATCATGTTTCCTTAAATTATAGACAATAGACTTGTTGGACAAATCACCAAAAAAAAATTTAGAATGATTTGTATTTTTAGTTCTTTTTTAAATTTCATTTTATAACTTTAAGAGAACGATGCACTTGGAAATTTACATCTTTATCCAAAATAATAGAGATAAATGTAATAGAGATACTTGATGTTCCCATTATATAGTATTTAGTAAATTATGTAATTTACTTAGTGGAAGTAAAAAATGTTTGTATTAGCTTTTTAAAATATTAAAGTTAAGTTTTATTTTACTTTGGTTTTAATCATATGTCTACAAAATAGCTACTTCACTTTGTATTTTATAGGTCTATTTTCTAACTATAGATGTACATATTCAAAATTAGCAATAAGAAGAAGAAAACATATGGCTAGAATTTACAATGTTAAACATGGTAAGAAATTAAAATATACTTTGTTATTTTATGTATTTTAATGCTTATTTATTATGGTGTTTAACATAATGAAATTAATTAATAGTAGGTGTTATTTTAAAATTTACTACATCCAGGAATGGCACTTCCTCGTCGACGAACCGATGTCATTGAAGTATCAGATAGTGATAGCTCCCCTGGTGTTCCATTCGGTTCGCCTTCTTCAACCAATTGGGATGGATCTTTCGCAAACATTGTAGATCTATCGAATGAAATCATCACTAATTGCTTTGATAATTTGCATAAATTACAACAAATTGTTTGAAATGTACATAGTGTCCAGGGTTTTGAGGTGGAGGCAATGGAAGGCACATTGTAGGAATTCCACTCAACTTGTGACAAGCTTGCCGCATTTTGTACATTTCTATGAGAAATGTACGCTGACGAGGTGTACGAGATGGGAGGTGCTCCATACATTAAATGTGCTTTTGAGAACTATATAAGGAATGCTTGAAGCCTTTATTCTTGAAATGTGTATATAGTGCAGTTTTGTAATGTGAATGCGAGCACTCCCAACTATGACTAGTGTCCTACTTTTTTGTATTAAACTCCTACAATAAATTTTATTTTCCAAGCACAACAAACAAGGTTATGTTCCTTGTAGTAAAAAAAATTCCTCAAGTTCCTTAAAAGTATGATGTAAATTTCATGTTATATTGAAATAAAATTATGTCACCTATTAACTATAGAAATGTCTTGTTTGTACATGGTGTTATACATCTGCAATAGTATTCATACTTATCTCTCACGGTTTTGTTTCTACACTTTATGGCGTCATATTACACTTTATGGCATCACATTCTAAAATTGTGTACACATGATTGTAATTATGAATACAAACAAGAAATAAATAAAGTGTTCTTTTCTATTTTAGTAAGCCTATATATTTATAACTTTTTCATATATAAGTTGTCAATGTTGTTTTGAGTATGTTAGCCCTTTGTAATTAATAAAACTAGTAAAAAAAATGTAATGCTTTCCTTTTTCGTAGTTCTAAATATTTAAAAACCATTCACACATAAGATTTCAATGCTTTATCAAATGTGTAACCCTATTTTCCAATTTAATTAAAAAGAAAAGATACATCCTTTTTTAATTCCAAACAGCAAACCTTATCGAGGTTAGAATATCATTATGTTTTGATTAAAAGTGACACTTTATTTGTAGTGGACATTGAAGTTGTTTGTTATGCCATTTAATTTTTCTCACCACCTTTTGTACTCTTTATATCCACAGGATCAAATTTGTTTCAATTCACGCAACCCTTGTGAGAACTACATATACAAGTGCTATCTATAGGTATGTTCCCAATTAATTATTTCTTCTTTATCACTATTTTTTACCTTATATATCTTTCATCATGTTCATTCTTGAAATCGTATTGAATGCTCTTAATGCACCTTTTAGAACATTTCCTTAACAAGGGCAAAAGAAAATTGAAGTACAATTCGTGGTTTAAACATTATAATTTTTTTATACTCCACTCATTTTAATAGATAGAATACATTGCATCCACTTCTATTTCATTGTCTTACAAAAAAAATAGGAACTATCTACAATATAATTATTATCTATATGTGTTTTTCCATTTTCTATTATCTTCTTCAACTTTATTGTTCACCTTCAATCGGTTATCTTTGTGTATCGTTTCTTGAACGTAAAATGCAATCGAATTTTATTTACTACCACAACAAAAAACATACATTGGCATGTAATAAATGTCATTTTTCAACTTTCATTTTTTCCATACATTTTATATTGAATTATGATAGTTGGTTAATTTATTAAAATATATAATACAATTTTTTTTACTTTTCAACAAATTAGACATTATATCTTCTTTTTTTTATATACAATTCTTTAAAAAAGGGATTTCTTTGAATTTTTCCCTTCGCATATATTTGGAAAATTCTTACAAAACCTTCTTTCCCTTACCATTTGGTCCAATTTCTTGTAGTTTTACAATAAAACATCATACACAATACAAAGTCTTGTACCTTTCTGAAAACATCGCTAATGTTTTTAGGAATTTTAAAAGGTAGACCCTTTTTTTCATAATTTTCTCGTTTATTGGGAAAATTTACATTGAAAGCATTACCAAATTATCATATTTCAATTTGTTCCCAAACTTATTGCTAAGGACATTGAACCTTTTGAAAACATGATTATCATATTTCCACATGCTCACAGGCACATTTCGTACAATAAATCCAAACAAAACAATGGAAACATTGACTACAAATGCCATTGCAGATATTCTTGCAGGCATATCTGGTTTGATCCCTATTTTGCAAGTTACATCCATTGACTCCATTCAACAGGCTCGCTCTACACTTGTCAAATATCGTGTTCAACTATCAGATGGTTTACACACACATCATGCTTTAATTCCTGGTCAATTCAACGACCTTGTGCTGGAGGAGGCTTTAGTGAAAGGTTCTATTGTCCTACTTAAACAGTATACTTCAAAGATATTCTATAAATTTACATACGTCCACACTTTCCCATAAAATTTTCCTTCTTTTTATTTTTCCCCTACATGATTTTACTAAATGTATCACTTTTGAAAACTTTAGGGCTATCATTATTGAAAACTTTGAATTAATTTCAAACAATGCACCAATTGTTGGCACTCCAACTCCTCTCCTCCAATCTAGAAGCTCCCTCCCATCAAGTAGCTCTCTAGCCCCATTGGGATCCTCTCAATCTAAAAATGATTCATTGGAATAAGATGAAGAGCCTCAGACTCAACAATGTATATCCCCTTTTAAACCAATTTCCATAAAAATGCTAACCCCCAACCATAAGCATTGGACCATTGAGGGTCAAGCCTTGATGAAATCGTCAATCCACGAATATAAAAATGTTGGACGTGATGGAAAAGTTTTTGGATTTGATTTTGTAGACATGGCAGGCTCTAAAATTCATATTTCTTGCTTCAATGAACAAGTTGAAGAATTTTACCATGCTATTCACTCCGATAGTCTTTATGTCATATCCAACGGTCGCATGAAAGTTGCAAACACAAAATATAGTACCTCTACACATCCCTATGAAATAATTCTCCATAGCTCATCGACTATAATTCCTTCCACATCCTTGAACTCCACAATACCCACACATACTTTTCACATAAAAAGAATCCATTCATTATCCTCATTTCCTATCAATTCCCTCATCGATGCCATTGGAATACTTTTAGCTATCTCCCCTGCTTCAACCATTCATAAAAGAGATGGTACATAGACACTAAAATGCATTGCTACAATTGTTGACATGTCAGCTTGTACCATAGATGTTACACTTTGGGGTCATCATTGCTATATTGATGGGATACAGATTTCTGATATGCCTATACAACCAAAACCTTATATTAGTTTGATTAAATCAAGACGTATTACCTCGTGTTGTGGGATAGGTCTTGATACTATTTTCCCAACTAAAGTTCTACTGAACCCAAATTTAGTAGAGGCCTCAAACTTACAAACATGGTATGCCACTATAGAAATTGCCAAGCCCTTTAGTTCCTTGTCAAAAAAACACCTTTCTCCCATAAAGTTTACAAATCCAGTAAATATCTCATCTCTTGCAGATAAAAGCATGCTTGAAAATAATTTTTTTTGCATAAAGGCCTCCATTTCAAAACTGCACCTTGACAAATTCTATTACCTTTCATGCCCTTTATTGGTGGACAATAAAAAGTGTAAGAAATAGGTTTTGTAAACTTCACCTACTGGTTTTCGTTGCCCAAAGTGCTCTACAGATCTCCTTGTGTGTGACTTTAGCTACATGCTTAAAATGGACTTGAAAGATGCAAGTGGTGAACTCCTCAAAGTTATTGCATGTCAAGGCCTAGAAAATTCCTTACTGGGGGTGTTAACGCCGAAGATTTGCAACTATTGCTTATTGAACCTGATGTTGGTAGAGACATTTTGGACCATATTGTTGGTAGCCAGTTTTACATTGATCTGAGCATCAAAATGATTCCCTTTGGTGGACATAAAATATAAAGCATTGTTATTACTGCCATAAATCCAATTTAAATATTGCACTTCTCTCTTCTTAGCAATATTGTAAACTTGGCCTACCCATATATGTAAACATTATAACCAAATGTGAATAGTTTTATTTTGTAATAAAAAAAATTGTATGTCCACATATAAAATGTTGCTAGAACATTTTGTTTCAAATTCAAATTTTCTTAGCATATGTTCTCCTTCGTACCATATATTTTTTGTAACCAATTTACATGTTGCACTTCTCTCTTCTTAGCAATATTGTAAACTTGACCTACCCATATATGTAAACATCAGCACGAAATACAAATAGTTTTATCTTATTATCAAAAACATTATATGTCCACATATATAAAGTTGTTGGTACATTTTGTTCAAAATTCTAACTTTCGTAGCATATAAATGAACACTATCTATACATTTTTTAACAACTTTTTGTACATTGACATTCCATATATTTACATGTTTTTGTTTCCTCTTTTGTTCCAAATTATTTAATCACACAACGTTATCTCCTCTCAATCTATAATATATATATGTACATATATGTATGTATATAGCCTATATATTCTACTAGTGATCTCTCACAAATCTAATTCATTGCTTATTTCCTCAGCATTCATTTTTATGGAGCCAGAAAATGAAAGTATGCAAGAAAAACATTCTCATCAAAATGAGATGAAACATAAACAATACCATGCAAGGAAAGATGAAATTAATAAACGAAGACGTGCAACCAATTAAAATCATCTTGCTGGAGCCTTGACATCTACAATCTCTCCTCCTGTTACCATACCCAACTGACAAACAATTGCACCTTCGTCGCAAAAAATAGCTCATCCAGACCCAATTATCGAGATGCCCCCTTTGCCACTTTTTCCACATGAGTTTTTCTCTGCTAGAAATAACTTTTGCTCAAAGTTAGATAGCCTATCAAGAATGTAAACTTGTATGGTGTGCATGGAGAGATATCCAGGAATCAAAAACAGACAGTCAAATGGAATCCCTACTTGTTATAGAGGCACATCTGAAAAGAATGACCACCACTTCTCAAATTGGAACAACATGGACCCTGGTGAGCAACCTGTATGCTTAAAAATTCTATCCCAAGTTGAGGAGATGTTAATAACCAGGGTTAGCCCAATACTTAAAGTTACCTATGCAAGGGGGGGCAACTAAAATATAGAGGCCACACTATTTTCTTTCCTCAAAATATATCTGCAGTTGCATCCTACTTGCCTAGACATATTCATGATCTTGATATACTAATAGTTAACAGGGAACAAATCGGCCAACAACTATATAGCTTCCATGTTAGTAGAGGACGTGTCCACAAGGCACTTAAATATAAGATGTGCAATGACCCATACTACAAGGATGTCCAAATAGATGAGCTTGCACTATCCACTTTGCCAGATTCTTCTACTGATGTCTCTAACCTTATTTATGCAACATTTTCAAATCCTACTACCACAAATACAAGCTTCGAGGACACAAGCAATAGAGAATACGACCTCGATGAACAAAGCTTGTTTCCAACTACATCCTTTGTGTCAAATCTCCCAAATGCACGTACAAAGGTCAAAGAAGTATGCTCTTTGCTATAATTAGGTGTTGGATGACCAACACCAATCATTGCATGGCCACCCATTTCTCCATCTCCTATAAATGAATACACCACTGAAGGATTATTTGCTATGGCATTCCCCACTTTGTTCCCAAAAGGAAAAACTGCATTCAAGCATCAACGTATCAAATAAATTAAACTACATGAATATGCTCTATATCTCCTAAGGTACCATGATAATCGATTTGGCCAACACCCTCAATTTAGGTACTTCATACTAAATATTATTATGCACCACCGTAGCCAAGCAACATCCTTTTTATTTGTCAACAAACATCTCGATGGTTCGCTTCCCTTGATAGTCTCAAACCTATGCCAAAGATTGAAGGACATGCCAGATGACAAACTTGCAGATCAACTCATGTGATTCAGTTTGTCAATTCATGGAACTCGTCTATTTTGGACCCAACATCGAGGAGAGCTTTCTAACATGGTCATTCAAATTGGTTGCCCCTCACTCTTCTTCACCCTTAGTGCAACAGATACAAAATGGCCAGACTTGCATACCATCATGCCTACCAAGCCTCCTACAAATCCTTCTATGGCTTCTAGATGGAGGATCCAAAACATTGTACAAAATCCACACCTTACTGCAATCTACATGCACCACAGGTTTACAGCATTTCAAGAAGAGGTCTTGGAAAAACTTCTTGGTGCATCTGAATATTGGTATAGGTAAAACATTTCTTTCCCATTCATGCACAATACATGCATACTTTGATTGTTTAATAGAAATCATCACTTCATTTTTTACAATAGACTCTTACCTTGACAGTTTGCTAAATATCATCTTTTCATAGGTATGAATGGAAACACAGGGGATCTGCACACATCCATGGTTTTCTATGGCTTGAAGAAGCACCTGATATTAGTAGATTAGAATGGAATAACACTCAGTCTGTACAAAATGCACTTGAATACATAGATAGATATGTCTCAGCTTGGAACCCACGTAGCCTCAATTTCATAAACCAGTCATTTCACCGCTCTGTTCTTGATGATCCTTGTTTATTGGATAAAACAAAGATCTTGTCATGCAACCCTTCAACTGACTATTATGAATTGGTCAACCATGTTGAATGACACACAAAGTGTATTTTGCTAACATGCTTGAGGAGGAAAGGAACATCTACTGTATGTCGCTATAAAGCACCATGGCCCATGCAAGATAAGTCAAGTATTTCACATGATGAGATCGGTCGCCCTAAGCACACACCAACTCACAATGATGATCGCTTGAACCTCCACAAACCATCTATCCTATCTATCTGGAGAGCTAATGTAGATTGCCAACCTATATTGTCAATTGATGATGTCCTCAAATATATTGCAAAATATGCAGCAAAAGCTGAGCACAAATCCAAAACCTATCATGCCATGTTATCTTACATTTCAACCAATTTAGAATCAGAAATGCCTGCCCCAAGAGCTTTTCAAAAATTTCTTACTGATAGCCTTGTCAATCGTGATATTAGTTCCCAAGAAACTTGCCATCTTTTACTAAAGTTGCCCCTCTCCATATCCAGTAGGACTTTTGTGTCTTTAAATGTTAATCACCACAAGTTTCAACATGTTTTGATCTCACCCACAATAGTTACCACATCACCCACATACATTGATGCCTACATGGCCCACCCCATTCAAATACAAGCAATGTCCCTCATTGAATTGACCCAAAAATGGGCCTTTAAAGCTTCTAGAAAAAATGAGCAATGGAAGTAGCGCCCCCACAAAGAAATTGTTCATGTCTCTCCTAGGTTCACAAGTATCCTTGCAAGAGATGACAAAAGCTTTCATGAATTTTGCTAGAGTGAACTAGTTCTATACCACCCATTCCAAAATATTGACATTGAATTTGGGTCCTCCGAACATCAAATTATATCACAATGGGAAAGGTTCTCTTCTACTTACAAGCCATGGCATGTACACCTCACACATCCAAGTCCATTCGAAGCATCAGAATCTAGCAGCAGCTCAAGCATTGACCATGTGTTTCAAGGACAAAACCCTGAAGAATGGCAGGATCTCTCAAATTTGTACCCATACCTTCCAATTCAGCTTGATGCACTAGACATGCTTGGTCGACATGACATTGACATGCACCATGAATGGAAACATACTAGCCTCACCCCACTGCAAATGAATTTTGATACTACTTTCATTGACTCCAATCGACCAATCTTTCAAGTGCACCATATTCTCAATGAACAAACCCATACTACTTTCTCTACTCAACAACAAAAAGCGTTCGATATAATTTGGTCCCATCACAACACTCTTCCATTGCAACCACCACTAAAGCTAATTGTTCAAGGAACTGCAGGAACTGGAAAGTCACACCTCATAAAACAAATAAGGTTTTCCCTCATGAGCTCAACTCCAATTCATCAGTCACCATTACTACTTCTTGCACCTACAGGTGTTGCTGCATTCAACATTCAAGCATCAAAAATTCATTGTGCTCTTCACATTCCAATAAAAGAAATGGCCCCCCTACAAGGGAAAACACTTGCGACATTCCAAGAAAGCATGTACTTTATTAGGTACATTTTAATAGATGAGATGAGCTTCACTGGTCCAAAGTTGCTAGAACGTATTAACATGAGACTATGGGAAGCATTCCTCATCCACAACCACTTGCCCTTTGGAGGGCGCTCAATTATTCTCTTTGGTGACTTGGGCCAACTTCCACCAGTTAAAGATATCCCCATGTATGCTTCTACCTCCTATGGTGGGACCCTATGGCTTAGCTTCACAACAGTGGTAACTTTGACACAAATATTTCGACAATTTGGTGATGATCCTTCCCAAATTGCTTTTCGTGCACTTCTCTCCAATCTATGGAATGCAGAGCCTACACAAGAAGATTGGCAAGCTCTAAAGTCACACTCAAGTTCCTTGCTCAATTCTACAAAAAACTCTATTTCCTTATCTGCCATGCATCTTTTTACAACAAATGAATTGGTGTTACTACACAACAAATGTATGTTGTTGTGTTTGGCAATGCCAGTTGCACTTTGCATTGTAGAACAAATTAGGGGGTCAACATACACAAATCCAAATGAAGAACAACTTCAAGCTCAATTTTTTTTATCTATTGGCCAAGAGGTCATGTTATGCTCAAATATATGGGTCGAAACAGGGCTCGTGAATGGTGCACTTGGTCAGGTAAAAGCAATCGTATACAATGAGGGAGAAAATTCACCTCAACTACCCTTGTTTGTTGTTGTTAATTTCAAGCATTACATTGGACCACCTTGGGACCATAACAATCCAAATAATGTCCCAATATCCCCGATTAGTTGGGGGCTTCGCCGCCAAATTCCACTTAAAATGGCATGGGCATTGACAATACACAAGTCACAAGGCCTAACACTTCCAAGGGCCACAATCGACATCAAGGCAACATAGACCGACAAGGCCTCATGTTCACAGCTATTTCAAGAATACCCAATCTACAAAGTCTTCGCATACACCCAGCCTTCACATTCTAATAATATGCACGCATGCAACAAAGCCCATATGTTGCTCGACGAAAAACTGAAGAGGACTGATTGAAATCAATTTCAAATTCAAACTCCTCAGGCTCTTAAAATGCATCTGAACCACTAAAGGTATGTCACTTTCTTATTTGCTTAATTCACTACCAAAATTTATATAGATTATTTGTTGTAAATTATATCTCTTCTTTCTTTACTACAGGCTCATCTCATAGCTCATTTACACTATGTTCTCATTGTCTAAGACTTACAAATTACTCAACCAAAGGTAACTAATTATTTTTATTGAACAAATCAACCTCAACATTCTTCTTTCTATTAGTTGTTATTCAAATACTAAATATATCTTTTCTTTATTACAGATACATTGGAGTTCAATGTGACCGTGTTACAATATCACTGTACCATTGTATTCAATTGCAAACATTCTTGTAATGCACATTTAACATTCTATAAAAACACTTTATTTTAAACATTGTATATATTTCCTTATTCTACATTTTTTAATTATTATTGTTGAATTCAAATGTAAGAACCAAAAAGAAAATACATTATTTGTTGTTGAAAACACATGGGCTTCACACCAATTGTTAGGTAGGAAAATAATTGTTAGTTATAATTCAAGGGTTCCAAAAGGAAAAGGTCTCATTCAATATAACTCGCATGACTTTTGTCTCTTCTAATACTCCACCTAAATTATTTATTATTGTACATCTTATTTAAAAATAAATAAAAGAGAATTAAAATAATATTTGATATGAATTTTTTAACTATGCAAACTTTTATTTATTTGATGACAATGAGAAATTTTATATTGACTCATGTGGAGATTAATTTAAAAGGAAGACCAATAATTTGAGCTACTCAAATTGAATGTTTACTAGTTTATCATGTTCGTTTACCAAATATATTTTCCATCTTAAAATGTGGTTTAAGATTAAAGCATGTTATCAATCTTCTTTTGCACCTCGGTAAAGAACAAGCTTTACACTAGGTCATCTAATCCTCTTTTCCACTACCCCACAACTTGTTTACGCGTCTTTTGATCAACTTGAATGACACTCTCTCTATGCATAGGTCAAAGGTTTTATCTTTTGAAATGAAAATACTAATTCATGTTGATTTTTTTAGAAACCTTATTTATATTGATAATATCATAATAGAGTCGAATAAATTAAATAGAAAAAACAATAATCTTAATATCTATTTATGACTCTACATGTGAGAGATGATAGATACTTTCATCTCAAAAAATTTCAAGAGGTGAGACTCTTGAATGAAATTATTGATGTTATTCTAGAGTGTAAGCAATAGACTATTAACTTATTTTTCTACACGAGATACCCTCACATATATAATTCTATTAGTGTGAAAGACTAATTCAGATATCTCGAGATAGATTTTAGAACCCACTTTATGCTTAGAAAATGGGTGCATTTTGTGTATGCTTGGAACTCATGAATATGTTGCCCAATGTGGGTTGAGTTCATGGTTTTTTAAATTTAGCCTTTAAACACTTTTTGAAAGGCATAGCCACCTAATTATTTCATGCAATATGTTGTAAACACAATTTTGATAAGTTATCTAGTTTACCCAACCTTTGTCTAAATGTATCCAATTCAAAATCAACCAATATGTGTACAATTACTAAAATACATCCATACAATTATTCGGTGTAACCCATTGCACACCAAAGGTGCAATAGCTAGTAAATAGCAGTTTAATCAAATGAAAATAACTTCTATGTGTTGTGATGTAGATATTTCTAATTTTTATTTCATGAGAATCAAACTCTTATCCTGCCAGTAGTTTGATAGATATTAGCTGCCGATATCAGTATTTATATCCCCTATTGTAAAGTTTGTGGGGTTCCCGCCAACGTCAGATTGCTGGAAATGTCGGTGGGGTTCCCCCACGTATAATAGCCTATCGACTAATAAAGAGGTGGAATGCACTTAATGTGGTTGATAAGCAGTTGAACCATAACTACCTGATAACCACCACACCACCAATGTAATAATATACGATAACATTATTTGGAGTGAAAATGTTCTCAAGGTAGATATTCTTATTTAAAGAAGTATATTTGATCTCTAACATTGGATTCATGGTGTAGAGACATATTTTTGTGGAGTAATTCTATTGAATATAGTAGTAATGTGAATTATAAGTTTAGATCTAATCGAAATGGTGTTTTCCGTGATCTTATTTAATACAACATTAATCTTTACTAATCAAAACAATCTAAATGGTGTGGATAATATGATTATACAATAATTAATTTTATAAAAATAAGAAAGATGCAATTGCTAAATATGATATTAAAAAGATCGACACAAACTCAAATTTGATATAGAAGACTATAAAAGACTATTCTTTATGGAAATTATTTATTTTAATATAAAATTATTATAGTATAAAAAAAGAGCAATATGACATAATATTTGGAATAATTATTTCTTTCATTTTATAAATATGTCAAATAGACAAGGGATAACATCTTGTCAACAAAAAAAATGGGACAAAAGAATGAGAAATGGGCACTAGATGTTACATGACATGGTGTAGCCATGAAAAAATGGCATCCAATATTGAATATTATAGAAAAGCACACCGTCAAAGGGATAAACAATACCATTTAGGGATGGTATGCCATTTTTTAAAGTAGCAAAAAATGTATATACAAGGAAATAAAATAAATAATAATCAATAATAACATGAGAATAGGCAAAAAATAATTTCAAGAAGGATGCAGGAGAAAATTAATGAAATGTGAAAATAACACAGTCTAATAGATATTTTTAAAATATTGAAAAACCTTTCAAGATCAAAAGAACAAATATTATTGAAGATCAATGGTTCTTAAAGTTTTATTAATTTTTTTGTGTATTTTACAATGAATGAGTACTATTTGTTTGGAAGTCTTTATCTCAACCAAAAATGAATATTTTATTTTATTCAAATAATAGATGCTTTTGTTTTAATGTGTGTCCCACTCTATCGATTAAATTCTAATTATATAAATGTGAAGATTTGAGGAATACACAGGAGATGAAAGAACTAAAGCCCTCATGATGGACTAGGAGGTTACAAGTTGAAAACCATGACATAGAAAATATTTATATTATTTTATAATGTGCCAATGCACTAATTTAACAACCTCACAATATCAAAGTAAAATATTTTCTTTTAATTCAATCTATTCCATTTAATCAAACTACATCAATAGTTCATGAAGATCCAAGAAGGAGGTTAAGTGGATGCAAAATAGCTTCATCTAATAAATTAAAATGATGAGGTGACAAGTAGAAGGGCTCATTAATATAGTAAATGACCCATTCAAAATTAAAATAATAAAAAATATAAAAAATATCAAAATTTGCAATTCAAAATTTTATCTATATTCTTGATTTTTAATAATAATGTTTACTTTAATATTAAAATTTTCAAAAGTTAATTTCTATCATAATTCAAGCCATGATTAAAAGTAATGATTTAAAAAAAAAAAATGTGTCACAAATGTGAAAGTAAAAAGGAAATCAAAAGAGAAAGGCATGGTGAAAGGTTCTCATGGAAAAATATTTGTAAAGGTTAAAAAAGAGTCTAAATATTAATTTATATAATATTTCAATAGTAATAGAATTATTCAAGAAGAAAAAAATGTGGTAAAAAAAAAGTAAAAAATCGATTAATGCATAGGTGAAAAATAGAAAAAGAAAATGTTTGCAAAAGAAAAATTAATAAAAAGGGGATATATTTCATAAAAATGAGAAATATTTTCAGCATCAGAGCCTTTGCACTAAGCAAGACTTGATCATTGGTGGGCTCATTTAGAACCTTTCAACTTCACCACTAGACCAAGGGCCCTTTAACTCCTTATTGTGTATTTTTTAGGTTGTTTGATGCATCTTTATATTTTGTGATAATAGTTGACTGCCTATTACATGGTTTAAACTGCTAAGTTAGTTTGATAGTAGAAGGATGATAGTTCTTATTTCTAAGGAATTATTTGGTGGATATTTTGTAGATGGAGATTTTTTTTATTTGAGATTTAATATAATTGTAATTTATTTTTCTCAAATGTTTTGGTATCTAATACAAACATGTGGTCTTTATTTACCTCTTATGTTATTATTGACTGTGTTCACTATAGTACTTGAGGGGCTATTATTATTTTTATTTATTTTATTTTTCTATAAGTGTTGTCATTTCTTTCACCTTTCCATCTATATTTTGGTAGTGTTTATTTATGTGAATGGATCATTTGTATATACATTAATGTCATGGAATAGTCCCTTCTCTTGGCTTATGACCTTCATAGTTAGGTTTTATTTCATGACTTTCTTCCTTCTTCTTTTCTTCCTTTATGTAACAAGAGAGCACATTCAATCTCAATCTACATAATATTGACCCTAAATTCAAAAATAAAAAATAAAAAATTATTGGCTCCTTTTGTATTCAACTACTTAATTGAAGTTGATTAAATATATGTTTTGTGACTATTTGTTATTTCTTGATATTTATAGATATTCATTTATAAATTTAAACATATGAATAAAACATTAAAAAAGATTCTAAGATCATTAAGAAATTACAAGTAGCATTCATTTTAAGAAGACTTCAATTAGACCACTTAAAAGAATTCATATATATTGAGAGCTTTGTGTAGAACATTGTGCAAATGAATTTAATATGTTTAATTATTTCCTAAGGTTGTAGAACCAGTTTATCAAGGGTTTACCCAAGAAGAACCTATCCCTCATAATCTAGTACCTTCCCTAAGTTATTTTAAAAAAATATCTCTCCTTAGAAATTTAGAGACATTAGAGATTAGAGAGGACCATGTTACAAAATTTAATATTTTTCTACATCATAATGATACCTTGATGGTCATTTTTGTGTTATTTAGAATTGACTTGTAACCAAAAGAAATCCAATTTATATATGGTTAAGAGAGTCAACACATCAAACATGTCAAATTTCAATATTATAATAGTTAATTGATTCCACAAGCCTCTAACATTCGTATTCTATGATCACTTTGAGAGTTAAAGTATACCTATCTTTTATATTTAATTTTTAAAAAATAATGATTTAAATTATCAACTCTCATATCTTTATTGAAATCTTGATTTATTATGCTTTATTTGAATACATTTATTTAATATATTTTTTTAATTAATCTACATTTATGTAAGAATTACAATTATATTCTTTATTTTAAAGAAACTTAAAAGTGTATATATGTATTTATAAACTTTTTAAAATAAATTAATATTTTTATTAAAAAAACTTACATAAAATACATACACAAACCTAAGCTGACTTCTTGGACCTCAAAAAAATTCTTTAAAATTTTTTAATAAATATAATATATAATTCACTTTAATCTTTTTAAATACTAAACAAAAATTATAATTTAAGATATAAAAATTTAGATATAAATTTAAAAGGATTAAAATTATAAAGCAACTATTTTAGCACAAATCTACCATTTAAAAACTAAATAAAAATCTAAAAAACCACTACATTAAAAAAAATCTCTTATATTTTTTTTAATATCATTTTTCTAAAAATATCTAAGCATATCTACTTAAATAAGGATTATTTTACTTCTATGTAATTTTCTTCTCCTTCATTTCACATATCTAAATAAAATTAGAAAGCAGGAAAGACGGTGTCCTAATAACCCATACGTATAAAGAATCTTTAAAGTTTCTGTCATGGACCCAATACTAAGTCTATAATGATTTAGGTTTCTCCAATTTCTACACATTTTCCTGCACGGAATACGGAATCGTTGCTTTACTCATATTTTCTCACTGTATCTCATATTATCTGGTTTATATCTTATTTACATAAAATACTTATTTTAACTATTAACATTGATAATGCTTGAGAATAATTGTGAACTTTTAGTCTTTATAAGGAACCCATATTCAGTTTCATCTTCATCTGTGTGAACTGTTGTTACTTCCTTAGGTTATGATGAAGAAGAGCAATTCTCTCGTCAGTATCCAAGTAACACTGCTCTTCTTGTTAGCATTTGCTAGAGTAACTTATGCAAATACTGCAAGAAAGCCATATATAGTTCACATGCTGAAGTCCATGAAGCCTGAGCAGTTCACTCTACACGAGCACTGGTATCATTCAATTCTCACCCAGGCAACTTCAGCTGCCTCCACTTCAGACCCGAGTGTTTTGTTGTATACTTATGATGTAGTTCTCCATGGTTTTGCGGCCAAGCTGACCAGTGCCGAGGCTGCAGCTTTAGAGAGCGTGGATGGGTGTCTAGCTGTGATTCCATCCTCTATGAATAAGCTTCATACCACACACTCACCTCACTTTCTCGGCCTGGCCGATGACAGAGGAATGTGGTCGCAGAAGTTACATCGCGGAGAAGATGTGATAGTGGGCATGGTGGACACGGGAATATGGCCTGAGAGTGAAAGCTTCCATGACAAGGGTACGGGGTCTGTTCCGTCCAGATGGAAGGGGGAATGTGAAAGCGGAGAGCAATTCAATACCTCTATGTGCAATAGAAAACTCATCGGAGCTCGATTTAATTTTTCCGTGGGCTACAAATCGCATGTAGGCGAGGATTTCATATCAGCAAGAGAAAGAGTGGGCCACGGCACACATACTGCTTCTATTGCTGCGGGATCTGCTGTAAGGGGAGCGAATTTCAATGGCTTTGGTAATGGAACGGCTATGGGCATGGCGCCTGCGGCCAGACTGGCCGTGTATAAGGTTTGCTGGGGACTCGAAGGCGGGTGCGATGACAGCGACGTAGCTGCTGCTATGGAAAAAGCCATCCAAGACGGCGTCGACATTATTTCTATGTCAATTAGCAGTGTGTTTGAGAATCCATTCTATATGGATCACCAAGCGCTGGCAGCATTCGGTGCCGTAGAGAAGGATGTATTTGTTTCCGCGTCTGCTGGTAACGGAGGGCCTTTCTCAGCTTCTCTTTCAAACACGGCACCGTGGATAACTACTGTGGGCTCCAGCAGTATGGACAGAGAGTTTCTCTCCCTTGTGAAGCTCGGCAATGGCAAGGTGTTGAAAGGCTCGTCGCTTTACAGAGGAGCTGGGATTCAAAATCTGCCTCTGGTATACGATTATTGCAGCAGCCTCAGTGTCGACCCACACCTTTTCAAAGGTAAAATTGTGATGTGCAATTTCCATGCGAATTCGACGGAAACGGCACGGCTTCTGAAGGACGCGGGCGCAGCACGAATGATACTTGTTAACCCTGAATTCTACGGTGCCCTAGATCTGCCTATCGAGCAACCATATTTGGCCGCGACCACCGTGAGTTTTTCGACCGGCGAAAAGATAAAAGTTTACGTGAACAGCACGGCGGAGCCTACGGCCACCATCAACCCCACGGGGTTGACAGTGGTGGGAAAAGCAATCGCTCCCATTGTGGACACATTGTCTTCCCGGGGTCCGAGCTTCTCATATCTGGACGTTCTTAAGCCGGATCTAGTTGCGCCAGGTGTCAACATTTTGGGTGCGTGGAAGGAGGGCGGCTTCGAGATAGACTCTGGGACGTCAATGGCGTGTCCCCACGTCAGTGGCATTGCAGCGCTCATACGAGCCTCCCATCCGACGTGGAGTCCTGCGGCAATCAGATCGGCTCTCATGACTACGGCATCCACGCTGGACAACCCAAACAAACCAGCCCATCAAAGATGGGCAAACCTTGCGAGCCGCGGACCCATTTACAATGGGTGCAGGCCACGTAAATCCAAGGGCGGCCGTGGAGCCGGGGCTGGTGTACGATTTGGGCCCTGAAGACTACATCAACTATCTGTGTGGTCTCAACAACTACACCAAAAAGCAAATTGCCCTGCTCACCCACAAGTGGCCGCCCTGCCCCAAATCCGAATCAGGTGCAGATCTTAACTATCCATCTTTCTCTGTCATATTGAAGTATGGAGAGCGTGTTCAGGTGAAGAGGAGGACGGTGACCAACGTGGGCGGCAATAATGCCGTATACAAAGTAGGGGTGAAGAGCAGTCCAAACGTAAAGGTAAGCGTGGAGCCAGATACATTGGTGTTCAAGAAACGAAGTGACAGGGCAAGTTTTAACGTGACATTCGAAAGCCAAGTGGAAGGGAGAGAGGAGAGTGAGTACGGGGAGATAACGTGGAAATGCATCCAGGGCGGAACGCACATCGTTCGTAGCCCAATTGCCATTCTCTGGATTCCGCTTTGAAGTGGAGGAGCTTAGTATATGGGTACTATATAGTGAATAGCTTTACTTATGTACAACAATTTCCTGAAATATATTGTACGGGACATTCATCATGTAGTCCAACCTCTATGGATTGCATCCGCACTTTAAATTTGTATCACTTTGGACAATTTTATAAATAATTACTAGTTTATATGGTGAAGTTATCGCTAAGATTAGAGAAAAGAACCCTCTACGAGAATGCAAATGTTTTAGTACATCACTGTATCGCATTTGGTTTATGATGTACTTCTGTTCTTGTTCCCATTCATTCCTTTCGATACTTATTAACATAAATCATATGTGATAACATTGTACATGAAAATAAATACTTGGTTGGTTAAATTAGGATGATTTAAGTGTAGTAAAATAAATTTTAATTAGTTTAAAGTAATTAATTATAGTAGTGATCGATAAATTTGATATTTGTAATAGAGAAAGTAAAGATAATGAAGAGCAATATTTAATTTTATGATAGAAGAATGATTATCTTAAGAATATTTTGATATTTGATTAGTGTGTTAGGGCGGGGGCCTAATTTAATTGGCTAAAGCATCCTATTGTAGGCAACAGGTCACGAGGTATAGTCTCCCCTCATTCTCATGGTATCAGAGGGTGTGGCATACCTGTGTCACTGGTCACACGAATTTTTTTTATCAGGCACATTGTAGTTTATAGGGGGGCTATCTGATTCCTGCAATCTAAAAAAAAAGATGTTTGATTAGTATGTTTTCATAAAAACAATGTCTTTCTACTAATAAAGTGTCTCAAAGTTTCTATGCGATCTTTGCTTCATGAGGGGACAAATTCATAGCTTTGGAATGAAATCAAGGTTGTGGACTAGTTAATTGTTGGAGTTGGGGTTCATCTTTGCAAACAATGATGTTTTTCTCTATCCCTAGCATAGTTGGTAATTGTTTTCTCTACTCTTTTAGAAGATTGGGGAAATCATGGTATTGAGAAATACTTGAAAGTGTTTCCATTTCATCAGAAGATCACAAGATTTCGTAGATCAACCCCAAAAAAGTGTACAAAGATTAAAACAACAAGCAAGTGCCCTAGAATGGAGATTCATTACACTTTTTAGTGAACTAAATTAGAGTTGCTATTAGTTTCTCCTCTAATTCTCTAAGATGCATGATAATTGATGGATGTGAAATGAATGCAATCAAGTGTCTATAAAAATTAGCACATATCATCAAATTTGACCAACTTGTTTATGCATTATTTATTATATTTAACTTACTATTTTCAAAAATAAATTTAATATCTTCTTTTATTTTCCAATTTTATTCAAAGTGTTAATGTTGTTGCATTCATGCATGTGATGCTGACTTGGATTTTCCTATGTCACTTGATATCTTTGATCCTTCTCATGAAATTCCCCTCACTTTGGAGGATATTTTGTTGCAAGAAGATGAAATCATTGATACTTTTCTTAATATCAATCTACCTTCTCTTCATTCCAATGCACTCTCTTCCAGAGATGATGCATTAGTGAATGATGATTCTCTTCATTCCAATGCACTCTCTTCTAGAGATAATGCATTAGTGAATGATAAAGTTCCTCTCACATCGGATCCTCCAAGGATGGATGTTGATCATACTTCTTCAAATGATTCCTCTATAAGTTGTACAAGGAATCCATAAATATCATCTATGTCTCTATTTACCCTAAAAGGCCTAAGAGATCGAGCATTTATCTGACCCTGGCTAGTCCTTCTCTTGAAAGGTTTTGTTCCATTAATGGTTTTCCATTTAACAATGATTCTCTTGATCTTTGTAAGGCTCACTCTTATAGAACAATAATTGATTCTTATAATACTAGAAGGAATAAACAAAATGTTGATCAACCTACTTCTTTACCACCTTCTCAACCAAGTCTTTCTTCAGCACCTAAACCTACAACTAAACAACCTGGTGATTACAATCTTGTCGTGCAAATCCATGTTACTCTAGCCAAGATCTCACTCTGGGATTTGCTTCAATTTGCACCGATTTATCAAGGTATGCTTTAGGAAGCCTTGAAGAAATATCCTATTGCCTTCTTCTACTAGGTTGGTGGATGTTAATGCGTTGATAGCACATATTCATGTGGATTCATCAAATATTACATTCTATCCACAAGAAATCATACCCTTGGAAGTACAAAATCAAGTGGACACTCTAATGATTATAGTTAGCATTAATAATATTGCCATTAGATGTACTCTTCTTGATGTCAGTTCAACACTCAACGTATGTAGCATTGATCTATTGCCTAAAAGTGAAATTGATTCAACTTCACCTGTGAATTCTTCTCTTGTTATTCATGGGTTTGATAATGTCGATCAGAAAGCCCTAGGCATGATAGTCTTGCCTTTGAGGTTGGGGCCCATTACCGTACCCACCCTTGTATATGTTATGTCAAAAAATTACCATATAACCTTCTTCTTGGTAGACTGTGGATTCACGCTATGTGTGCAATCTCGTCTACCTTGCATAAATCTATTAAGTTCATTTATAACAATCAATTAGTCACAATTACGGTTGACCCTAATATCGGACACTTATGTGAGATGACACTTTCTGGTTAGTCTTTGATTGTACTCTTAAAATCGCGTCCCTTTAGTATCTTCCAATGTGTTGATGTCTACTCTAGTAGTAACCGTTATAAAGGAAACTCTTGAGGAAAATGTTCGTAAAGAAGATCCTTTTGAAGCAAGAAATCTTAAGTCTACTATTTATCAAAAGAATGCATGTCTTGGTGATGATTGGGGTTTTCTATATTTTACATAATCCTTCATTAGAGAATATAAAGTCGACCCGATCCCTTAGAACTTTTGATAACATCATCCATACATTCTATCAAAGATGACTATTCTTTTGTATTGTGGGATAATGTGAATACCAATTATAATATTCTTAATGTTGATCCTCCCTCCTACTCCCTCCTATGAGGAAGATGATCATGCTTCTGTTAAAGAGGCTAATGTTGGTAGTTCTGTAAAGAAGTTTGATGGTGATCTTGTAGAGGAGTATAATCCCCATTGTTGGAATAATGCTCTCTATGAAGATCCTCCTCCTTCTCAAGATTTACGTAAAAATGTTATGGCCCTAGTTTTAAACTTACCTCTAAATATGGTTATGGGTGTAATGAACAAGGAATTCAGGTCCTTATAGAATTTACACCTCACAAGCATAATTTGGTGCTTGGTTGCTCGAATGAAAAACCTAAACAAAAACCATGGTTGAATGACATGATTTTTTCTCAACATCATTCACTTGAATTGATTCATCCTCCTTTTTCTGCTATCTTTATGTCTTGTTTTGAGCAATCAAACTCTTCTCCACAAGAGAAAGGTTCACTTCTTTGTCCTTGTTCTTTATCTAAGCAATAGCATATTTTTTGAGGCTTCTCAAAGCCCACTTAATTAATCTTCCTCCTCCTACACTTCAGAAATTTCACAAGCATGATAAAGAAAAAAATTATTTTTGTGCATACCATCAAATGCCTGGACATTCCACTAGTGAATGTAAGGCCTTGAAGGATAAAATACAACTTCTTGATTCTAGTGTTATCACTCGTCTATTTTTTGATGCTCTTTCCTCTTCTTCAAATGACAAGTGATATTGAGGTCTACCTTTATCCTGTCTAATCTAAGAATCTTCTCATAAGGTTCTTATGCCTCCCTTCTATTGTGTTATTTCCCATCATGTGATAATTGTAGCTTTGATTTCTCATTATCATTCATGGTCATACACTATTATATGCAACCATACTCTCTTTGTGGTAGTGATACAATAGTCTCTAACATGATCATTATCCTCCCCTATACACTGGGAGCAGATAACTTATTCTAGATATTTGTGTCCTTCTTAAGGACACCCTCTCTTCTCTCTATCTTTCAATTGGAGCATTCCTTTGAATGCTGGTGTTTTGAAGGTGTCCTAACGAAAGGAACCCCCTTTGAAATCCTTCTTCTCAAAAGGGTTATTGAATGAATTGTAATATCTTTTATTTGATCTTGGTGTCTAGCTTGGGGGAAGCCTGACTAGACTCATCTTATATGTTCACATCTAGCTTGGGGAGAACCCGACTAGACCCATCATAAATCTTCATGTCTAGCTTGGGAGAAACTTGTCTGGACCTATCTTTTTTGTGACTATCTTGTAATGCAGCTTGCAACAACCACAAGCTTTTCTAATTAGTCTTATTCTGTAGGACCAAGAACCTGTAGAGCTCCTTTGCACCAAGCTTGCCTTGTAGAACTGCGCACTTGTAATTACCCCTTGCATAAAAATCTTTATGACCGAGCACCTGGGGAGTCCTTTCACATTAGGCCCCATAGGATTGAGAACCTGTGGTGTCCTCTTTGTAGGTTCGAGAACCCATGAAGCGCTTTGTCTCTACAAAACCCAACACCTATAGAGCCTTTGTTCATCTTCCCTAGGATCAAGCACCTGTAAAGCCTTTGTTCAACTTTTGTAGGACCAAGAACCTACAATATCTTTGTCCAAATTTTTGCAGGACCAAGAACCCTTGTAACCAATTCTATAGGAACAAGAACCTATAGAGCTTTTGTTTAATTTCTGTAGGATTCAGTACCTGTGGAGACATCTCTCTTCTCTTCTCAATTGTATATACTGGATCAAAGACTTGAATTTTCTTCATCCCGAGTATATAATTCTTTCTGTCTTTGACATTGGTTGCTTCCCCCTCTTTTGTATGTATTATTCTCTTGAATTAGTCAATCCTTACATTCTTCTCTCTGTTTAAGAATTCCTCTATGTTTTTTCTTAATTTGGGGGTGTTGCATAGTACAGAGACATCCTTCTACACTGAGGGCTCTTTCAATTTTCCAACCCAAATCTTGTTAGTTTTTTGTGTGCTTGTGTTTATGTGTTTTTATATGTTCTAACCTCGTGATGTAGTAGATTTTTTATGTTCTAACCTTGTTGTCTTGTGTAGATATTTTTTTTCGAATGTATTTGTTTCACAGGTCGTCAACTTGGGGCATGCTTCCTTGGTTTGAAGGGTTGTATTCTTCCTCTATAGTATCCTTTGATGTTATTTATGTTTATTAGACTTCCTTTAGCGTGCATATTAGTGTAGGTTCATATGCCCAGTAAAGTGGGGGCAAAATGTAATATCATAAAATTGCACCCCTTGCAATTTCACATACATTCTTGAATCCACTCCCTTAGAACTTATGTAGGCTCATTTTAGCCCCTGCATCATCCCTTTTCCCTCTCAGGATGCTTAGGATCCCTTTACAATAGCCACCTTTACATGCAAACTTTGCATTCAACCTTGTGTTTTCTTCATTCTCGTCATTTTATAGCATAATATTTTTGGACACTAGCATGCCACACAAATGTTTGCATGCCACGTTAGCATACCATGACATTTTGACATTAAAATGACCATTTCCAAGTGCCTTACCACTTTCCAATTACTTTTGTCAATGGTAACTACCTAGGATGCCTTGTGATGGCTTGGGAATCTTCTTTTCCCTCCTCTTCTCTCTTTAAATGCTATCTTTTCAATTTATTTGGTCTTCTAGCTTCTCTATAGATTCTTGACTTCTCTCTTGGATATTCTCTTATCTTTCTCTTTCTATCTTTCTTGCATATCTCTCTACAACTTGCTACAATAGCACTCTTAGATTCTTACATCACTCTTTGCAAGTCTCTTGGCTCTCACAACCCTTCCTTCTTTTTCTCTCTCCTTGGCTTCCTCAAGCCTTGTTGGTGATATCTCTCTTATCTTGTATCTTTGAGCATCTTGGGATTTCTCACATCCCCTATCTATTGCATCTCTATTTTGTGATGCATGTTATCCTCCTTGAGTAGGGTTTTATTTTATCACTCTTACATTTATTTCATTTGTTCTTATTATTTCTTTCCATCAATCTTGTTGTCCATGGAGGTGGGAACACCGAAACGAGGGTTTGATTGCGGTAAGACCCTAAACAACCCCAACATTTTTCCTCGATCTTATGTGTGTAGGTATCAAATATATTCATTTGTTGGAGGCTCCATTGCTTGGATTGTTGTGAGAACTTCCTTTATCCTCTTTAGTTTTATCATTTACCTTACTTTATTCTAGCTTTGTTATTCTTTGTTGCTTTCTCATATTATGGAAGTTCTTAATAATTAGACCTTTACTAGTCACTTTAATTTTTCTATGATATTCTTAGTTTTAAGTCCATACGAGTTGCTAGTGTGCCTTTAGGACTCCAAGGCATCGTGCTGGAATTTGTATGTCATTCTATTGTCGTTGGCCAAAAAATTGCTAGTCTGTTTGGAAGACATATGTGACCTACTCATTCTGATTCAGAAACTCACTTTGTTCCTTGAGGTAGTTTAGAACAGTTCATTCCCTAGGACTCTCTTGAGAATAAAGAGGCTTGTGAGTAGTGAATCCCCATTCTCTACATAAGGATAAGCACATGCATGAATGTGATAAATATTAGGCTATGAAGAATGCATATGTATGTGTTCATATAACAAAATTTTAGGTGATAAATATATTAGAGAATGATGTGTGTATATGGAGAGGTAAATGTCTAGGCTAATGAGCCCAACTTTGTAAAAGACTACTTCATTTATCAATTACACAAATCAAGCTTTTTCATCAAAATGGGCACAAAACTGAATGGGAAATGACATGGATGGGTATGTACAATTCACCATTGCATTATAGCCCCCACTTTGAATTGCACTTGAATCCTAAAATGGTTGTGTATTGAAAATTATGTAGCACTCACAAACATGCATGTAAAGTAAATATTTAGACATCCAAATATATAAAGGGTGATGCATATAATTTAATGGACCATGCAAGATGTGATAATATATTTCCTTTATATAGTTTCCATGGATCCTAAAAAATAAATAAAAAGTATGCAATGAGTATATTTTACCTTACAAAAATAAAATGTAATACAAAATATGAACATGCAAACTATCTAGGAAATATTAATAATGGGAAATGAATAAAGAAATTTTTTGCTTGTCCAAAAATGAAAATGGTATATTTTGTATGGTAACCACGAGATAATAATGTGCATGAAGTGCATATCATGTCATGTCATAATGCTTTGTCAAATGGTCAACATTATGAGTCTCCATAGCATCTATCACTACTTGCAATCTCAACATAGGAAGGTTAGTCAAAGTATATATGTCCCTTCAATTAATTTTATCCGTTAAATGAAAGGAATTGAAGGAGAGGTAAAACCATAGATGAAAGTAAATGTAGTATATAGATAAGTATGTAAGCATATAAGTCATGTAGAGTACTAGAGATAATGAATATATATATCATGTGAGAAACATGTGTAAACATATAGAATGATAAAGAATGGTAAGCACATATGGGCTAGATATAAAATAAATGGAAGTTTGTTTCCCTAACATGCACAATTTGAAATGATGTGGCCCTTAATAGAAAAAAATACCCATGTATAAGTACATAAGGTACTAGAGTGATAAATGCTCCTAATGTGTTCTATAACTTTGTAAAAGCAAATAATTCAATGCAAAATATACAATATTAATCATTTCCCATAATAAATTCACTATTTCTCTCTATGAAAAGTGTTTCTATCATGGGTCATGCCCATTGAATAAAAAATAAAAATTCAAAGAAGACTTCACATTAGGCAGGCTAAGAGATCATGGATTTAAACTTATCAATTGAATTCAATACTTTTTACCTACAGGTACTTCTATCCTTATGGATTTCATTTAATTCTTATTGCATTCACATGTTTCCAAGGAAAACAAATTTAGAAGTAGATCACTTAGGGTTTGATATGAATTTACTTCAATATTAGGATTTATCTTGTAGCTTTCTTTGTTAATGAGATAACTCTAAATAAAATTATAATAAGAACATAATGTGACATTCAAATAAATCTTTTTCTCTATAATTGTACATTGTTATGCTTTCTCCTCACAAACCATTCAACCTAGAATATAAATCACATGTCTTCCAAACTAAAGCTTTTCCTTCAAACCTACTATTAGGAAATCTATTATAAACCTTTAGATCTAAGTCTTAGGTAAATTTATTAGGGCGGGTGCATGGGTAGCCAATTTGTGGATAACTTTTTTAAAATGTTTTGAAAACTCATAACACGAGCACGTTATGGCGTGTGCCGAGCCTGAGGCTCGACCACAACGAACCCATCACCCAAGTGCATTATAATATGAGCACGTTATAACACGCTCGTGTTATGACTAATTAAAAGAAAGAAAAAAAGGAAAATCGAATTCATTCTTGCATTTGACTATGTTTTTTCTCTTTCGTGTGACCAAAACCCCCATTTTTTGTGCTCACATTTTGGGAGGAGGTATTTTGAAAAATTCTTCATCAACGGTTGCTATTTCATCATGAGGATTTCACCACATCAACGAGGAGGTGTGAAAGGTAGGGATTGTTTGTTTTTTGTTTTAAATTTGTTAGTTTTAGGAATTTTTATAATTATTTTTTTAATTTGTAGGAGATGTTAATCAACCCACAAACCCTCCTCAAAATTCCCAAGAAGCACAACAACAACAAGAGGAACAAAATCTTGGACAACAACAACAAAAACAAAAACAAAAACAACAACAACAACAATAACAACAAAATCCTCAAGTTAATCAACCAAAACCTCAATCTCCTCCACGAATCCCTCGAGACCCTCCTAGAACTCAACAAAACTTAGTGAGGGAAATACAGAACAATAAAAAATAAATTAAGGATTTAATCAGGAGGTTGAACAATCCAAACGGTTCAACCGTGGAAAGAATGGCCCTAGGAAATTCATTGAAAGAAATGTTAAAACATGTAGATCTTCAATCAATAAATAATTAACTGGTTTGCAAGATAGGAGGCACGTGGCTAGGGATTTTTACCAAGATAAATTATCATATAAAGAGGCAAAAGATTTTGAAATTACAAAAGGTGATTTGTGTGCATTATTCGCTAACCCATGGTCAAATACAAATCTCTCCCTCAATGCGAAGAGGTTTCCTATTCATTGGTGCCACCACCAAGAGATTAGGAAATATTTTTGGGATAGGTGGTAGATGGTTTTTGATGAGCAACCATGCAACAATTGTGAAGTCCAGCAATATTTCATTAGGAAAATATACGCTAAGTTCATCTTGAAAAAAATCCCAAATTATTTTGATATGAGGAACTTCCAAGGGAGAGGTGGGGGGTTGGCTCAAGATAGACCCGGTATACAACAGGATCCCCAACGACAAGGGAGACAACTTGTCGCTAGGCCACCTCATGAGCACATCATCGTCCCTTTCATTGTGAAGGAGAGTGTCGACGTAGAGACTTTGCAAGCCATCAACTCTTTGACCCAGAGTGTCATCCAACATGCCATCCCTCTTCTGTACCACCATCCAGGGGAGTCTTCGAGTGGTGGGCTTCGATCTCATGTGTGTTAATATTGCGGGGTGAATTGTTCATATGACCCCACCGACACTCAAGAGGTTTCTACGCAGGATCTGTTTGTAACTATGGAGATGGAAAGGGTAGCTGACATTTTGCATTCAACCTATGGCATTGATTCTTGAGTAAAATTTAGCATGTTCATTGAATTTAATTTATTAAATTTTGATTTTGAAATGCAAGATTAACTAATTTAGTTTGATTATTTTAATAAAATTGCAGGGTCACAGTGTTGAGACTGGATATACTGGCCCCACACCTACTTATTTCTGCACTACACCTATCGATGAGATATTTAACTAGTAAACAAGTATAAATTTATTACATGATAATAGCATTGTTTTACGAATGGTATTTTATAAAGATGTGATTTTGGATGTTGAATAGGCTAATATTGGAGGTTTCGAGGGAACAACTCCCAATGCCAGTGGATTTACTCAAACCTACACATAGGTAATATAATAAAGAGTTTAACTAATGAATTGTACTTAATAGATTTGTGTAGTTTATATTAATATAATTGATCACGTTGCATTGCACATCATTCAAACTCAAAGCATTACTTCACCACCTTTTCTATGCTACCACATTTTCCATACATGCCTACCAAAGCATTTTATCAAATAGTTCATTTCCTCACTGCTATGGCTAAAATCTTAAAAAAGGTGCTTTCAAACAAACTATGGATCCTTGGATAAAATCTATCAAAGCATAATAGTAAGCAATAGCATAGAAAAGGAAGTTAGTAGTTTAAAAAAATGCCTCAAAGAAATGTGGTCTCATGGTGATGGAATGCCATTCCATTACCATGAGACCACATTTCTTCAAAAAACTCACCACCTTTTCTATGATACCACATTTTCATACATGTATACCAAAGCATTTTATCAAACTACTCAGTTCCTTGCTACTATGGATAAAAGCCTAAAATAGGTGCTTTCCAACAAACTATGGATGGTTGGAAAAATTTCTATCAAAACATAATAGTAAGCAATAATACCATAGAGAATACAATGAACTGTTTGAAAAAATACCTGAAAGAAATGTGGTCTTATGGTGATGGAATGCCATGACGTGCATTTTTTTGTAATGGAATTCCACCACCACGAGACCCCATTTCTTTGAGTCATTTTTTCAAATAGTTCACTGTCTTCTCTATGCCACCACAATTATCATACGTTTCTACCAAATAATTTTATCAAATGGTTCACTAGCTTACTGCTATGGGTAAAAGCCTAAAAACATGTGCTTTCAAACAAGATAAGTATAGGGAAAATATTAAGCATGATTGATGAAAGAGCATCAATCAAACACCATAAATTCATCTGGGTACTTTTGACCCAACAACTGAGAAGACCACTTTCACAATTCCATCAAAAATTCATTTTTCATTCAACAAAAACTATCAATTTCATTGGGCCAACAAGGTTGTCAACAAGCCAACTCATCAAAATAGCAATCAATTGACTGTACCAAATCAATTTAAACTCTGAAACAATCCACAAATCACACCACTCACCAAATCCTCATTCTTGACAACTTGAATCTCAAGGAAAAAAGACCACTACTCTCCCAATATTTCTTTCACCTATTACTAGACCTTTAAATTACTGTAATCCTCATATTTAGATTGAAAACAAACCAGTTTACATTCACAAAAAATTAAACCAACAAATTTCATAACACTGCAGTCCAGACTCCAATCTTGCACATAGGAATCAACCTTGCTTAATCTCCCAAAAATAACATATTTTCTTTCAAACCCTTTCCAAAAACTTAGAAACCATTTACAACATCAATAAAGTAGATTTAAATCCAACTCTAACATTTAAATCACTATTTTCATTGGATTCACCATTTTAGCAACCAAGACACCTTAAATCTTGTAGGTCATCAAACCCTTATATTGGGTGATTACTCTTTTAGGTTTTTTGTGTCAACATAAACTCATCATAGATTTTGAGAGCCATATAAGTCCCTCAAAACATACTTCGAAAGAAACAATACTTATTTTTGGAACAAACATCAAAAAGTTGGATTGAACACTAAAATGAGCCTCCAATTAGGCCAAAATAACAAAGGAGGTCTCCTTAAATCATTACCTAATCACCAATTGACTTGAAATAGTCTTATTCCATGTCACAAACCTCAGGATTTCATCATTTTAAAGGATTGAAAGGCTCATTTAAATGTTGCCCCACAAAACCCTGATTTTATGCTCAAAGTAAGCCCTACAAATGAGGGTTTATTGGATTACCATATTCCATACCTCATGCCACTTGGAAAATTATTCAAAATCCATTTAATAGGTCTGATTATTCTTTAGAATTCATCTCTCAGCCTCTTAGAATACACTTTCATCAAATGTTCACTTGTAGCAATCAAATTCTTGAAGAAAAACTCTGTATTTTCTCTTGGAGCAGCATTAAAACTCAAATATCTTGCATTCTCTTTTATCCCTACATAAATCAACATTAAGAAAACTTAAAACAACCTATATACATCTACTCCACCAATCTACAAGGCCTAGCTTAGTGGAGTAGAGGTCATTTACTCAATAGACTCTCAAAACCTCAATATTGAGGATAATAGACTAAATTCAAGAAATTTGACTCCAAGAAGGAATATATTCAATAGCTTCTCCTCAAAATGGATGTAAGTTAAAGCTAAATCTCTATACTAATTTAAACAATGAAATACAAGACCCAAAACTACTGTACGAACTATGCAACTAGAGAAACAAGGAAGGAAAACTCTGAAATTTAAAAACAGGGAACTTTATTTAGTAATATCTCTTCAAGAATACAATTGATTGATTTTTGCTCAACCTTTACAAGCCTTTTAAATAATTTTCCCTTCCCTTTTAACTTCTTTCACCAATCACATCCTCTCTTTTTCCCTCACGACTCTTGATCTTCTATTTTTTTTCTTTTTGTTGCATTTACAATTTTGGCAACTTTTAGCATTTTCCAAATCTTGATTTTTCCCATCTTTTACATCTCTGACATTTTTGCACTCTTGATATTTTGACCTAATAGAACCTATTTGAGACTTTTAAATAAATCAAATACATTTACATTTGAAACTTCAAGTTTTTACAAATTTTCCTTTTGGATGTATTTCGAGGACAAGGTGCTCCTACACCAATGATAGTCAAAAATATATATAGTTTAATAAGTACTCAATTTTTTTTTCATTATCTCATACATTATAATTCATGACGTGGATTGCTATTGTAATTTTTTTGATTTAATAATTTTTTATTTTATTTCCATCTGTTGCAAGAAGAAACACCTCTGAATGTGACAAGGGCAATGGAGATCGGTGTTTCATCTGCTATAGAATCCTCAATGGCTCTGATAGGGGAGGTATGAGGCAAAATACTAAATTTAAATTTACATTCGTTGTTATAGATGTTAGTTAGTGAAAAAGAAAACCATTATTGGTTCATGGTTTAATTTCTATTTGGATGGTTTATACAGGGCTTCAGCACACCTCAACTTGGGTGTGAGAATATTTCCCTCATGGAGAGTGATCATCAGATGGCAGTAAGTGATTATTTTGTTAAATATATCATTTTTTATATTGTAATTTCTATATATTAATGTCTTTACTTCTTATTGTAATAGATAAAACTTCACCAAGAACTAAACACTAGGAGTAGTAGCAGGGGCACTCCTCAAGCGCAACATAAATGAGTGATAGATGTATCACCATCCGATCGACAAGCAAAGGGAAAGATTTTATTTCGAGAGCATGGAGAGCAATGACTTTTGATTCCAGAGCCCTTTATTGTACATGCCTACATGGCAGTTTTGTATATATTTTGTATTGGATATATTTGACATTGTATGCCTATCTGGCATTCTCGTAAGCCTATATGGCTATTTTGTACTAATATTTTATACTTATATCGACATATATTGATGTATGCCTACATGGTTATTTGGTTAATAAAAATATTTTTTTATCGATGGTGTTCATATTTGCATTATAAATTCATGGTTCAATAGATATGAGTTACGTGTATTCAAGTGTATACTTTACAACTTACATGTATACTTTGTGACTTACGTGTTTTCATGTGTATGTCTTGTATTCGTGCATATACTTTGTATTTATTTGTGTATACGTATTTGTGTGTATACTTCAAGGCTTAGGTATTTTTGAGTACTTGTGCTTCCCTTATTCACATGCACATGATTGACTTATTGACATGTATACTTATTAATTGGTTAGCCCTAGCATTGTTCATTGTTTTCCTTCATGGTTTGTCTTGAATATTAATTGATTGATGCTAAACAACTTTATCTAAAAGAAAAAAACATGTTTTCAATTGGTATTCCATGAAATGATTCATAAAAGGATTCCAATATATTTAATCCTTTGATTGGAACAACTCAATTAAGAAAATTATACATAATCTTCACAACACTTGCAAAACATAATATTCAAAGTAGATGAAGTAGTTAACTTCTTGAAACATTATCATACAAACATTTATCTTGAATAGTCTTTAAACATTTTCACAGCATAATCCTCATAGTGCAAAATGAGTTGTTATGATCTTGATCCATCAACATATAAATACATCAAAATATTTATATGTCAAATTTTTGCAATATTATTTCTTGTATAGGAAATGGACTCAGGAGAAAGTAAGTTATAATCTATAATACAAATAAGAATGGACTCATCGATGTCCTAGACCCCCAAATAGGTCTACTTAAAAAAGTAACACCCTGTCAATCACTCTTCCAATTACAAAACACCATATGGCAGCATTTATCGGTCTGCAAATACACAAAATCCACATTTTTTAGGGTGTGATTGGCCCTCTAACCTCACTATCCTCTAAACCCTCACTTTTCTCAAATTTCACTAGGGTTTATTGAAAACCCCATATCCAAACCTCATACAACCTCAAAAACTCTTCCAAAACTCTTCATTTTTCCTACACAAACTTAATTTACCACCAAATTATGCTGCCCCTTGACTTTACCCACTTTTACTCCCTCGAGCCTCTCTTTTTCATTCAAAACCCCTCTTTTCCCAACTAGGGCATCATGTTATAACATAATTTTGACCTCCCCTGTGCTTGCAAACCTATTGAACACATCAAATTCCACAACCTCACCCTATTTCCAACCTATTCTAACTTATTCTCAAGCAATTTCTTCGTTTCACCTATTCTAGCCTTGCTTTTAAGGCTTAAATTCTGAATTTTCAACATGGGAAGTGTTAGTAATCTCTTTCAATGCCTTTACCAATGCCATTTTATTATTCCTACTCCCTATCCTACTTACATCAGGCCCATTCCACCGAGACACAACCTAAACAATAGGTGGAATGGCCTATTTCAACATATTTGGTGTAGGAGCACCTTGGAACAAAAGTTGTGAATCTAGGTTAATTAGGAGTAGACTCTAGGTGTGAGTCATTTTTTTAATTAAATAAGGTCAATAAGAACATTTTACATTGTAATGAGTCATTTTATATGGTTGTTAGGTGATTAGAATAGTTTACAAATATTGCAAAAATAATGCAAAATTGTCAAGTTGAGCACAAGATGTAAAAACTGCTAAAAAAGTTGCAAAAAGTGTATTTTGGGGAATACATTTACAATCATAGAATTTTAAAAGTCCATTATAGGCGTTAGGATAGTTAGAATTAGAGGAAAAGGTATAAATAACGTGAAAAGGCATCGATGTAGATTAATTATTTTAAAGTTGGAAGGAAAGTAAATAAAGATAGTATAGCTTTTTCCACATATTTTATGTAATTCAATCTTTTATCAGTCTTGTACAACCCGCACACAGGGAGATTGATCCAATTTTTTCTTGATTTCCTTAATTGGTGTGAGTTAGCTATTATTTTCTTTTGATTTGAGCCTTTAATACTGTTCTGGGTAAGATTTTGATTAGTTTCTTTGTGACTGGTTGGAGTACCATGTTTTAAGGGTTTGTAAGTCTTAAAAAATGGTAAGTTGACCCATTCCTCACATTGTGATCACTGTAATTCAAGGAATGGGTCTGCATCATTAGGGATTAGGTGTGTGACAGTTGGAGAAGTGCAGGGGAGGTCAAGAGTTGTGTTGGGCATGAAGCCCTAGCATGAAAATCCGAGTTTTCCAAGTGGAATGGTGAGGTTTTGTTATGGAAAAGTGAGCAAGAGTTTGGGGCAGCATTATTTCTTGATGAATTAAGCATGAGTAGAGGTTTTTGGACCTGATTGAAGTGGTTGCTGAGTTGGGTGTGGTTTGGATGTTTTTTTTTCAATAAACCCTAGGTTTTTGGCTTAAAAGGAGGGTTTGGGGTTTAGGCAGTTTGGTGAATGAAATTTTGACAAATAATTGTGGATTCTAGAAAGCATAGAAAGATTGATTTGTTGAAATTGTTTCAAAGAAACCTAAAGTGGTTTGTAAAAAAAATATTGTGTGCCCTAATGGGGTTTTGAAATGGTTTAGGTCCTGGGGTGAAAGGATCTCATTGAGGAGATATACCCGATTGAGTCAATTTGCAGTGCTACAAGGAAGAGTGTAGTTTTGATGAGATGAAGAGATTTTGAGAGTTTTGTGACTTGTAATGATCATATGCTCTTTTTTTTGGAAAAATCAGACTTCTCAACCATCATGTGTATGTTTCTCTTTTTTATTGTCTTGCATGCCATGATAAGGGATCAAGCTGGTTGAATGTAGCTCAGAGAAATTATGTGTTTGGGTACAAAAGAGGACCATTCCTAGTGTAAATGTACATATCAAGACACGTTGAAGCAATTTTTTTGGTCACACGAGATACAAAATGAAAGTTGCACCACTTTGCAACTTTACATTGCTCGCATTTGGCACTTTTTCCATCAAGTAAAACCTAGACACCATAGGAAAATGACTTCGATATAACAAAAACTGAGAGAAATTATTGTAGAGGGGCCCAACATGATCCGATAGGATCAAATAAGAAGTTTCTAAGTGTCATGATATCCAAGTAATAGCATACTGAAGTTTGTAGGCATTTTGCACTTTGGACCCTTAAGGGATTGATCTAGTTGAACGTAGCTCAGAGCGATTTTGCATGTGTGGGTGTGAAAGAGGAATATTTCTAGTGTAAAAATACTTATTCAGATGCATTGGAGTGGTTTGTTTGGTCACACGAGATGCACAACAAAAGTTGCACCACTTTGCAACTTTCAACCACTTGCATTTGACAACCTTTTCCCCAAGTGAAAATTTGCCACAACGAGTAAATGCCTTTGAAATAGAAAAAACTGAGAGGTTATTGTAGAGGATCACAACTTGATCTCATAGGATTACATGAGGATTTTCAAAGCATCACGGTGGGTGCTGCCACAATAGTGGTTTACACTTTTTGGGAGATCCTAATTTTTGTTGAAATCATAAATTTTTAGAAAATATAATGATTTAAGCCTTGAAAAGTTCCATTTAAAGGATTCAAATTGAAGAGGGTTTGATCAAACCATATTATACCAAGCCCCCTTGGATAGAACCCCACTATTTTTAAACCATACCTATTACAGAGTCTCATTTACACCTATCAAAATGTTGATAAAAAACTACTTTTGATTTACCTTTTGGGGGATCAAATGAATTCATTTTAATTTTTTTTTGCAAGTATGTATTCCTTATTATAAGCTTCCAAAAAAGTATATTTTTAATTAAATTAAATTTGATTATTATATTTATTTTTTATTTCTTGTGAATGTAGGTTTTTCACTAAAAACAAAGCCCTTTGTTCAACACATGTGGAAAAATAGTAGATTATCAAAATTAAATTTTGAAAAATATGTTCAAGCTAGGTATTGATGTCTTTGATCTATTAAAAGAAAACAATTGAATTTTGATACATAGAGAAAAAATTATGTTGTATACAGTCTTTTTATGTGTGAATTGTAATTGGTTTGACTTTGAAACTTGATTCAGAAAAAAATATTTAATAAAACACTATGAAACCAAATGAACTGGTTAGATATCATAGTTACAAATCTAAATTCGAAAAAAATAGAATTTTATCCTTCATACAAATTTTTTTATGTTGTATACGGTGACCATCACTCTTTAAAAATGTTGTTTACTAAGGAAACTAGTTTTTGAAGGAGATGAAAAAAAAAGTGCAATCTGATTCCAAAAATTTTGAAAAAAATATATTTAGAATCTATAGACAAAACTTCACAAATCATTAGTTTGCATCATCTTCAAATTCCTCATGGTTTAGCCACTATAAGAGCCTAAAAGTGAAGATTTAGTTAAGGGTATGTGCAGGATCATCATGGAAAAAATAGGCCCTTAAGTGGCAATGAAAACTCAAAAAAATCAAAGTTAGCCAGCTTGACGTAAAAATTTAAATAAGTTATCTATATTATTTCAAAAACATTTAAAAATAGAATCTATAGCAAATTGAATTTAGTCTCGAAACTACTAGACCTTTATTTTATTTTTTAAATTCTATTTGGTCAAAATTTGAAATTTCAATGTAGTAGTACTGAAATTTCAAGGTAAAAATAAGAAGTAGGTGTCTGTCTGACCACCCTAACCATAATAAAATGATAATATTTTTTTATAATATTTTAGATATAAGTAGAAGACTCATGTCCCAATGTGATGCATATTTTTTAATAATTTTTTTCCAAATAAATAATTAATTATAAATTTTTTATTACAACTTTTTAAAATATAAAAGTTTGTCTGTCTAACCACCTTAACTTGGTCAAAACTTCATGAAATTATTTTTTTATTTTTTTAATACTATAGTATGTGAAGCATATAATGTGACACATGTTTTGGATTCAAAAAATTTGATACTGTTTGAAAGTTATAGATGTTTTTCAATCAACCTATCAATCAGGACTTTTGTCGTAATTCAAATAGAAAATGAATAATAATTATTTATTAAATTTAAAGTAAAACATAATTTATATGGGTGGAAAGCTGAAAATCTCCTTTAAAAACCCTTTTTATTTCATCAATTTTGGGTAAGAAAAAATCATCAGCCACATGGCTCATCATATCACTTCATATCGCCACTTTTTGGCCCATCATGATCTTGTACATACCCTTAAAAAAAATCACTTCAGTGTCCAATTTTCCCAAAAATTGTAAACCAGTATTGTGGGATCACCTTGGTATTTGAGTAACAACAAACTGAAGTTTGTAGCCATTTTACACTTTGGACCCTCAAGGGATCAATCTGGTTGAATGTAGCTCGAAGTGATTCCTCATGTTTGGGTGTGAAAGAGGACCATGCCTAGCGTTAACATACCTATTCAGACATGTTGGAATAGTCCATTTGGATATGTTGGAACTATGAAATTTTGGCCATTTTATTCACCTTTCATGATTATTAGCCTCCCAAAAAAAAGCAAACAGAAAAATCCTCACATAGCATCCTTTACAAAATCCGGCTTAATTTTTGTTATAAAACCCCATAAAATTCATTTGGCATTAAAACATTGACATATGGAAATATTAGAATAAGTGGATATAGGTCTCATCGATGATAATGTACATATCTTCAATGTATTAGCGAGACATCAGACGGGTCATACCGATAAAATTGTACACTAGGAGAATGCGGGTCTATAATGCTTATCGGCAAAACAAAAGATATTGGTATGATGGTGAAAGATCATATCGAGCTAAGTTACCTTGGGCCGATTGGCGAAAAGCGAAACCTATCAGGGAGACTTTGGTCCTCGGAGAGAGATTTTGAAACACTGCCCGAAGCACTATTGGTCATACCGATGAAGGAAAAGAGGAACCACTCAGTGAGACAAATGATGCGAGGAGAGTTCTGAAGGTCTTATCGAACACTTGGGTCACACCGACGAAAACCAAAGCTTGCCAAGATAAATGATGCGGGGAGACGATGCACATTGTGTCACCAAAGAGAAGGCATATATGAGACATATCATCGCGGGGAGATCTAAGAGACATCACAATGAATATTATTTGGTTGGCAGAACAAATTGCTTAGTCTCAGCGACATAAGTAAATAAAGCGAATATCTTGGTGAGACCAAGTATTTTTGGGGTGAGATAATAAATTGTTGGGTTGATTCATTAAGCTTGAGCGATAGTTGTTTCGGTGAAGGTAGTGGCGATATAAAGAGCGAAAAAGGAGAAACTATCGGGGAGACTTTTAAAGTCGGGGAAACTGCAGGATGTCTTGGCGGATGGGTGACCATTGAATAGGTGGATTGGCCAAAGGTTTGAAATATCTCACCAATATAAACCCTAATGTGACAGCGAGAATTTTGAAAAAATCTGCAGCATTCATATCTCAGTAAAGCTAATTAATGGCGCCACGAAGCGTATGAGATTTTGCATATCAGGGTATGATCATTTGAAATCGTTGCCTCATAGAATTCAAAGAGATAGAAAGAAAAGGAACTAGTAGAGCAATTAAGGCATTTACCTAGCTTAAGTCTGCAGAAAGTTACAATAAGTTTTTTTTCAGAACTCGTAAAATTCTGAACTATGGAAGGTGCTGTTTTTGGAAAACCAAAGGGAAGAAAACCCAGGGAGGGTAGCCAACCAAAAGGAAAGAAGCAGAAGGCTGAATCACCAACATAAGGTACATAAAGGAAGCTTAATTAGGATCTCATAGATTAGTTACTTGGTTCTAGACCTAGAGCTAGGCGTTCTGCATAACTCAAAGTGGATATTAACAAATTAGATGACAGATGCAAATTTATAGGATATGTTTGGACTCCAATTAAAGGCTATGAGTTATTCATGTTCCACTATCACAGGAGAAATCACTTTGAGCCGGTATGCAATCCATGGAGGCTTAATTTAAGGAAATTGGTGTGCCCTAACATTTTTTTTGATGTAGAACTGATAAAGATGCTAGTTGGACATTATGACCCGAAAGGCAAAGCTATATGTGATTTTTCAGGGAACCCGTTGATACATATATCTGAGAATGCAATTGCTAAGGTTTTCAAGATGGAAGGAATATGCAATGAGAAAATAGTGAGTGAAGAGCTCGACAGTGAATTCAGGAGGATGGAAACCATCTATAAAGGTTGGAGGTTGCCTCTGCATAGAATTAGGTGTCACGGCAAGCTTATTCCAATGGAAGACAATGAGGGGCCACCCTATCATGTCAATCTTTTCCAACCTTACCTCAAATACACTTATTACTCAATGGGACAGGTATTGGGAATGGAGGTACCTGAGCATATGGCATTTGTACCCATGGTAATTGCTGCAGACATTCAGTATCATAATTCAAGATCATTTGACTATGCTACACACATCTCTAAAGAGCTGGATATGGGTTTGATGGCGATAAAAGCTAGCGCTTCAGTTCTTCGTCTCATAAATTATTCACTACTACTCCATTTAGTACTGTACTTCGGACAAGAGTTGGGTTTATGGCCCCAGGAGTTGAGGATTTCACAATTTGACAAAGAAGGTAGGTCATTGCCTGTTCAATTATGGACTACTATTTGGGACAACAGGTTTGCCAATTCAAACTTCCTGCATTTTGAAGAGTTTTTTGTGAAACCCTTGTATAGATTTTTCAACCATCCTTGTGATTTTTCTCTATCCGAAGAAGTGAAAAGGTTTCTTAGGCCTAGAGATTACAATGGACCAATCAACCATAATTGGGGGGATTGGTACTGTTTAGAGAATGCCACAATGATCAGGGTTTATGGCTTTGAAGATGCACCTTTCATTTTGCCTAGAACTGTCTCAGATATAATTGCCTACTTAGAAATTGTTAGACAAATGGATTATTCCCGTGTTATGAACTTAAGTTCATATGGGAAACAAGCCTTTATGCCCAACACATTGTGTTTTAGTGATTTCACTGTATTAGCCAAAGAAGGTTATGATTTGATTTTGGATAAATTGTTGCACTATAACATGAGAAGAGCACCAGTTAGAAAGAACTTTGATCCTGAGGGGTATATTCACTCTGCCAAACAAAAAATAAATTTCGGAGGGTACCATCATGTGCCCTATAAATCTGATGATATAATCAGAAACCTAGAGGCAGAGGAGGCAGAAATTATGATTGAAAAAAATAATCAGGAGCTGATGGATGTTGAATTGTTATCCTCCATTAAAGGGATATCGGAAACAGGCATGCCACAAAGTTCATCTGAGAAAGTTTCGAGAATGAGGACTCAAGACTATACATATGTTGCCAGGGATAATAATGTTGATGAAACCATGGATGTAGATACAAGACATGAAGACTATAGGTCTTTCATATTCGATGATGAATTTATAAGGAGCTCAGAGTTTAAAACATTTTTATATAAGCAAAAAGGGAAAGAGATAAGAGGGCAGGTTGATAATGTTACTCCAGGAAATGAGGATCAACTGTTGAAAAGCCTAAAAGATGAAGTAGATAGGGAAATGATTAACATGACCCCTGAAAAGGGAAGGGAGCTGCTAGAAAGGGTAGGTGTCATGATTTTTCAAGGTTTGGATATGAACTCTGCTTTAGTTTTTGATAGTTTCTTTAAAGACATCAATGCCACTCGTGAGCTAAGTGTAGAAAAGGTGACAGAGGTATACATAGGATCAAGATACAACCCGGATGATGAGACATTGATGATTTGGGCCTTATATCCTCCTCACAAAAGGTCAATTATTATTGATATTGAAAAGGCATTTGGACATGTCATGACCCTAAAGGCTGGGGAAATTGACCATGTGGCAACTACTGATATTGGGATAAACATAGCCAAGTTAAACAAAGCTCAAATCCAAGCATTGATAAGGGAAAGGGAAATGTATAAAATTGGTAATGAAAGGATGTTGAGAGAAAATGAATGCTTAAAACACTTGGTAGGTGCTGTAACAGAGCCAACAAGGATGCTCACCCAAGGTGAGAGTTCACAGAAAAGGGGTCATTGGGAAGGATCAACTGCATATTCTCAAGGGAAAACAGATGCACTTGCTGCAATAATCAAAAGAAGACAAGTCATCCTAATTACTTGGTTTAATAAGCTCTGAGGAAAGCATTCACAATTTGTGGATGCCATAAAGTAACATAGGAGAGTGGACAACAAAATTCAAGAGAAAATTGAGGAATTGGAGTAGAAGGACAATCCTAGTAATGAAGAGATTGAGAATGCCAACTGTATCATAGACAGATACAGGGATTTCTATGAAGAGTTGCAAGGAGATATACAATGATTAATAGAGGTTGCTGAAGATAGGTTGACCAAGTTATATGATGATGAAGGAAAAATAAAAGAAGCAACTACGTGGAAAAGTGAGTGCGAAGCAATACTCCAAGAGATGTTGAAAGCAACCAGTATGGAGGATGTAACATCGGATGAAGCGTGTGAGAAAAATGAGAAAATGATAATGATGGAGATTGTGATCCACAATGCAATTGGGGATGCTGATACTCATGAGCGCTAGGACTATACAGAACATATGTCTGTAGTCCATTTGTGGCTTAACAAGAATTAGTTAAATGAAGAATTCATTAAAAATTTTTATGCTTTAGACTTTTGAAAAGGCACATCCTTTCACAAACTGATGTATAAATATCCGTTATTGGATAATTGTAAGAGAAGAAGATAAGTAGAAGATAGATTTTAAAAAGTAGGAAAATCATTGTAAGTATTTTCAGAATGATATTCAAGGAGACTATGATGTGTGTATAAATTTTGAAGGATCAAATGAATGGAATTTAATGTTGTGGCGCTATTCCAGTATCAATTATTTGTTGAAATTAATTGAAAAATTATCAAGTTGTCTCCAAGGTTGATGTTTCTTTGTTATTTAAATTGACATATCAAGTATATTCTCAGTTTATCAATACACATTTGTTGTATTTGTGTGATGTGATTGGTTGGTTCTTTCAAGCAAAGATTAATTCCTTCAAGTCATTCATAGTAATCTGGAAATTATCATTTGGATCATTAAGAAGAGTTTGATAATTACATCCCTACATGTTTATACAAGTTATAGACTAAATATCATATGCCAAATAATTAGAATCCTTTCCAGATAGAAACCATTCATTTAAAGCTTTCTTTTGACTCCGTTTTACCCAACAAGGCACTGGTCTCCCCTAGTTAGATTACATCAGTTCTATCCATTTCAATTTGACATCTCTTAATTAAGCATATTAATTCATATACCTTGACATTGCATATACAATTCATACCAAATTAGGATCATATCTTTCCACTATTAGATTGCCATTTGTGGATAGTTGGATCAAGTAGGAAACATAAAATCAAAATCTGTGTTGCTCATATAGGTGCACCCGCTTAGGTTTAGCAGAGCCTTAAGAGTAGAGGGTTCTACCATATTAGTTGGCCTTGTCAGTTGACCAAAAACTTTATAAGAGTGTGGCAACCTCTCATGGTTCATTGAGACCCAACAAATTGGCTACTCTGCTGGGGAAAAAACTAGAAGAATTGTCTGGTAGTAGACAACCTTTCCATATAAAGTTATTATAGAAAACCATAAGTAAAGTTTGAAAGAAATCGACTCTGCTGGGTAGGATAACCACAAAATCTTTTCTCACTTTTTGAAAAAGTGGGTGGCGACTCTAAATGAATAAAAACATTGAAACTGATACAATAAGATACAAGTCAGAAAGGAATCAACATAGAGTTCAGACCATCACAGTCTCTCACAACATGCAAGGAAGGAGATCTTTGTACAAGGAGGGGGACGGTCCTAATAATAAAGGAAAGTCAAATCACAAAAATAATCAAAGCAAGAAAGTGTTTGACGAATTGGACACAACAACAAAAAAAAAAGAATCAATGTTGTTACTGGAAACACACAATTCATATGATACACTTGCAAACCAAGAGAGCCCATCTAGAGAACTCCATACTCCTGAAGGGAGGAGAAATCCCTCCCATCTAGAGGACATTGCAAAACCTGATGAGCACATGACTGAATTCGAAGCTAGAAAAAGGAGAGAATATGAAGATGAACAAAGAGCAATACTCTATGAGGGAGAACTTGAGTATGAGACATTCGAAGAAAACCATGAATTTATGACACGAGATGAAGAAGATACACAATGGGAACAAATGAAGCAAAATGCAAAAAGACTAAGGATAAAGTATGAACAACAACTTCAAGCAATGGAGGAATTGAGAAACATGAAGTTACATAAGGCTCAAAACAAAACATCAGTAATTGAATCACCCAAATACACACCCCCCCATAAGAGCAATAATATGAACCCACCAAGTTCCCCTCAGACCCACTAAAATCAACCTAGAAACCAATATAGGAACACTAATGCTCCACCACAACACCGAAATAAACAACAATTCACTCTACCAACCCCAACATTTTCAAAATCACCCCCCACAATGCACAACTATGATTAGACAATTTGATCTTGTCGGGTTTCAAATCTATCCTTACCCCTTAGATAACAATTGGAGGAACTTAGTCCCTAAATTTACAAGAAATAATGTAGTCACAGCTGAAGAACATCTGAGAAATTTTAAAGCAGTCATTCAGGACTTAGACATGCAGTATGAGGATGTACAAATGAGATTATTCATGATGTAATTAGTTGAGGATGCCAGAGACTGGTTTAATAGTCTACCAACAACGTCCATTTATTCCATTCAAGTATTTCATGACCAGTTCCTTCAACAATATGGAAATCAGTGTGCATCAGACTATGCATTACATGAGTTAGTGACAATTCAAAAACATCAGAATGAGTCAGCCTTTGATTTTAACCAAAGGTTTGTTAAATTACACAATAAAATACCTTAGGCATCCAAGTTGGCTGACCCTTCTACCTTAAGTATTTATTTGAAGGCCTTTGACCCCAAGACAGGGTACAAATTCAGGAATAGGGGTCCTAGAACTCTGGCCAAGGCCCAAAGGATAGCCTTAACTATTGAGAATAACATAAAAGCTGTAGGGATGTTTTCTAAAAGGGAAAACCCTAGGGTTCCCCAATATGTTCCCCCAAACAGATAGGAGAACACATATAGAAATGAAAGACCCAGGCTGCATGACATGCCTTACAGTACCAACTAGAAAGATGGGAAACTAGTGAATGAGAGACCTAGAAATAAAGAGACACCCGATCCATTAAAAAGAAAAGGGGCATACATGGTAGACAAAAGTCCTTGGTGTTCAGTCTGTTATGCACCACATTCCCTTGAAAATTGTATAATAGCTTAGTCAATACCAGAGGAAGATACACAAGAAAATGATGGTGGTGAAGACCAGAATGTATATTTAACTTCCCACACTCTTAACCCTTTGGAGCAGGAATATGCATCTTCAGAAGAGGAAGGATATGAATACAATGTGGACCACCAAAAATACAATGTTCACATGGTAGAGCAACATGTTTTTTCTGACCATGAGGAAAATGAAAGTGATCAAGACCCCCCTATTGCATCAAGTCAGACTAATAGATGTAATATAAGAAGACCTAGTGAAGAGGAGATTAAAAGATTGACGATTGCAGAAGTGGAGGATGCCAGAAGCAAATATCATTTGAGAAACAAAACAATAAATAAAGATGAAGGTGTCCCAAGGGGGATATTCATAAAAAATAAAAAGGCATCAGATGAGACATCAAAAGGGACTAGTAATAAACAATCAAACAATAGAGAACAAAAAGGATCCCCTAAGGAGGGAAGCAAGAAACCTCCCATTGAAAAACAAAAGCCAGATCAAACATCAAAACTAGAGAAAGAAGAAAACAAAGGAGAATGCACTGAACCTAAAAGGGCAATCAAAGCTGAAGGTACATCTTTTGATTTTATACAAGCTCTCTCTCAATTGAAAATGTTTGTGCCCTTAATTGAAATGATGAAAATCAAAGAATATAGGGAAAGTACCATACAAGTAATTTCTAATGGAAATCAAAGCCCTGGGAACAAAGAGGTCTTAAAGATAAATAATAAAAAGAAGGAGGTAAAAATCCCAGAGGCTTTCCTGATGAACACACCACAAATTGACCCATTTTTTACCACTTTACTCATAAGAGGCAAACTAGTAAGAAATTACATGATAGACTCGAGTGCTTCCATGAATATCATGCCAGTAGGGGTAATGAAGTAGCTTGGTTTATGGATAGATGTGGAGGGAGGTAAATGTTACGCTATGGATAGCAGGTATGTCCCAGTTGTGGGAATCATGAAAAATGTGGAAGTCAGGTTGGCAACTTACCCACAAGCCTCTTACATTATTGACATAACTGTGATTGACACACCACCCCAGTTTGGGATGCTTCTATCAAGACAATGGACTGCTGCAGTAGGAGGAAATGTACAGTTTGACTTGTCATATGCCAACATACCAGTAAATGGGGAAGAGGTAAAATTGTATAGAGAGCCTAGAGTGAACCAAATTGTTGAATATGCTCCTCAAGAACCACTAAATTATTTCTATGATGTTGATCTGGGAAGGTTTAGAGCAGAACTATCTCAGCCCGAGTTGGAAAGAAAAGATCCAATTGATCAGAATATCTCTGAAAATCAACAAGGAATATGGAAAATGTATTTTGATGGAGCTTGCAGCCAGGAGGGTAATGGAGCTGGTATAGTTTTTATATCTCCTGATGGTTCAACTTATAAATATTCATTTCTGTTAGCATTTGAATGTAGAAACAATATAGCGGAATATGAAGCTTTGTTGACTAGTCTAAATTTATCTGTTAAACACAAGATCAAAATCTCAACAGTTTTAGGAGATTTGGACCTAGTTGTATCTCAGATCAGATCAAAATATGTAGCAAGAAATAAAAGACTGAAACAATACAGAAATGCAGTATGGGATACAATTGAACTATTTGATGCTTTTTCCATTGATTGGGTAGACAGATCAAAGAACATAATGGCAGATTTTTTGGAAAATGTAGCATTAAAACAAGATGATATTACATTACCAGGAGTTTCCCAAGTAGAATTCAAAACAAGACCTGCAGTACTTGACAACATATATAGTCGACAAGTTTTCAATGATGACACTAACCTTTTGAAATTCCTTCAGTGTATAGACTAGTACGAGGCTCAAGAAATTGATTTCAATGCGTTTGTAGAAGAAATAAATGGAGAAGAGATAGTGTTTGGAAAGAAGGTCCTGCAACTCAAAACTAATAAACTGCCCAAGGGGTTGGTAGCTTTGGAAAGAGTATACAATGGAAGTGATTGATCCCTTATGAAACAAACCCCAATCAGAGGGGAAGATATTGAAGAAATAAATTTGGGGACCGAACTATCACCAAGGAAGGTATACATTGGAAAAAAGATAAGCCCTACTGTTCGAAGGATGTTGATTTCATTGTTAAGGAAATATAAACATGTATTCGCATGGTCTTCTGAAGACCTCAAGGCATATAAGGAGGATTTATTTCAGCATGAAATTCCACTAAAAGCAAACGCAAAACCTTTTAGATAGAAACAAAGGCGCAATAACCCCACTCTGGAACGAAAAATGCAAGAAGAATTGACCAAACTCAAAGATGGAGGTATTATCAAACCTGTGAGGCACTCAACATGGGTATCTAACCTTGTTCCTATTAGAAAGAAAAATGGAGATATAAGACTGTGTAGATTTCAGAAATTTAAATGTAGCATCTCTTAAAGATAACTACCCACTGCCTAACATGGAAGCCATTTTGCATAAGGTAACTGGATGCGAATTGCTGTCTATAATGGATGGTTTTTCTAGTTATAACTAGGTTAAGGTCAAGGAGTGTGAGTAGTATAAAACAACTTTCACAACCCCATGGGGAACTTATGTATATGTGAGAATGCCTTTTGGTCTCACCAATGCAGGAGTAACATTTCAAAGGGCTATGGACTTAGCATTTGCTGATTTGATCAATGTTATAATGGTGGTGTATCAAGATGACCTCACAGCTTACTCAAAAGAGGGTGAAGATCATATAGGGCACCTTGAAAAAATACTCATTAAATATTTAGAATATGGCATCAGTTCGAACCCTAAGAAGTGTCATTTTGTTGTTACAGAGGGGAATCTCCTAGGACACATTGTATCGAGAGAGGGAGTTAGGATAGATCCTGAGAGAGTTGAGGCTATAGATAAAGTTCCTATCCCTAAAAATGTGAAAGCCATCCAGTCTTTCTTTGGGTAGATTAACTTGTTAGGAGGTTTGTATCTAACTTTGCTGAGATTGTCAAACCCATATAAAAAATGTTAAAAAAGGGACAAAAGATTGAATGGACCTCAGAAGCATTAGAAGCCTTTGTATCCATTAAAAGAACCATTAAAGAAGCCCCTATCCTCAAGTCTCCTGATTTCATGAAACCTTTTCAGATATTTTCATTTGCTTCCCTACATACAATAACTGTTGTCATGTTACAAAAAAATGAGGATGGTCATGAGCAACCTGTATCTTTCTTTAGAAAATCTTTACAGGGGTCAGAATTGAAGTATGACAATGGAAAAACAAGCCTTTGCATTAGTAAAGGCTACAAAAGCTTTCAGGCCATATCTTGTTGGAGCCAAAGTAATTGCATATGTCCCTCACATGGCAGTCAAAGACATCTTGACACAATCAGAAGTGACAGGGAAAAGGTGAAAGTGGATCAACAAAATTCAGGAATTTGATATGGAAATACAGATTACTAAATTGGTAAGAGGCCAAGGATTGGCCAAATTGATGGCAGAGACAAACATTGAGGCAAACGAAGTCTGCAATATACAAGGAGAAGAAAATGCAATTGCAAGTATTGAACATAAACCCTAGTATACAGACATCATGTATTACCTTAGAAACACAAGATGCCCAGAAGGACTCAGTGATAACCAAAAAAGAACTTTAAAACTTCAGGCTTCAAAATATGTATTTATAGAAGGAGATCTATTCTGGAAAAATAGAGATGGAATGCTGTTGTTATGTTTGGATGAATCATAGGCTGATCATGTTCTAAAAGAAATGCATGAAGGGGTTTGTGGAGGACATTATTCAGCAAAGACAACTGCACATAAAATCCTCAGGGCAGGTTATTATTGGCCAAAAGTCTTCAATGATTCATTTTCATATGTCAAGATGTGTGAGGCATGCCAAAAATTCTCAGGGAAAATGAAGTATGAGGGAGCTTTACCACTTAGACATATGCAGATTGAAGCCCCTTTTCACCAATGGGGGATTGATTTCATTGGAGAAATACAAGAGAAGTCAAGTGGAGGACATAGGTGGATACTAGTAGCCACTGATTATTTTACCAAATGGGTAGAGGCAATCCCAACCAAGCAGGCAACGAGTAAAGTTGTGATCAATTTTCTGATGGATAACATTATTACTAGGTTCGGTACACCATTGAGAGTGATTACAGATAATTGCATGTGTTTCAGGTCCAATGAGTTCAAGGATTTTTGCAAGACATATGGTATCATTGTTTCTTACTTTGCCCCATATCATCCACAAGCTAATGGTCAGGCAAAATTTAGCAACAAAAATCTTTTAAAAATTATAAAAAGGATGCTAGGTAACAACAAAAAAAGCTTGGGATTCAAAGTTAAGATTGGTTGTATGGGCAGATAGAATTACCATCAAAAAGGCAATTGGGAAGTCCCCATATGAATTAGTCTATGGAATACAAGCTAGGATGCCTCTACAAAATTTACTGCCAGTGTACATATTTATCCTTCAAGAGGATATAGATATTCCTAAACCAATGGAGGAGAGAATGGAACAACTTGCAGAACTTGATGAAATAAGGAGAATAGCTCAAAACCAGAACATGAAACTGCAAGCACAAATGAAATATTTGTTCGACAAAAAGGCAAAAAAACAAAAGAATTGTGAAAGATGATTTGGTGTTGATGTGGAATGCCAAGTGCCAAGAGAAGGGAAAACATCAAAAATTTGAAGCACTATGGTTAGGGCCTTTTGTCATTATTGGCAAGCAAGGAGAGGATTCATACTATTTACAAAATATGAGTGGTGAGGAACAGGAGTTGCTTGTACATGGGCAATTTCTAAAAAACTTTTTCTCATGAAAGTCACGGAGGATCAGAGGTTGCTAGTGCATGGACAACTTTTGAGAATTCTCTCATAAAAACTTTCCATGCATGGTAGTATAGGAAGTAAAGGATACCAGAAATTGCTAGTACATGGACAATCCTATAAATCCTTGTTTGATTTTTCCATGTGCAGTAGTTCAGGATCATCTTTCCTCCCCACTGGCTCTTATCCATAACATTTGGTCTACTCACCCAGAAATCTGGATCCTTGTAATGATCTCACAATCATTCATCCCCAGACGAAGCCACTATTGGAACTGTGAAATTTTGGCCATTTTATTCACCCTTCATGATTATTAGCCTCCCACAAAAATGCAAATAGAAAAATCCTCACATAGCATCCTTTACAAAATCCGGCTTAATTTTTGTTATAAAACCCCATAAAATTCATTTGGCATTAAAACATTGACATATGGAAATATCGACATAAGTGGATACAGGTCTCATCGATGATAATGTACATATCTTCAACGTATTGACGAGACATCAGATAGGTCATACTGATAAAAGTGTACACTAGGAGAATGCGGGTCTATAACGCTTATCGAAAAAACAAAAGATATCGGTATGACGGTGAAAGATCATATCGAGCTAAGTTACCTTGGGCCGATTGGCGAAAAGTGAAACCTATCAAGGAGACTTTCGTCCTCAGAGAGAGATTTCAAAACACTGCCCAAAGTGCTATCGGTCTTACCGATGAAGCAAAAGAGGAACCACTCGGTGCGACAAATGATGGGGGGAGATTTCTGAAGGTCTTACCGACCCCTTGGGTCACACCGATGAAAACAAAAGCTTGCCAAGATAAATGATGTGGGGAGACGATGTGCATTATTTCACTGAAGAGAAGGCGTATTGTAGAGACATATCATCGTGGGGAGATCTGAGAGACATCACAATGAATATTATTTGGTCGGCAAAACAAATTGCTTAGTCTTGATGACATAAGTAAATAAATTGAATATCTCGGCGAGACCAAGTATTTTCGGGGTGAGATAAGAAACTGTTGGGTTGATTCATTAAGCCTGAGCGATAGTTGTTTCGGTGAAGGTAGCACCGATATAAAGAGCGAAAAAGGAGAAACTATCAGGGAGACTTTTAAAGTCGGGGAAAGTGCGGGACCTCTTGGCAGATGGGTGAACATTGAATAGGCGGATCGGCCAAAGGTTTGAAATATCTCACCGATATAAACCCTGATGTGACAGCGAGAATTTAAAAAAAAACTGCAGCATTCATATATCAGTAAAGATAAATAATGGCGCCACGAAGCGTAGGAGATTTTGCATATCAGGGTATGATCATTTGAAATCATTGCCTCATGGAATTCAAAGTGATAGAAAGCAAAGGAAACAACAGGGAAATTAAGGCATTTACCTGGCTTAAGTTTGCAGAAAGTTACAGTAAGTTTTTTTTTAGAAATCGTAAAATTATGAACTATGGAAGGCGTTGTTTCAGGAAATCCAAAGGGAAGTAAACCCGGGGAGGGTAGCCAACCAAAAGGAAAGAAGCAGAAGACTGAATCACCAACGGAAGGTACATAAAGGAAGCTTAATCAGGATCTCATAGATCAATTACCTGGTTCTGGACCTAGAGCTAGCCATTCTGCATAGCTCAAAGCGGATATTAACAAATTAGATGACAGATGCAAATTTATAGGAGATGTTTGGACTCCAATTAGGGGCTATGAGTTATTCATGTACCACTATCACAGGAGAAATCGCTTTGAGCCGGTATGCAATCCATGGAGGCTTAATTTAGGGAAATTGGTGTGCCCTAACATTTTTTTTGATGTAGAACTGATAAAGATGCTAGCTGGACATTATGACCCGAAAGGCAGAGCTATATGTGATTTGTTAGGGAACCTGTTGATACATCTATTTGAGAATGCAATTGCTAAGGTTTTCAGGATGGAGGGAATATGCAATGAGAAAATAGTGAGCGAAGAGCTCGACAGTGAATTCAGGAGGATGGACACCATCTATAAAGGGTGGAGTTTGCCTTTGCACAGAATTAGGTGTCACGACAAGCCTATTCCAATGGAAGAAAATGAGGGGCCACCCTATCATGTCGATCTTTTTGAACCTTACCTCAAATACACTTATTACTCGGTGGGACAGGTATTGGGAATGGAGGTACCTAAGCATATGGTAGTTGTACCCATGGTAATTGCTGCAGACATTCAGTATCATAATTCAAGATCATTTGACTATGCTACACACATCTCTAAAGAGCTGGATATGGGTTTGATGGCGATAAAAGCTAGCGCTTCAGTTCTTCGTCTCATAAATTATTCACTACTACTCCATTTAGTACTGTACTTCGGACAAGAGTTGGGTTTATGGCCCCAGGAGTTGAGGATTTCACAATTTGACAAAGAAGGTAGGTCATTGCCTGTTCAATTATGGACTACTATTTGGGACAACAGGTTTGCCAATTCAAACTTCCTGCATTTTGAAGAGTTTTTTGTGAAACCCTTGTATAGATTTTTCAACCATCCTTGTGATTTTTCTCTATCCGAAGAAGTGAAAAGGTTTCTTAGGCCTAGAGATTACAATGGACCAATCAACCATAATTGGGGGGATTGGTACTGTTTAGAGAATGCCACAATGATCAGGGTTTATGGCTTTGAAGATGCACCTTTCATTTTGCCTAGAACTGTCTCAGATATAATTGCCTACTTAGAAATTGTTAGACAAATGGATTATTCCCGTGTTATGAACTTAAGTTCATATGGGAAACAAGCCTTTATGCCCAACACATTGTGTTTTAGTGATTTCACTGTATTAGCCAAAGAAGGTTATGATTTGATTTTGGATAAATTGTTGCACTATAACATGAGAAGAGCACCAGTTAGAAAGAACTTTGATCCTGAGGGGTATATTCACTCTGCCAAACAAAAAATAAATTTCGGAGGGTACCATCATGTGCCCTATAAATCTGATGATATAATCAGAAACCTAGAGGCAGAGGAGGCAGAAATTATGATTGAAAAAAATAATCAGGAGCTGATGGATGTTGAATTGTTATCCTCCATTAAAGGGATATCGGAAACAGGCATGCCACAAAGTTCATCTGAGAAAGTTTCGAGAATGAGGACTCAAGACTATACATATGTTGCCAGGGATAATAATGTTGATGAAACCATGGATGTAGATACAAGACATGAAGACTATAGGTCTTTCATATTCGATGATGAATTTATAAGGAGCTCAGAGTTTAAAACATTTTTATATAAGCAAAAAGGGAAAGAGATAAGAGGGCAGGTTGATAATGTTACTCCAGGAAATGAGGATCAACTGTTGAAAAGCCTAAAAGATGAAGTAGATAGGGAAATGATTAACATGACCCCTGAAAAGGGAAGGGAGCTGCTAGAAAGGGTAGGTGTCATGATTTTTCAAGGTTTGGATATGAACTCTGCTTTAGTTTTTGATAGTTTCTTTAAAGACATCAATGCCACTCGTGAGCTAAGTGTAGAAAAGGTGACAGAGGTATACATAGGATCAAGATACAACCCGGATGATGAGACATTGATGATTTGGGCCTTATATCCTCCTCACAAAAGGTCAATTATTATTGATATTGAAAAGGCATTTGGACATGTCATGACCCTAAAGGCTGGGGAAATTGACCATGTGGCAACTACTGATATTGGGATAAACATAGCCAAGTTAAACAAAGCTCAAATCCAAGCATTGATAAGGGAAAGGGAAATGTATAAAATTGGTAATGAAAGGATGTTGAGAGAAAATGAATGCTTAAAACACTTGGTAGGTGCTGTAACAGAGCCAACAAGGATGCTCACCCAAGGTGAGAGTTCACAGAAAAGGGGTCATTGGGAAGGATCAACTGCATATTCTCAAGGGAAAACAGATGCACTTGCTGCAATAATCAAAAGAAGACAAGTCATCCTAATTACTTGGTTTAATAAGCTCTGAGGAAAGCATTCACAATTTGTGGATGCCATAAAGTAACATAGGAGAGTGGACAACAAAATTCAAGAGAAAATTGAGGAATTGGAGTAGAAGGACAATCCTAGTAATGAAGAGATTGAGAATGCCAACTGTATCATAGACAGATACAGGGATTTCTATGAAGAGTTGCAAGGAGATATACAATGATTAATAGAGGTTGCTGAAGATAGGTTGACCAAGTTATATGATGATGAAGGAAAAATAAAAGAAGCAACTACGTGGAAAAGTGAGTGCGAAGCAATACTCCAAGAGATGTTGAAAGCAACCAGTATGGAGGATGTAACATCGGATGAAGCGTGTGAGAAAAATGAGAAAATGATAATGATGGAGATTGTGATCCACAATGCAATTGGGGATGCTGATACTCATGAGCGCTAGGACTATACAGAACATATGTCTGTAGTCCATTTGTGGCTTAACAAGAATTAGTTAAATGAAGAATTCATTAAAAATTTTTATGCTTTAGACTTTTGAAAAGGCACATCCTTTCACAAACTGATGTATAAATATCCGTTATTGGATAATTGTAAGAGAAGAAGATAAGTAGAAGATAGATTTTAAAAAGTAGGAAAATCATTGTAAGTATTTTCAGAATGATATTCAAGGAGACTATGATGTGTGTATAAATTTTGAAGGATCAAATGAATGGAATTTAATGTTGTGGCGCTATTCCAGTATCAATTATTTGTTGAAATTAATTGAAAAATTATCAAGTTGTCTCCAAGGTTGATGTTTCTTTGTTATTTAAATTGACATATCAAGTATATTCTCAGTTTATCAATACACATTTGTTGTATTTGTGTGATGTGATTGGTTGGTTCTTTCAAGCAAAGATTAATTCCTTCAAGTCATTCATAGTAATCTGGAAATTATCATTTGGATCATTAAGAAGAGTTTGATAATTACATCCCTACATGTTTATACAAGTTATAGACTAAATATCATATGCCAAATAATTAGAATCCTTTCCAGATAGAAACCATTCATTTAAAGCTTTCTTTTGACTCCGTTTTACCCAACAAGGCACTGGTCTCCCCTAGTTAGATTACATCAGTTCTATCCATTTCAATTTGACATCTCTTAATTAAGCATATTAATTCATATACCTTGACATTGCATATACAATTCATACCAAATTAGGATCATATCTTTCCACTATTAGATTGCCATTTGTGGATAGTTGGATCAAGTAGGAAACATAAAATCAAAATCTGTGTTGCTCATATAGGTGCACCCGCTTAGGTTTAGCAGAGCCTTAAGAGTAGAGGGTTCTACCATATTAGTTGGCCTTGTCAGTTGACCAAAAACTTTATAAGAGTGTGGCAACCTCTCATGGTTCATTGAGACCCAACAAATTGGCTACTCTGCTGGGGAAAAAACTAGAAGAATTGTCTGGTAGTAGACAACCTTTCCATATAAAGTTATTATAGAAAACCATAAGTAAAGTTTGAAAGAAATCGACTCTGCTGGGTAGGATAACCACAAAATCTTTTCTCACTTTTTGAAAAAGTGGGTGGCGACTCTAAATGAATAAAAACATTGAAACTGATACAATAAGATACAAGTCAGAAAGGAATCAACATAGAGTTCAGACCATCACAGTCTCTCACAACATGCAAGGAAGGAGATCTTTGTACAAGGAGGGGGACGGTCCTAATAATAAAGGAAAGTCAAATCACAAAAATAATCAAAGCAAGAAAGTGTTTGACGAATTGGACACAACAACAAAAAAAAAAGAATCAATGTTGTTACTGGAAACACACAATTCATATGATACACTTGCAAACCAAGAGAGCCCATCTAGAGAACTCCATACTCCTGAAGGGAGGAGAAATCCCTCCCATCTAGAGGACATTGCAAAACCTGATGAGCACATGACTGAATTCGAAGCTAGAAAAAGGAGAGAATATGAAGATGAACAAAGAGCAATACTCTATGAGGGAGAACTTGAGTATGAGACATTCGAAGAAAACCATGAATTTATGACACGAGATGAAGAAGATACACAATGGGAACAAATGAAGCAAAATGCAAAAAGACTAAGGATAAAGTATGAACAACAACTTCAAGCAATGGAGGAATTGAGAAACATGAAGTTACATAAGGCTCAAAACAAAACATCAGTAATTGAATCACCCAAATACACACCCCCCCATAAGAGCAATAATATGAACCCACCAAGTTCCCCTCAGACCCACTAAAATCAACCTAGAAACCAATATAGGAACACTAATGCTCCACCACAACACCGAAATAAACAACAATTCACTCTACCAACCCCAACATTTTCAAAATCACCCCCCACAATGCACAACTATGATTAGACAATTTGATCTTGTCGGGTTTCAAATCTATCCTTACCCCTTAGATAACAATTGGAGGAACTTAGTCCCTAAATTTACAAGAAATAATGTAGTCACAGCTGAAGAACATCTGAGAAATTTTAAAGCAGTCATTCAGGACTTAGACATGCAGTATGAGGATGTACAAATGAGATTATTCATGATGTAATTAGTTGAGGATGCCAGAGACTGGTTTAATAGTCTACCAACAACGTCCATTTATTCCATTCAAGTATTTCATGACCAGTTCCTTCAACAATATGGAAATCAGTGTGCATCAGACTATGCATTACATGAGTTAGTGACAATTCAAAAACATCAGAATGAGTCAGCCTTTGATTTTAACCAAAGGTTTGTTAAATTACACAATAAAATACCTTAGGCATCCAAGTTGGCTGACCCTTCTACCTTAAGTATTTATTTGAAGGCCTTTGACCCCAAGACAGGGTACAAATTCAGGAATAGGGGTCCTAGAACTCTGGCCAAGGCCCAAAGGATAGCCTTAACTATTGAGAATAACATAAAAGCTGTAGGGATGTTTTCTAAAAGGGAAAACCCTAGGGTTCCCCAATATGTTCCCCCAAACAGATAGGAGAACACATATAGAAATGAAAGACCCAGGCTGCATGACATGCCTTACAGTACCAACTAGAAAGATGGGAAACTAGTGAATGAGAGACCTAGAAATAAAGAGACACCCGATCCATTAAAAAGAAAAGGGGCATACATGGTAGACAAAAGTCCTTGGTGTTCAGTCTGTTATGCACCACATTCCCTTGAAAATTGTATAATAGCTTAGTCAATACCAGAGGAAGATACACAAGAAAATGATGGTGGTGAAGACCAGAATGTATATTTAACTTCCCACACTCTTAACCCTTTGGAGCAGGAATATGCATCTTCAGAAGAGGAAGGATATGAATACAATGTGGACCACCAAAAATACAATGTTCACATGGTAGAGCAACATGTTTTTTCTGACCATGAGGAAAATGAAAGTGATCAAGACCCCCCTATTGCATCAAGTCAGACTAATAGATGTAATATAAGAAGACCTAGTGAAGAGGAGATTAAAAGATTGACGATTGCAGAAGTGGAGGATGCCAGAAGCAAATATCATTTGAGAAACAAAACAATAAATAAAGATGAAGGTGTCCCAAGGGGGATATTCATAAAAAATAAAAAGGCATCAGATGAGACATCAAAAGGGACTAGTAATAAACAATCAAACAATAGAGAACAAAAAGGATCCCCTAAGGAGGGAAGCAAGAAACCTCCCATTGAAAAACAAAAGCCAGATCAAACATCAAAACTAGAGAAAGAAGAAAACAAAGGAGAATGCACTGAACCTAAAAGGGCAATCAAAGCTGAAGGTACATCTTTTGATTTTATACAAGCTCTCTCTCAATTGAAAATGTTTGTGCCCTTAATTGAAATGATGAAAATCAAAGAATATAGGGAAAGTACCATACAAGTAATTTCTAATGGAAATCAAAGCCCTGGGAACAAAGAGGTCTTAAAGATAAATAATAAAAAGAAGGAGGTAAAAATCCCAGAGGCTTTCCTGATGAACACACCACAAATTGACCCATTTTTTACCACTTTACTCATAAGAGGCAAACTAGTAAGAAATTACATGATAGACTCGAGTGCTTCCATGAATATCATGCCAGTAGGGGTAATGAAGTAGCTTGGTTTATGGATAGATGTGGAGGGAGGTAAATGTTACGCTATGGATAGCAGGTATGTCCCAGTTGTGGGAATCATGAAAAATGTGGAAGTCAGGTTGGCAACTTACCCACAAGCCTCTTACATTATTGACATAACTGTGATTGACACACCACCCCAGTTTGGGATGCTTCTATCAAGACAATGGACTGCTGCAGTAGGAGGAAATGTACAGTTTGACTTGTCATATGCCAACATACCAGTAAATGGGGAAGAGGTAAAATTGTATAGAGAGCCTAGAGTGAACCAAATTGTTGAATATGCTCCTCAAGAACCACTAAATTATTTCTATGATGTTGATCTGGGAAGGTTTAGAGCAGAACTATCTCAGCCCGAGTTGGAAAGAAAAGATCCAATTGATCAGAATATCTCTGAAAATCAACAAGGAATATGGAAAATGTATTTTGATGGAGCTTGCAGCCAGGAGGGTAATGGAGCTGGTATAGTTTTTATATCTCCTGATGGTTCAACTTATAAATATTCATTTCTGTTAGCATTTGAATGTAGAAACAATATAGCGGAATATGAAGCTTTGTTGACTAGTCTAAATTTATCTGTTAAACACAAGATCAAAATCTCAACAGTTTTAGGAGATTTGGACCTAGTTGTATCTCAGATCAGATCAAAATATGTAGCAAGAAATAAAAGACTGAAACAATACAGAAATGCAGTATGGGATACAATTGAACTATTTGATGCTTTTTCCATTGATTGGGTAGACAGATCAAAGAACATAATGGCAGATTTTTTGGAAAATGTAGCATTAAAACAAGATGATATTACATTACCAGGAGTTTCCCAAGTAGAATTCAAAACAAGACCTGCAGTACTTGACAACATATATAGTCGACAAGTTTTCAATGATGACACTAACCTTTTGAAATTCCTTCAGTGTATAGACTAGTACGAGGCTCAAGAAATTGATTTCAATGCGTTTGTAGAAGAAATAAATGGAGAAGAGATAGTGTTTGGAAAGAAGGTCCTGCAACTCAAAACTAATAAACTGCCCAAGGGGTTGGTAGCTTTGGAAAGAGTATACAATGGAAGTGATTGATCCCTTATGAAACAAACCCCAATCAGAGGGGAAGATATTGAAGAAATAAATTTGGGGACCGAACTATCACCAAGGAAGGTATACATTGGAAAAAAGATAAGCCCTACTGTTCGAAGGATGTTGATTTCATTGTTAAGGAAATATAAACATGTATTCGCATGGTCTTCTGAAGACCTCAAGGCATATAAGGAGGATTTATTTCAGCATGAAATTCCACTAAAAGCAAACGCAAAACCTTTTAGATAGAAACAAAGGCGCAATAACCCCACTCTGGAACGAAAAATGCAAGAAGAATTGACCAAACTCAAAGATGGAGGTATTATCAAACCTGTGAGGCACTCAACATGGGTATCTAACCTTGTTCCTATTAGAAAGAAAAATGGAGATATAAGACTGTGTAGATTTCAGAAATTTAAATGTAGCATCTCTTAAAGATAACTACCCACTGCCTAACATGGAAGCCATTTTGCATAAGGTAACTGGATGCGAATTGCTGTCTATAATGGATGGTTTTTCTAGTTATAACTAGGTTAAGGTCAAGGAGTGTGAGTAGTATAAAACAACTTTCACAACCCCATGGGGAACTTATGTATATGTGAGAATGCCTTTTGGTCTCACCAATGCAGGAGTAACATTTCAAAGGGCTATGGACTTAGCATTTGCTGATTTGATCAATGTTATAATGGTGGTGTATCAAGATGACCTCACAGCTTACTCAAAAGAGGGTGAAGATCATATAGGGCACCTTGAAAAAATACTCATTAAATATTTAGAATATGGCATCAGTTCGAACCCTAAGAAGTGTCATTTTGTTGTTACAGAGGGGAATCTCCTAGGACACATTGTATCGAGAGAGGGAGTTAGGATAGATCCTGAGAGAGTTGAGGCTATAGATAAAGTTCCTATCCCTAAAAATGTGAAAGCCATCCAGTCTTTCTTTGGGTAGATTAACTTGTTAGGAGGTTTGTATCTAACTTTGCTGAGATTGTCAAACCCATATAAAAAATGTTAAAAAAGGGACAAAAGATTGAATGGACCTCAGAAGCATTAGAAGCCTTTGTATCCATTAAAAGAACCATTAAAGAAGCCCCTATCCTCAAGTCTCCTGATTTCATGAAACCTTTTCAGATATTTTCATTTGCTTCCCTACATACAATAACTGTTGTCATGTTACAAAAAAATGAGGATGGTCATGAGCAACCTGTATCTTTCTTTAGAAAATCTTTACAGGGGTCAGAATTGAAGTATGACAATGGAAAAACAAGCCTTTGCATTAGTAAAGGCTACAAAAGCTTTCAGGCCATATCTTGTTGGAGCCAAAGTAATTGCATATGTCCCTCACATGGCAGTCAAAGACATCTTGACACAATCAGAAGTGACAGGGAAAAGGTGAAAGTGGATCAACAAAATTCAGGAATTTGATATGGAAATACAGATTACTAAATTGGTAAGAGGCCAAGGATTGGCCAAATTGATGGCAGAGACAAACATTGAGGCAAACGAAGTCTGCAATATACAAGGAGAAGAAAATGCAATTGCAAGTATTGAACATAAACCCTAGTATACAGACATCATGTATTACCTTAGAAACACAAGATGCCCAGAAGGACTCAGTGATAACCAAAAAAGAACTTTAAAACTTCAGGCTTCAAAATATGTATTTATAGAAGGAGATCTATTCTGGAAAAATAGAGATGGAATGCTGTTGTTATGTTTGGATGAATCATAGGCTGATCATGTTCTAAAAGAAATGCATGAAGGGGTTTGTGGAGGACATTATTCAGCAAAGACAACTGCACATAAAATCCTCAGGGCAGGTTATTATTGGCCAAAAGTCTTCAATGATTCATTTTCATATGTCAAGATGTGTGAGGCATGCCAAAAATTCTCAGGGAAAATGAAGTATGAGGGAGCTTTACCACTTAGACATATGCAGATTGAAGCCCCTTTTCACCAATGGGGGATTGATTTCATTGGAGAAATACAAGAGAAGTCAAGTGGAGGACATAGGTGGATACTAGTAGCCACTGATTATTTTACCAAATGGGTAGAGGCAATCCCAACCAAGCAGGCAACGAGTAAAGTTGTGATCAATTTTCTGATGGATAACATTATTACTAGGTTCGGTACACCATTGAGAGTGATTACAGATAATTGCATGTGTTTCAGGTCCAATGAGTTCAAGGATTTTTGCAAGACATATGGTATCATTGTTTCTTACTTTGCCCCATATCATCCACAAGCTAATGGTCAGGCAAAATTTAGCAACAAAAATCTTTTAAAAATTATAAAAAGGATGCTAGGTAACAACAAAAAAAGCTTGGGATTCAAAGTTAAGATTGGTTGTATGGGCAGATAGAATTACCATCAAAAAGGCAATTGGGAAGTCCCCATATGAATTAGTCTATGGAATACAAGCTAGGATGCCTCTACAAAATTTACTGCCAGTGTACATATTTATCCTTCAAGAGGATATAGATATTCCTAAACCAATGGAGGAGAGAATGGAACAACTTGCAGAACTTGATGAAATAAGGAGAATAGCTCAAAACCAGAACATGAAACTGCAAGCACAAATGAAATATTTGTTCGACAAAAAGGCAAAAAAACAAAAGAATTGTGAAAGATGATTTGGTGTTGATGTGGAATGCCAAGTGCCAAGAGAAGGGAAAACATCAAAAATTTGAAGCACTATGGTTAGGGCCTTTTGTCATTATTGGCAAGCAAGGAGAGGATTCATACTATTTACAAAATATGAGTGGTGAGGAACAGGAGTTGCTTGTACATGGGCAATTTCTAAAAAACTTTTTCTCATGAAAGTCACGGAGGATCAGAGGTTGCTAGTGCATGGACAACTTTTGAGAATTCTCTCATAAAAACTTTCCATGCATGGTAGTATAGGAAGTAAAGGATACCAGAAATTGCTAGTACATGGACAATCCTATAAATCCTTGTTTGATTTTTCCATGTGCAGTAGTTCAGGATCATCTTTCCTCCCCACTGGCTCTTATCCATAACATTTGGTCTACTCACCCAGAAATCTGGATCCTTGTAATGATCTCACAATCATTCATCCCCAGACGAAGCCACTATTGGAACTGTGAAATTTTGGCCATTTTATTCACCCTTCATGATTATTAGCCTCCCACAAAAATGCAAATAGAAAAATCCTCACATAGCATCCTTTACAAAATCCGGCTTAATTTTTGTTATAAAACCCCATAAAATTCATTTGGCATTAAAACATTGACATATGGAAATATCGACATAAGTGGATACAGGTCTCATCGATGATAATGTACATATCTTCAACGTATTGACGAGACATCAGATAGGTCATACTGATAAAAGTGTACACTAGGAGAATGCGGGTCTATAACGCTTATCGAAAAAACAAAAGATATCGGTATGACGGTGAAAGATCATATCGAGCTAAGTTACCTTGGGCCGATTGGCGAAAAGTGAAACCTATCAAGGAGACTTTCGTCCTCAGAGAGAGATTTCAAAACACTGCCCAAAGTGCTATCGGTCTTACCGATGAAGCAAAAGAGGAACCACTCGGTGCGACAAATGATGGGGGGAGATTTCTGAAGGTCTTACCGACCCCTTGGGTCACACCGATGAAAACAAAAGCTTGCCAAGATAAATGATGTGGGGAGACGATGTGCATTATTTCACTGAAGAGAAGGCGTATTGTAGAGACATATCATCGTGGGGAGATCTGAGAGACATCACAATGAATATTATTTGGTCGGCAAAACAAATTGCTTAGTCTTGATGACATAAGTAAATAAATTGAATATCTCGGCGAGACCAAGTATTTTCGGGGTGAGATAAGAAACTGTTGGGTTGATTCATTAAGCCTGAGCGATAGTTGTTTCGGTGAAGGTAGCACCGATATAAAGAGCGAAAAAGGAGAAACTATCAGGGAGACTTTTAAAGTCGGGGAAAGTGCGGGACCTCTTGGCAGATGGGTGAACATTGAATAGGCGGATCGGCCAAAGGTTTGAAATATCTCACCGATATAAACCCTGATGTGACAGCGAGAATTTAAAAAAAAACTGCAGCATTCATATATCAGTAAAGATAAATAATGGCGCCACGAAGCGTAGGAGATTTTGCATATCAGGGTATGATCATTTGAAATCATTGCCTCATGGAATTCAAAGTGATAGAAAGCAAAGGAAACAACAGGGAAATTAAGGCATTTACCTGGCTTAAGTTTGCAGAAAGTTACAGTAAGTTTTTTTTTAGAAATCGTAAAATTATGAACTATGGAAGGCGTTGTTTCAGGAAATCCAAAGGGAAGTAAACCCGGGGAGGGTAGCCAACCAAAAGGAAAGAAGCAGAAGACTGAATCACCAACGGAAGGTACATAAAGGAAGCTTAATCAGGATCTCATAGATCAATTACCTGGTTCTGGACCTAGAGCTAGCCATTCTGCATAGCTCAAAGCGGATATTAACAAATTAGATGACAGATGCAAATTTATAGGAGATGTTTGGACTCCAATTAGGGGCTATGAGTTATTCATGTACCACTATCACAGGAGAAATCGCTTTGAGCCGGTATGCAATCCATGGAGGCTTAATTTAGGGAAATTGGTGTGCCCTAACATTTTTTTTGATGTAGAACTGATAAAGATGCTAGCTGGACATTATGACCCGAAAGGCAGAGCTATATGTGATTTGTTAGGGAACCTGTTGATACATCTATTTGAGAATGCAATTGCTAAGGTTTTCAGGATGGAGGGAATATGCAATGAGAAAATAGTGAGCGAAGAGCTCGACAGTGAATTCAGGAGGATGGACACCATCTATAAAGGGTGGAGTTTGCCTTTGCACAGAATTAGGTGTCACGACAAGCCTATTCCAATGGAAGAAAATGAGGGGCCACCCTATCATGTCGATCTTTTTGAACCTTACCTCAAATACACTTATTACTCGGTGGGACAGGTATTGGGAATGGAGGTACCTAAGCATATGGTAGTTGTACCCATGGTAATTGCTGCAAACATTCAGTATCATAATTCAAGATCATTTGACTATGTTGCACACATCTCTAAAGAGTTGGATATGGGTTTGATGGCGATAAAAGCTGGTGCTTCAATTCTCCATCTCATAAATTATTCACTACTACTCCATTTAGTACTGTATTTCGGACAAGAGTTGGGTTTATGGCCCCAGGAGCTAAGGATTTCACAATTTGACAAAGAAGGTAGGCAATTTCCTGTTCAATTATGGAGTGCTATTTGGGACAACAGGTTTTCCAATTCAAACTTCCTGCATTTTGAATTTTTTTTTTGAAACCCTTGTATAGATTTTTCAACCATCCTTGTGATTTTTCTCTATCCGAAGAAGTGAAAAGGTTTCTTAGGCCTAGAGATTACAATGGACCAATCAA
>CM021100.1:446578606-446591477 GCA_007115665.2 Sequoiadendron giganteum
TAATCTAGAGCCATTACTATTTAACTAGAGAATAATCTTACTCTAAGAAAATCCAAAAATACTAAATTAAAAAGCATAAGACAACTAATTTAGAAAGCATCACGACTAAGCTAGAAAGCATGGAAACAAGCAAACTAAACTGCTGATATACTTTGGAAACAAAAAAGTAAGGGAATAGACAAGGAAACATCTTTTAAACAGTAAAGGATTTTATCAACTACGAAAGATAACTTATACAAATTAAAAATAATGGTGCTTCGGAACATCAGACTCCACTCTTAACAAACTTAATTACTTCCTACTGAACAGATATCTAGCTTTAACAAATGAAACAACAAAACAGAAAGAAAAATACTTATCTATCTTAGCTAACTTCCCTCGAGTGGCTAGCTCGCGGGTTAACACCTTGTCTTAAATCACATAAGCTATAGGTTCTCAATTCTTTTAATTATGAACAATCATCATCATTCGAAATTAAACAATTTACCAATAGACATAAATTAGGTAACTCATTTCAACAATATTTTGAAAAACCATGTGAACAGCATAACGATACTTCCTCTGTCTTATTCATCACTTGTAAAATTACATTCTTATAGATAAATTTTTAACTAAATCCTAAATTTAATATGGCTTGGACAGCCATTGAAAAATTCTTCCTGAACTTAAAACTAACATTGATGTCTTTAAAGCTCATAAACATATGGAAGGCTCGAGAAGAGCCATAAAGTTTTAACAACAGAAATTTAAAGAACATAAACTAAATCTTCGGTGCATCATCCAGGCATCTAGGAGTGGGTTCACAACATTACTCTTGAGGCACGTGTTGGATAAACTTTTGTAACAGCCGCATGATGACCTATTGTTCCCTACAAAAATGCTCAAGTCAACCCATTAAACCTGTTTTGGTAAATTTCCTCAGTTGATCAAAAGAAAGAAAGCATAATTTTCCTTAAAATAAGAAATTACTTCTCCTAAAGTTTAATAAATTGGCACAGGCTTAGGATTGAGTTAGCAAAAGTAAGCTTTCCAGATTTTATTATGATGAGGTTATTTTTACCTCATCATTTCCTCCCCTACCCAATTTTTGGCAGCTCCTCCTACTCCATAGTTAAACCCCTGAGTCCTATTCCATTCCTCATAAAGAGTATTGAGATCATGTGTCTCCCTAGCCGATGCATCGAAAGCTTCAGGGTTATGAATGAAACCTCTGTGAAACATCACACTCTCCCTCCATTCATTAAAAGTATGTCATTCTGATCTGTGGAAATATTGAAGGCTGGGGGTGGATTGAGTAGCAAGGGAGGTATGTATTTCATTCCTATCCATTTTTTCCTTAGAGTCTTCAGGATTTTAACTAAGGCATCTGCCCTTCTGAATGACCACTTGATATTTAGAGGGGAAATAACCTCTCTTTTCTTTACATAAGCTGGTAGATGGGTGAATCTTTCTTCGAAAGCATTCCATGCTTTTGCGATCAATGTTTTTCCATTTGCCATGAAATTATCATAACATAGCTTGAGGTTGTTGTCATACCTTTCCTTCATCTTATCATTAACTAAGAGAGACAAAAATGTAACTTTGAACCCATCAGGCCTTGAATTTTGGGACCTTATTTGGAGACCCATTGTTCTCTCTATCTGTGCAAACTCCTTTGTCCTATCCTGCCAATGAATTTTATTCCTCATGGTGGAGAGAAACTCTCTTAGTTCTACCTATCCAACAAACAAATTGATAAAGAAATATGTATGATTTTCTAATAACAGGTCATGTAGAAAGAATTCACAAATTAAATCTTGGTCTTTAGAAGTTGATTCCACAAATATTTTAACAAACTCTTTATCATTAGGTTCGCAGGGCTGATCATTATAAATCCTAAACAATTTCCATCTTAGCCATTGTTCATTCAAAAAACATAGAGTAAACTCTTGATGGTCTTCTACAATTCAATAAACAGTCCACTAGTTGACATGCATCTTACTTCCCTCTGTAGGCCTTGTGAAATGACTCCTTCAGGAGCACCAGTTCCTTCTTTATCCTATAATTTTTAGTTTCAACATTCCTGAGGAAGTAACACTTTTCCATACATTTCATTAGTAGAGGGGAATGCGGATCTGGAACCAATTAGTTACAACTTGCTCAATCTAAATTTCTTTGGACTCCATTTGAGGTTTTACATTGCATTCCTTCAAGTCCTACTCTAGTTCAACTACCCTGATGATGGAAGCATTCAACTCTTTAGTTTTTATTTTCTTGTCCTCCTCGAAAGCTGTGAGCATGAGCACAAAAAATTTCTTTATTCTTTCCATCTCTACATCTTTGTTTGCAATGTTAACACTATACATTTTATGCTTTTGATTCTATTCTTTCATCCGCTCTTGTAACTTATAGATTATTGAGTCCTTTTCCTGCAATTGAAGCTTAAAGCCCTTTATTTCTTGATCTCTTTTATTTATTATTGCAATTTGCACAACCGATTCTTCTTTCTGCAATTCTATAAGTTCGTTACTTTTAGACAATTGTCTTTGTAAATCATCAATTTCTACTTTATACTTTTCCAATTCAGCAATGGCACTACTTGTTTCAACTATTCCAACAATTTTATTCACAGTGGGTGACAAATTTTCTAGCACACCGCCATCCCCCTCAGGTTCTCTTCCCTGAATTTCATCATTGAAGATTTCCTCCACATGTGCAGAGTGGAAAGGAAACTCTTCTCTTGAATCTTGTTTATTTACGGGTACCTCCTCTTCACTAGCAAGCTCTGAAATTTTTATGGGCTCAAGTAGCCACATAGGCTTTTTCTTTTGTGAACTTCCCTCCTTACCCTGTATTGGGGTTTCGGAGAATTCAGAAGCTAACCGCTTACTCCTTCTGAGTGGAGGCAATTCGTGGAAATTTGCGGGTGTTCTATTTTTTCCCTTTTTCTTCTTTCTAGGTTTACTTGTGTTAGAATATATAATATCAACCTGTTCTGGCAGGTCGGGGTTTTGAATTCATCCCCGAAGAAGGTTGGAAAATCCTCACCAGGAGTGGTGGGATTAAGAGCTTCCGTAGCTGAAGATCCCTTAGGGGAAATTGCTCCAGATGGAGGAATAGCCTGTTGGGATGGTTCCCCTAATTCTATGGTTCTTGTTATTGTAGGCGTCTCCATTTTCTTTAAAAACTTCTCCCGTTTTCCCTCTGATTTCTTATAGAAATGGTACTTTCAAATTAGCTGAATTAACCCATGATGTTTCAAAGGCCCAGTCCCTATTTTATACCTTTATATTGAAGTGTTTAAGGAATCATACAAGAATTTAGGCATGTTAACCGTAAGAGCTGGGTCCTCCTTCCTGTGACGTAAATGGGTCAACATACAAAAGGCAGGTCCTACAACTACAACTAGCTGACCCTCACAAGTAAAATAATTTATAATTCATGCAACTGCAGTGCCCCAGGGTTCTAATATGGAGGTTCTCTCGAACCCTTTATTTTTTACCCCGGTACTTATTACTGGCATTGGGTGTGGGTCTCCCTCTCTAACAAATAATTTAGATAATTTTTGGTACGTAATTTGAGAGGTTTCCTTTATTTTTATGCTTGAATTCTCTAAACTAGATAAGGGGGAAATAATTTAGGAACTTACCTTGAAATAATTCTCATGAAGTATCACCTCACCATTAGTGTAGTTCTCAGCAAAAGAACTTACCAACTTTTCATTATAGCCCTCAAATTTTCTAGTGAAGTTTAACCACCTTGCTTCTTTCAACAACTTGGAGATATTGCTCAATCCCAACAATTTTTCTGTTGAATCCGGCTCTGCGTTTCTTTTACCACCCCCCATTTCCTTATTTCACACTCTGCAAAAGATTTTTAAGTCTGGCACAAAGCTTCCGTGCAGGTTTTTGAAAATATTGCCTCTAAAATCAATTATTTGTCTTATTTTCAGCTTACTTCTTCAATAATTTCCAATCTACATGGAGGCATGCGAAAGGCTTTGCCATACAAGTAGTTGATCACCGAGTGGCACAAATTGCTAAATTAGGAGTGAAGTTTGTGCCAATTAATTATTCTTTATTTGAAAATAACTACCTACTTAAAGCGAAAATTAATACTTACTTGTGTTTTGTGATCGTTCGAAGATCTTATACCTTATAGATTTGACAGGATGACGTGAAGGCATTGGCTGAGGTGATCGCGAAATTATTATGATATGGGTGCGGAATTCTATGGGTGACGAAACTATCAATGAGGAGTATTGAATTGGGTGGCTTATTTATGACTAAAGCAAAAATAGAAAGATAGATGTATGAGATATTCTAGCGAAAGAATCGCAAAAATTAAAAAAATTGAAAAAGGTGGCAGGAAAGGAACGAACAAGTTCCGGAGCACGAAATTTGACAACGTGCTCGAAACGAGTGCATAAGTTCCGGAGCATCGGTGTGAGGTGCAATCGAAACAAAAATGAAATGGAGGTTCTAGAGCATCGTCGAAAGATGCAGACGGAGCAGCAATGGAATGAAAGGTTCTGGAGCATGACTGAAAGATGCAGTCGGAGCAGCAACGGAATAAAAAGTTCTGAAGCATGGCTGAAAGATGCAGCGAGAGCAGAAAAATAATGAAAAGTGTTAGAGTAAAGGTTTTAACTTAATTATGTTGATTAAGTTACCTTTATTCCCTTCTTAAGATTTCACGTTAGTTTGCATAAAGTGACATTTAATAATTATATTAATTATTAAATGTTATCTTATTAGGGCTTCTATTAGGGTTTTTCCTATTAAGGTTTCTTTAGGGTTTGCGTGATCTCCTTTTTATAAGGATTGATCTCATTGTATTTCATATCAATTCATTCTCCCATTCTCTCTGATATATACATTTTCAGTTTTCAGAGAACCTTTGCTTGTTTGTCTCCATCTCTTCTTTTGTGACAGGTTATTTGCATGCAGGTGATCTTTGAGGTTTGTGGTGTTGTATTTTCTCAACTCCTACATGGTATCAGAGCTCCACACCTACTGCTTCCTGTTCTTGTTTTGAAAATTTTTGGAGCTTCAAGGGTTTGGGGTTTGTTTTTATTATCTAGGGCATAGCTGCAATTTCAAATCCCTTTGAGCTCAAACAAACCTTGCCATTGCGTCCACAGTGGTCCAAAACCCCTAAATCAACTGTTCATTCGTCCATTTTGGACAAAGTCAAAATTTGGAGCAAAATTTTTTTACTAGGTATGATCGTACGACCGTCGTCTGCACACAAATCGTAACAAAATCTTGGTAATTTTTTTTTATTCTGCAATTTCTTCAGAATTTTTTAAAAAAAAAAAAAAAACATTTGTGAAAGTTTTGTTTTGATTTAAAAAAAAAAAAATCAAATTGAGGCTGGCTTTTTAAAGGCTTGCCCAGGCCTAACTGTGTGGTCCTGCGTAGTGTACTTGCGTAGACCTGCGCAGTGTACCTTGCGTCGACCTGCATGGGGTACGGTGGGGGTGGGCCCATGTGCCTCCCCCACCCAAATTTTTTTTCTAAAAAATTTTTTTTTGTAAAGTTTTTTTTATTGTTTATTTTTATTTAAAAAAACAATTTTTCATGTATATGCCCTATCACACTTTTATGGTGACAGCCGTTTGGCCGTCAAATTTAAGCTTGGAGTTTCGCTACGACGGCTATATGACCATCAAATTTAACCCAGTGTTGGCTTTTTCCCTCTTTGGAGCTGTTTTCTTCGAGAGGCCGTAACTTGGGCATACGATATCGTTTTTGGGAAAACGAGATATTGTCGGAAAGCTGGTTTTCTCATCTTTTCAGTGGTGTGGGTCTCATCATTTTTTTTTATTTTTTTTCTGTTGGTGCATTCTACAGTCAGTTTTTTGGTTGTTCTTCATGTATTTCTAGCTTTGTCCTTTTTGGGCATTTTGAGCATCATTTGTAAGCAATATCTTTTATGTAAACGCACTAAAATAAAGTGCCACACTATTGTACATGCATTTTTCAGAGATTTTGCACATAAGGTTGTGCCATATTTTGTACTCGCGTTGTTATTATAAAGTGCCATGGGGGGTTGTGTAGTTTGCCTTTGTTTGCCATCACACCTTTTTTCGGTGAGTGTCCCTCCACGACAACAATGGATCCATATGATTCCAGCCTCATGCATGTGTGCTTTGTTTTGCACACCACTTTTTCAGTTGTAGGTGCTATCTTGTGCACTTTCAGATGTTGTTTCTTCTTCCTCATGCACTACAGCGTGTTACACATCATTTCAGTGGATCTGTCAGGCTTTCCCAGTTCAACATTATGGGGGGGATTATTATATTGTTCATGCTAAATCTTCCTTGGTTTCACCTTGGAAGGGATCTTCCATCTTCAACGGAGGTCCTTCAACACCATAGTAGTCATCTTTCAACAGTTGTTTGCAGCTTCTTCTGCTTTAGTAATGTTCTTCTTGGCTTTCTGCATCTCTTTTTAGAGTAGAGCTTTTTCCCATGAGGTTTTCTCTATTTCTCCATTTTACAGAGATTTGGTTGTATTTGGGTACCTAATCTAGCCTAGTTGTCGGGACCCATGTTTGCCTTTTTGCATTGTAGTTACCTTTGCTTTCTTGCATTTGTTTGTAGCTGCATTGTTTCTCATCTTAAGGGGGGGTGTTAGAGTAAAGGTTTTAACTTAGTTATGTTGATTAAGTTACCTTTATTCCCTTCTTAAGATTTCACGTTAGTTTGCATAAAGTGGCATTTAATAATTATATTAATTATTAAATGTTATCCTATTAGGGCTTCTATTAAGGTTTTTCCTATTAGGGTTTCTTTAGGGTTTGCATGATCTCCTTTTTATAAGGATTGATCCCATTGTATTTCATATCAATTCATTTTCTCATTCTCTCTGATATATACATTTTCAGTTTTTAGAGAACCCTTGCTTGTTTGTCTCCATCTCTTCTTTTGTGATAGGTTATTTGCATGTAGGTGATCTTCAGGGTTTGTGGTGTTGTATTTTCTCAACTCCTACAAAAAGTTTCAGAGCATCGCTGAAAGGTGCAGTCGGAGCAGCAACAGAATGAAAGTGGAGTGACATGGAAAAAAAATTTGAACTTCATGAGCTTTGAACCTTAGTGCAGAACACCTCTTCGACATGATGAGCTTTATACAAGTTCTGGAGAATCGGGCTTGAAAATGTCAAGTTTCAGAGCATCTTTGGAGGGTGCTCCGAAGTCATTTTCCACTTTTTGAGAAGTCCTGCAAAATAAAATAAAAAAATTAGGTAAGTCCAAAAATGAAGAAAGATTTAATGAAAGAAAATATCTCAGCATACATGTCTGTTTATTGTACATTTTTTTATTTTAATTTATTTTTTTACACTAACTTTGTTACCAGATAGACTCTACCTTGGCAGATTCAACACATTGGAACTCACCCTGCATTTCCACCATCCTTGTAAAGTCTTCCCTATTGATTGGCTTATGGTAGACATGTAAGTGATGACCATTAACCAAAAGAGTTTGTGTGTCACCATCGATTGGTTTCAACCGAACAGTTTCATTCGAAAAGACTTCATCAATTTCATAAGGTCCCAGCTAGTGAGTACTGAGCTTCCCCTTATGATCCTTGTATCTTGAATCAAATTATGGGGCCCAGTCCCCATTATGAAACTCCTTTTCCTTAATATGTTTGTCGTGCCACACTTTTCGTTGATGTTGAATTAGTTCAGTTTGATGGACAGTGTCTAAACGAAGCTCATCCAATTCACTTAGTTGCAGAACTCGTTCAACATGGGCTCATTTTAAATCCAGACCTAGTTCCATAGCCGTTCATAGAGTCTGTAGTTCAAAATCAATGGGAAGAAGAGGCTTCTTCCCAAAAATGAGCTCATAGGGGTTGAATCCAGTCGTAGATTTCTAAGTTGTGTTGTATGCCCATACGGCTTCAGGGAGTTTTTTGGCCCAGTCTTTTCTTCCAGAAGAAACTATTTTTGTTAGAATTTTTTCCAATTCTCTATTAGTTACTTTTTCCTGGTCGTTCGCTTGAGGGTGGTAAGGGGATGACTTCCTATGGCTTACCTGAAAATGGTTGGTAAATGCCAAAAGCACTCGGGACATAAATTGGGGTCCCTAATCAGTTACGATAGTTTGAGGGGCTCCAAATTTAAGGAAGATTTTATTATAAAGGAAGTTCGCAACCTACTCTTCTTTAGCTATTCTTAAGTCTTGAACTTCAACCCATTTTGTTAGGTAGTCAGTGCAAACCAGTATATACTCTTTCCCTTGAGAGGAAGGATATATGGGTCCGATAAAATCTAAACCCCATTTTTTGAATGGTTCAAGGACTACCTGTGGCAGCAATGACATTTCAGAAGAAGCAATTGGTCTTCCTGCCCTCTGAAATTCATCACAATGATGAACATAGTTCTTAATATCTTTGTGCATTGAGGGCCAATAGTATCTGGTGCCTAAGACTTTGTGGGAAGTTCTCTTTGCAAAGTAATGTCCTCCCGAAGGGTCATCGTGATAGGCCCTTAGAATGTTGTAGGTTTCATCCACTCTTACACATCTCCTCAAAATCATGTCAGGACCACAATGAAATAACATTCTGTGAATCCATTTGAACGGAGCACTTTCCCTAATTAGACGCTTCTTTTGCTTAGTAGTGAATCCAGGAGGTACTTCTGAAGCAGCTAAATAGTTAGCGATATCTGCAAACCAAGGTGATTTTATAGAAACCCTAAACAAATTTTCATCTGAGAAATCATCCTGCACTGGAGTACTGTCATCCTCTTCATGTTTGATTCATAAAAGAAAATATGACACCACATTATATTTCCCTAGTTTATCAAGAATCGTGGCCTTAAACTCCTGAAGGACCAATAGCCATCTCATAATTCAACCATTAACTACGGATTTGTTCATTAGGTACTTCACAGCTGAGTGGTCCGTATAAACTATGACCTTGTATCCAATAATATAATGGAGGGATTTCTTAATAGCGTGAAAAACAACTAGGAATTCCTTCTTTGTTGTTGTATAATTCCTTTCTATAGGAGTAAGATTTTTACTGATGAAATATATAGCCTACTTTGCCCCATTCTCATCTTCTTGTCCCAGAACTGCACCTATAGCATCGTCAGAAACATCAGCATAGATATAAAAGGGAATACTCCAATTTGGCCCTCGTAGAATGGGAGAAGAGACAAACTTTTGTTTGATTGATTCAAATGATTGCTGACACTCAGATGTCTAGACAAACTCCACTTCTTTCTGTAAAAGAGAGAACATAGGAGCTGCAATTTTACTAAAGCCTTCTATGAACCTGTTGTAGTAACCAGCATGTCCAAGAAAACTTCTTACATCTATCTGAGTTTGAGGGACTGTCAACTGCTATATGACTTTGATTTTATTAGGGTCGACCTTTATTCCCTCAGAGGAAATATGATGACCCAAGACTATTCCTTGTTCCACCATTATTAAGCATTTCTCATGGCTAAGGGATAGTCTATTTTCCTCACAAACTTGCAGAACTCGATCTAAGTTCTGAAGAGCTTCATCATATGTTGACCCATAGACTGTAAAATCATCCATGTAGACCTCGACATAGTCATTAACGAGAGCGGAAAATATGGAAAGAACGACTCTCTGGAAGGTTGCTGGAGCGTTGCACAATCCAAAAGGAAGTACTCTATATGGAAATGTGCCCCAAGGGAAGGTAAATGTGGTTTTGTCCTGGTCTTCTAGGGCAACCTGTATCTGATTATAACCACTAAATCCATCAAGAAAGGAGAAATATTTCCTCCCAGCCAAGTTGTCCAAGACCTGATCAACAAATGGTAAGGGAAAATAATCTCTATAAGTGGCTTTATTGAGTTCTCGATAATCTACACAAATTCTCCACTTCCCATTTTTTTTTGGAACTACCACCATAGGTGATACCAACTTACTATCAGAGATTGGATAAATAAATCCAACACAGAGGAGTTTCTCAATCTCAATTTTGACCAAATCCTTTAATGCAAGATTGAGTCTCCTTTGCGGCTGATGAACATGCCTTATACTAATGTCAGTGTAAATGTGATGAGTACAAAAACTTGGGTGAATTCCCCTCATGTCCATATAATCCCAAGAAAAATCTTTAAACATTTGTGCCAGCACATTAAACAGCTTATCCTCTTGAGTTTCTATCAACTAGCTATTGATATTCAAAGTTTTTCCTGGTAATAGTATTATCGATTTTGTTTTAGGATGAACCGAGGTTACAGTATACATAGGTCATAACAACGTGTTAAGAGGAAAACTATAAGGTACCAGTTGGTGAAACCTTGTGATATCCTCATAAAAATGACTTGTTTTGGGAATCATATTTGCTAAGGGACAAGGCATTCCCATTGTAGCATAGTTGTACTCCATCCCATTTATATCAATTGGTTGCCCAAAAATTCTTGGGGAATACATCACTTCTTCCTCATTTGAGGTTATAGCAAGGTGTGCTATTTTGTTTACTAACTCCTCCTCCAGTTCTTTCCTGTGTTTTTTAATTACTACCATGGCTAGGGAGGCTAAACTGTCTGAACCATTTGCTCCTTGGGTTCATCAACACAGACCTTTTTGTGTTCAGTAGGTTTAGCAAGGGGATATAAGAACAAATGTTTACTATCTTGACCATGTGAAATGGTCATTCCCCCTTCCCTACAATCAATCTTAGCAACAATCGTGGCCAGCCAAGGTCTTCCAAGAATTATAAGATAGCTATCCTTAGGTGTAAGTGAGTGAATTACCTGGAAGTCGACTGGATAATCCCATCCATCAACTTTGACATGGATTTTTTTAATAACGCCCTTTCAGATGGCTATAGATTGATTTTCCATTTGTAAGACTGTGGTTGTAGGATGTAAATAAGTTAAACTAATTTTTCCATTACATCCACAGTCATCACATTAATAGCTACTCCTAGATCCACTAGTGCATTTTGTATTGCTACCTCATTGATTATAACAGTTATAAGTGGACTCCCAGGATCATCGTATTTTGGAGCAATAGTCTTTCTAGACATAAAATCAGCTAAATAACCATCAATATGAATGATATTTATCTTTTTTGGCTTCCTCCTTGATTTTTTGATACATAGTTGTTTGATTGACTGGTTTAATTCAGGAATTTCCTTTATTTATTGCAATAAAGGAACTTCAATTTGCAATTGCTTAATCTTCTAAATTAACGCAGTTTCTGTAGCCAAGGATACTTCTAGAGTATCTTCTAGAGTTATGGACTTTAAACGTACTAGATATGGTGCGATCATTTTCTCCCTTGGAACAAGATCCTCCCTATGTTGACTTAAGGACTGACCTTCCTCCCCTTGAGACAAGTCAACAACCCCTGCCGCTGAAAAAGGCTCTTTGTCTTTAGGATTGGTATCCTTATTAGACGATGTGTCTTTTGTTGGACTTTTAGGCTTAGTTACCTCCACTATTTCTTCAATGGTCAGAGGTTGAAGATTTCGACCAGAATGCAACTGCACATTTCCGAAGTGTATCACATGAAGCCCCGTAACATTTTCATGTTCGGTAGAATAGACTAGTGTATTCTGGCGATTATTCTTAGGATTGGGAAGCAGTTGCACTAGAAGCTAAGGTTGGTTTACCTGCTCATTCTGAGGAGGGTTTTGAGCTGGAGGTAACAGGTTTTCTTGTTGATTCCTCCTAGGTTCAGTATAAAAATGATTTTGTGCCCAATTCCATTGGGGGAAAGCATGTTATTGGTACCACTGTTGTTGGGGTTGATTTGACCACTGCTGATTTCCCCAAGTGTGGTTTGTCCATTAAAGGGATCCCCAATAAGGAGTTCCCTAGTTAGATTGAGGTGGAGGCGACTGAGTTGGAGTCCATTGATTATGAGCCCAGTTATTTTGTGGTCTCCATGTAGGATTAGAATTTTGTCCATAAGGGAAATTACCTCCTTGACGTTGGTTTAAGGCATTTATCTCCTCTTCAACCTGAATGGTTTTTTCTTAGTATTCTTGATATCCAATAGAAGTTCACACCGATTTGTGGGATGGTTATGCTCACACAATTGACAAACATTGACTTTATCCAAAGGACACTCACGTAAAAGGTGTTTATTCTGACACATTGGACAATAAATTGACAAGGTCTCAGGGTTGCAATTTTTAGCTTGTATACCATCTAATGTGGTATTCAACTGCACGAGAATGTCTGTTTTCAAATTTGTTATTTCTTCACGGAGCTTACCTATCTCGTTACACCCTTTAAAAATATTAGTTTTACGGATTACTCCCCGAGTATGGGATAAATTTTGACATAACTCACATATTTCTTCAAGAGTTAATTGAGATACGTCACCTTTTCCCATTAAATCAAGATTTCTTGGAGCATCATCATCAAGACTTTTAAGAAATATTTTTTTGAGAATCTCTACGCTAATGATTGTTTCTCCACATCTTTTGGAGAGGAAGAGGAACCTATTGAAGATAATCCTCTAAAATTTCATCCTCGTTTTGTCTTAGTTTAAACAGCTCCTCCTTACTATCACTTACCCTAGAGTAACTCTGGTATTTTGGCAAGAAGACAATCTCGATTTCCCCCTAGGATGTTATACTACCAGAACCCAATCCCATAAACAAGCGCATTACTGAGTCCTTCAAAGTTGACGGAAAGAGCTTCAACTTTTGGTTGTCATTCTTATAATCTTTAGTTTGACACAGGACTTTGAATTCAAAGAGGAATTGATCAGGGTCTTCTGAGGACAATCCACAGAAGGTTGGAAGGAAAGCTGGAGAAATATTCTTCATGACAATATCATCATCAACATCCAACGTAATAGGATAGGTAAACGTTCTAGGAGGCTAAGGTTCATTGTGGTTAGGTTCAACTCAATGATCTCCCATGATGTTCAGAAGAGT
>CM021100.1:446591577-446611894 GCA_007115665.2 Sequoiadendron giganteum
AAATGTTTAAAGATTTTTCTTGGGATTATATGGACATGAGGGGAATTCACCCAAGTTTTTGTACTCATCACATTTACACTGACATTAGTATAAGGCATGTTCATCAGCCGCAAAGGAGACTCAATCTTGCATTAAAGGATTTGGTCAAAATTGAGATTGAGAAACTCCTCTGTGTTGGATTTATTTATCCAATCTCTGATAGTAAGTTGGTATCACCTATGGTGGTAGTTCCAAAAAAAAATGGGAAGTGGAGAATTTGTGTAGATTATCGAGAACTCAATAAAGCCACTTATAGAGATTATTTTCCCTTACCATTTGTTGATCAGGTCTTGGACAACTTGGCTGGGAGGAAATATTTCTCCTTTCTTGATGGATTTAGTGGTTATAATCAGATACAGGTTGCCCTAGAAGACCAGGACAAAACCACATTTACCTTCCCTTGGGGCACATTTCCATATAGAGTACTTCCTTTTGGATTGTGCAACGCTCCAGCAACCTTCCAGAGAGTCGTTCTTTCCATATTTTCCGCTCTCGTTAATGACTATGTCGAGGTCTACATGGATGATTTTACAGTCTATGGGTCAACATATGATGAAGCTCTTCAGAACTTAGATCGAGTTCTGCAAGTTTGTGAGGAAAATAGACTATCCCTTAGCCATGAGAAATGCTTAATAATGGTGGAACAAGGAATAGTCTTGGGTCATCATATTTCCTCTGAGGGAATAAAGGTCGACCCTAATAAAATCAAAGTCATATAGCAGTTGACAGTCCCTCAAACTCAGATAGATGTAAGAAGTTTTCTTGGACATGCTGGTTACTACAACAGGTTCATAGAAGGCTTTAGTAAAATTGCAGCTCCTATGTTCTCTCTTTTACAGAAAGAAGTGGAGTTTGTCTAGACATCTGAGTGTCAGCAATCATTTGAATCAATCAAACAAAAGTTTGTCTCTTCTCCCATTCTACGAGGGCCAAATTGGAGTATTCCCTTTTATATCTATGCTGATGTTTCTGACGATGCTATAGGTGCAGTTCTGGGACAAGAAGATGAGAATGGGGCAAAGTAGGCTATATATTTCATCAGTAAAAATCTTACTCCTATAGAAAGGAATTATACAACAACAAAGAAGGAATTCCTAGTTGTTTTTCACGCTATTAAGAAATCCCTCCATTATATTATTGGATACAAGGTCATAGTTTATACGGACCACTCAGCTGTGAAGTACCTAATGAACAAATCCGTAGTTAATGGTTGAATTATGAGATGGCTATTGGTCCTTCAGGAGTTTAAGGCCACGATTCTTGATAAACTAGGGAAATATAATGTGGTGTCATATTTTCTTTTATGAATCAAACATGAAGAGGATGACAGTACTCCAGTGCAGGATGATTTCTCAGATGAAAATTTGTTTAGGGTTTCTATAAAATCACCTTGGTTTGCAGATATCGCTAACTATTTAGCTGCTTCAGAAGTACCTCCTGGATTCACTACTAAGCAAAAGAAGCGTCTAATTAGGGAAAGTGCTCCGTTCAAATGGATTCACAGAATGTTATTTCATTGTGGTCCTGACATGATTTTGAGGAGATGTGTAAGAGTGGATGAAACCTACAACATTCTAAGGGCCTATCACGATGACCCTTCGGGAGGACATTACTTTGCAAAGAGAACTTCCCACAAAGTCTTAGGCACCAGATACTATTGGCCCTCAATGCACAAAGATATTAAGAACTATGTTCATCATTGTGATGAATTTCAGAGGGCAGGAAGACCAATTGCTTCTTCTGAAATGTCATTGCTGCCACAGGTAGTCCTTGAACCATTCAAAAAATGGGGTTTAGATTTTATCGGACCCATATATCCTTCCTCTCAAGGGAAAGAGTATATACTGGTTTGCACTGACTACCTAACAAAATGGGTTGAAGTTCAAGACTTAAGAATAGCTAAAGAAGAGTAGGTTGCGAACTTCCTTTATAATAAAATCTTCCTTAAATTTGGAGCCCCTCAAACTATCGTAACTGATTAGGGACCCCAATTTATGTCCCGAGTGCTTTTGGCATTTACCAACCATTTTCAGGTAAGCCATAGGAAGTCATCCCCTTACCACCCTCAAGCGAACGACCAGGAAAAAGTAACTAATAGAGAATTGGAAAAAATTCTAACAAAAATAGTTTCTTCTGGAAGAAAAGACTGGGCCAAAAAACTCCCTGAAGCCGTATGGGCATACAACACAACTTAGAAATCTACGACTGGATTCAACCCCTATGAGCTCATTTTTGGGAAGAAGCCTCTTCTTCCCATTGATTTTGAACTACAGACTCTATGAACGGCTATGGAACTAGGTCTGGATTTAAAATGAGCCCATGTTGAACGAGTTCTGCAACTAAGTGAATTGGATGAGCTTCGTTTAGACACTGTCCATCAAACTGAACTAATTCAACATCAACGAAAAGTGTGGCACGACAAACATATTAAGGAAAAGGAGTTTCATAATGGGGACTGGGCCCCATAATTTGATTCAAGATACAAGGATCATAAGGGGAAGCTCAGTACTCACTAGCTGGGACCTTATGAAATTGATGAAGTCTTTTCGAATGAAACTGTTCGGTTGAAACCAATCGATGGTGACACACAAACTCTTTTGGTTAATGGTCATCACTTACATGTCTACCATAAGCCAATCAATAGGGAAGACTTTACAAGGATGGTGGAAATGCAGGGTGAGTTCCAATGTGTTGAATCTGCCAAGGTAGAGTCTATCTGGTAACAAAGTTAGTGTAAAAAAATAAATTAAAATAAAAAAATGTACAATAAACAGACATGTATGCTGAGATATTTTCTTTCATTAAATCTTTCTTCATTTTTGGACTTACCTAATTTTTTTATTTTATTTTGCAGGACTTCTCAAAAAGTGGAAAATGACTTCGGAGCACCCTCCAAAGATGCTCTGAAACTTGACATTTTCAAGCCCGATTCTCCAGAACTTGTATAAAGCTCATCATGTCGAAGAGGTGTTCTGCACTAAGGTTCAAAGCTCATGAAGTTCAAATTTTTTTTCCATGTCACTCCACTTTCATTCTGTTGCTGCTCCGACTGCACCTTTCAGCGATGCTCTGAAACTTTTTGTAGGAGTTGAGAAAATACAACACCACAAACCCTGAAGATCACCTACATGCAAATAACCTATCACAAAAGAAGAGATGGAGACAAACAAGCAAGGGTTCTCTAAAAACTGAAAATGTATATATCAGAGAGAATGAGAAAATGAATTGATATGAAATACAATGGGATCAATCCTTATAAAAAGGAGATCATGCAAACCCTAAAGAAACCCTAATAGGAAAAACCTTAATAGAAGCCCTAATAGGATAACATTTAATAATTAATATAATTATTAAATGCCACTTTATGCAAACTAACGTGAAATCTTAAGAAGGGAATAAAGGTAACTTAATCAACATAACTAAGTTAAAACCTTTACTCTAACACCCCCCCTTAAGATGAGAAACAATGCAGCTACAAACAAATGCAAGAAAGCAAAGGTAACTACAATGCAAAAAGGCAAACATGGGTCCCGACAACTAGGCTAGATTAGGTACCCAAATACAACCAAATCTCTGTAAAATGGAGAAATAGAGAAAACCTCATGGGAAAAAGCTCTACTCTAAAAAGAGATGCAGAAAGCCAAGAAGAACATTACTAAAGCAGAAGAAGCTGCAAACAACTGTTGAAAGATGACTACTATGGTGTTGAAGGACCTCCGTTGAAGATGGAAGATCCCTTCCAAGGTGAAACCAAGGAAGATTTAGCATGAACAATATAATAATCCCCCCCATAATGTTGAACTGGGAAAGCCTGACAGATCCACTGAAATGATGTGTAACACGCTGTAGTGCATGAGGAAGAAGAAACAACATCTGAAAGTGCACAAGATAGCACCTACAACTGAAAAAGTGGTGTGCAAAACAAAGCACACATGCATGAGGCTGGAATCATATGGATCCATTGTTGTCGTGGAGGGACACTCACCGAAAAAAGGTGTGATGGCAAACAAAGGCAAACTACACAACCCCCCATGGCACTTTATAATAACAACGCGAGTACAAAATATGGCACAACCTTATGTGCAAAATCTCTGAAAAATGCATGTACAATAGTGTGGCACTTTATTTTAGTGCGTTTACATAAAAGATATTGCTTACAAATGATGCTCAAAATGCCCAAAAAGGACAAAGCTAGAAATACATGAAGAACAACCAAAAAACTGACTGTAGAATGCACCAACAGAAAAAAAATAAAAAAAAATGATGAGACCCACACCACTGAAAAGATGAGAAAACCAGCTTTCCGACAATATCTCGTTTTCCCAAAAACGATATCGTATGCCCAAGTTACGGCCTCTCGAAGAAAACAGCTCCAAAGAGGGAAAAAGCCAACACTGGGTTAAATTTGATGGTCATATAGCCGTCGTAGCGAAACTCCAAGCTTAAATTTGACGGCCAAACGGCTGTCACCATAAAAGTGTGATAGGGCATATACATGAAAAATTGTTTTTTTAAATAAAAATAAACAATAAAAAAAACTTTACAAAAAAAAATTTTTTAGAAAAAAAATTTGGGTGGGGGAGGCACATGGGCCCACCCCCACCGTACCCCATGCAGGTCGACGCAAGGTACACTGCGCAGGTCTACGCAAGTACACTACGCAGGACCACACAGTTAGGCCTGGGCAAGCCTTTAAAAAGCCAGCCTCAATTTGATTTTTTTTTTTTTAAATCAAAACAAAACTTTCACAAATGTTTTTTTTTTTTTTTTAAAAAATTCTGAAGAAATTGCAGAATAAAAAAAAATTACCAAGATTTTGTTACGATTTGTGTGCAGACGACGGTCGTACGATCATACCTAGTAAAAAAATTTTGCTCCAAATTTTGACTTTGTCCAAAATGGACGAATGAACAGTTGATTTAGGGGTTTTGGACCACTGTGGACGCAATGGCAAGGTTTGTTTGAGCTCAAAGGGATTTGAAATTGCAGCTATGCCCTAGATAATAAAAACAAACCCCAAACCCTTGAAGCTCCAAAAATTTTCAAAACAAGAACAGGAAGCAGTAGGTGTGGAGCTCTGATACCATGTAGGAGTTGAGAAAATACAACACCACAAACCTCAAAGATCACCTGCATGCAAATAACCTGTCACAAAAGAAGAGATGGAGACAAACAAGCAAAGGTTCTCTGAAAACTGAAAATGTATATATCAGAGAGAATGGGAGAATGAATTGATATGAAATACAATGAGATCAATCCTTATAAAAAGGAGATCACGCAAACCCTAAAGAAACCTTAATAGGAAAAACCCTAATAGAAGCCCTAATAAGATAACATTTAATAATTAATATAATTATTAAATGTCACTTTATGCAAACTAACGTGAAATCTTAAGAAGGGAATAAAGGTAACTTAATCAACATAATTAAGTTAAAACCTTTACTCTAACACTTTTCATTATTTTTCTGCTCTCGCTGCATCTTTCAGCCATGCTTCAGAACTTTTTATTCCGTTGCTGCTCCGACTGCATCTTTCAGTCATGCTCCAGAACCTTTCATTCCATTGCTGCTCCGTCTGCATCTTTCGACGATGCTCTAGAACCTCCATTTCATTTTTGTTTCGATTGCACCTCACACCGATGCTCCGGAACTTATGCACTCGTTTCGAGCACGTTGTCAAATTTCGTGCTCCGGAACTTGTTCGTTCCTTTCCTGCCACCTTTTTCAATTTTTTTAATTTTTGCGATTCTTTCGCTAGAATATCTCATACATCTATCTTTCTATTTTTGCTTTAGTCATAAATAAGCCACCCAATTCAATACTCCTCATTGATAGTTTCGTCACCCATAGAATTCCGCACCCATATCATAATAATTTCGCGATCACCTCAGCCAATGCCTTCACGTCATCCTGTCAAATCTATAAGGTATAAGATCTTCGAACGATCACAAAACACAAGTAAGTATTAATTTTCGCTTTAAGTAGGTAGTTATTTTCAAATAAAGAATAATTAATTGGCACAAACTTCACTCCTAATTTAGCAATTTGTGCCACTCGGTGATCAACTACTTGTATGGCAAAGCCTTTCGCATGCCTCCATGTAGATTGGAAATTATTGAAGAAGTAAGCTGAAAATAAGACAAATAATTGATTTTAGAGGCAATATTTTCAAAAACCTGCACGGAAGCTTTGTGCCAGACTTAAAAATCTTTTGCAGAGTGTGAAATAAGGAAATGGGGGGTGGTAAAAGAAACGCAGAGCCGGATTCAACAGAAAAATTGTTGGGATTGAGCAATATCTCCAAGTTGTTGAAAGAAGCAAGGTGGTTAAACTTCACTAGAAAATTTGAGGGCTATAATGAAAAGTTGGTAAGTTCTTTTGCTGAGAACTACACTAATGGTGAGGTGATACTTCATGAGAATTATTTCAAGGTAAGTTCCTAAATTATTTCCCCCTTATCTAGTTTAGAGAATTCAAGCATAAAAATAAAGGAAACCTCTCAAATTACGTACCAAAAATTATCTAAATTATTTGTTAGAGAGGGAGACCCACACCCAATGCCAGTAATAAGTACCGGGGTAAAAAATAAAGGGTTCGAGAGAACCTCCATATTAGAACCCTGGGGCACTGCAGTTGCATGAATTATAAATTATTTTACTTGTGAGGGTCAGCTAGTTGTAGTTGTAGGACCTGCCTTTTGTATGTTGACCCATTTACGTCACAGGAAGGAGGACCCAGCTCTTACGGTTAACATGCCTAAATTCTTGTATGATTCCTTAAACACTTCAATATAAAGGTATAAAATAGGGACTGGGCCTTTGAAACATCATGGGTTAATTCAGCTAATTTGAAAGTACCATTTCTATAAGAAATCAGAGGGAAAACGGGAGAAGTTTTTAAAGAAAATGGAGACGCCTACAATAACAAGAACCATAGAATTAGGGGAACCATCCCAACAGGCTATTCCTCCATCTGGAGCAATTTCCCCTAAGGGATCTTCAGCTACGGAAGCTCTTAATCCCACCACTCCTGGTGAGGATTTTCCAACCTTCTTCGGGGATGAATTCAAAACCCCGACCTGCCAGAACAGGTTGATATTATATATTCTAACACAAGTAAACCTAGAAAGAAGAAAAAGGGAAAAAATAGAACACCCGCAAATTTCCACGAATTGCCTCCACTCAGAAGGAGTAAGCGGTTAGCTTCTGAATTCTCCGAAACCCCAATACAGGGTAAGGAGGGAAGTTCACAAAAGAAAAAGCCTATGTGGCTACTTGAGCCCATAAAAATTTCAGAGCTTGCTAGTGAAGAGGAGGTACCCGTAAATAAACAAGATTCAAGAGAAGAGTTTCCTTTCCACTCTGCACATGTGGAGGAAATCTTCAATGATGAAATTCAGGGAAGAGAACCTGAGGGGGATGGCGGTGTGCTAGAAAATTTGTCACCCACTGTGAATAAAATTGTTGGAATAGTTGAAACAAGTAGTGCCATTGCTGAATTGGAAAAGTATAAAGTAGAAATTGATGATTTACAAAGACAATTGTCTAAAAGTAACGAACTTATAGAATTGCAGAAAGAAGAATCGGTTGTGCAAATTGCAATAATAAATAAAAGAGATCAAGAAATAAAGGGCTTTAAGCTTCAATTGCAGGAAAAGGACTCAATAATCTATAAGTTACAAGAGCGGATGAAAGAATAGAATCAAAAGCATAAAATGTATAGTGTTAACATTGCAAACAAAGATGTAGAGATGGAAAGAATAAAGAAATTTTTTGTGCTCATGCTCACAGCTTTCGAGGAGGACAAGAAAATAAAAACTAAAGAGTTGAATGCTTCCATCATCAGGGTAGTTGAACTAGAGTAGGACTTGAAGGAATGCAATGTAAAACCTCAAATGGAGTCCAAAGAAATTTAGATTGAGCAAGTTGTAACTAATTGGTTCCAGATCCGCATTCCCCTCTACTAATGAAATGTATGGAAAAGTGTTACTTCCTCAGGAATGTTGAAACTAAAAATTATAGGATAAAGAAGGAACTGGTGCTCCTGAAGGAGTCATTTCACAAGGCCTACAGAGGGAAGTAAGATGCATGTCAACTAGTGGACTGTTTATTGAATTGTAGAAGACCATCAAGAGTTTACTCTATGTTTTTTGAATGAACAATGGCTAAGATGGAAATTGTTTAGGATTTATAATGATCAGCCCTGCGAACCTAATGATAAAGAGTTTGTTAAAATATTTGTGGAATCAACTTCTAAAGACCAAGATTTAATTTGTGAATTCTTTCTACATGACCTGTTATTAGAAAATCATACATATTTCTTTATCAATTTGTTTGTTGGATAGGTAGAACTAAGAGAGTTTCTCTCCACCATGAGGAATAAAATTCATTGGCAGGATAGGACAAAGGAGTTTGCACAGATAGAGAGAACAATGGGTCTCCAAATAAGGTCCCAAAATTCAAGGCCTGATGGGTTCAAAGTTACATTTTTGTCTCTCTTAGTTAATGATAAGATGAAGGAAAGGTATGACAACAACCTCAAGCTATGTTATGATAATTTCATGGCAAATGGAAAAACATTGATCGCAAAAGCATGGAATGCTTTCGAAGAAAGATTCACCCATCTACCAGCTTATGTAAAGAAAAGAGAGGTTATTTCCCCTCTAAATATCAAGTGGTCATTCAGAAGGGCAGATGCCTTAGTTAAAATCCTGAAGACTCTAAGGAAAAAATGGATAGGAATGAAATACATACCTCCCTTGCTACTCAATCCACCCCCAGCCTTCAATATTTCCACAGATCAGAATGACATACTTTTAATGAATGGAGGGAGAGTGTGATGTTTCACAGAGGTTTCATTCATAACCCTGAAGCTTTCGATGCATCGGCTAGGGAGACACATGATCTCAATACTCTTTATGAGGAATGGAATAGGACTCAGGGGTTTAACTATGGAGTAGGAGGAGCTGCCAAAAATTGGGTAGGGGAGGAAATGATGAGGTAAAAATAACCTCATCATAATAAAATCTGGAAAGCTTACTTTTGCTAACTCAATCCTAAGCCTGTGCCAATTTATTAAACTTTAGGAGAAGTAATTTCTTATTTTAAGGAAAATTATGCTTTCTTTCTTTTGATCAACTGAGGAAATTTACCAAAACAGGTTTAATGGGTTGACTTGAGCATTTTTGTAGGGAACAATAGGTCATCATGCGGCTGTTACAAAAGTTTATCCAACACGTGCCTCAAGAGTAATGTTGTGAACCCACTCCTAGATGCCTGGATGATGCACCGAAGATTTAGTTTATGTTCTTTAAATTTCTGTTGTTAAAACTTTATGGCTCTTCTCGAGCCTTCCATATGTTTATGAGCTTTAAAGACATCAATGTTAGTTTTAAGTTCAGGAAGAATTTTTCAATGGCTGTCCAAGCCATATTAAATTTAGGATTTAGTTAAAAATTTATCTATAAGAATGTAATTTTACAAGTGATGAATAAGACAGAGGAAGTATCGTTATGCTGTTCACATGGTTTTTCAAAATATTGTTGAAATGAGTTACCTAATTTATGTCTATTGGTAAATTGTTTAATTTCGAATGATGATGATTGTTCATAATTAAAAGAATTGAGAACCTATAGCTTATGTGATTTAAGACAAGGTGTTAACCCGCGAGCTAGCCACTCGAGGGAAGTTAGCTAAGATAGATAAGTATTTTTCTTTCTGTTTTGTTGTTTCATTTGTTAAAGCTAGATATCTGTTCAGTAGGAAGTAATTAAGTTTGTTAAGAGTGGAGTCTGATGTTCCGAAGCACCATTATTTTTAATTTGTATAAGTTATCTTTCGTAGTTGATAAAATCCTTTACTGTTTAAAAGATGTTTCCTTGTCTATTCCCTTACTTTTTTGTTTCCAAAGTATATCAGCAGTTTAGTTTGCTTGTTTCCATGCTTTCTAGCTTAGTCGTGATGCTTTCTAAATTAGTTGTCTTATGCTTTTTAATTTAGTATTTTTGGATTTTCTTAGAGTAAGATTATTCTCTAGTTAAATAGTAATGGCTCTAGATTAGAACTGATTTCTGTAGTTTAGGAGAAAAACAGAAAAATATAAAATGAGTTATCCAAATACTCTCCTTTTGAAAATTGCCTTGGACACTACTCGGTCGACTAATTGACATTCAATTATTCTAAAGTAGTAGGACCTAATGACAGCCTATCACATTACACCACTTGACGATTGATCTTCCATCTATCAACTTTGCACTGTCTTTATACTTAAACTTTTATCATGCTAATGCTCTTTTCACGTATGTTCCTACACCATCATGCTCCCCCTTTCCATGCTCGACCTCACAAAATTTCCACATATGTTGAACACCTATAGTGACATGCATCCTGCACAACTAGTAGAACATGCATGAGTTCTTGAACTATGCTGCACAATTATCTGGCCATATTATATGCCGACTGTATGCTATGCCCCTCTGAGCCAAACCATTATAGAATATCTGGAAACTTCCTTGCATGAACTCTAGAGAATGTGTGCAATCATCACTAATGTAAAAGTGGCACTCCCTCAATACCTTCCTTTGTTCCTTTGTAATATCAGATGCATGAATGAATGTTGTGTGCACAAATGTTGAAACCTATGTGGAGTTGTAATACTATGAATGCACCTCACGTTGTGGGTGCAGAGTGTAGTTCTTCGTAAATTCAACCATTGATACTATGCTTCCAACTGGAAAGGTGTCCTTGCATAGCTTGAATTGTGTGTCCAACCATTGGGCTCTATGGGTATGCATTGCATACTCATATAATATATTTTCATGAAACATGGACATAAATTGATACATTGGAATCTTCTAAATAACCAAATCATACCTTTTTTCTTGAGACCCATCTTTTGTAGCATATGCCACTGTTTTATACTTCCCAAACACTACTAGTTTTTGTCTCGCCTCATTTGTGCTTTCCATATGTTGACATACTGACATACGCTACAAGCCACCACAATGCTCGCATGAATCATCCAAGAATTTTGTCCTGTAGAATATCTGTCCATCCTCTATTTCACATAATTTTTTTGATAAGAACTCTCTTGAAGATTTTGGTGGGGCTTCTATGCCACAATCCTGCAAAACATCGTTAGTATGCAAATCTAAACATATAGAATGATAAAAATCATAATGGTTAGAGAATTCAATATATAGTCTACAACAACAGGTAGTGCATGTGTGATTTATCTTGACATAAAAAGGTTTAAGCATTTCAAAAAATCTTTGAGAAATACTAATTTGAGGATAATCATTTTGAAATTTGTAACGAAAAAATTGGCTTTGAGTCATATCTAAAAAATGATTTGGATGTGGCTCTGGGTTCTGACTATTGATTCTCCTTCTTACCACATCCCTTTGATTCAGAGATGGCCTTGTGTTATTCTTCCAATAATCTTCAATTAGTGTTCTCAAGGATTCAACAACTTTTTTATCTTTTCATGGCAGTCTCCCCGAGAATGCCCATAATTCATTTGAATTCATGCTCTCAATTCTTTGCTGCCTTTGAATGACTCTTGATAAAGTTTTTCTACTAATTCATATTTACTCACTCATATTTCTAATGAGATGAGCTCTCTTTTTTTGATAGCTTACCAATGTCGATGTAATGACACATCGCATGACATACTATCCTTTGAGCATGAGGTCTTACCCACACTCTCATAAGCATCCATTAGATTCTTCACAATAGTGTTTTCACTGGATGCATTCGATGTTCTCAACCCAAGAGTTTTCATAGTGTTTGTATAATTTACACCCCGAATCATTTCATCAAATAGTTGACATCTTGTGGTCTCATTTAGCCTTTCAAAGAAGAATTTCTAAATCTTATCATCATATCTTCTACAAGTGCATGTTGAAATGTTACCTTCCATGTGCTACAAAATATCCTCATCAATATTAATCAAATACTTTGGCTTTCTACACAAAATTTTAGGTGGTGTTCTCCTAGGTAAATACATCTCAACATTAGGAATTTCATCAATATTTAATTGAGGTGGTCTATATTGCGTACATTTGATCAAGGGTGGAGTAGAAGACATACCTTGAGGTTCACATGGGGATGATCATAGCATACCTTCTTCGTCAAATCTAAGTGATGATGTACTCTCAACTTGAGATGCATTGGATGGTGTACAACAATATTCACTTGCGGTAGATGGTGTCCCTCCATAATCACTTATGGTAGATGGTGTCCCTCCATATTCACTTGTGCTTAATGGTGTCCCTTCGTATTCACTTTCCATAGAGGGTGTGTCCCCAACTTTGGTATCCAAATCTCTCTTAGCACGACTCATTCACATCTGTGCCCTTTGTGTTGCCAATGCCTTTTCTCTTTTTTATGGTTGAGGTTCCTCTTCAATTGGCTTATTTTCATCAATCATTTCCAATTTCTTCTTTTCATGATATGTCGCCACTTGATCTCTCTCCTTTTATTTGAAGGTTTCAGACTCTTCGTCTGTTAGTTTCTTCCTTGTTCATTTCTTCAGCATGGTAGATAATTTTACCTGTAGCATGGTAATGAGATGAATATTAGCTCCTCAAAAATGTATCAATTCAAATAAATCAAAATATATGTCATTCAAGGCTTCATAAAGAATACTTACAATCATCCTGTACAAGAGTATTTCTATCATGGACAAAGGTCACATGATTTTTTTCAATGGAATGCCTTAAAGAAATGTGGTAATGTGGCATGCCATGATTGCAAGATAGGCTCAAAATGGAAGCGTGGACAAGCCATGTGGTATGCAAATCCATAATAAAGTATTGAGAAATGATGTTTTATTTTACTTCCTTAAAACTTATGGCATATATATGTGTATACAAAATGTGGAAGCATACATGGTGCAAGAGCACCATTGAATGAAAATTGTCAATTCAAGAATTTGTTGTCTAGGCTTTAGGATTTTGGAATTTTTGCATTAAATAAGGTTAATAAGACCATTTTCCATTGTAATGAGTCATTTCTGATGTTTCCTAGGTTTTTAGAAGGTTTAGATTTCAAAATTGCAAAAAATATTGGTAAGTTTCTAATTGTGCAAAAGGGCAAAAATGTAAAGTTGTAAAAAGTAGATTTTGAGGAAGGAAAACAGTCATACCATTTTAAATGTCAGTTGAAGGTGTTAGGAAAGTTAATTTTGTGAGAAAAAACATATATATGTTGGATAACATTGATGCAAATATTGATTTTGAATATTTGAAGGAAGATTGAATTGAAAAATCACTATTTTTTCATATTTTTTGTATTTATTTGTCTTTTGCAGCCTTGGTACGAACCGTATAGAGAGGTTTTGAATATAAATATTCTTGAATTACTTCGGGGAATGTGTTAAAAGTGTTTTTCATTTGATTTGAGACTGTGACTCCAATTCTAGTGGTAGTTTGGATTGAATCTCTTGTTGCAGGTTTGTGTGCCCTGATTAAACAGTTTTGAAGGTCTCAATTATGTAAATTGGCCCATTCCATTCACTATGATTACTCTAATTGGTGGAATGGGTCTGCATCATCTATAAATAGGTGAGGGAATGTTTTTTGTGTGCAGGGGAGGTCTAAAAGGGTGTTGGGCATGAAGCCCTAGAGTGAAATTTTGAGTTTTCCATGAGATATTGAGTGGTTTTGATATGCTAAAGTGTGTTTTGTGTTGGGGAAGCATGGTTTCTTACTGAATTGAGTTTTTTTAGGCCATTTTAGACCTATTTTAAGAATTCATAAGATTATGTGAGGGTTGGATGAGTGTTTTTGAATAAACCCCTAGTTTCTTGGGTAAAAAGGAGGGTTTTGTGATTTGGCACTCTTGTGAGTGATTTTCTGAAGAAAAATAAATGGTGGAATCCTTGGTTTGATAACATATAGACTACTGCCCAATTGAGTTTGGTGTTTTGGAAAATGATTTAACATAAGGTCCTTTGTAAAAGAGACCTAATTTGAGGCCTAGTTGGTGTAGAAATCCAGTTTTGATGAAGTTGTAACAAAGAAGCCTATTCTGGCTTTTTGATATGTTATTGCATGCCATGTTGGGACTTTGAGAAGGGTTGGGTCTTGGTATTAGAAGATCTTCTCTAAAATATATACTTGGTTGAGTGAGTTAGCTATGCTACAAGGATGACTATTGAATTGGTGAAAGTGAAGAATTTTATGAATTGTGAATTGTGAATTGTTGTTGTTGGTTGATTTTTTGTTGAGTTGTGTTACAAGACCTCCCCTGATTACATCAATACACAAGGTAAGTCAATTGTTAAATAACAAAATTCCTCAAAGAGATCTGGTTTTGATGCACTAGGGGGGTTTTATTGTCTAAGAAGGTTCATTATGACTACTCCATGATCTAGGCTCTATAGTTCAGTGGAGTAGGTTAGTTTTAGGCTATGTAAAGTGTGTGCATATTTTTTTGTGTAGGGGAAAACAAGAATCCATCATTTGGTTGTTGTCCTATCAAGAAATACAAAAACTTTCCAATGAAAATGGATGGTTACAAGTTGGTGATTGAGGAAAGATCATTCAATGAGACTGTAAGTTTATTCCTAAAGCATGGGTAAAAATTTCTAAATGTGTTTCAATCATTGACAGAGCATGTGAAGGTTTGGAGTATGCTTTTCTAATAAACCCTCATTTGGAAAGCTTGTTTGGGAGCATAAAGTAAGGGTTTTGTTGAACAATGTTTATTTGAGCCTTTCCATTCCTAAAATTGGTTTAATCTGGTGTGTTCTGACCTAGCTAAAGACTATTTGGAGTTATTATGTGTTTTGGTGTTGATTTTAGGATACTTCATTTGTAAATTTTTCCTAATTTGAGGCTTATTCCAATGTTCAGTCAAGTTTTTTGATGTTTGTTTCAAAAAAAGTTTAACTGACATTAAGGTATGTGGATGTATGTCAAAATGGAATTTAGATTGCATGCCTTTAGGTTTTAAAGATACAAAATGACTGAAGATGGATCACCTGATTTAAGGGTTTGGTGACCTTCTTGGAATATGGTGGATAGTTTGTTAGAAGAATTGAATCTGATAAAATAGTGAAAAGGTTGATTGTTTATGTTTGGAAATTGTTTAAAAGATGTTGGAAAATATGTCTCAATGCTTGGTAGAAGTTAGAAAGGCTAACTTGTGGAATTTGTTGTTTTGAGAAAAGTTGAATCCTTGTGCAAAATGTTGTTATGACTGGAAGAATTAAAGAGCCTGATGGATCAGTGGTTTTTGAATGTGTATTTGGTTTATCTCAATCAATAACATGTTGATTATAGTGTCTTGGTTGTCTGGATAAAGGTTGGTAGAAATAATGCATGATTTATTGTTATTTTGCCATGTAAGTTGCATTGAAGAGTGAATTAGTGAATCATGAAGGAATTGAATGGTTATGAGTTTCTAATCAGGTTTATGCTATTTTACAATCAATTTTATGATGGTTAATCTATTTTTGAGTCTGACAATGAGTTGGAGCCAAGTTCTAATATTTTGTGGAAATATGAAATCAAGTGAAATTGAAGGGTTTTGATGAAAAGATGACTGGGTTTGTTGGTTGATCTTCTCCAATTTAAGTTAGGGTTAGAAGTACCCTTGATGATTTATGGATCCTGGTAGATGCTCTGCATCAGGTTTAAAAATGTAATTGACAAGTGTATATAATTGTGTAATTTAAAATGTGCATTGACAACATAAGGTTATAATGACAAACAAATAATGATCAACATGGAATATGCAAAATAACCAAAAATGAAAGAAAGCCATAATAGAATGAAAGAAAACTTGTAAATACTTCACATACCTAAAAAATGAAAGCTTCAAATGGAGGAATTCAACCCAATTATGTATCCTTTGATTCTTCTTTCTTCAAACTCCTCAACAATTTGAATTTTTCAAAAGCTTGTTCCCCTCCAAGCTTCAATTATATATCACTTTTGAATGGAATTTATACTTGAATTGATATTATATGCCTTTCAATGTGAAAAATATTCTATTTCATGCAAAGGTGGTGGAATGTGAAAAACATGCATGCACACTTCACAACATCATCAAAAAGCATCTTTTTGTCGTACGCAAAAACCAGGAGAATATGCAAAATGTGGGTCTTGACCTCACGGGTATATTGAGTTTTTTACCATTTTTAGTGCAAGATAAACGTTCTCACGTTATAACGTGATCACATTATAATGCAAGCACATTATTTCTTGCTAAAATGACCATATCTCTCCTTCTTCAAAACGTGCTTGCATTATGTGAAAGATGGTTTTTTTTATAGAATTCTTTTCTCTCTCTTTGTCTACACCCTCTACCCTAATTATATATCTCTCCCCTCTACCCTTATAGTAGAGGAGATAGAGGTGAGTGTGTGTTTTGTGTGAGAGAGAGAGAGGTAGAGGGAGGGAGAGGAGAGATATATAGTAGAGAGGGAGGGGGGTTGAGGGTTTTAGGGTTTAAGGGCTCAGGGTTAAGGGTAGAGGGAAAAGTGTTTACGATTTAAGCGTAGAGGTTGTAGGGTTGAGAGAGAGAGTGGGAGAAAGAGAGAGTGGGAGAGATGGAGATAGAGAGGGACGGAGAGAGGGAGAGAGTGGGAGAAAGAGAGAGTGGTAGAGAGTGGGAGAGAGAGGGAGAGGGAGAGTGGGAGAGAGGGAGAGAGGGGGAGAGAGGGGGAGAGAGAGGGAGAGAGGGAGGGAGGGAGAGGGAGAGTGGGAGAAAGAGAGTGGGAGAAAGAGAGTGGGAGAGAGGGGGAGAGTGGGAGAGTGGGAGAAAGAGAGTGAGAGAGGAGGGAGTGGGAGAGAGATAGAGGTAGGGAGGGTTAAGCGTAGAGGGTAGAGGGTTTAAGGGTTTAGTGTTTAAGGGTTAAGGGCTTAGGGTTTAGGGTTAAGGGTAGAGGGGAGAAAGATAGAGGTTGTGATTGAACAACGAGAGAGAGACCTAAGAGAGGGAGAGGGGGTAGGAGGGAGAGATTTGAGAGAGAGAGAGAGGGGGTGGGAGAGAGATAAAGGGTGGAGGGTTAAGGGTTAAGGGTTTAAGGGTTAAGGATTAAGGGTTAAGGATAAAGGGGAGAGATCGTAGGAGTGAGGGAGAGAGAGAGAGAGGGGGTAGGAGGGAGAGTCTCTATTTCTCCCCTCCCTCTTTTAAGGAAAGCTTAAGGTGCGGAACAAACTCTCCTAATGTCAAAACTCAGAGAAGAATACAAATATGTCTTTAAATTTTGTAATTATAGTTCATTATGATGCACATGAAAGGAATAAAAAAATAGAGAAATAAACACATACACAATTGGACACCAAATTAACATGGGAAAACCCTTATTAGATAAAAAACCCACCACACCAAGTAAATCCACTTTCGTATTATAGTAAACAAATTACATACAAAGATATAGACTTCACTTTCAAATGTTAATATTACAACAACAACATTTCCCTAATCAACCTTATACAAATAAAATCTTAATCATGCTTCATTATTTCTTATTGTTCCAATTCTCATACAACATAGAGTTCAAAACACTAACTACTAGAACCTCTGATCAATTTTAATACACTGCAATTTATCACACAACCATGGTCGATTCCTTCTCTCAAACAACAGTTTGGTTCAACTTGCTTCAACTACATCGTGTATCGGTGAGACACTAGACTGTGTCTCACCGATGCCAAAAATGCCCATTTGACAACTGCACACTAAAAATTCTTTAAACGTTCCATCACTCATACTTGGTGAAGTCTCTCTGACCAAACAACATCAGGCTGAGAACTTTCCTCGAAGTGAGTCTCCAAATCTCCTCCAATAGTTCATGTTTTATCGATGAATTTCTCCCTTGTTCATCTCATCGGCAAGACTCACCCCGATCCCAATCCATCAACTAGACTTCAACCATCAAACAAAGATCTTAAGGCTGGACTAAAGTCATATTTCACACCAATGAAGAACCATGAGCAAGACTCACGCCGACCATACCCCATCGGTTGGAATTCTATTATCAATCTGATCTTCCCAAGTCTAAGCAAAGACCAAAGTTACCTCGACAGAGCACCATCGACAAGAATCTCACCAATCATCACTTGTTAGTTAGACTTCATCTATCAGTTCGATCTTCCCAGGTCTAACCAAAGACCCAAGTTACCTAGACAGAGTACCGTCAACAAGACTCTCACCAATCATCACCTGTAGGTCAGACTCCTACCTTCGCTAAGAGATAGAGAACTTGCACCAACCATTCAAGTCATATTTTTGGATCCCATCGGCAAGACTTACCACTAGTCACACCGACATGATCATTTTGAACCTTAAGAATCAAGCTGCTTGTCAGAAAGACATTCCAAGAGTCTCACCAATTTTTATCTTTCAGGAGTTTCATGTCAGTAAGTTTGAGACATATTTTCACCTCTCTCCCTCTCTCTCAAGTCTCTTCCCCCTCTCTCTACCCTACCCTTAAATTGTAAACCATAAACCCTAAAACCCTTAAAACCTCAACCCCCCTCTCTCTCTCTCAACCCTCTACACTAACCCCTCAACCCCTATAACCTCTTAATCACTCACCCCTCAACCATCAACCCTTAAACCCTAATCCCTCAACCCCTATACCCTAAACCCTATACATTGGACCCTACACCCTAATCCCCTAACCCTATACCCTCAATCCTCTACCCTGAACCTTAAACCCTCAACCCTTAAACCCTCTACCCTCTACCCTCTACCCTATAAACCCTTAAACACTAAACCCTAAACCCTAAAACCTCAACCCTTAAAACCTAAACCCTTAAACCCTCTACCCTCTACCCTAATCCCTCAACCCATATACCCTCTTAATCCCTCAACCCTCAACCCTTAAACCCTAATCCATCAATCCCTATACCCTCTTAATCCCTCAATCCTTAAACCCTATACCCTCAACCCTAATCCCCTAACAATATACCCTTAATCCTCTACCCTCAACCTTAAAACCTCAACCCTCAAACCCTCTACCCTCTACCCTATAAACCCTTAAAAACTCAACCCTAAACCCTAAACCCTCAACCCTTAAACCCTAAACCCTTAAACCCTCTACCCTTTACACTCAACCATCTACCCTCTACCCTCAACCCCTATACCCTCTTAATCCCTCAACCCTCAACCCTCAACCCTCAACCCTTAAACCGTAATCCCTAAACCCCTATACCCTCTTAATCCCTCAACCCTCAACCCTCAAACCTTAAACCCTAATCCATCAACCCCTATAACCTCTTAATCCCTCAACCCTCAACCCTTAATCCCTAATCCCTCAACCCCTATACCCTTTTAATCCCTCAACCCTTAAACCCTCATCCCTCAACCCCTATACCCTCTTACTCCCTCAACCCTTAAACCCTCTTGCCTCAACCCCTATACCCTCTACCCTATACAATGTACCCTCAACCCTATACCCTCAATCCTCTACCCTCAAATTTAAACCCTAAACCCTCAACCCCTCTACCCTCTACCCTATAAACCCTTAAACACTCAACCCTTAAACCCTCAACCCTTAAACCCTCTACCCTCTACCCTCAATACTCTACCCTCTACCCTCTACCTTCTACCCTCAACCCTAATCCCTCCACCCTCAACCTTCAACCCTTAAACCCTAATCCCTCAATCCTCAACCCTCAACACTTAAATCCTAATCCCTCAACGCATATACCCTCTTAATCCCTCAACCCTCAACCCTTAAACCCTAATCCATCAACCCCTATACCCTCTTAATCCCTCAACCCTCAACCCTCAACCCTTAAACCCTAATCCATCAACCCTTATACCCTCTTAATCCCCCAACCCTCAACCCTCAACCCTTAAACCCTAATCCCTCAACCCCTATATGCTCTACCCTATAAATTGGACCCTCAACCTTAATCTCCTAACCCTATACCCTCAATCCTCTACCCTCAACCTTAAACCCTAAACCCTCAAACCCTCTACCCTCTACCCTATAAACCATTAAACACTCAACCCTAAACCCTAAACCCTCAACCCTTAAACCCTAAAACCTTAAACCCTCTACCCTCTACCCACCCTCAACTTCTGCACTCCTAATTCTCCCACCAACCAGAATCCTCAACCTCAACCCTCAATCCTCAACCCTCAACCCTTAAAACCCTAATCCTCAACACCTATACCTCTTAATCCCTTTAACCTCTAACCCTCAACCCTCAGCCTCTAAACCCTAATCCCTCATCCCCCTATAATTTAACTTCAACCTCAACCCTTAAAACCCTAATCCCCAACCCCTTTATAATTTAAATCCTCAACCCTAAA
>CM021100.1:446611914-446663204 GCA_007115665.2 Sequoiadendron giganteum
CCTATACCCTATTAATCCCTCAACCCTCAACCCTTAAACCCTAATCCCTCAACCCCTATACCCTCTAAATCCTCCAACCCTCAACCCTTAAACCCTAATCCCTCAACCCCTATACCTTCTTAATCCCTAAACCTTTAAACCCTTAAACCCTCAACCCTCAACCCTTAAAACCTAATCCCTCAACCCCTATACCCTCTACCCTATACATTGGACCCTCAACCCTAATCCCCTAACCCTATACCCTCAATCCTCTACCATCAACCTTAAACCCTCTACCCTATAAACCCTTAAACACTCAACCCTAAACCTTAAACCCTCAACCCTTAAACTCTAAACCTTCAAATCCTCTACCCTCTACCCTCTACCGTATAAACCCTTTAACACTCAACCCTAAACCCTCAACCCTTCAACCCTATACCCTTAAACGCTCTACCCTCTACCCTCTACCCTAATCCCCAAACCCTTCAACCCTTAAAACCACTTAGTAAACTCTCTACCCTAATCCCTCAACCCTCTTGACCCTTAATCTCCTAATCCTTAAACCCTATTCCCTCAACCCCTATACCCTCTACCCTATACATTGGATGCTCAACCCTAATCCCCTATGCCTATAACCTCAACCTTAAACCCTCAACCCTTAAACCCTCTACCCTCTACCCTCTACCCTATGAACCCTTAAACACTCAACCCTAAACCCTAAACCCTCAACCCTTAAACCCTCTACCCTCTACCTTCAATCCTCTACCCTCTACCCTTAAACCCACTTAGTAAACTCTCTACCCTAATCCCTCAACCCTCTTGACTCTTAATCCCTCAACCCTTAAACACTAATCCATCAACCCTTATACCCTCCACCCTATAAATTGTACCCTCAACCCTAATCCACCAACCCTATACCCTCAATCCTCTATCGTCAACCCTAAACCCTCAACCCTTAAACCCTCAACCCTCTACCATTTTCCCTATAAACCCTTAAACACTCAACCCTAAACCCTAAACCCTAAACCCTAAACCCTCAACCCTTAAACCTTTAAACCCTCTACCCTCTACCCTCTACACTAATCCCTCAGCCCTTAAACCCTTAAAACCACTTAGTAAACTATCTACCCTAATCCATCAACCACATTACCCTCTATCATATACATTGGACCCTGAACCCTAATCCCCCCAACCCTATACCCTCAATCATCTACCCTCAACCTTAAACCCTCAACCCTCAACCCTTAAACCCTCTACCCTCTAGCCTCTACCCTATACATTAAACACCCAACCCTCAATTCTCAACCCTCAACCCTTAATCCCTCAATCCTCAACCCTCAATCCCTAAACCCTCAACCCCAATACCCTATACCCTATACATTGGACTCTTAACCCCAATCCTTCAACCATATGTACCCTCAACCCTAATCCCTCAACCCTATAGGTCATCAAACCTAAACCCTCTATTCTACAACCCTCTACCCTATACATTAGATCCTCAACCCTCATATATCTATCTCCCTCCCTCCTCTTCTCTCCTTCTCTATATCCATCCATCAACCCTAAACCCTAAACCCTTAAACCCTTAAACACTCAACCCTAAACCCTAAACCCTCAATCCTTAAACCCTAAAAGCTTAAACCCTCTACCCTCTACCCTCTACCCTCTACCTAATACCCTCTATCTGAAATAGTAATCCCTCAACCCTTAAACCCTTAAATCCAAGAAAACTCTCTACCCTAATCCCTAAACCCTCAACCCTTAATCCCTCAACCCTTAAACCCTCAACCCTAATCCCTAGACCCTATAACCTATACCCTCAACCCTCTACCCTTAACCTTAAACCCTCAACCCTCAACCCTCAACCCTTGAAACCTCTACCCTCTACCCTCTACCCTATACATTAAACCCTCAACCCTCAATTCTCAACCCTCAACCCTTAATCCCTCAACCCTCAATCCTTAAACCCTAAATCCTCAACCCCTATACCCTCTACCCTTTATATTTGACCCTCAACCTAATCCTTCAACCATATACCCTCAAACCTATACCCTAAACCCTCTACCCTCAACCCTAAACCCTTAACCCTAAACCCTTCAACCCTAAACCCTTAAAAATTCTACCCTATACCCTCAACCCAATACCCTCTACCATTGACCCTAATCCCTCAACCCTCAACCCTTAAACCCTAATACCCTAGAAACCATCAACCCTATAGGTCCTCCACCCTAATCCCTCAACCCTATACCCTCAACACCTATCACTTTATCTCTATCTATACATCTCACCTCTCCCTCCCTCCCTCTCTCCTACCTTCTCTAATTGTCTCTATCTACCCTCTCCCTCTTTCTACGTACCTCTCATTCAATCAATCCTTACCACCCTCTCTTGCTCCCTCTATCCATCTCTCTCTATGTCTATCACACTCTCTCCCACTCCCTCTCTCTCCCTCTCTCATGTCTCCCCCTCCCACCCCCTCTCTCTCTCGGGTCTCTCCCTCTGGAAACCTACCTAGGTAGCTCTCTCTCTCTCCCCTCTCTCTATCTATCCCTCCCACCCTACCTAGATAAGTCCCTCTCACTCCACTCCCCTCTTTCTCTACCACTATTAGGTAACTCCCTCCCACACCCTCTCCCTCTCACAGGTCTCTCACTCACACTCCCTCTCTCTTGTACTCCCTCTCACTACCTATATCTTAAGTCTCTCCCTCTCACCCCGACCTCAGAATCTCAAGTCTCTCCCTTTCACACCCTGCCTACATAACTCTCTCTTTCTCTTCGTCTCTCTCTCCCCCCCTCTCTCTCAATTCTCTCTCTCCCACCCCACTCTCTCTCTCTCTCTCTCCCTCCCTCTATCCATCCCACCCTACCTAGATAAGTCCCTCTCACTCCAACCCCTTCTCTCCCACTCCCTCTCTCTTAAACTCTCACTTCCAACCCCCTCTCCCTCTCTCCAGACTCTCTCTCTCTCTTAAAATTATCCCTCCCTCTAAAGACATACGTAAGTACATACATACTTACATGTACATACAAGCATAATACGTATGTACATACAATCCTACATCCATACAAGCATACATACATACATGTGTAGATACAATCTTACATACATATATGCATACATACAATATACATACATTGATACATACAGGCACACATACATACATACAAGCATGCATACATACATAAATACATGACATACAAGCATGCATACATACATACATGTACATACAAACATACAAATATATCAACATACATTCAATAGAGTAGCAATATAAAGGAAGAAATAACGTGAGCACATTATAACGTGCTCACGTTATGTCTTTCTTGACATGTTCCTCACAAACACAAAAAACCATGTGAAAACTAAGATATAATGTGTGCACATTATAACACATGTGTGTTATATCTTGCTTTGGGAATCCCCAAGCCTTGGGGTTGGTATTTGCCTTGGAATACCAAACTAAAGGCTTGGAGGGCATTCCTAACGACCAAAGGTGTTTTTGAAAATTCTACAATATTTCACATAATCGAGTTCGTGTTCACTGTTAGGAATGCACGTGGTTTAATATAAAACAAATTGAACATCTGGGTAACATTACGTTCTCTCTTGGCTATCCAACAATGTAATTTTTTTCACTTTCTAACAATGTTAAGCCTTTCATCCATAATTTCTTCTGTTTGTATGTCTCTTTTTTGGCAAAAAGTAGTGTTTGGTGTTTTTTCGTTATAAATTAACCGCTCGTCGAAATTTCAAATAAATTACATTTTTAGAAACTAGACTCCATTCTACAATTTAAAAAAATAAAATAAACTGAATTAGTTTCCACAATTTGTAGGGGTAGCATGACCAAAATTATATTTTTCAGGAAGTGTCCACTTCGAAAATTAGTAAAAAATCAAATATTCATTAAAAAATTATCAGAAAAATAATGCATCAACTAAATACTGTAAGCTAACTTCTAACCATAGAGATTTTAAAATACTAAAAAAAATTACACCGTGCTAGGGTCATACAAGATTTGCTATGTTATGTTTTTTTCCAACAAAAACAACACCAATTTGTGTACGTCCCTCGTTTTAACCCCTTAATCTCAACCATTTTCAAAATAAATTAGTATTTTAGAAAGTAGACTCAACACACTTTGATCCTTGTTTTTTGTTTCCATCTCAAAATTTTGAGTGTAACTATCCTCAATTTCACGTCCAAGATCAGTATTTCCTAATTTTAGAAAAAAGGTGTCCACTTAAGTCCCCTTTTTGGGAACCATGTTTGTGCACATACCCATAATAATAATATAATTCATAATATGGATATGTTAAATTGAATATTGACACCTATATATCCATATTTATGCCTAATATGTGACCTAGACTACATAAATTCTTATAGAAAACTATATTAATGATTATATAAATTATTTAAGAGTATAGTTATCCAATAGAAAACTACTCATAACACTATGTGTTGGTGTGAGCATGATATATTACCAAAATAATTTATTATCAGGGCCTATTCACACTTGCATAAGCCTACTTAAGTCATTATTTTTTCCTTTTATCATACAATATGATTAAGACACTTGTCCTGATCTTATTATGTCCTAGGATTTCATCTATGGCTTGAAGATTATCTTTAACAAAGGATTTACTCATTGTATATTATACCAATTCTATATTCCATCTAATGAATTCCCTAGCTTCATATCAATTAAATTCATTCTCTTGTGTGAAAGGTTATTTTAGTTATAAATGATCATTGGACTATTTGTGGGATTGGTACAAAAAATATTACACTATGCATACCATAATATTAAGGGCGTAGTAAAGATGACGACTCATATGATGTAAGGATCAATAGAAAGATGGTAATGGAAAATATCAATAATTATGGTTCCATGAAGAGATGAGTGGATCTATATCAAAAGGAAAAGTATTCAATGGTTGAGGGAAAAGATAAGAATATGTTAATGTACTTATGTATCTTATTAGAAAAGTATGTGGTGAAGAGGTCATATAGGGCTAATGTCTTCTTGGTTAGTCATCTATGAAGTTATATTAGAAATTATGGATATTTTCCATCATATAGATTAGAATTAAAGGGATCATGGGATATTTCCTCACTGATGGAACCACTAAAGGTGTCAAATGATAAGTCATCAAGGGAGATATAATACCCTTTGGGTGAGGGATGGGATGTGAAATAATAATAGTTGAGAGTTCTGGATTATCATTAGATAATATATTTGGGAAGGAAATAATAGGTGTGACGGGAATAGGAAGGGTAGTATGGATAATAAGAGAAATATTAGGAAGAAGAGGTGAAGGATATTGGGTGGAACCTATGTTATCATCTAGGTCATGGAGTGGAGTGCCACAATAATGAACATGAAAGGAAATAAGTGTGTAAGGTTTTATGATATAAATTTAAAAATATTGTGAGGTTTAGGGGATGTAAAAGGAATGTCGATATGAATTCATTAGAAAATGGGAAGGAATCTTGTTTAAAGAATCTAAGTGTCCCCCAAAACAATGGGATGGGTTGAGATGAATTATTATTTATGAAGTGTGACTCAAGTAAGGAGGAATTAATGGAATCAAGTGTAATAGGATAAATCATAGGGGAGAAAAAAACAAAATTGATGCAATTTGAAACAAAAAATAAAAATTACAATTGGAAATTTAAGTCAAATAGGCTCACCAAATAAGAACCAAAAATATGACCTTTAATTAATTAGGATAATTATTTAAGGTGGTTGTCCATGCATATATTCTAAAAATTAGTCTTAATTATATCTCTAACTAGCCTAGAAATAATTCAAAACCATAATAACCAAGAGTAAAAAATGACTGGGTGTTAGACAAACTATGCAAAACTTGATAAGTTAGGCTTTAAAATCAACAACGAAAGAATATAATTGTGTAAATTAAAGGTCAATGTAAAATTGTGTATGGATGGACCTATGAGATCAAGAGGTCCAAGTGAAAAGTGCTCAAAATTAGCTACTAATGCTACTTGTGAAATTTTGAGGCCTTAGGATCAAAAGGTCAAGGCTAATCAAATGTAAATAATCATGATAACAACATTATAGGGTGAATATTTCTCTAGAGAGTGTTTGGAGCTCTAAAAAACATTAAAAGTATTATTGGTAGTGATTCTAATATCATTAAAAGTGTATACCTACAAATGGATAGTAGTAGATATGCAATTGCATAAAAACTTAATAGGTGTTAATACACATGATTGGAACAAATAATGTAAGTTGGAATGATGGAATATTTTCTCTTGGTAAATTATGTGAAATGGTCTTGAAATTTAATATATAATATTTGTTAACAATGTGTAGGAGCATCCTTAGATATTATTGGAATAAATAATGTAATTTTGAATGGCGCAATAGTTTCACCTAGTAGACAATGTGAAATGATCTTAAAATTGAATAGATATTGTCTTACCTATGTATTGGAATGCCCATAAATATTCCACCTCTTGAACTATAAAGGAAGTTTCATACCCAGAAAGATCATTTTTATTATTGGATAATGGAAAATAGAAAAATTGAGGTAAATAGACCTCTTCCACCTAATAAATAACTAAATTTAGATCATATATGGAGATTGATGTTGGTATGGACTAGTGATGACAAACTGAACCCAAAATCTAGTGGGTGACCTTGACCTTTTCAAGTAGCCTACAAGGTGGCCTTGAAATTACTAAGCATCGTATAGAGCAACATTGACCTAGGAGGGTGACTTGGTATAATGTCTTAGAATATTCTAAAATTTTGTAAGGAGCTTTCATTCATGATTTTGATCACTTATTCTAATTGATTATTTTCTTGAAAATTCACCTGTTTCTTTACATTCAACCTAAAAGATTACAAAATATGTAAGAAGTCTTGTAAAAAAAGGTTAAGGGGGAGTTTTCCTTAGTTAGTCCCCTTGTGGGATTTTAAACATAAATCTGTACATTAAAAAGATGATAAATAATAGGTCATTATTCTTATCCATGAGAATAAATCAGTCTAAATCAAATCATAACCATTAAATCATATATTTATTAAAATGAAAAATGGAACTAACAACAAAGCTAGTGGAATGGGATAATTGTTTTTGATGTTGGGACGGTGTGATATTTAATTACAATCCTAATGTTATAATTTTGTGCATCTTCACTAACCTTGAAATGGTACTTGGACACCATTGTTTTGTGTGTGTGTATATATATATATATATATATATATATATATATACATATATATACATATATACATATATGTATATATGTCTATATGCATATATATGTATATACATATGTATATGTATATATGTATGTATATATGTATATATACACATATATATACATACATATATATATATACACATATATACATATGTATATATGTATATATATGGTTGGTGCCTATATGCCTCTGCTTTAGGTGGATCAACTATTGCTTGCTTTAGCTACCTTTGCATCTATTGCTTGTGATTTTTCCCAACTTGTTGTCCCTACCGCCTATGTTGGTTATGAATGAACAAGATAAACTAGATCTATTATTGTAATCAAGTAAACAACATTTTTGTCCTCTTTCCTAGTGGGTTGTAGTTCCAAAAGGTAATTGCATGAGCATCTAATTAAGAGTTGTTTCCCTTTGCTTAAGAGCTATATATTATTTCCTTTCTTTCTCCTTTCACTAAGTGTTATACACACACACATACATTCTTATTCTCATTTTTGAATTGGAATATTAGTTTTAATGGTAATCATGAGGAATATGGAGTTCGTGGAAACAATTACAATATCAGTTTACTATATTTCTCAACTTGGTCATGATAATTGAGTAGTGGAGCATCTTTCATATCATTAGTGGATCCTATATAATTTGGGTGGTGAATTTGGATGCCCACCTTGGGGTATAGGACACTATGGATGATTTACAAGTCAAGATGTCATCTATTATTAGGATGAATGTTATTTTTCTATTTGTGGATCATTGGAAGTTAATTTTACTATTCTCAAAAGAGCCTCTTCATTTTGGATGTCATATTTTTTGTATTTTACCATGGTTTGATGGTACATTATTTCAAAAAAAAATTGTGGTATTCCTCTCCCTTTTTTCTATAAATTGTAGGCATGTGATAGTAGTTTTATATGATATTATCTCATAGGTACACACAAGTGCTACAAAATTATGTCACATTGAAGGGCATTGGGATGATTCAATTGTAAATCATTTAAATTATTTTAATTTGATCTTAAGTTAGTAATATTTTATTGATGTTTAGATGGGATAGTAAGATAAATGCATCTTATTACTTTGTTCTTTACTCAAATCTTAGGAAAATTAGCAACAAGTTGGTTATATATTGTTGGCTACATCATTTCAATGGTCAAATAGAACATAAATCTTACCTAGGCAATAAAAAATGGCTTAGGATACTATAGAAGGACACCAAGACTGTAAACTATGAGATCAACCAAAGCACAACGATATTAAAAATTAGCATAGGGTGATAAGGAAATGAACATAAGGGCATGGGTTAATGACAAAGGCACAAAAAATAATAATAAAGGTTGAATGGGGCTTGTGCTTAAAACATTAATTTTGTTTTTACCCTTTAGTTATAATAAATAACTCTAAAACAATAATTGACAAAATAAGCATAATCTACTAACTATTTTCTTATTGTCAATTAGAGTAATATTTTTTTTGAACTCTTGAAATTATAATAATTCAATAACATACCAACTAATATTTTTCAATATTTGCACAACCACTTCTCTTAAGTTTCCATGTCAAGGTATGGTGTCACATTCTATCAATAGAATCTAAAAGAAAAATTCTCTTCTTCTACTTAATGGATTTGTGTTCACAAGTTGTCTTTGAGGATTGAAATGTTAAATATTCCTCTCTTGAGTTCATGTAATAGGCATTATGAATCAGAGCTTCCTAATTTGAAATAGAGAAGAAACACAAATACTATATTTAAAAGATTAAATAACTATTTTTTAAATAAGTGTCATTCAAGAAGAGATTTTTGCTTTGAGCATAAATGAAAACTTCCACATTTAAAAAAAAATGATTTTAATATAATCATGCATACAAAGATCTAACTATAAAAATATAATGTCGATACTTATAATCAATATTTAATATTACTACTATTTCCAACAATTAAATTTGAATGCTATGAATTCAGTGATCATTCTCAACATCCACCCCTATAATCTGAAAATGCAACTACAAACTACTCCTTCTAAAATGGTAGTCAAGCATGTTATCCAATCTCTGAGCAAATCTAAGGCATTGACATTTGCATTACTACTTTTTAATTGGATTAAATCTTACAAATAACAGTTACAAATTTACTGGCAAGACGAGCGAAATAGACGAGACCCCACATAGAACAACAGTACTAACACATTTCAGTTTAGCTTGATTATTAGAAAAGAAAATGATCGCGGGCTGCTGCAGAGACCGAGACATCTCGCAGTCAATCAGAAAATACTTGTCACAGACACCATATCATACTTTAACCATTGAATCTGTACGCTTTAAATCAATCCTTTTCCCCACCATTGCCAATGAATGATGTATGAAAATGCTCTTATCTGCATCAATTCACTGCATTAGTACTTTTGCATCCAGGGAACTTTATTTCTTATTTCTTTGCATAATTGATGTAAAATACAGAAGGTACTTGTACGCTGGTGGGGGCACACATCCGAAGTCAGCAAAACCTGCATTTAAATTGGGATTCCCCGTCATTTTAATTTGTATCATTTAAATACAGTTTATATCAATGTATAGTTTTTGGATTTAATTGTGTATGTTTTTTAGACGTTACGGATCACACTTAATAATCTATCTTGAAAAAGAGTGTGATCTGAAATGTCCAAAACAAACATACACAGTTGAATCTAAAATTCGTAGATTGTAACTTTATAAATTGTGAAAAAATTATCTTCAGTTGATAGGCCACTGCAGGACAGAGGAAATTTTTGGATGTACAGGGATAAATTTGGCTGAAACAGAAGAAAACAAACTTCACGGATTGCTTTTGGATTGGAAACAAATTCATTCCATCACCTCTTCACGCAACGAATATCTAATATAGTAGTCAGGACAATTTTGTGCATGTGGGAATCCAACGTTGCAGCTGGCATGCAACGAACAACTAATGTGGGCACGGACACTTTCAAAGGTATTTCTGATATAGAGGGAGAAATTTTGCTGAAAAAGATGAAAACGAACTTCGGATTGTTTTTGGATTGCAAACAAATTCACTTCATCACCTCTTCACGCAACGAATAATATACCAGTCGGGACAATTTGTCCGTTCTGAGATTCCTACGTAGAGCTTAGCACGTGACGTACTACAAATGTGGGCCCGCCCTCGTGGCGTTTAGCGGCAGTCTTTATTTTTATTTTTCCCTGCATACGGATATTTTCAAAGGAATCTGTATAATTCTATTGAGATTTAAAGCCACAGCTAAGGTTAACGGACCTTCTAATAAATGAGCAAGTTGGTATTAAATTGAGATTTGTAATTGTGGGAATGACTTTTTTTTATTAGAGAGAGGGGTCAATAGTCGTGCGGGGTCTAATAGTCGTGCATTCAATTGTGATTATAATACCTAGTCTTACCACATATTTATACTATATATTGTAAATAAATAATCTAAATATAAATTAAAAAATAACCAAATGTTGATCAAAAGTGAATCCATACTTGAACATATGAGAACCTTTAAATGTTATATTAAAAAAACATAAATACATTCATGAAGAAGTGAAATAAGTATTTTTTTGTCTCAAATAAAATATCACAACTATCCACTATAAGTGTGTAATCTAAAAAATAAAATGCTCATTATATAAAATAAGGCACTCATTTAAACAAGTATTCTTATCATAGTGAAAACATATTGTTCTAATGTGTACAACTATTGGGGTAGCAATGTACAAGCATTGGAGTATTTTATATTAATAGTTTGTCCTATCACAAATATTAAAGGTGAGTACAATAAATACCATGTATTTTTTCATTAAATGTGAAGGATTTTCAAAAAGTTTTAGTGTTCAACTACTGGTTCATTTTTTTTTGGTATAAGTTGTATTTTAAATAATTATGTGTTGTTTTTATAACAACAAATAGTTTTTTTGTGTTCAACTATTGGTCCATATGTGCTGAATATAAAAGCTAGATATATCAAAGATTTATGGTTACCAATAAGTATTTGGTCCATTTATGTTGCATATTATCATATTTTAAATAAAAATATGATATTTTGCAAGCAACAAATGGAATTCTTTTGTTCAACTACTGGGGTTTCCATGATTAAGTTTTGGTCAACTATTTTAAAAGTCAAATTTTAGACACTTCTCAATAGATGTGTTGATGTGGCGAGTTGCATGATGAGTCACACATCCAAACCTTAGTTATAAACATATAAGAGGCTAGTCCACATGTCAAAAAAAAAAATAATGAAAGTTCTACGATATTCCAGTCAATTGCTACATGTTGACGAAGTTAGCCCGCACGACTACTGGCTCCTCTCCCCTAGTTTGGAGATATCTTTTAGGGGTCCCTTTTAGTTTAGAACCAAGGATTGAGGGGTATCCGTTCCATCAAAATATGTTTAGGGCGTGATCTTGACTTCATCTCCATTTTAGGCGTCGAGGCTTTGCACTAAGCAAGATTTGATCCTTGGTGGACTCATTCTGAACCTTTCAAATTCACCAATAGACCAAGGGCCATTGGCAAGGATATATATTTTGAATAGTGAGCGGGTGAAAATTTGGTAATCCTTATGCATCACAATTTTTATTTTATTTTATTTTTTGTTAGATTGATTTGTTTGGCATTATCTTAGGATAGTTAAAGAAGACTAGGATAAATACCGACAATTTTGAGTGAAAGTTGATTTTATTTTATTGTATAAGTTTGATATTTTAAGATATAGAATATTTTTAAGTATGAGAGATATGTCATGTATGTTTTTTACATGTAAAATAATATTCTATAAATTTTAATTAGTTAAATTAGCATGGTCATTTGAGCACATAGAATGTGAAAGCCTCTAGAACCCATGCCTACAATGTCATCATAGCTACCACCATCCACACATGTATATAATTAAAAAACAAAAGCCTTAAAAATTGCATTACTTAGAAAAGATCTAATCATAAATTTTATTTGCATAAATAGTTTTCTCCTACATATCAAACTATATTGTGTTTTTAATTTCACCTATGTCCTCAGAATGAGTTAGATCATGATTTTTGTCAAGTTTTTTAAAAATATTCTAGCTCTTTGAATTCCACATATGTATACAAATTCCAAGTAATAAAATCATGCTTAAGTGTAATTATGCCATCTTTAATAATTGAAACATCAAATTCATCAAATTAGAAAGCTATAAAATTTTTTGGACACTCACCAAGCTCTTAAATAGCTAAAAACCAGCATGCATCTTTATCACAACTAGTGTCTTTCTAATTCATAGTTCTATCACTTGCATGATTCAAGTCATTGTTTAAATGCTTTTCACAACAATTAAGCTATTGATTCACACTCATAGTGAAGAACAAAGTTCTTTGATTTGCGTCTTTTTTGTATACTCTTCAATGCAATTTTTTGAATAGTAATCTCTATTGAAAGCAAGTTAGTTACTAGTTTCACATGAAAAAAATTTAGACCATGTTGAACAAGCATAATCAACCATACATCCTTCCATTGTGACATCTTTAGTATCACAATATAGATGAAGCAATAAGTGTAGAAACCTAAAATTGATAGAATCCTAACAACACATCTAACATCACCAATTTCACCAATTTGAACATCATAATAGGCCAATGATAACCACACTAAAATCATATCAACACTAATTAATTAGATAAATTATATTTATTTAAATAATTATGACTTAAATTCTAACATTCTCTCCATCATCAACTAATTGGATAAATTATATTTATTTAAACTAACATCCTACATCCATCTCCACTAGTTAATTAAATAATATGATTATTTGATTATTGATACTAAAACCTCAAATATTAATCAAAACTCCCATTAATAGGAAAATTATGCCCCATCCACAATAAAAAAACTTAAAAATATAAATCATCAATCCAAAATACTATCAACATTCAATCCTAGCTATCAAATCAATCAAAGTATTCCTAGGCACCTATCTCCAATTAATTTCAATCAAAATTCAAAATCACTTTTAATTCCAACCATTCATCTAACCAAATTAATCCTAGCCTTCCATCCACCAACCCACTACATTTAATTCTCTCCTCTCTCACAAATTCAAATTCAAATTCAAAATCAATCTCATGCAATCTTAACCATTCATTCCAAAAAAAATCAAACCCTTTATTTATCTTTCACAAATATATAAATAGACCCTTCCTTGATAATTGGAGGTAGTAAAGTTACACTATTGAAAATCCTAAGAAATTATATTTATCCTCTCCATTAACAAGTCTTGAGGACAATGATAGCATCAAGAGGCTATTACAAAGAGATTTATTTGGTTCTCTCATTATTTAAAATTCATTATATTTCACTATAATGAAAGTGTATCTAAATCTAGAATAAGAATTCACATTGTATATTATTATATATTAAATTTTTCTTTATATTTCAAATGCACATTTTAATATGCTTGATATTTTATTTTTCTATTCTTTCTAGATATGATTTTCCTATGTCATATTAATATTTGTTGATGTTTTCATTCCTCGATAAATTTATTTTGAGGAATTTCTTGAAAGGTTCTATTATCTTATTTTATATCTTGGTGGATAAATTTTTGAAATATTTATCTTATAATACAAAATATGAGCTCATCATGAGTGGCCTATTTAACATAAATCAAAGAAATGGGGAGAGCTTATATTCCTTTATAAAGTGATAGAGGGGCCTTAGAAGTCGCCTCCCATGTCTAATACCTAAAACTAGTTGGTCCATATATTTATCATTATCACCAACCTCAATCTTGAATTAGCATTTAACTTACAAGTCCATTGGGTAGTGTTCTTTGATAATATCTTTGAAATGAAGATACAAATTGAAAATTCCCAAATCAATAAAGGGTTTGTGAAATCATTTACAAGGGAATAAAAATCGGATGATAAACACAAGTTATTCAACAAAATAAAGAACATGGTTATTGAAAAAATAAATATATTCCAATAACATTTGTGTTATGCAAAACCACCCTAGTGTTACCATGCCTTGGGGCCAACCAAAACAAGAAATAAAAAAATGCCAATCTACCCATTGGGAAATCTCATGGAGGAAATGTTTCAAAAATTTATTAAGTAATACATGATCACCTTCCCACTAACCAAGATGTTCAATGATGAAAGTAAACTTGAGGCCACTTGGTACAATTTTTTGGTGCCCAACTTTATAGCTCCTAAATTTATTTATTGACCGCCCCTTTGTGAATTGGACCTCATTGTGTTCATTATTCATTACCTATCTAAGTAAAATCCAAATGGGTATCCCTTGGACAAATTTTCATGTAAGTTTTCCTAATCATCCTCTGTATCCTTATAAAAAAATTATTTCAAGAGTGATATGGTCATTTTCTACTATTTTTTTAGAGTTGCAAACTTTTGGTGGACTACCAAAGATCTTCTACTCATTAGGTATTGTAATGTGGAAAATATGGTTCCACCTTTTTGGAGGATGGAATGCACAAGGGGGATGAGACCCTCCTATTTTTTAACCATTACACTCGAGGAAACCCTAGAGATATCAAGCTTATGGATGAGATGACAGAAAGAGATCTACAATAGGGGTGTTGTAGGATTTCATTAATGATTAAAGAGGGGTTCACCACCAAGCTAGGACTTGGAAAGACTAATGATATGCAAGATATAATGTTAAAACCTAATGTAATGCAAAAATTCACTAAATGACCTAGAAATGCATGTAAATTAGAATAAAAAGTTGAGAGATCATAGATGTGCACCTAGAAACATGTAAGAGATTTATTGAAGATCTAAAATGTTGAATATGCTGAAATTAATACATGTTGGGACTCATACGCCAATCTAGGTGATTTAGTCCCAGACTAAAAGTTTTTGTGCCAAGAATGAAATCTAACAGTGTATGATATGAAATAACTAAAATCTAGAAAAATCCCTATATTGGGATTCATATTCCTCAAGTGGCATATCAATCCCACAATAATTATTTGGAGGGTTAAGGTTTGATTTTTCTCTCCTAGTTCTTCTCTTTCTTCCACACTTCATTTCTAGATCTGAAACCCTCATTTACAACCAATAGGTGACTTTTTGTGAAGATAGCAACCTTGTAATGACTTGATGAATTTTTCCAACCTTGTGACCTAATATTTAAGGGATCCTGAAGCCTCAAAACACCTAGATATGCAATCACACATGTAGAGAGAAAAACTTGTTGATTTGTTAGGGAATAGGGGTTTTCCTTGGTCAAACCTAGTTTACGTAACTAAACCAAATGATGAGACAATGAAATAAGGATATGTTACAACTTGTAACATGAAACATGAAACATGAATAATGATACCTTGAATGGTGTCTTGTAAATTTGCAATCTAACATGAACTGGGTATGAAGAATATAGATCTAGATCTTGAAATGAGTGTGAGACAATGTTTAGTCTTGGATCTTGAATGCTACATCATAACACTAGCTCAACAACATACTTTATTCTTGATAACCTTGACATGATAATGGATATTGAATTGCTAGAAAAAAATGATAAAGAATTATGCCCTTGAATGCCTTAGAAATGCTCTTGTAAACTCTCTTGACACTCTTGTGAAGTTTTGTAATACTTAACTCTTGAAAGCTTAGGATGATATCATGAATTATAAGGTAAATAGTGATTTGAGACCTTTATTATATAGGAAATCCATCCAACTTACCATCAAAGGCTGACATACATGAAATTTGAATTTTGAACCTTGATTTCCCACTCAAAACCCTTAAAAGGGGCCAAATGGGACTCTTACTTCACATGTGGCATATATATCCCATATGGATAGGACTCATATGCCTAAGGTGGCATATGGGTCCCACGAAGCCTCTTTAGATAGAGAAAATCTCAGGGAGTTGGAAAATTAAGTATATTTGATGTCTATGTCAGGATTTATGCCTTAGAATGCATAATATAGGGTCTCAACGGCCTATTAATGATGATATGAAGGTCATAAATGCAAAAGGGCCCAAAATTTAATGTGAAGGTGGAAATAAATATACTTTGTACAACATTAAGTTAAGGAAAAATTAGGTCTATTTAGCTTAAAAGGGCCCTAAATCCAATGTGAATGTGGAAAACACATTACAACACTATATCAAGGCCACATGAGGTCCATTTTAATGTTAATAATTCCCAAATCAAGTAAGGAAAAGGGATAATTTTTATATTTCCATAGGTATCTAGTTTTTACATTCATTCTTGCAAATAATCTCTACCATATATATTGGGTTCTTCTTTCCCCTATATCCATATGTTCATTCCCTCTTGTGGAATTTAAACATACATCCAAACCTCCCTTCCCTTCATGCATCCCAACAACCTTATATTATTTCTACTTGATGTAATTTTGGAGTGTAATTAGATATTTGGACCTCCATTAGTTCTACATCCATCCCCACCTTAAATTTGACATTTTTTTCATGCATCCAAATTCCATACCCTTATGGAAAATTGTTTCCTACATCTAGATATCTAAACCCCCATCCCAATATCTACTTCCACATTGAAATCCAAAAAATACTCATCATAAATTTTATGGTTCATTTCTTCTTATGTCCAAAGTTAATATTGAATTTTTCACATCCATATTTCTGACTTAGACATCTCATAGTAATGTATAGTTCAACATACTTTAATCATCTTTTCTCCTATGAATTCCATCTACTTACTTTCACCCATTTTGTAGGATTTCAAGGTGCTTATGGACTTCCATGAAATGTCTATTTTTTATATCTTAGTCTACAAGAAAATATTGCATAGATCCCTTTTTTGCTTATAATTCCTCATTATATTTTCTTATTTCTTCTAGATCCAATGCCTTGCACTCACTAGATTTTCTTAGAAGTACCATTAATGCCCAAGCAGACTCTGAATTTTCCACTCATAATCTATTGTTCATCCTAGGGGTATAGATCACATTTATTTTTAAAATATGAAGGATGAGGGAGACCATGATTCCATTAATGTATTTATTGAGATCTAGATGTTGATGGTCCTCACACTTGATCTAAATTTTAGGAATGAATAAATAAGTATTCTTAGTTATTTGATATGAATATTTTGTCTGTATGTATCAACATAGCTCATATTATTTTATGGTTTTAATATGATTTCCATAAAAGTATCTTGTGACTTTGTAACCTAATAAATTAGGCACCAATCCTATAAGTAATTATCCATCATTTACTTAAAATGAAAAACATCTTTCACTAAAAAAATAGGCGAATGATATTAGTTTGTATGCATCTCATGATTCAATGATTTAACTATGAAAAAATATTTTATGATCCATAATAATTTTCATCTTTTAGATTCATTTTTTTCATACCCATATTATGCATATGTGAAATGATGTGCTCATCTTAATAAGAGGTTTTATGTGTACTAGGTTCATATTTAGTCTAGTGATAGTCTTTGATAGAAGGTTTACATAAGTGCTACTACAACACTTTTAGTTTATCCATCTTGAGTTGTGTCTAATAATGTTAATGATACCTCTAAGGACCCACCTTGGATCTAGCTAAGCCCAAAGTCAAGGAGAGATTACTCACTCTCAATAATTGGCTACAAATAACCCATTCTCTATTTATGAGCTAATATATCCACCTTCAATAATTCCATTTCCAAATCCTCGAAGAAAATTTTCTAAATCAAATAAGAAATATAAAACCCTTTCTAGACTATGAAGTACAAAGGAGGAAGTAAAAAAAAAAGGAGAAATATCACCAAAAATCCTCAAGGCCTCCATGATTAACCTCCATAGCCCTTCTCCATTTGCTACAAGATTATGTTTTCCCTCAGATTTTGATGAGCAAATTATGCCTATGACATGACTTATCAAATATTGAAGGATTCCACTAAAACGCAAGTAAAGAAACTAAAGCCTTCATGTAATAGTAAAACCTACAAGTGACAATGTTAGCAAAATGATAATAAAATCTAAGCATGCAACTATCAAGCCAAAATCTCGTGAAGTGTAGATGTCAAAATGAGGGTAAAATTGCCATTTTATAGAAATGTCAATTTTAGATGGAGGGACAAGATTGAAAGTTGACAAAATCCCTAAGATCAATGACCATAAATGCATGTGACAACCCCTAATTAGGGTTAGGGAAACAATTCAAAATGATTGGCCAAGATTTGATTTTAAGAAAATTAAATCAAGGGTTAGAATTGCATGTGACAAGAGGAAATTAGGCACAAATTATGAGGAAAGTGGGAAATTAAAATAGAAATTTAAAATTAATTCCCACAAGAGGTGATGTGGACCTTCTAAATTAAAAATTGATTTAATTCAAAAGTGGTGGGATCATGTGAGAGTAAATAAAAACTTAAGATTATTTACTTGGAAAGAGGGAAATTTAAATAAATGATTTTATTTAAATATGGAGGAAAAGCCAATGGGACAGTTAAATAATTAATTTTAATTATTTAATTGTGGAGGAAATGGACCAATAATTACATAAATTATGGGGGATTTATTTAATTATGATTAGGCATTAGAATTAGAGATGCATTTAAATAAATAAATATAGTTTAATATTTATTTAAATAATGAGGAGGAAATAATGGATTCAATAAAAATAATTTATTTAATTAAAGAGGACATTAGGAGTTAGTGGTGTATTTAAATAAAATAAATATGGTTTATTTATTTAAATAGTCATGAAGAATAGAGGATGTGAATTAATTAAATAATTAAGAATTATTCAATTAATAGTTGAATTTGGAGGGAAGGACATAATCAAGTATTTTAACTATGTTTAGAAGAATTATGGAGAAAATTGAGTTTGCAAGCCTACGTCAATTTTATGTGGCTACATTTTCCCCTTCTTTGTCATAATGTAGTTTATCGTGTTATGGAAAAGAAAACTAGTCAAAAACATGCCCCAATGAAGGTATAGAGTGTTTATGCCCCCTCGGGAAAATTTGTGAATTTTGGCTCGAGGCAAGAAAATTTTGGAAACTATCCTGATAAGTTAATTTGATGGCCACAAATTCAATAATGTGATCGGTTTCAAAATCATAGGATGTTCAAGCAATCAAAGGGTCGGTCAAATTTGGTCAAAAGAGCCTCTAGTAATAACCCTAAGGGTAAAACCCTAATTTTCAACCTATGAATAGGTTTGAAAAGGTAAAAGAGATGTCATTTTCACTTTTTTATTTTTAGAAATTTGGAGAGCTTAGAGCAAGGAGAGGCTACAACAAGATGGTAATTCTAGTTGTAGAGCTCCACGGCTACAAGGTCAGAACATTCTGACAGCCAGAGGGCACAGAGGCACCCATCAGTACCCCTTTCTTGTTTTGTCATTTTTTTATTTTCATGTGTTTCTTAGGGTTTAAGGGTAGGACACTTAATGCATTGTGACACATGTGCGTTAGCGTAAGTCACATTTGAAATTGTGTTGCATGAGTGCAAGGGATGGGTAGGACCAAGTTACAAAATGACGCAATTGATAGGGCTTAAGACACAAACACCAAAGTGCAACACAATCACCAAGTTTGGCGACACAAACACCAGATAGCGACGTATACTAGACCACATGACACAAATGATATTAAATGGTACAATAGATATGTGAAATGATGCAAGTGTTATAAAGCTTCACAAATGTGAGGTCAAATGATACAATAACCGAATTGTGACGCATGTGTGTGATAGAACGAAACATGTGACTTGGTGTGACACAAGTGAATTTGACGCGATGCATTTGAATTTGACCAAGGTTGACTTAGTTTAGACTAGTTTTTCTGATGTAATTTTGACTAGAGAGATGGTAATGATGCTTAATATGTGCTAATTCTCATTTTTGCTTGTGCAGAAAAGAGTAGTGCCCATCTATACACGTGAGTTCAAACTAGCCACATATGCTTTTAGAGATCATTTGCGAGACACTGAGTGGCAATGATTGATCTGACTAGAACTATGCTATGTTACCTACATCCCCATTATCTAGGCAAACAAGGGATTGTTGACAACATTGTGTGAGAGGTGGCATTCAAAGACTTATTCTTTCCACATGTCGACAAGGGAGGCCACCATGACTTTGGAGGATGTGTACAAGATACTTCACATCCTGATCAATGGAGAACAGGTAGTTTATGATCCTCACAGAGGATGCCAAGCCATGACATAGTACTATGAGGTCATGGATGATACAGGTCTAGGAATTGAGGGGTATGAGATTTGATGGGAGTTTTTGGCCGATCATTATTCTTGATGGGATGTTATGTTGTTCACATTAATAGACAAAGTCTTGATTCATGATCGATGTAGGCATGGATTTCCCATTGGGTGGGTGGATGTACTATTTAGTATGCGTCAGGACAGCCCAATATTTGTCTAGGGGTATGTTTGCATGGTATGATGTATAATCAGTTACATGAGGTGGCCTATTGGAGGACATAGGTTATTGGTAGCACATGATTGATACCCTAAAGATTTTTGTTTTGAGGCCTTATAGATATTTTGCATAGTGGTCGGAGGAGGGTGATAATTCTCCATTTTGACAAAAATTTAGGTACTTGATTGGGAGGATAGTCAAGAGCCAACACATCATTCAAATATACCTACCCCAATGGGTACTTCATCAGTTTGGAGAGCAGCAAGGTGTGCCTGTGGCAATGACCAAGTATGTGTTGTCATCGAGAGAGACCATGTGGGGACCTCCTATAGTAGTTCCCTTGGCAAAGCAATATATTGATGGGTTGGTAGCACAATAGTAGGGATGGAGTGGGGGTCTGATAGATGCAAGCACAACAATCAAGTATGATGCTTGGTGGTAGGTGCAAAGATCGATACCACTCACAAATCTAGATGGTCCAACACCGACTGATCGACGATTAGTGATACTGTAGGTTTAGAGAGGAGGATGACGAGGGAGAGATGGTGGTAGGGATGGTGGTTGAGGAGATGGGGGAGAGGGAGGTATGAAGGCTAGGGAGATGGTGGCAAAGGTGGCAGAGATGGAGGAGGTTGTGGTGAAAGGGATGACAGTGGGGATGGCAGGGCTGGTATGAAGAGGGGAGGAGGATATGGTGGGACGAGGTAGGCTAGGAGAGTGTGGCAATGTGTGGGTGGAGCACCATTGTTGCCTATCAAAGAGGAGGGTGAGAAGGGGGAGAGAGAGGAGGATGTTAGAGCAAAGGGAGAGGCAGAGGTTCAAGTAGAGGGATAGGTGGAGGTTAGAGTTGAGGGAGAGATGTGAAGAGAGGAGGATATCTTCTCTGAGCATCAGGAATTAGATATTGGCAAGGAGGAGGAGGCAGTCAAGGACGGGGAGGATGTGGATATCGGGGGAAATGATGACATAAATGAGGCCGAGAGGTGTCTATGGGAGCAGATGATACAAGGGGAGGATGAGGGGGATAGGCCACCACCTTTGACATGTGATGCCATGGTAGATTCAAGGCTTATGGATATGCAGAGCATACTAGATGTCGCCTTGTTTCAGAACAAGGTGTTAGTAGTAGAGTTGGAGGTTGTATGGATAGAGAGGGATCAAAAAGTGATTTGTTAGTAGGAGTGTGAGTGGTGGGTGAGGGAGTTTACAGAGCTATGCATAGGGCCCATAGGAGATATGGCTAGGGATTTGGATAGGATGAGAAAGATTTGGGGCTGATATAGATTACTCTATGAGCAGGAGGTACCATCTAAGAGGTGGGATCTTGGGTTGTCTAGGTCATATAGCAGGATAGGTAGTGGTAGTAAGACACATAGCAACAACAGGTCACATAGTAGCAGCCACACTAGTGTAGGTGGGTCCACATCATCATGGCAGTCCTGAGGACATAGATCACATCATAGCCACATGCACTCATTAAGGCATAGGTCCAGCCATAGCCACAGGTCAATCTCATCAAGGAATAGGTCAGAGCAGAGACAACCTCCTGTTATCGACCCCTCAAGATCTCAGAGTGAAGCCACCTCATAAGTGCACATTACAATTGAGCTCATGAGTGAGCATCAGTCACCCCACCCCTCACCTTGACAAGATGGAGAGGGCACATTCTATGGATTATTTTATATTTATTGTTATGATGAGACATTTTCTGTATTGACTTTCGAGCCTACGAGCTGGATTTTCGGGATTCCACTGGACTCTATCTCGTGACATGATTATTTTGAGATATATATATATATATATATATATATATATGATTTTGATGTGGATTACATGCTTTGTGTTATGATGATATGTATTATAACACTATTATGTTGTATGTGATATGATGTGATGATATGATGATGCATTTATGATGGTTATTGTATGGTTTATATGCCATGATGATCCTATGATGATGATGTGTAATATTGTCTATATGTTGCAATGGTTATGATGGATGCTTTAATGTATGGTTGTTTATGATGAGATGTATGACGTGACTAATGGATACCATGCTCTTTAATTATGGATGTGCTTATGGATATATTATGGATAAGTTGATTATGTGATGTATGATGTTGTTATGTTATGATCCTATATGTATCCATTAATGACATGAATGGTTATGATATTTATATGTTATGCAAATGAATTTTTATGTGAATGCAATATAAATGCTATTATGCGAATGGAGTTATACAAATGTTAAATATGTAAATATAATTTCTATATGATCATGTATGCAATTATGTTTTTGCATGTCACAAGATATCATCAAGGGATGAGAGAAGAGAGAGGACCAGACAAAGGTGGATGTTAGTATGGAGAAAGATATGCATGTTAGTGTGGAAAACATAATCCTTCCATATTTTCTAAAGTACTTAATAGGTGTTGCTAGAATCATCATTAGCTGGATTATTGTAATGGCCAACCAACACAATGATATGACATAGATCAATAGTGTGCAAGTTCAAACCATCACATAAGACTAGTAATTTAGACAAGGATGATCGAGACCCAAACAAGGAACTCAATTTCCCCTAGTCATTTTTTCGTAACCAACTAGAAATAGACAAGAGTAGTAATGAAACATCATTTCTCATCTAAATCCTAATGTTGAGACATCCTTGAGGAACTAGCCACATGAGAGTCATAAAAGACAAGACAATCATTGTACTACGTTGTTGCTCCTCTAAATCCTGATATCACGACATCCTCAAGGAACTAGTAACAAGATGATCAAAAAAAGAAAAGGATAATCATCATGATATGTCATGGCTCCTTTGATGCAAGGAACTAGTAGCATGATGAAAGATAAAAGATAGATAATGTTTGCCAAGTTTTTCCCAAATGTTTTGCCAATATTCAAAGTTCAAGTCTTTCCATGTAGAGATGCCAAGTTTGATGAGGTCTAGGTTGCCAAATGTGAAATGGTGCCCGATTTAGGAAGGACACATTCTGAATGATGTCGATGTCAAGAGGATCTATTCTCGAATATCTAGAAAAATCCCTAAAATTCTAGATGATGGCATCGATGCATGGGAAGGACACATCCCAAAGTAGAATTTTTTCTTTAGGAAGACACATCTGAAGAGAGTTTGATAGGTTGACTGGTTTTAACAGGGTTTGATTAGATGACTGAATTGACCATTGATTGATATGATTGTTTAAGTTTTCTGCAAGGTTGTTTATGTTAGGATCGATGAAGAGTTTTCTTGACTTGAAGATATTTGATGTGTGTGAAAGTGTGATTCCATGAACCCTAATGGACTGACCTAGTGCAACCTTGGGGGCTCATCGATTGATGGACTTGCCTAAGTCATGCACTCAGAGACCTCATAGTTCAACATGGAAAAGGACTTTATCTAAGTGACATAAGATTGAGTCATGATTTTATTTGGATGAACTTAAAAGGACTGACCTAATGTCTTAGGGGCCCAATTAAGATGTTCCTTGCCTATGTAGAAAATCCACAAAGACAACATAGTTTAGACTCATAGCAAAGACTAAATGATAGGACTGACACAAATGATGAGATAAACCTTGACTCTATTTTTGAGATTTTTGATGCTATATAGATGTTTTTGTGTTTTCTTCAGGACATTTTATGATTTTTAGGTCTTTTTGTAGGACAATTTCTAATTTTTATGATTTTTCAAGACTTTTTATAATTTTATATTTATTTTTCAGAACTTTTTATAATTTTTAGGATTTTCTTCAAGAATTTTTACAAATTTCAAGACCATATGTGATACCCACTGAAATCAAGTTATACAAGTCTTTCCCCCAGGTAGGTTGAGGACTATCTAAGTAGAATGACATGGAAAAGGGGCATGCACAAGATGAAAGGCAGGGGATATGCAATGCTTGTCATCAACCAATGCTAGCCATCGATGGAAATGATGGGATTTTATGAAAAAGGTTGTGAATGTGTTAGGATGTCATGGTTATGCATTCTAGATGAAGGTAGACATAATGATACTAGATGGCAAAGAAAATACTAACTACACATGGCACTTATTTGCCAGGTTTTCACCATGGTACCTATCCAAAACAACTTTTTACTAGGTTTTCACTATTGGACAAATTTATTTCTCTTTACTATTTTTTCCCTTTTTTTATTTTTTTGGTGTCACCAAGATGCCTTTTTGCCAGGTTTTCATCAAGGTTCGACAATTTTTTTGTATTTTAAGGTTTCTAGCCACACTCTCTCATGATATGCATAAAACTTGTGTAGATGCAGATTCTTGATATGCTCTGTCAATTATTCTCCATCTGGCATAGCTAACTGATAAGAACTAGAACCAAATATGGTAGTAATGATGTAAGGACCTAGCCAATTGGGCTCAAAATTGCTAGGTTTCTCTTGATCATCTTGATTCCTTGGATTCTACATGACAACCAAATCAACACTTTAAAAGTTTCTAACCATTAGTTTTTTATTATAGCTTCTACAAAGGCGATTTTGATATTCCTGTAAGTGGTTTAAGGAATTTTTTCTTCATTCTTGTAATACCTCTAGCTCATGCAGGCAAGACTATCTATATTCTTCATTTTCAATCAATCCCTTCAAGGAGACTCTAAGAGAATGAATCTTGAACTCGATGGGAAATATAGCTTTAGATCCATAAACCAAGGAAATTGGAGTGGCTCCATTGGGTGTATGGATGCTACTATAGTAGGCCCACAAGGTAGGATTGAGTTGTATATGCCAATCACAACCAATTTCATTGATTGTCTTCTTAAGAATTTGAAGGATTATTTTGTTGGATGCCTCAGCTTGACCATTTCCTTATGGATAATAGGGCATGGAGAAATGGTGTTGGATATGGAAGCATTCACAAATCTCACAAACATCTTGATATTTGAATGAATGGTCATTGTATGTGATGAGGGATTGTGGGACACCATACCAACAAATGATGTAGTTAAGAATGAATTTGGAAATATTATTACCGGTGATGTATGTTAGGGGGATAACATGAATCCACTTAGTGAAATACTCAATGGCGGTGATAATGAATTTATGGTTGTTGGATGAGGTTGGATGGATTTTTCCCACGAGGTTGAGTCCCCATTGTCTGAAGGGCCAAGAAGAAGTGATGGATCTAAGTTCTTGTGAGAGTGCATGAATTAGATTGTTGTGCACCTGACATTTTTGACATGTTCTAACAAACTAAAGAGCATATTTTTCCATTGTTGGACAGTAATATCCAATTCTTGTAACTTTATTAGCTAAGGTCGAGCCACTCAAATGAGATCCACATATACCCCCATGTACTTCGTGTAAGGTCGTCTAGATTTCATCAATGTTGAGACCATGAAGAAGGGTGTTGTCAAAGCTATGATGGTATAAGGTGTCACTCACGATGGTATAATGGGTGGCTTTGTGGATGAAGGATTTTCGTTGGTTGTCAGACAGGTTTGGTGGGAAGGTCTGGGACTTGAGGGAGTCATAGATTTCTTGGTACCAAGGCGAACTTGGATGAACAAGCTCACAGACCATTTCTAACTTTGGAATATTATATGCAAGAACCAACAATTGCTCCACTAAAAAATCAAATTATGGCATGTTGTTGGGAATATCCAAGAGAGATCCTATTGTTTTCATTGTGTCGATTGACTTGTTTTGTGCCCTAGGAATATATTCAAAAGTGACCAGGTTGAAATATGTCATAAAGCTATCAACATACATTTATAGGGCAACAAATTTTCATCCCTTGTTTCATAATCATCATTGACTTGGTTGATAACCAGCTGAGAATATCCAAAAACCATAAGTGTCCTTATGTTCCATTTGATAGCCAGTCGGAGTCCTATGATAAGTGCCTCGTATTCTATGATGTTATTGGTACAAGGGAATACAGTTTAGAATTCCTTATGAATGGAGTCTCCTTGCGGTGTGATGAATAGTATACTTGCTCCTAAGCCATGAATAGTATGAGACCCGTCAAAGTACAACTTCCAAGGTGATGTAGGTTATGTGTGAAAAATGGACTCATCAGGGAAATTAACTATCAATGGATGAGTTCCTTGTACAGGTGCATCTGTGAGTTGATTGGCTATTACTTGTCCTTTTATTGCCATGCATTCAACATATTGTATGTCATATTCACTCAAGATCATTACCCATTTTTCTAACCGACCCATCAATGTTGCTCGACTTAGAAGATATTTCAATGGATCAATCTTTGCTACCAATTATTTTTTTTGGTTCAACATATAATGTCTTAGCTTCTGAGCTACACAGGAAATTGCAAGGAAAGACCATTCAATTGATGTATATTTGAGTTCATATCCAGCCAATGTGTGACTGTGTATTATATGGCTCATTCTTTTTCCTCATAGTCATTATGTGCCAACAATGCCCCTAGTGTTGAAGTGGTTGTAGATACATATAGGATCAAATTTTCTCCCTCAATTGGTGGCATCAAGATAGGTGGTGATAATAGAAAGGTTGTTTGACACTTGTCAGTCCAGACAAATGGGATGCTCTTGCTTATTAAGTATTGGAATAGTTGGTATTTGTCTGCAAGTTGTGTGATGAAGCGCCAGATAGACTATAATCTACCCTGCAATGTCCTTAGCTCACTGATTCATTTTTCTAGAGGCATGTCTAATATTTCTTTCACTTTTATGGATTCCACTTCAATGTCGCTTCAAGAAAATATGTAGCCCAATATTTTTCTTGAAGTAACCCGAAAAACACATTTCTTAGGATTCAAATGGACCATGTATTCTTCCAACCTCTTAAATATTTTTTCTAGCACCCTAAGGTGGTCCTTTTGTGTCAAAGACTTTGCAAAGAGGTCATCCACATAATCCTCCATTAGTGTGTACATGAGATCATGAAATATCATTGTCATGGCTCGTTGATATGTGGCATCTGCATTATTTAGGCCAAAAGGTATGAAATTCCAGCAGTATGTTCCCCAAGGACAAGTGAATGTAGTTTTATGTTGGTCATTAGGGGTGATTCGGATTTGGTTGTAATCTAAGAAGCCATTCATAAGGGACAACATCTCGTACTTGACTATGAGATCAACAATGATGTCGATGTTTGGAAATAAAAAAATCATACTTCGGGAATGCCTTGTTTAAATCTCTAAAATCTATGCAAATGTGGATATTTCCATTTGGATTAGTGATGGGTACAAGGTTTGAAATCCAGTCAGCATAGTCTAGTGATCTTATAAACCCCACATCCAACAACTTCTTAAGTTCAACTTTTACAAGTAATGTGATTTGTGCGTGCATTTTCCTTAACTTCCGTTTGACCAGTTTGGCATCTAGAAGTAAAGGCAAGTGGTGCAACACTAAATTTGGATCTAGACCCGGCATGTCGACATATAACCATGTGAAGTTAACCTGAACTTTTGAGAAAACTTGTTGGAATTTAGGCTTTTCTTCTTCTATCAATGATGTGGCAAAGAGTACCATTTTGGGATCCTCTGATGTAGCAATGCTAACTTCTATGGTGTCTTCAATTAGCATTGCCAATTTTTCTTGTGCTATTGGAGAAAAGTTCAATCCTCCATCCTTGGGTGCCTCAGGCAGGTTTTCACCCTCGGATATGTCTTTTATTTTTACTTTTGTATTGTCAGAAGGCACCTTGCAATTTTCACCTAAAGAAATGTCTTTTTTTTTTTTTTAATATTTTTGTGACTGGAGGATTACATAGTCTCCCAAAATTATGTTGTACAATCTAGATCTATGGAAAATCCCTCTTTGTCATCACCTCTTGTCATGCCTTCATAGAGGCCCATGAATTCTACAATGGATTTTTCATTCTAAAAGATGTCCATAGTGGGTGATTTGTGTTGGCCCCAGTCAATGAGTTGCAAGTAGACAAGGGAAATACCATCGTCAATGTTTGTAAAGGGCGAGGATGACATGAAGAGCATGCAAATGGAAGCCTCAAGTGTGAAGATAGAATTATCATCCTCAATTTCCCAATCAGATTCTATCCAAGGACCATCTTCAAAATCAGATGAGTTATATTCATCGTCATAGTAAGGGACAAAGGGATCCAAATCACGATTAGTATGTGCAGATGGAAACTTAGGAGCATGGGCAGTAGGCTCAGGTATACCAAGCTTATTGAGGGATTCAAGAATGGGGTGGGACAAGTCTGACAGTGACGGTGATGGTTTAGGTTTATTATCATTTGGTGCACAAAAAATGCTTACTCATTCCATTTATTTAGAATGGAGGTCCAAAGGATCGATGTTATAGATTTTTTTGAATCTTTCCTCGAAAGAGGGTTCATGAGGTTCTAGGAATAACTCATCTATGTCATAGTCACTGAGGGTTTTATCAGAACCCCTTTTCCATTCATGCGAACCGGTTTCGGTATAGGAATCTTCGCTTGTCTCGACACTTTTAGAAGTCATTATGTCCTCACTTGAAAATACCTTAGTACATTGATCATCAGTTCTGATTGGCTCAAACCCTAACACTAGGTACTTATGTCTCTTAGTAGGTATGATAGGATCTCTCCTTCTAGTGTTGTCTTTTTAAATGCCACTAGTACCATCAAAACCATGTGCCTTGCATATGTCATAGCCTTTTCTATATATGTGTACTAGTACCGGGGGTAATTCTTCTAGGTCTTTGTAAATCTATGGAGATGGATCTAAAATGTCTTCATCATTCATGTCACCCCATAGTGTGAAAATAATTGTCGGGCGGACCTTGAAAGTCTTTTAGGGCTCCATGCTGAAACAAGGTTGACCATAAACTTTGGGTGGCTTGGGTATTGTTGTGATACAATAATTTGTGTTCAGTTTGTATTCCCCATAACTTACATCCTAGATCTTGATATCAGGGTCAATAATTTTTTTGATGGCTTGGGTTGATGTGGATGTAGATAGTTTGGTGAGGATAGATGGATCAATGTATTTGGATGGTGTGGATATTGAAGCCTCACGGTTGATGGGAACTTGGTTTTCAGAAGTAGATCTCAAATTGGTACAGTATTGGAAAGGGTTAGGATCTCCTGGTATAGTGATTTTTGTCCCTTCAAAAGGGAACTTCAAGCATTGATGGTAGGTGGAGGTTATGTCCTTTAAGGCATGGATCTATGGTCGAACAAGCAAGACATTATAAGGTAATTCATGATCTAGGACTTGACATGTTGTATCTATGATGACCGACCCCACACAAATTAGAAGTACGATAATACCCTTAGAGGCTCATTCCTCATCATAATATTACTTTATTAAAATGCTCTTTGTAGCGTCTACACAAGCATCAGAGAAGCTGATGGATTTAACCATTTTTAGAGAGTAGATATTCAATCTTGCTCCACCATCTACTAAAATTCATCTAACCTTATGTTTATGGATGAAGACCTCTATGTGCAATGCATCATTGTGAAATGGCTTTGGTGAGACATAATAAAGTTCTAGAAAGGTGATATGATGGGGTGAATTCAAGTATCCAACCATGGTTTTGAAATGGTTGATGTCAATGTCAGTTGGTACGAAAGATTCCTACAAGATTTTGTCCAATATGGCCTTGTGTGCTGGAAAAATACATAGTAACTCAAGGATGGAGATTGGGGCGGGTGTTTTTTTCAATTTCTCAATAATATTAAATTTTAGATTGGGTTGTGGCAGTTTGGCAGAAGGACCAGGTATAGTGATCTTGGGTCATCTTGTATAAGGACTTGGTATTGTGACCCTACCTTTATGGGTAGTGACATTACACTTCGGTGTTTTCCTTATGGCTATGGTAGGTTATGGTATTGATATATTAACCTTCATCAGTAGCTTGGAAATGATTAATGATAGGTCCACTAAAATAGTTAAAGGAAACATAGGTATAGTTGGCTTGCTTGTCATTATTCTTTGCACCAAATGATGAGGGGTTACCTAAACCATCATCTTGAAGTGGGTTTTTGAGAATGGCATGGTTTGAGTTAGAAGAAAATGATTTACCACCAAGTTCAATGGTACGATTCTTGAAATAAGATCCTACACAATATTTCTTAGTTGTCGAAAGGAGGATGTTTTATGTCCTTTTATGCGGTGGTAATCAAAGAATGTGTTTTCATCCCACCATGATGATTTAAACTAGCTAGGGTCATATGGTTTAGGATATTTTAATGTCATGACACTTTTTTGGATAAGCTTTATGAGGACAGTCTCAATTGGTTCGCCCAAGGGTGTGTACATGTGTTTTTGAGGGAATTGTCTTTGTTGGTGGGGTTGCCTTTGGCTTGATTGGATGGAATTGATTGTGGGTGTCGTGGTGGTCACTCATGTGTTTTGAGGTTGGGTTCCTTTGAGAATGACCACAGGTTAAATGTCGCATTTATATTTTTTGCGTCAACAACTTATCATTAGTGATATATTTATTTTTGACCCAATACTTTCCTCTGTCAGTGGGAGAATTTGGGTTTGGGTTTGTGTTTGTGTTGGTGGTGGTGTTTTTGCTACCATATTTGATTTTTCCTTTGGAAATTTGGGATTTTTTGAGTTGGACTCCTTTTTCAATGAGGTCAGTGAAAGTGGTGCAACAATGTACTTGTAGACGATATCACAGTGGTCCAAGGAGATTTTGCACAAACATGGTGACCTTTTCTTTTTATAGTATTTCCACTCGACATCGGCTTGCTAAATTTTTATGTCTTTGAAAGAATAGAATAAATGTCTCGCCTATGTCCTCTTGAGTGAGTCTACATAATGATGCAATGTCAATGCCTAAATCAATGTTATAGGAATAATTTTTAACAAGAATTTTGGCTAGCTCATCTCATGATTTGATTCCTTTAGGAAACTGTGCAAACCATTCCAGTGTGTGACCGATGAGACTCCTAGAAAAGAGTCGCATTAGATAAGTATGTTTATAGGCAACGCCCATGCAACTGGTAGTGAATTCTCTTATGTGTTCGATGGGATTAGTTTTTCCTTTGTATTTAGGAAATTTGGGCACCACATATCTTGGTGGGAATGGTGGCATGTACAATTTTGTGTTGAAAGGATACAAACATAATTCATATGACATGTGGGTCTTTTTATTAGACATTTGTAGGTTTTCCACTTGTGTTTGAAGGGAAAAAAGTTGAAGTGTGAGTGCTTCCACTATGGGGTTATTTGTAGCATCACACATGTTGGTAATAGGTATGGCTTGATTTTCCACTTGTTGTGATGACATGTTTTGATTTGGGGTGTGTTGGTGATAAGAAAATTGTGTGTTTTGGATTGTCACATTTTGGTAATGAATTTTTTGATTGGGGATATTTTGATGTGTATGGATGTGAGAGGCATAGGTGGGAATGTGTGTACCAGTAATGTTGGATTGTATCCACAGTCCTTGTTTTCCTTAGGAATTTTGGTGGCCAAGTGGATTCATTTATTGTGTTATTTGGTTGCCCTATCCAAATTGGTTAATGTGACCATGTGGAATGTTCGTATTTTTCCTTAGGGGAATATTAGTGTTGATATTAATTTGTGATGAACTAGGGACATTGGATTGAGGTCCTTGAATGACCACTCATCTTTTGCTCCTCCCAAAGGGATTTGATGAGTCTTTCCCATGGCACTTTATCAGGGTATTCCCATGGCACTAGATGAAGCTCCAATGAGGTTTGTTGTATTGGTTCCTATTGAAGCTCCAAATATTGCTCCAATGGATTGGGATTGTTGTGGAATTGAATGTGATGTGGTGTTTGTTGATGTTCCTCCAATGGATATTGGATTGACCACATTGGTTCTATTTGATTAGGTTTGAGTGGTGGTAGCACCAATGGAGGTAGCATTAATGGTTTGTGTAGCATTGTGTGTTGTAGCTCCCATGGAGGTATTGTTTGCATCATGTGATGGTGTTGATTGTGACTAACTTGTTTGATTGGTAGGATCAAGAGATGTTGCTCTTAAATTTTTAATGTCAAATCCTTTTGGCAACATATCCCCTTGGTCAAGGAGCATGGGTAGATATTTGTCTAAGTCTTGTACGACTAATTCTTCCACAAAATAATCCACTTTAGGATTTTGTGTAGCAACATGTATCTCCTCTTCAAATACTTGTCCATTCTCATCTCTTCGTATAAATGGCTCAAAAGGGTTGTGTGAGGAGGATGCAATGTTCATTTCACTGAATGGATTTATGAAAGAGTTTCCCATGTTTGTATTTGCATTCATGTCATTAGGAAGATTTTAAAATTTGTTGCTTTGACCAAACAAATCCATTCTTCTTTTTATTTCTAGTCTTGTTTCAACCATATAAGTCTTTCTCAAATGGCGGAGGATGAAGGATGACCAAATGCAAATGATGTGACACTATGTTTTAGATTTTTTTGAAATAAGGAAAGCTATTAATGACAATGGTATCTAAAGGGGAATGTAAATGCAATGAGACTAGTGATGGCTCAAGTGAGGGAGACTAAAGGTGTTCTAATGCTAATGCAATAAGTTCTATGAGGCACACACTAGTGATAGACTTAAGGAGAGGTATAATCACCCACACAAATTTTATGCAATGTCTCAATTTTGGAGTGTCAATGGACTTATTTGAAGGACTAAATGACAAGGTGACAAAGTGAGGTTTCCACACTAGACTAATGAGGTAGAATTGGCTTACAAAATGAAAAAGACTAAAAGAAATTATTGTGATTAAGTCCACTGACAACTAGGTCTTGAAGGAAAAGATTTGGAAAAGTATGGCAAAGATTCATATGCTAAAGTCTGTAAAATGAGAACCTAAAGTGATAATGAAGCCTAAGGATGCAAATAAAGTGCAATGGTAGACCTATGGAAAACTAAAAATTCAAGCTAAAATGCAAGGATGGAGAATTTGAGCGATTCCTGTTCTGGTTTTGGATAGAGACTATAGAAAAAGGTGTATAGAAATTGTCTAAAAATGTTTGGTCTTAGGTTTTTGATAGTAATAATATTTTTCTGTCGATAGGCAATTGTATTGTTGAAGGTTTCAAATGTGTTGTAGAATATCAAATGCATCACAAAAGGAGAAAATGTGGCATTTCAAATAGCATATGTGTTGCAACAAAGGAATTATGGTTTTTAGGAACTTAGATGTGGTGTTTGAGATAGAAAATGTGGTTTATCAAATAGAAATTGTGTTTTGGAAAGAAGAAAATGTGGTCTAAAATGTCAAATGCGTTGCAATTTTCGCAAGTGTTTTGTAGAGTCTGGTTTCTTGGCAATCTTGGTAGTGTTTGAAGATTGTTTCAAGTTGAAGGTGTTTTCCAAATTTGAAAAAGGTGTTTATTTATTTATTGGTTCTGAAAAACACTTGGCAAACACATTGTATTTAAATTTTGTGAAAACAAGCACATAGAAGATAAGCGCTATCCTAGGGTTTGCAAGGACTATATTGTTTGGATTTCACGTGAATTTTACTCCAACCACACTTATTCCTAGTAGGTGACTTAAAAACTTGGCCATGTTGGCTCCCCCAATGCAACACTCACTTCTCAGGTCAACCAAGCTTCAAGCTCCCATGGCTCTCCCATGAAAATATTTTCACCTCTACTAAGAACTACGAGAATGTGGATGCCTTGGCAATGACCGTTGTTGCACCAAAAAATAGATAAAGGTTTTTGGCTTACTATAAAAAAAGGTTCTAGTATGGGCATTTCATTCATGGGGGATCATCCATGCAGAAAGAGACCATTGTTTCCCTTCTTTTTGAAACAATCCTTGTGATACTTGAACTTTCCTCAAGTACCCACACTTATATATTAGTTGGAAGACGCTTGGATTTAGCATGTTGTCGGTTGGATCATTCCCTAGGGTGATTACTTTTTCCCACCAGGCAGGCCCTCTAAGGCTAAAACAAAAGCGAATTGAATTTTTTTTTTTGGTCATCCAAGATCACACTAATGCACGAGGGAATTACATACACAAAGCTTTCAACCCACAGTCACAAGTTTGTACATTTTTTTAAAACCCAAATTGAAATCTGAGGGAGGTAAAGTAACAACCTCTTAGTGTTTTTGTTTCTCAAGATCACACTAATTGTAACAGAATTGCACACCCTTAAGATGATATTACTACACCACAAGAAACATAAGACACTTGTTCATTTTAAAACCCATTTTAATGTGAGACAAACAATGTTCCTTTTAAGCCAATGTCATGAGAATGGATGTTCATTTTAAGACTTATGAGTTGTAATGAAAATTTGTATTCCTTTTAAGCCCATGAATGAATATGCATGTTCATTTTATCCTCATGAAATGTAAATTTAAATTGTTATTTTTTTTATTAAGATTTTGAAATAAAAAAAGAACACAAACAACAAGGGCTAGACTCCTTTTCCAACTTGCTACATGTTGTAACCAATAGATTAGTAACCAAAAACCTCTAACCTATGAAGCAAAAAGGTAAAAATCTAAAAAATGCAGCAAACCTCAAAAGAAAATTTTTACCAAGTGAATGTGTCTCAATAGAGCAGATGCATCGCTATATAGAGAAAATGCATCTCGAAAGTCAAATGTGTCACCCAGGCATGTGAATACGGATCAACATAGCATGTGTTGTTCATCCTAGCAAATATAGCTTGACAAATCATATGCATCATTCCTAAAAGCAAATGCGTCACAATAGAGCATTTGCATCTTAGAAAGGTGTGATTACGACATTTTATACCTGTATGTACAAAAACAATGAAAAAAATCCATACAGAAACTGCAAAAATGATTGTAAAGTTCACCAATGTAACTAAGGGTAAATTTTAAGGTTAGTTCTAAATAAAATAAGAAATATAAAACCCTAGCTAGACTATGAAGTACAAAGGAGGAAGTAAAACAAAATAAGGAGCAATATAACCAAAAATCCTCAAGGCCTCCATGATTCACGTCCATTTCCCTTCTCCATTTGCTGCAATATTATGTTTTCCCTTAGATTTTGATGAGAAAATTATGCCTATGACATGACTTAGCAAATATTGAAGGATTCCATGAAAATGCAAGTAAAGAAACTAAAGCCTGCATGCAAGTGACAATGTTAGCAAAATGACAATAAACTCTAAGCATGCAACTATAAAGTCAAAAGCTCATGAAGTGTAGATGTCAAAATGAGGGTAATATTGCCATTTTATAGAAATATCAATTTTAGATGGAGGGACAAGATTGAAAGTTGACAAAATCCCTAAGATCAATGACCATAAATGCATGAGACAACCCCTAATTAGAGATAGGGTGACAATTAAAAATGAATAGCCAAGATTTGATTTTAAGAAAATCAAATCAAGGGTTAGAATTGCATGTGACAAGAAGAGATTAGGCACATATTATGAGGAAAGTGAGAAATTAAAATAAAAATTTAAAATTAATTCCCACAAGAGGTGATGTGGACCTTCTAACTTAAAAATTGATTTAATTCAAAAGTGGTGGGACCATGTGACAGTAAATAACAATTTAAGATTATTTACTTGGAAAGAGGGAAATTTAAATAAATGATTTTATTTAAATCTAGAGGAAAAGCCAATGGGATAATTAATTAATTAATTCTAATTATTTGATCGTGGAGGAAATGGACCAATAATTACATAAATTATGGGGGATTTATTTAATTATGAGTAGACATTAGAATTAGAGACATATTTAAATAAATACATATAGTTTATTTATTTAAATAACCAGGAGGAAATAATGGATTAAATAAATATAATTTATTTAATTAAAGAAGACATTAGGAGTTAGTGGTGTATTAAAATAAAATAAATATGATTTATTTATTTAAATAGTCAGGAATAATAGAGGATGTGAATTAATTAAATAATTAAGAATCATTCAATTAATAATTTAATTTGGATGGAAGGACACAATCAAGTATTTTAATTATGTTTAGAAGAATTATGGAGAAAATTGAGTTCGTAGGCCTAGGTCAATTTTATGTGTCTATAGAATGAATCAACACTTATCTAAAATTTTAACATGAATCACTAAAAAGTGACATATATGTTTTGAATTATAGAAATATGTAAACTAATAAAATATTTAGTTTTTAGTTTGTCTCCAAAATGTTAGTTAGTATACCATAAAAATGCTAGACATTTTGAAAAAGAATTCCAGTGACTTGAAAGGTAAAATCAATACTCATTTTGGAGCATTGGAACTTCAAGATAAGAAATTTGATACATGCTTTTTGTTGGTTCCATCAAGGGTACATTCCAAATACACAATAAAAATTAGGAAGTGCAAGTGAAAGGAGTATTGTTGGTAAATTGTGATTTAATGTCCTAGTTTATATGAACTCCTACAACCATACAACTAGAACTTATCTGCACTCCAAGCCTACAAGGATCCTTTATGCGAACAATTGTAATGATTTTGACTACCTCATCTTCAACCTTCCATGTCCTTTTAATTTTCCTCTTATTAAAGTATAAAGTAAAAGTATCAATCTTGCCACTATCCTTTTCCAGTTTATCCCAACACTGTTGTCTATATGAGAGAGAATCATTTTCCATATTTCCATCTTTGAAATCCTTTAATATTGAGTTTGAATTCTTATAGTTTGTTGTGCAGCCTTCTTTACTTTCAATCAACTCTTGGTACTCTGATCTATATACTGGTCATGACACAGGTTGTACTAACTTTCCAAAGTAATGTGTTATTTTTAATCGATAGCTTTCACAATAGTTATGCACTTAGTTTGAGAATCTTCTCCTTTGATACAATGTTAACACTTAAAGACAAAGCCTTGACAAACTTCTTTGATGGGGTAGGGTTCTAAACAATGTCTTTCTTATTTCACATTCACTCTAGCACTAAACACCTTCCAGAGTTACAACTTATCAATTCATAAGGCTTCCTGACCAATTACATAAATAGTCTCTTTTCATCTCACTGTCCTCAGGATTAGAAATTTTATCCAAAAACTAGCTTAATATGCATGTAGTTTTCCTTTATAACTATCAACTATATATTTTGCTAGTTGAATACCCTTCTAAATTGTCTCATTGCATTTCATGGTGACCTTCATTCTCATCTTTGTGGTTTTCCATCATGATCTTATTTCCTTCAAATACCTAAGTCGTCAAGTTGGAAAAGGAAATAATTACAATCCAATAACCTAGGGTTACTAGGATTGTGAAGAAATTTACACCTTTTTTTTTCTTTTCTCAAATATAGGTACCTCCATAAGATGTCACCTATCATTGTATCTCATAGTGTAATTCATGTATGGATGGTCCTTTGAATTGTGAATGTGTTCTTTGTTGTAAAATGGTGTGTCCCTTGGTCTCCCTTGTCAAACATGGTGCTTGGGCTTATGACATGGCTTAACCACCTCTTTTTGATCTTACATAAATCTGGTGGTTGTATTAGGCATTAATAGGTCGATCTTTTGGTGCAACAACAACCACTAATGTAACAATTGGTATCAAAGTTGAGGTCACAAGTTCAAACTCCTCACTTTTTCTAGGGGGTAATTGTTGCAATATGGTCCCTTAGTCTTCCTTGTCTGACATGGTACTTAGGTTTGTGACATGGCTTAACCACCTCCTGTGGATCTTACATAAACCTGGCAGTTGTATCGGGCATTGGCAAGTCGATCTTTTGGTGCAACAACAACCACAAAGGTAACATTCTTAACTCCCAACCATCTTGGTAAAATGAATCCTTTATTGATACAATTGGATAGTCATCAACAAATGAATCAAGCTCAAATCTTGCTATCTTTTCACTACCTATATGATTCTTCTCCCTGAATTTTAAATCATATGCTTTATTGTGACCAAAAAAACTTGGATGGAGCAATATCCATAAAAATGGCAACCTTTCCAATGTATCTGGCCTTCTCCATAACATTTTTTGGTATTTCTAACCCTTCTCTGCTTGCATAATAGGGCACAAGTGGCAAAAATCTTGAATCAAATATCATAGTGATAATAGATTTCAATTGTCACAATCTTCATGGTACTTTATCTTCATGTCTCACCATGAATTTTCATGTGTCTTAGTATTTACTTCCTTTTTTTCATGACTATGCTCATTTGGGTGAAAATATTAATTTAATAACTATCATAATAGGTTTCAACCTTATTATGACTTTCCTTGACAATCTCATTATCTCACTACCCATTGTGTTCTATGCATTGTCCTAGATAGTCATGGCCAGTTGGATTATTTCAACTAATATTTATCCATGTTTGTCATGTCTCTCCACATTGATAGTTCTGACAAAATGGTAAAATTAATCATCTACTTTCACAAGGAAACTTCCAAATTCTCAGTGATAGTAAAGGATGCAAATAATTTGGGCGTAACAAGCATAATGGAGCTTGTACAACATAAGAATTCTAGCTAGAAAACAAAATGTAGAAACTAATTATAGCCAAAAGACCATGAGTGCTTGATATATAGGGGACATCATTTGTCTGTATTTTTCATTTTTATTGACAATGCTTTACCCTTCAACCATTATCCTTTTATCATGGTAAAGGATTATCCTTTCCTTAAAAATGGTTGTAATATGCCCTTTTTATCAGTAATGGTGGTTGATAGTTTTTGAAAATCATGATCTACATTTATTTCATCTTAGCTTCCAACCTTCTATAAATGCTTTTTCCCTCTTGCACAAATTATTTAGTACTTTCATAATAACCTCCTTCAAATTTTCAATAATTATTTTCTTACATTCTCCATGTTTCTTCATGCCCGTGCTAGACCGCTTCTTTTCCCTCTAGCCTAGTGTTGTATTTTGACCTCTCAAAAATCACACTACTATTTTCCACCTTCCAACTTAGAAAAATATATCTAATGATAATTCCTAAATATTTCTCCAATTAGGGCCACTTTTGATAGGGTAGGTAGTGGCATATCTTCTTGATATCATTATTTACCTATATTATCAGTCCCAATAACACTAGTGCAAGAACCATTTAGATTAATAGGATGTATATGCTTCAATACAAAGTCTATCAATCAAAAGAGGAGTGTAGGCCTCTACAACAAACCCTAATTTTTGTAAGGGTTAGTAAGAAAATTATTTCTGTTATGAACATACTGGTTTGCAAACCCTGATATGTCTTACACAAAATTTCCCTTTGCCTCTTTGATTCTCACTATCATGCATCTCACAAGTCTTCCTTGTATTTACCAAGGAATGAAAGTGTAGGTAAGTTTAATATACCCTTCAAAGACTTGAATTATATTCTTTTATTAGACTAACCATGATATTGTGAAACCTCCAAGCTCATTGAAAGAAAGGGGGGTATAAAGTGAGAAAGAGTCATTAGAAATTTTAAGGCATCCCTTATCAAGCTTCTATCATATTTAATTATTTTGTGTTAAAATTTAACACTAATCAAAATATTTTTGTATAATATAGACCATAAAAGACCCTTAATACTATCCACACAAATATTTAGATAATATAGAGCTAGATTTTACAGGAAGGTGAATGAAACGAGGTACATAGTAATAGTTTGATGCAACATCCCTAAAACTTTTGTCTCTCCTCAAAAAATTATATACCTCTCCCTCTTAAATGTGCCACTTGATGCATGCTTTACTTTAGTGCAACGTGCCATATAGTCTCTCTTCATATCTCCATGGAATAATTTATTCAAATGCCAACAAATAAAAACCCTAACAAAATTCATTGCTAAGGGGTAAAATCTAGAAAACATCCCTTTCTCAGTGTGAAAAGAATTGGTCAAAAATTTAATTCTACTTTTTCCTTAAAATTTCACTTGCAAGCCATGATGTTGTCATTTTCTCCCTTTTCTTTTTTCATAAAACACTTAAAAAAATTTAACATCTTTAATTTAAAATTCTCTAAACCTAAAGTGTCAACATTTCATTTATTCAATTAATTATTTGTAACTTGAAAATATGGATAATAGTGGTAAAAAATATTTACATTATCCAATAAAGTCATATAGGATTGCGAAAAATCCAGATATACATAAAATTTCACATATCTATACAATACAAAACATATGTTCAAAAATATCACATAGGGATACAAAAAGGACCCTAATATAATCATTCATACTAGGGGAAGGAAATAGATCATGAGCTACCTTTGATTGTCGACTAGATGGATATGCATATGATTCCAATTTCTTTTAAGTGTGCTCACTCATCCTCCACTCTAGACTTATCTAGAGAACCATCTAATATAATAAAAGTTATAGACATTAATATATATAAAAATTAAATTATAAAATGACATATAATAGAATAATCACTTATCACATATAAATAATCAAGATGTCCATCCAAAATAGGGGTATGTTTATGATCTAGAGTCACAATCCCCTATAGAAAGTATCAATATAGCAATTAAACTACATACGAGTATCATTATTGCATTTAGTTTAGCCAATGCACTAGCAATATTTCAATGATGCATGAACCATATATTCAGGAAACAAGGAGGTTCCTACTAATATTCATTGATGAGATTTTAATTTGTATAAAAATATGGGAGGGTCACCTTAAACATATTGATGAATTCTTAGAAGTTCTTGAGCAAGAGTCAATATATGCCAATACCTCCAAATGTGAATCTGGATTAGAAGAAATCCTATATTTAGGGCATAAAATCAATGAAGAAGGAGTTAATGTGGATTAGGAAAAAATTAAATCCATCAAAGAATACCAAAAACCAAGAACTTTGACCCATGTAAGGGGATTTGTGGTCTTATGTAGTTACTACTAACAATTTTTTAAAAGGATTTTTCAAAATTGTCACCCCACTCATGGACTTATCAGAAAAAATATTAATTTCATGGAATGAATTAGCTTAGCAATATTTGAAAACCTTAAGGAGATAATGAGGTCTTGCCCCATTCTAGAAATCCTTGATTTTACATTGTCATTTGAGCTAGATTTTGATGCATCTGGGAAAGGCATTATTGTAGTACTTATGCAAAAAAAAAAACCCATTGCATTCAAAATTCACAAACTATTTGAAGCTAAAAAACATTACTACATTTATGAAAAAGAAAGGTTAGCCATTATTCACACACTTGCCAAATTTAGACAATATCTAGTTTTTGGGAAGTTCATCATTAAAATTGATCACAACAACTTAAGGTTTTTCCTAAATAAAAAATATCTAAATGATCATAAAAAAAAAATGGTTAGCAAGTTACGAACTTATAGCTTTGACATAGAATACATAAAAGGAAAGAACAACATTTTAGTTGATGCACTATCCCACAAACCCTACTTATGCTCCATAAAAATAATTTTTGTAGGGTGTAAAAACTCAATCATTGTTGAATATGCCAAAGGTTCACATGCCAACAAAATCCTAGAGGGAAATATAAAAAATGAAGAATACACAATAGTGGAAGAAATTATTCTATACAAAGATAGGATATATCGAGTATTGGAGGGTGAAAGATAAAGGATGAGATCATTAGAGAATACCATGACAATCCCTTAGTCGGACACCCAAGGTACTACAAAACCTATAAGAATGTAAAAGATAAATATTATTGGAAGGGTCTGAAGAAATACATCCTTAAAATTATTCAAGAATTCATGGTATGCCTAAGGAACAAAATGGAATAGACTCATCAATAGGCCTCCTCCAACCTCTACCTATACCTGACCAAAAATGGGAAAGTGTTTCCATGGATTTCATAACAAGGCTTCTAAAGGTACAAGGCAAAGATTTTATTTATGTTGTGTTGGAACATCTAACTAAGTATGCACACTTCATGGCCATCTCTACAAATTATTAGTATCCTCAAGTAGCTGAGGTTTTCTTCAAGGAAATTTTCAAATTATATGGCCTACCAAGAAATTTTATCAATGAAGCAGACAACAGATTCCTTAGCTTATTTTGGCAAGAAATATTTCAACTAGAAGGAACAAAACTCATGCCAAGTACAGGCTATCATCCCCAAAGTGACAGACAAATAGAAATTGTTAATAAATGGGTGGAAGGATACTTAAGGAACTATGTTATGGTCGATAAAAATGTATGGCTTAAGTGGTTAAATCTTGGGGAATATTGTTACAACACCACTTATCATATTTCAATAGGGATGAGTCCCATCAAAGCTTTATATGGGTATGAAGAAACTTTGTTTGGAGGTTTAATCCTCCAAGGAAGTTGTATACTGGGAGAAAAATATTGTGCAATAAAATATGGATATTATGAATACTCTTAAGGATAATATACAACAAGCATAAAACCAACAAAAATTTATGTTGATCTAAAGAGGACTGAGAGGATATTCAAAGTTGGAGACTTGGTCTTTCTAAGATTACATCCTTACGAATAATCATCCATCAAATTCGGTGGAGTTGAGAAGCTTATTTACCTATATTTTATGGGACATATAAGGTCTTAAGAAGAATAAGAGAGGTTTCCTACAAGTTGGAACTACCAGAAAATAGTTGAATCTATAATATATTTTGAATGTGTCTCTACTCGAAAGCGTACTCGGAAATCAAGTCACTCAATTTTCTAAATTGCCCCCATTGGATGACAAAGGTAAGTTAATTTTGGAGCTTGAGATCATTCTTAATATGCAAGAAAAGATATTAAGAAATAAGAATATTCTTAAATATTTGGTCAAGTGGAAGTGACTACCTATAGAGGATTCCACTTGGGAAGGTTCCAAGATCTTTAATCATCCAAATTTTATTTTTTTTAAGGACAAGCAATCTTAGGAAGGGAAATTTGTCATGCCTCGATCATAAAATAAAAATAAAATAAAATATATAATCACCACCACATAGCGAAAAGTTATGGTCAAATATTTTGATTAGGAAAATAATATTAATTGTTTCTAAACAAATTTAAAGAAGTTACTCTTAGGTAGCAGTGATTCCTCCAAGAGGCACATATCTTATCAAATAAGATCAATGGGCATTGATTAATTAATAAAATGTGATCAACTTGAAGATAGGAATGCCCCTTATCCAAGAAAGATTACGATGGAAAAATAAATATCTTTCCCCCATTGTGTGGATATACAAGGAGAAATATTTCAAAGAAGAGGATCATTGAAACAATCAAAAATAAAATTTGCATTTAGAAAAGAAACAACAACAGATATAATCAGTGATTGGTATACATTTGAATACATATATATACATATATATTTGATAGGCATATACATATATATCGTTACTTTTATAATAAAAAAATTACAATAAGGGAGGTATGTTATGTCTAAATTGGTAAATAAGGGAAATAGTGAATTTATTTAAATTCTTATATTTATGTTTTTTTTGAAACAATCATATGTAAGGTTAGTCAAGGAGACATATTGGTAAAGGGTGATATGGGAATTATCTTGGTTGGATGTTCCTAACAAAATTATCTTGGTTGGACGTCCCTAAACTGTTAAATTTATGTTTTTGTGGTAAAGGAATGGGTCCCCTAAAGCCTTCTAGGGTTTTCACCTAGAAGAAAGGTGATTTTCCTTTGTGGGAACATAAATATTGTGATTCATTCAATATTAGGAATTGAAGTGTGATTGGAATGTTTATTGTAAAGTATGCTAAATGCTGAACTCTGATAAATAAATCTAACTATTGAACATAACCTAAAAACATCTATAAAATACATGATGTAATGCAACAAAGATAAAGTGAAGACTATACAAAGCAAGATAACCTAATAAATCAAAAAAGTGCACCTGGAAACTACTAAATACTGAAGTGGAAGTTGTAGAAGCCTCTGGAAATATGAAAAATTATACTTGTATGCCCACTGGGACACTTACGCCAAGCTAGGAAATCTAGTCCCTTCTCAGTAAACTGCTTCGAGCTCCGTTTTAGTTAACTGGGTGCTCAAATCCACCAAATCCTTTGATAGAAACCTTGAGTGGGACTAGGTCGCTACTATTGGCAACCTAGTCCCTTTCATATTTTTGAGAAAATTGAAAGTGGATATGAAGGTCTATGGTCTACACTCTACTTCTTCATTGAAATCTAGACTCAGACCCATAAAATCACCTACAAACTGAGTATATTTTGGTTTCTAATCAAGTCAAACCCCTAGTGTGTATTTAAACTTTGAAAGTGATAATAAATATACATAAACCCTAGCCCTAAGTGTGTCTAGAACTAGGAAAACTTGAAACAAGACAAAACCATATTCTATTGTGCTAGAATACAATGCATGCAAGAGATTTGAATGATGCAAGAATTCAATCCAATAAACCCTACAACATTACAAATGGATGTAAAGTGGAATGAAAATGGGATGCAAACCTTAAATCTGAAGATAGAGATAAAATGGAAGATGGTGTCACTTTGAAAACAAGTCTTTAGGTGTGATTTGGTGGCTAGTTACACCTCCTAAACCTATATTTATCCATGATTCTCCATAGGCATCCATGATCAAATCTTTGTAATGTGAGATCTTGAGTGGGAAGTGAGCTTGAAGACCTATAAAAATCCCTAGTTTTTTATCCTAAGCTTCAACTTTACTGTAGAAGAGAGATGAATCTTCTTGAGGAAGATGTTTGGCACTTAATTGTTGAAGTTGCTTGTGAAAAATGACCTAAAAACAAGTATTTATATGCAAAAATACCTAATTGTCAATTATTTTGACCTAAGAGGTTGACACCTATTGAGAATTTTTAGCAAGATAACCATTTTCTCACTCAAAAATGCGAAAATCCCTAAAAAGGACTAGGTTGCCAACTTAGGTGACCTAGTCCCACTAGGGGTTTTTGAGGTGGGATTAGTGATATTTGAATAATTTTGATGTTATATTTTGGGGCTTGTATAATTCCTTAGGTAAAATAGGCCTCAAAGTCAAAAATAATGAGACTTAGGGGCCTATAAATGTTGTTTTAGGATGATTATTGATGAAAGGGTACCTAAAGTAGGACCAAATTACTCACAAAATTGTCCTTTTCTTCAAAGGTATATAATTTTTGGTGACAAATTTATCCCCCACTTTAGCACCCATATGAATCTATGTGCATATGTAAGCTAAAGGACTCTAAACAATGCACTTTGTTTTCATAAAATTATACTCATTAAAAGGTGGGAGAATGAAGTCCCCAATGTATTCATCTACAAAACCACAATGTTAGGAACCACATCTTGCAACACAAATTCATTAGAAGTCATCTTCTTGCTTTACGGAGGTGGAATCAAGGTAGCAATCTCGCCACATCGAATGAGGACACACATATCGAAGGGAATTTCTAAGTACCATGCCACATAATGATAGATGAGTGATAATGTAGGGCATGGAAACATGATTCTGATGCAATGAACGACATCAAAAATAGAGTTCACTAGCACCTGGTATGTTGATTTAAATGAAAAGCACACTAAAAAGGTCTAAAATGGTAAAAGTACAAATGTGCTTATATGAAAAATGAGATAAAGTAAAAGGAATGAAAATGGAGTAAAGTGTCACTTACTTGTTCATTTACCTTTTTTAGTGTTAAGAGTGATGAGGAGATAGTGAAATATCCCAAGCACATGTGGATTCACACCTGCGAGATTGGATGCACTATGAGACCAAGTGGTCAGCGATGAGCAGCACCACATGGTGGGTGAATTTTGGTACCTTTGATTTGTGATTTTTTTCAATTATGAGATGATTTATATGCATATTTAGGTTGATTTAGGATCCTACAATTTTTTTTTTGCAAAGTGTCCCTTTTGTTCACAAAGTGTCGTGTTTCTTTATAAAGTGTCCCAAAAGGGATCTAAAGTGTCTAGGGCCTTAGAGAAAGCACACTAGAACAATAGTAGTACACTTGCATGATGAATTAGAGTAATATTGAAGATATTAGATGATTTAGAAAGAATATTTTGATGAATTTGATAGGTACCCGCATGATCTTGTCAGCATCTTGGGTGGGAGACAACTGATTTTTCTAAGAGACCTAGCCCCCATTTTTTCAACAACAGATACATAGTACCTATAGGAGGTAGCTTTTTATTGGGCATGCCTTGTTAGAGTAATTAGTTATTTACTTGATTAATTAAACAATATTTGTTTAATTAATTAAAGTTCCCTTTTATCTCTTTTACACTTAAGCTAACATTAGGTGCATAATAATTAATTATTTTATTAATTATTAAAGTGCAAGCTTAGGGTTTTCCTTTTTAGGGTTTTTTTACTTATATGTGGTTGAAAAATTCTCTTTTGTATTATTATTCATTTTACACATTGGTGAATACAGAGCTCCACATTTTTTAGCATCTTTACTGTTATCTTTGTTGCTTCTCTTTGCTTCTCCCTGTAACAGGTATTCTTCGCTTGTAGAGGTCACTGGGCTCCTATGAAGTTGTATTTTCTCAACTTCTACATGGTATCAGGGCTCTAGACCTATGGCTGCCTATTTGTGATTTGAAGATATTCTCTCACAACATATTTTTTTTGTGGAAGGGTTTCAAGCTAGATTGATTTTTTGTGCATCTAGGGGTAGGCAATTTTTCTATGCATTTCTAGGCCAAACAGACATTGCCATCGCGTTTAGAGCACCCAAAAACCCCTAAGTCGATTATCAAATAGTCAAAATCGGACACAGTGACTCCAAGAGGCAATTTTTTTCATTTCTTGGTCATACAACCTAATATGACACACAATCCGAGAAAAAAATTTAAAAATCACAGAGTTAATGGGTGCCTCCGTCAGTTAACTGCTAGTGGTTAATGCTAACGGTTAGCCTAACCACTAGGCTTAACCCTCAAACCTTTTTTGGAGCTGTTTTCACGAAATCGGGAGTATTTTTGCATACAATCTTCGTATTGTGAAAACGAGATATCATCGGAAAGTTGGTTTTGATGCCGTTCCAGTGGTGCTGGTTATTTCTTCTGATTTTTCCGTTTTGTAATTTTTTTTTCCAGTTAAAGTCAGAACTTGTGTTTTTCACTCCCGGGGGCGTATCTTTTGCGTCTGAACTCTGTTTTTCACAAACGAATAGGCATTGGAAAGATGTTATAGTGATATTTCCAGATCTGTAGTCTACTACATCAAAAAATTTACCAGGTAAATTTTATTCAGCTTTGTGTGTTTTTACACTTTTCTCAATTACTTGGCCATTCTGGCACCTACATGGGTTTCGTTTGTGTGGGATGGGTTATATTAATTTGATCTAAATGCAGTAAGGTTAGATTTCTCAGTTTTTTTCATTTGAAGAGTTATCATGGGTTTTTCTACTCACCCTTCAGTTGTTATTCTGGAATGGGGTAATTATGAGTCATGAGCAAAGGGTATACTTACACATTATAGGTGGCTTAATATTTTGCCTTATTTGTATGATCTCATACCTTAACCAACCACTTCAGAGAGAAAATTATCATGGGATATTATTTGAGATCACATAGTAGGACTTATATTGTCTAGTGTTGATCATGACACTGTGTTGGCTATATCGAACATTGATTGTCCTGACCCACTTTGGACACGTCTTTGGGAGATCTTTGGAGACCCTAATCTCTCTCCATTCCTAGAGGATCCTGCTTCAGATTATCTCTTACCCATTTCTTGGAGAGAGAATACACCCTTTGATCATGATACTTTAGAGGAGCTTGAGTATTTAGACACCCTTACATGTTTCGATGGATCAGAGGCTTGTCTCACAGTTCCTACTCTTCAGACTGAGACTTCATCAGCATCTCCTGTTGTTCTTGGTTCAGTGAAGCGGGGAATCATATACCTTCCAGAAATAGCTACTTTGGACTCTTATGTTGCAGACATATCTTTCTTGTTTATGGAGTCCTATATTGCAGATTTGGAGGATCATTTTGAGGACATTCATCTCCTCTACCTTGACAGTCAGGTTATCACTGTACACCCACCATTATCAGTGCATTCAGAGGTTGCATTTTAGGATTCTCCACATCAGTTTGGATTTGACATCATTTGTTTTAGTTCAGATAGAGAGATTCCTCAGCATCCGATCATGGCACACATCTTGAGACAGATTGGTTCATCACTCTTCACAGGGTTTCTTCAACATCATCCTTTGGATCCGTTTCTTCCCAAGGGGAGGAATATCATTTTCCGCTTCAGGATCTCTTTTTGGATTCTACATGAGGAATCTACCATTGTGACATGAGTTTCTTCATTGTGGGGGGTCCTTCTTCTCTTTTTCAATCTCTCCTATGGAGACCATTGTACATGTACTTATATGATAGAAGTTGTCTATCGGGGGTATCATGTAATATACCTCCTATCCTTCTTTCATTATCACATTGTATTCCTTTCTTTGCATTCTATTTTGGGGAGGAGTTTTGTTCCCACTGGGTTTTCTCCTTTACCCCGTTTCATTTAGTTTGCATTACTTTTGTACTTGGGTATCCGATCAGGCCTTTGTTGTCAGGACCCATCTTTGCTTTCATGCATATTTTTTCTAGTGTTTTAGCTACTCCCTAAGTTCATCTTAAGGGGAGGTGTTAGAGTAATAAGTCATTTCACTTAATTAATTTAATCATATTGGTTAATTAATCAAGTAACTTATTCCTTTAGGTTGCTTAAGCTAAACTTAGGCACATTAATAATTATTTATTAATTATTAAGTGTGCACACTAGGGTTTCCTAATTTTAGGTTTTCTTGATCTCCTCATAAGGATTGATCACATTGTAATTATTATATTCATTTTCAATAATATTATTCTGGTTTTAGCTTGCACACAGTTTCTCTGAGGGTTTACAGAACATCTCTTGTTGGTTGTTCTGAATATCTATTGCATGTGACAGGTGATTCCATGTAGGTGATTCTTGGGGACTGTGAGGTTGAGATTTATCAACTTCTACATGGTATTAGAGTGGTAGATCTGTAGCTACCTGTTTATGTTTTGAGAATTTTTGCACTGAAAGTAGATCTGGGGTTTCAAAAAAAATTGTTGTGGATCTGGGGGGATTTTATTTTTGGTGCACTTTGGGCAAAAACCGACATCACGGTTGAGTCTGCAACGGTCCAAAACTCCCAAAACAACAATCAATTCATCCATTTTGGACACAGTTGATCCAGAGGGCAATTTTTTTGTCTATACGATCATTGTCTACACGTCGTTCGAGGTAAAAAAAAATAATTAAAAAAATATTTATTTTTTTCTGCATATAGAATTGCAGTTTTTTCAATTGTTGAAAAAAAAAACAATAAATTTTTTTTTTTTAAAAACAGCTTTGCAAAAAGTTTTTTTGGTTTTTTACAAAAAAAATTAAAAAGGGAGGTACCCTGCATAGGCTATGTGCAGGTTCGTACCTAAACAGGATACTGCGCAGGTCCATACCTGTGCAAACCTGTGCAAGGACCCGCGCCCTCATAGGGTGCAATGGGGGTGGGCCCACGTGCCTCCCCCACCAAATTTTTTTATTAAAAAAAAAATTATTGTAATTTTTTTTTTCATTGTTTTTTTTAATTCAAAAAAAATATTTTTTCTGAAATAAGTCGAATTGTGCAAATTCGGTGATGACCATTTAGCCATCAATTTTAATCCCATAGTTTTGCTACGACAGCCGTTTAACCGTCAAAGTTAATCCAACACTATGTTTTTTTTCGCTTTGGAGTTATTTTCTTCCAAAGGCCATAACTTTTGCTCACAGTGTCGAAATCAGGCAAATGAGTATCATCAGAAAGAGGATTCAAAGCATTTTTCAGTGGTGCAAGTATTTTTCAGGTATTTTTTTTCTCAAGTCCCTGTTATTTCCATTCAAATTCAGCTCTTCTTCTCAAGTGTTGCTTTCAGTGTTTTCGACATAAATTTTGCATATGATGTCGAAAATGGGGGAACAAGATATCATCAGAAAGCTGGTTCTGAGATCTTCACAGTGGTGCAGGTGGTTTCTAAATTTGATTTTTGGTTTTTTCCATAAATCCTTCTTCTCAGCAGTTGTCCTTTTTGGACCTTATGGGCTCACATTGCATTTTTTTTTATCATCTATAAACATACTAAAATAAAGTGCCTCAGCTTTATATGTGTATTTTAAGGATTCTTACACATTGATTTGTGCGTTATTGTACTTGCACTATGTTATAAAGTGCCATGGGGGGCTTTGATGTTATGCCTTTGTTTGTAATCATACCTATGTCAAGTGAGTATCCCTTCCACGACAACAACCTCATGTGTGTGTGCCTTTGTTTGCACACCCTTTATTTCTACTTGTACTTTCATGTTTGCACATTCAGATGTTTTTGATTCTTCTTCATGCACTACATTCAAGAATTTCATTTTAGAGTACCTGTCATACCTCTTCCTTGTCAGCATTATGGGGGGTTTCTACTGTTGGTGTTAATGCTTCCTTGGTTTCGTTGGAGTGAGCTATGTATACAATATTTGTTCCTATGTACTAGGCGGATGCAGCAGCTGGTTACCCATGCATTTTGATGAGATGTAGCACTTACCATATGGACACTCTTGCATTCCTATTTCTGGAGGCAACCTTCAATTTTCACATGATCAGTTCTTCAGACTTTTGGTACCTTTGCCATCTATATTTTTGGTTTTCAGGTGTTTTCCTTTGTTTGCCATATGATTCGAGTAGTGTTATTGGGGGCACTCATACATATTCTTGTCTTCTTGTTCCTGATCATCATCTATTTTCAGCAGAGGTTCTTGTTTCAATATTTTAGCAGTCATTCTTCGACAAAGTTTGTAGTTTCTTCATGCTTTTGTGGCGTTCATCCTTTGTTCCTATCTTTTGGAAAAATTTATTCTTGATTGGAGGCTTCTTCATCCTTCATTCTTGTTTGGAGGCTTCTTTTTCCTTCACTTGCATCT
>CM021100.1:446663304-446845862 GCA_007115665.2 Sequoiadendron giganteum
TATAAACCTTTTGAAAACAAAAATGCATGTTATGAAATTTTATGGTAATCCTACTTATAGCAGAAGTTCACATGATAAGCTAACCAATCACACCATATTGGAGAATAAACCCACCTATGGAATTAATTTAAGAGGTAAGGGATGCCTCTTAGTGGAAATTTGAGTCTTGGATTAATCCATAGTGCTAAAATTCGTTCTATTTTTCTTCCCTTGGTGTTATATTTATCTCTACAATTTCCCATATGTTGTGCATGTTTTGCACACATGCCCCACCGTGGGCAGGGAACCCTTATTTTCACTCCTGATGACCTACTTTTCTCTCATCTCATTTTGTGTGCCCCTTTCTCGGAGCCTAAATTGGTCATGTACTATCAAATGATCAAATTCCCCTGACCACATTCACCTACCTAAGTTTCGCTAAGTCTTTTTCTTTCATGGAAGTGCCCCTATGGGTTTGCCTTCTCCCGTTGCACCGGTGTTCTCCACGCCTCATCCCTGCTTGCTTCACTTTCTTTTTCCTTCATTTTTGAGTTTGGGGACAAGTTTCCCATGGATTTGGGATGCTTTTTTGGCACCTAAGAGAACTACCAAGGTTTCGTTTTGGGAAGTTGCATAAATTTCATTCTAAAACTCTATCCCTCTGCGACTATTTTGGTAGCTTCATCCCTCCTTGGCCATTTTCAGAACTCCATCCATCTATGATTGTTTTGGGAAATCCACCCCTCCTTGGTCATTTTTTGAACTTTTTCCCTCTATGGTTGTTCTGGGAACTCCGTCCCTCCGTGGTCATTTCTAGAATTTTGTGCCTTCATGGTTGTTTCGGGAACACCATCCCTCCCTAGCCATTTCTGGAACTTCATCCCTTCGCAGCTGTTTTGGGAACTCCATCCCTCCATGGATTTTTCGGAACTCCATCCCTCTATTATTTTTTTGGGAACTCTATCCCTTCTTTTTTGTTTTTCTTTCCATTTGCCCCTGACGTCCCAGCTACCAAAACCTGACCCCTCCATGGCCATTTCCAGAACTCCACCCCTCCATTGCCATTTTCAGAACTCTGTCCCTCCTTTACCATTTTTCCTTTTGTCTGCCCTCGGCATTCCAGCTCTCAAAAATTGACCCCTCCATGGCCGTTTCTAGAACTACGCTCCTCTGTGGTTGTTTCCAAAACTCTCTCTCCTTTTTCATTTTTCCTTTCATCTGCCCCCAACATTATGGCTCTTGGAAGTCAGCCCCTTTGTGGTCATTTCCAAAAATTCACCCCTCTGTGTTTATTTCTGGAACTTCATCCCTCCTTTGTCATTTTTCCTTTAGTTCACCCTCGACATTCCGGCCCTAGGAACTTAGACCCTCTATGGCCATTTTTGAAACTCCACCCCTCCATGGCCATCTTTGGAACTCTATCCCTCCTTTGTCATTTTTCCTTCCATCTGCCCCTACCATTCCAGTTCCCAGAACATGGCCCCTCTATGGTTGTTTCCAAAACTCCACCCCTTCGTGGCCATTTCTGGAACTTCGTCCCTCCTTTTCCATTTTTCCTTCCTTTTCGCCCCCGATGTTCTGACTCTCGGAACCTAGCCCCTTTTTGGTCATCTAGAAATTTCCTTCTGGGTTGCCATCTCTCTCGTAGTTTTTTTTCCTCCCATCTGTCGTCCACCTTCCTTCAACCATCGCCCACCGTTCATCATCATTCTACCCTGTGGTGCTCGCACCCTGGAGCACACATTAATGTTTATGGTCCAAATGAGCTCCAAATATGAATATTATGATCTTTTGATGATGCATGAATGGATCTAACAAGGATTTTGTAGGATTTGATTAACATTTTATCTTGATTTACATATGAAGGAACTTACGAAACTTCATGTATGCAAGTTTCAAGAAGCCTAACGTGAGTTCATTGGGGAGACCCACTAAGAAATATGAACAAGGAAAAGCCCATAGCTCTAGTCACTATTCATTTTATATCCACCTTTCCTCGTAGCAGCCATCAACATAAATGGAATTAGAAGAAGGCCTGTGCCAAGGAATTCAATAACAAAATGTGAGGGGAGTGGCCTTAAAGATGCATAAGGCAATTTTCCTTGTTTTCACTAGATGATGATGATCTTTAAGGGATTGTTCACTTGAATCAGGCGCAACCAGTCCATTGGTTCTAGTCACTGATGGGCCCATTTGATCCAATGAAGAATGTTTCAATTCCATCAAGAAAAACATAGCTTTCAAGCAATTTCAGCTACAGTAAAAGGGAAATCAGCTAGAAGACAAAACTACTACAGCACCTGGGCACTAAAAGACAAAATAGAGAAAATACAAGATGTAGTTTAAATTGTTGAATATTGTGGGGTAGGTGAAGTCCTAGTGCATTAAAATCTGCCCCACATAATGTAATTCAATCATATCTATTCATTTGGGCTTTGGAAAACCATGAATAGGGGTCTTCCCCTCATTTGTAAAGGGTTGGAGAGCTGGTGTAAAAGCATTCTGCAACAATATAAAGCAATATTGCATGATTTATGGGTGCTTCCATTTGTTTTTTCTCATCATTTCTGAATGTTTCTACTTCCCTATTATTTTAGTAGTTAGTTTCTTGAATGGAAGTGATGATGGTGTTTTCTGTTACTATATTTGATGAATTTCCAGCCCATACTTTTTGCACTTGTTGATGACAAGATGCTATCCAAAGTTAGCATGGTCTTCCTTACTTCATTGTTGCAAACTGGTTCAATTGCATGTTCATGATGTGTGTATGCAATCTAAAAAATCTGTAGTGCTTAGAATATTGCATTGGTTTTGTGTAACTGTAGGATCCTCTTGGCCAAGAAAATCCTAGTTTAGGGAATTTGTCTGCTGTAGTAGCCTCCATGATCACATTTCATTCATAGTTTCAAGTCCAGGAACTTACTCTCTTCCCTTCTCTTTTCCTTTTTTTAAATAAATACCCTTAGGCAAGGTTCATTGCACATTATAAATCTAAACTCAATGATAAAATAGAGTTCAACACTGCTATTTGAACCTGCAGTAAATGCACAACAACTCTCCCATCCTAAGAGCTTCAATTGCTGACCCAACTTCCCACACTTTGTAACTCGTCTGTAAGACCACCTTGTGATTCCAAAAAATTAAATGAAACAACTAAGATATTCCAAGCACTATCAATACCTGACATTAGAGACCCTTAGATAGTGTTCTGCAATTTGATTCCAAAAGATTGCCTTTCAAGAGAGGTGATGCACCTATGCATTACCTGTGTTGAGAAACTGTGCAAAAATACCCATCAACAAAACTGGTGCTAGAAGGAGGGTTAGACATATTGAGGCTATAGAGGTGAAAGTTGGTCCAAGTTGAAAAGAGAACTTTCAAATAAGAAATCTGAGATAGAGAGATCTCTGTTAATGCTGAAACATAAAATCAAAAAATTCTAAAGGCAAAAGAAGATGAGTTGAAATAAAGCAGCATGTACAAATTGGTATCACTCAGCTACATAAAGATTTAAATATAAGACTGAGGAAACCATTGTAGAAATTCACATCAGTGGACAAGTTAAGGATTAATTGCACTCATAGACACAATGAATTAGATTGTCTAACATTCTTGGACATAACTGAAAGATTCTTGCAAGGAAAAATTCCCTTTTAGGAAATCTATCAGCCTTTAGCCCTTGCAAACTTGAAGGAAGAATTGACAACCATGGGAGCGAAGGCATTTGAAGAGATGATCCAAGAATATTTGACCAACAAAGATGAACCAAGATTGGAGGAGGTGTTGATGTCTACTTGGTACAAATTTCACCATGCACCTCACTCTGAATTCACTTGGTCATCATGCATGAACATTATCACTCAAACCTGGTGTTGTCTTAATGAGTTGGAGCAGCCACCTTTCAATAAGGATGAGTCATTCCATGAGGAAAAGGAGTTGTCAACATTTGGAGGACAGAAAAGTAAGTATGAACCAAGAAATTGGACATGAGATAGTGCTTGGACACCAAACACAAAAGTTGAAAGTCAGAGAGGAGTTGATCCCCTTGAGACAGTAGGCAGTCTAGATAAAAAAATAGCTAGAAAATAATTAGAAGGCCCTTTCTCCATCAGTAAAAGGTAGTCCTCCAATCTAGAAGAGAATCTATTGGCATTTGATGATGAATCAATGAAGTTTGCAACAACATATTCTAGGACAGCCGACGCAGATGTTGAGAATCAGAAAGAGGAAAAGGTCAAAATCCTTGGGACAAAAAAGAATGATGATGAAGAAATAAAGAAGATTAGATTATAAGACCTCTCCTTCATAAACGAAAACAATTGAGGATCTGAAAATGTAGATTTGGTGGAGTGGGAACAACCACTCACCATGGCTATCTACTATTCACCTCCCTTCCCAAATGATTATGAGGATCCAATCATGGATAGATATGACCAGCTCATCTCCAAGTTGGCATAGGATTGATCTGAGATGAAATACCAAGTGGATTTGGAGGTCCTACTACTGCTGAATTAGTGTAGACTTCATGTTTCATCACACTCAAAGTTCACATGCAGGTTGTGCCAAGAAGCCATCAAGCATGTCAAAGAACAAGTGAGGCAGCCAAGCACACCACTTCCTGTAGTTGCTTCAAGAACGAAACACAAGGACCAAGATTTTCAACCAAGTAATGAATGAGTTGAAGGCAGTCCTCAAGAGGAAATTGGGATAGCAATAGAAGAAGGACAACAATACAATCTCGAGCTTCTGAGCGATGAGGTAGATCAAACAAGAATTTTTTCCACCAGTTATCAAGAATTTCTTCCTCTTGAAGAGAATTTTTTCACCATGGATGATAGGCCTCATGGCGAGTCTTTGTAGGAAAATCACATAATGGATTTTGGTCCCCTTGATGAGGTACCATCAATTGATGAATTATTTCCATTGGGAGTTGTACTGTGGAGGTATGTTTATGCCAAAGAAGAGCACATCCCAAAAGACAGTAGTGATGAAGACATACTCCTTGAGCCTCTGAGCGGTGATGCACTAGAGTTTCTGGATTGGGAGAGGGGATCCTTCTCCATCTATAACAATAGTGAACACGAGGAAATGAGTGAGCATCATGATGAGATGCGTGAATAAAAAAGAAAAGAAGACAAAGGCGGGGGTGTTGAGATAGATGGAAATAGAGATGAAGCACCTGGTCAACTACAAGATGCAACTTGGAGTCCTTCCACCATGACCATTGTTGATCCATCTTCATATTCAGATGGATGCAATAGGACAGATTTGTGCATGTCAATGTCCCATGACATTGAACACCACATAAATAAGGATAACACTTGGGAAAGGAAGTGGGACAGTGTGTTGCCTTTTGAGGGTAGAAATCAAGTGGACACGAGGTTTGTAAAAAATCAACGAGATGAGGTGTACTTCCTCAAAGAACAACCAATGGAGGTTGTCAATCCAACACAAGATGTGGAAGAAGTGTTTTTTTTTCCGTTCTCCCTACCTTATGCAGGATTGATGCCTGAAATGTTGCACGATCCTATGCCACCCTATGAGACTATCGATGCAATGATTGATGATGTAGTGCTTGCTCTAAATTATCAAATGTTGCCACCTCCATGTGGCAACATACAAGTTCTATCCTTCCTTACTCTTTTTAATTGTCATAGCTACACTTATCATTTTTATTATGGGAATGAGGGGACACAAAAATTTTTATGGATTAACCATGGGTTTAGCAAGCCTCCTCAATTGTCGATTTTCCCTGACCAGGTGACTGAACTTGAGTGCTACAAAGTTGAATTTATTTTTTCAGAATATAAAGATAAATTTGCATGGTTAAGAACAATAACGATTTCCCATTTTCTTGTACATGCACTACAAAATCCAATGAGCATTGACATCTGTTCATATTTCCTAAACATAGTGCTTTGTAAATATATCTTTGTACATAGCTCATTTTTTAGTAGTATAGGTTTCCTCTAAATACTCTACTTACCTATTTTCCTTAGGTTAATTGGTTTGTTGCAGGTTGCTTGCTTTACAGTGGTTTATTCATTGTTTTCTTTCCCTATCCCACTTTGGTTAGTTTTGGTGTTCACTTTCTATTTGATTTGCTTATGTTTTGTTGTCGCTTTTCTCAGGATCCCTCTACTTTTTGGCTAGGTACATCTGTGTGCACAACAACCATACTTATCACCTGGATTTTTTCTATGTATTTATTTTTCAAACTCTAATCAAGTTTTTAGAGTGGATGGAGAGGATCTTTTGTTAGTGTCAAGTGATCTGGGTGTTTGATTCAAAGAGGATAAGTTGTTGATTGGTCTGATTCTTATGTATTCTGGAATCTTATATCTCTCACATATTTTAAGAATCTGGAGGTCATTTTATGTCCTTTGTGAAGTCTAGCTAAGTGAAAAATCTAAAATTTTGCTTCAGCGCCACTATGATTCTTAGCACTGAGCGTGAGCTTCAATGCTTGTAGGTTGAAATAAAAATAATTGAAAATTGAAAATCAAAATAAAAGAAACAAAAGAAAGAGAGAAAAATATTGAAAATCAAAACAAAATAAATTCATCTTTCAAGATTATCTGAGCAACTCTGTCGGGGCTATGGATGCTTGACTAGAAGCGAAGCAATGTCCCATATTATTTTGGAGTTAGAATAAACTGCGTAGCTTAACTTGATGGAGATTTGGTTCCTGTAGAAATTGAAGGATGGGAATTGATACAACTGCACACACTTTGGATTTTCACCATACTGAAGGTTGGGTTGGCTAGTGTATTTGATCCTTTGGTTGAGAATTTGGTTTGTTTTCCCTAGTGTGAAGGTCAAAACCAAAGATTCTGGGTTCGTGATTCCATTTTTTCATTGAAATGCTCTAGAGAATTTTCCTAGCGAGCCACCATTTATTGTACATGTTTGGCATACACGCCCTATTATGGACATCGAACCCTTCTTTTCACTCTCGATAGGCTACTTTGCTCTTGTCTTGTTTTGTGTGCCCCTTTCCTAGAGCCTAAATTGGTCATGTACCATAAAATGATCAAATTCCCCAGACCAAATTCACCTACCTGAGTTTTACTAAGTCTATTGCTTTTGTGGAAGTGCCCCTGCAGGTTTCCCTTTTCCCATTGCACTGACATTCTCCAAGCCTCATCCCTGCTCGCTCGACTCACTTTTTCCTTCATTTTTGAGTTTGAGGACAAGATTCCCATGGATTTGGGATCTTTTTGTGGTGTGTAAGTGAATTTCTAAGGTTTCGTTAAGTTTTAGGAAGTTGTAGAGATTTTGTTCTGGAACTCCGTCCCTCCGCGGATGTTGGGAGAACTCCATCCCTCCTTGGCCATTTTTAGAACTTTGTCCCTCTGTGGCTATTATGAGAAATTCATCCCTCCTTAGTTGTCTTTGGAACTCCATCCCTCTATGACTATTTTGGGAACTTCGTCCCTCCCTAGTTGTTTATGGAACTTCGTCCCTCTGTGGCTATTCTAGGAATTTCGTCCCTCCTTGGCCATTTCTGAAACTTCATCCCTCCGTAGTTGTTCTGAGAAATCCATCACTCCCTGGCCATTTTTCGGAACTCCATCCCTCCATCGCTATTCTAGGAACTCCATCTCTCCTTTGTTTTTTTGCCTTCTGTCCACCCCCGACATTTCGGCTCCTAGAACCCAACCCCTCCATGGCTATTTCTAGAACTCCACCCCTCCATGGTCATTTTCAAAAATTTGTTCCTCCTTTGTCATTTTTCCTTCTATCCGCGCTCGGCGTTCCAACTTTCGAAACCTAGACCCTTCGTGGCCATTTCTATAACTTCACCCCTCCATGGCCATTTCACGAACTTCATCCCTCTATCATTTTTCCTTCCATCCACCCCGATGTTTCGGCTCCTGAAACTCGGCCTCTTTGTGGTTTTTTTCAAAACTCCACCCCTTCGTGGCCATTTCTGAAACTTTGTCCCTGCTTTTTCATTTTGCCTTTCAACTGCCCTCACGTTCCGGCTCCCAAAACCTGGCCCCTTCATGGTTGTTTTCAGAACTCCACCCCTCCATGGCCATTTCTGAAACTCTGTCCCTCCTTTGTCGTTTTTCCTTTCGTCCACCCCCAACATTCCAGCTATTGAAAAATGGCCCCTCCGTGGCCGTTTCTGCAACTCCACCACTCTGTGGCCATTTCTAAAACTTTGTCCCTCCTTTTCCATTTTGCCTTCCATCTACCCTCGACATTCTAGCTCTCCAAACCCAACCCCTCCATGGTCATTTGGAAATTTCCTTTTGGGTCACCATCCCTCTATGGTTGTTTTGCCTCCCATCTGCCATCCACCTTCCCTCACCCATCGCTCATCGTTCATCATCTTTCTACCCTTTTGCGTCTGCACCCTAGGGCACACATTAATATTTACGGTCCAAATGAGCTCCAAATATGAATATTATGATCTTTTGATGATCCATGGATGGATCTAACAAGGATTTTGCATGATTTGACTAACATTTTCCTTGATTTATATATGAAGGCACTTATGACACTTCATGTATGCAAATTTTAAATAGCCTAATATGGTTTTGTCTGGGAGACCCATTGAGAAAGATGAACAAGGAAAAGAACATAGCTTCAATCACCATTCATTTTATATCCACTTTTCCTCATAGCACCCATCAATAGAGTTGGCATTAGAAGAAGGCCTGTGCCAAGGAACTCAATGAAAAAATGCAAGGGGGGTGGCCTTAAAGATGCATAAGGGATTTTTCCTACTTTTCACCAAATGATGATGATCTTTAATGGGTTGTCCGCCCAAATCAAGGGCAAGAAATCCATTAGTGCCAATCATCAATGGGCCCATTTGATCCAATGAAGAATGTTGCAAGTCCATCAAGTAAAAGGTAGCTTTCAAGCAGTTTCAGCTACAGTAAAAGGGAAATTAGCTAGAAGACAAAACTGCTACAACACCTAGACACTAAAAGAAAAAATAGGGAAAAGACAAGATTTATTTTAAATTTTTGAATATTGTGGGGTAGGTGAAGCCCTAGTGCAATCAAATCTTGGCCACACAATATAATTAAATCATATCCATTCATTCGGGCTTTGGAAAACTACAAATAGGGGTCTTCCCCTCATTTGTAATGTTTTGCAGAGCTAGTGTAAAAGCATTCTGCAACAATGGAAAGAAACATTGCATGATTTATGGGTGTTTCCTTTTGATTTTTCTCATTATGTGTGCATAGTTCTACTTCCCTATTATTTTAGTAGTTAGTTTCTTGAATGGAAGTGATGATGGTGTTATTTGTTATTGTATTTGATGAATTTCCATCCCATACTTTTGGCACTTGTTGATGACAAGTTGTTGTGCAAAGTTAGCCTCAGTTTTCCTTGCTTCATTGCTGCAACCTAGTTCAATTGCATGTTCATGATATGTGTATGCAATAGAAATATCTACAGTGCTTAGAAGATTGCACTGTTTTGTGTAACTCTAGGATCCTCTTGGCCAAGCAAAACCTAGTTTAGAGAATTTATCTACTGTAGCAGCCTCCATGATCACTGTTCATTCATAGTTTCAAGTCCAAGAACTTACTCTCTTGCCTTCTTTTTTCCCTTTTTTTAATAATTAACCTTAGGCAAGGTTCATTTTAAATTATAAAGGTAAAATCAATGATAAAATAGAGTCCAACACTGCTATTTTGAATCTGCAGTAAACACACAACAACTCTCCCATACTTAGAACTTCATTTGCAGACGCAGCTTCCTGCACTTTGTAACTCATCCATAAGACCGCCTTGTGATTCCAAAAAATCACATGAAACAACTAATATATTCTAAGCGCTATTAAGACCTAGCATTAGAGACCTTGGGATAGTGTTCTGCAATTTGATTGTGGAAGATTTCCTTTCAAGAGAGGTGATGCACCTATGCATTACCTGTGCTGAGAAAATTTGCAAAAACACCCATCAACACCATACTTAACCATTTCATCATCTATTTTCCCAAGATATTTGTATCACAGTATAAACTTGGTCCAATCTCACATTAGCCCCTTCAGTAATTATCCATTTCCTCCAAGTTGAATGGAACCTTTTGTACCAATGCATCTATGTTTTCCTACCCTAATGGATCAAGACTTAACATCACCTTAAAAATCTTCTTTATGTCATAGCATATCTCTGAAGTTCCTTTTGCTTGCTTTATATGTGTCAATATTAACTAGATTAAATATATTAATTTTAAAGTCTCTTAACACATTCTATGACAAGAAAATGACTCATTTGGATTAAGGAGGGCTTTCCTAAACCATTCCTTCATATTCAACAATCCCTTCTCACACCCACATCATAATTCATATCCATGTTATTTATAGTGAGTTTTTTAAACCAACAATCAATGAATCATAGGATAGAAGAAAACTCATTATGCAGAAGGATAACAATCAAAGAGACTGAAAGAATCGATTCACTAGATATTCTCCCCATTACTCTAATAAACCAATGTAAAAAAAAATTCATAACAAGAATAGGACCAAGAAAAACTAGGAAAAGAAACCTTGTAGGCTACATTAATAAGACATTGATTGCAAGCATTTCTTCCATGATGTTTAAATGAAAAAATATCAGATAGGTCAATCTCTAGTCAAGTAGTATTTCAATCACTGATTCTTAGACATCCATCATGATTGAACATCACATATCATAAGAATATTTAACAATCAATAGGATTGTAGATAATATTCAATCATTTCATAGAAAATAAATCATTAAAAATTATAAAGAAAGAGAAAACCAACTATATAATCTCAACAAGCCACCATACAAAATTTATATTTTGTAGAAAATAAAATAAACTATATGTTGACATAGCATATATATAAACTATATATTTTGAATTTGGCCCCATGTGTGCAGGAGTAGGACATAACACACTGCATCAAGAACCACTGCATCCAGCCCCTAAGTGGAGAGTTGTGAGACTTCACTAGATGAGTGCTATGAGGCCATTGAGTCAAGGAGAAAGACTAGGAACCATTTGGCAAGAGGAAAGATAGAGTGAGAGGTGAGGGCACTCAAAAAGGGAAAACAGACCAAGGGACAATGAGTGTAAGTGATTTTTCCCCCACATTTAGAAATCTTGTTGCAAGTGCAATGATTTAGACTCTGTTTGTTTGCATTGAGGTTTTGCATGCTATATTTTTGTCAACTCAGGCCAATGTCCCACTCACAAACCCAAGTACTACCTAGTACTGGTGTCTGGTTAGTTTGAACAACCAAGCTTTGAGATGTTCAATCAGTTGGGTGGCCATTTTTGGCCTGTGAACTGCAATTTTTGTATCTATCTTAGCATATTTTTTCTACTATAGGATTGAAAGGAATTCTCATCACATAAAAACACACAAAGTTCATTAGGGTTCAAATTTCTAAACTTCAATGAAATAAATTTACATATTGAGGTCCACAAATGATCAAAGGGACTGAAAACAATACATGGTCTGTGAGTGCAATGAAAAATGCCTAGTTCCTATCCATAAGAGAATGTATAGAAGTGCATGATGCAGAGTCAGAGGAAGGAGACATACTCACACAATCTCATTTGACACGGCAAAAAATCTTGAACTTTCATTCTTTTGACACACTTATTCAACTATATTTCCCTTCATAAACACTCAACACAAACATTCAACTTTTTCTTTAGAGTTCCAAACCATTACTAGACCTTAAAAAACATTAGTCAACTTCACCTTGATCAAAACAAACAATTAACAAGTCTTCCTTATCATTTTACCATTAACTCTCTTTATGATTGTCCTAAACTTCACAATTTCAACTCAACATAAAGTCATCTAACCCAAAATAGTATTTAGGCTAATATAGACCACACAATTTCTATTCCATTTCACTTCAAACAAATGTAAACCATCTCCAATCCTCTATTCTTGACAATTTAAAAAAATCATATACTGTACTTTCATTTTAGTCTCCAAAACAAGGCTATTATTAGACAGACCAGTCAAAGCAATGGAATTTTTAACTTCATGCTTACACCAAACCTTATATCAAATGAGATCAAATTATAAATTTGTAATCTCTTAACCAAATCAACTAAGAACTCACACTTAATCATCAAAATCCCTTAAATTCTTTATTGTTACTGGTTCCTTCATACCCTATTTGTTAAGGCTTCATTCACAATCTAAGCACTATTACACAAGTCTATGCACAATTTTCAATGCCCTCCTTGCAGATTTAAAAAATATTCATGAACTTTGATATAATAGGAATGTTATTGAGATTATTACCATATCCAACCATTCTACCATGCCTTCAAGGCTGTATAATTTTGTACAATACCTCGAAATGCAAGACTTTTGAAGAAAAATGATTAAAAATCAGAGATTTTCCTTGAACTTATTTTTTATTCAACCACACTCAAAGTTCTATAAGATACAAGAGCCAATTTAAAGGAAACAAATGGACTTGTATCCTTCTAGCTACCTCTAACCAACCCTAATGACTCTTCATCTCTTAATATTTCCCTTTTTATTAAGTTGACAACTTTTTACATTGTTTTCAGTTTTGCACTTTTGGACTTAATAAACACCAAATAACCTCAACATGACCTGAAATATATGAAACATGACTCTAATAACATGATTTAAAAATTAGGAACAGTAAAATTGTGTGATCCTCTAAAAATGTCAAGTCCTAATGTGAGATGCTAAAATGATGCAATAAGAAGAACTAACATAAGAAAGGGCACCTCAAAGATTAGCCTAAGTAATAAATAACATGAAAGCAAGATAAACAAATTGATTGTTTATTGTTATACCTTCATGTTGCTTCTTCCTTGGTTGGCCCTTGATATTTGGATATATTGTGTGCTCCTTGGATGGAAATGGAGTGAAGTGGATGCAAGATGCAAGATAGATTGATGCGAAATACTATGGAAAAGCTCAAATGCAGCAAATAACAATTTGGCAAGAGTTTGGTAGCAAAAGACTTGATCCTGAAAATGGGAGAAATGAGGAGGTATTTATAGGATAATTGGAATTCTCTAGAGAATTCAATGGTTCAGATTGATCCAACAATATCAAGATGAAGGGCTATGGTGAGTTGAGGACTCAAAAGCCCTCTCATCTTAACATGTGGAATGTGAGATGTCTTAAGGTGGAATGAGGTGGAAATGAGGTGGAAGAGAAGTACATGAGGTGGATGAAGGACAAGTACCTTTGAGGTACCTTGGGGGATGAGAAGATTTCCTCAAAAAGGATATTTAATTTAGAGAAGAAAAGGGATAAGGTAAAGTATTTAATTTATTTAATTACATACTTTAGTAACCTTAGGCAAAAAATGAAATAATGGTTAAATAAATTATTTACTCACTATTAATGAAATAGATGAATAGAGTAGACGATTTTGATCATATGGAAGTGATCAAATTTGGATGTCTACATTTTTCTCTTTTTCGAAGTACCATTAGAATAATCGTGCTTTGAAGAAAAGAAAGTGCAAATGACTCTATAGAGGAAGTAACTGGAAGATGATGCCCTAGCATGGAGAGGAGGATTTGAGCTGTCCAATTAGTGGGGAATGGATGAAGATGCCCCAATCTTGGAAGGGATTGACTATGGCTAGGAAAATTGGTAAATATGAAGGGTATGCCCCCTTGAGAGGGTGACGGGGGAAAAAGAGGGGTCTCAGATGACATCTCGATAAGAAGAAACAAATGGTATGGTTGGAAAGAGGGAAAAAAATTAGGCAAGTTTGCCTTATGAATGAAAAAATTGGACATATGGGGTGCAAATGGCGGCCCTGGGAAGAAAAAGGATTAATCGAAGGAAAAAAAGGTAATTAAGAGGTAAAAAACACCTCTTAAAAAAGGGGGAAAGTGAATATAAGGTAATTTTAAGAATTACCTCACCTCAATTGCACTATACCAGTTGAGAGAAAAGGATAGGAGAGAAAGCAAACAAGGAGCGAAGATGTCACAGGATAAAGACACCGAGATCGTTCACCGGATAGACAAGGTTCGATGGTCCTACAAGAAGCAGGGTGGGCCCCACCAGGTTGGCGACAAAACACTCTATGCATTATTTTCATGATTTTATTAAAAAAGTGAAATATGCGTTTTGTGGGTGGGAGAAAATAAAAAAAAGGTAGAAATAAAAATATTGAAAAAAATGAGTTTTTACTAAAAATAGAAAATTTCTGTCGGAGCGTGAATACGCCCCACCTCAGGGCGGGTCCGCCCCATGGTTGGGTAGGCCTTCCCCACTGTAGGGGCAAGTTTTCCCCACCTAGGGGTGGGTCCATCCCATTGCAGGAGCGTGTCTACCCCGGTCGAGGGCGGGTCCACCCTGCTGTAGGGACGGACAGGCGCCACCATAACTAGCGGTGGTGCCACTTGACCGTAGTGGTGATGATGGCAACCCGGCCAACTAGGCCCCTCGGCGGTGTTGCGGCGATGTCACTGCCTTTCCTAGCGGGGCTGCTCCCACTGCAAAGGTGGATCCACCCCAACAAGGGCAATTCCGCCCCGCTGCGAGGGCGGCTCTGCCCTATTGCAGGGGCAGGTCCACCCTGCTGCAAGGGTTGGTCTGCTCTAGCATGAGGGTGGGTCCACCCCAGTGCGAGGGTTTTTTTGCCCCATGGTCAAGAGGAAGGAGGTGGGGGGAAGGATGGGAAAAAGAGAGAGAAGAAGATAGAGAGAAAAGGAAAAAGAAAGGCATGGGATTAAGAAGAGCAATTTTGATGAAGAAATTGAAAAGGTAGATGGGATGTTTGTAGGATTTTGGTAGATTACGGACCCAGGAGTGGAGGCCAGAGGCATTAGCGGTGATGATCGAGGTGATGACTGGGGTGGACCATGCAACATTGGAGCAAGCGGGGTTACTGCACTTAGTGTAGTTTCCAGATATGAGAGCGCATCGGGCGATGCTGACCACCTTGATAAAGAGATGGAGCTCAACGACATCGAGGTTTTATCTGCCAATAGGACAGATGACAATGATGTTGGAGGATGTGTGGCGTATTTTGAGGATACCGATAGGAGGTCGGTTACTGAGTGAGGAGGTGTCGAGAGGAGCACAGTTAGATGAGACCATTTTGGTGTTATTTGGGTGAGATGACTTGTTGATACAGAGGGGGATGTTAGACGTAGATAGATGCCTGGCCTTGGGGGTGCCAACATTACCACTGGTTATGTGTTGTTTGATCAGTGAGATACTACTACCAGATTAGAGCAGGCAATTTTGTAGCTTGTGGTATATGGAGGTGAATCGACATATTGTCGAGTGGCAGGAGCACCAGTTTTCCTTCGAGTCATGTGTGTTGGCCTAATTATACAGAGATATGCACTTTATTTTTTATTGGAGGGGGAAAAGCGTGATGCACAAGATGCTATTGCAGGTGTGGGGGTGGGAGCATATCTCAGTGACGAGACCCATAGTGGTCAAGAGAGGAGATTTGGATGATAGATATTTGGTGGCTTGGGAGTTTGGGGTAGCCCTGGGCTACATCTTACAGAATGAGATGCAGGGAGAGATGGATAGGTGGAGGAGAGTGTTTGATGAGTTACAGGAGGAGCACATTGTATGGCGGCCATACATGTATCAGCAGTTTAGAGGATGGAGGACCGAGGAGGAGAGACATCAAGGATTATTTAGATGCAGATGTTTCCTTATTAGGAGCTCGGGGCACATAGTGGAGATGCATCATCCAGACAGAGTGATGTGGCAGTTTGGACTCATGCAAGACATTCTAGGAGCATCAACTATGTTTCGTCAACTTACCAGAGAGGTACCCTGGGGGGTGAGTTTTCCAATGAGAGGCGTGAGGGAGACGTGGGTGATGGCAGGTGGGGTGCCCTATCTAAGGAGGGGGGATGGTCCAAAGGATGCTAGAGTGATAGATCGGTATGATCAAAGGTTTTGCAACTACTGATGGGAGAGGGTTACAATGGAGGTGTGTGTTGTGGGAGTCATGGAGTGGGGGCCAGAGGATGAGTAGGAGGGGGGATAGGAGGAGGACCTGGAGCAGGGTGGACATGAGGATGAGGGACATCAGAGTGGTGGTGCGGAGGAGATAGAGAGGGAGGTGATGGACCTGGAGCAAGATAGACATCAGACTGAGGGAAAAGAGGATGAGGGACATCAGAGTGGTGATGTGGAGGAGGGTGGCATTGGAGATCATCCGGCGAGGAGGGGTAGGGTCAAGAGGAGGCGACCTTCGAGGAGGGCAAGGAGGGTGAGGAGAGATGTGGTAGAGGAGATGGAGGCAGGAGTGGTCAGTGATGAGGGAGAGGAGAGAGAGGTAGGAGGAGCGGGTGGTGCGGGGAGGATATAGAGGTGGAGATGCTCTGAGTGGTGGAGGGGAGGTAGGCACATACATGGATTGGCGGTAGAGTATGGTGGAGGCGGGTGCAAGTGAGAGCCCTAGAGCCACAAGAGGAGGCAAGGGCTAGAGATCCTCAAGAGGGGGTAGAGAGGGTGACAGATGTCAAAGGACGTCCTGGGGGGATGCCTGAGAGTAGTCAATAAAGGAGGGTCCGACCAGTGGAGTAGGAGCTAGAGGGGGAGAGGCGGCCTGGAGGGGAGCCGCGGAGACTAATGAGGGTGGGGAGGAGATGACAGCCACAGAGGATTCGGTTGACAAGCTGAGCTGAGTAGGTACAAGAGGAGATAGAGGGGGAGGAGACAAACCTAGATGTAGAGGTGGTGGAGCCTCTCGTAGTAGCACCAGCAGCTGTAGTTGATGATCCAGTGATGTTACTGAGAGGGGCCTAGGCAAGGGTATGGGTGTTAGAGGAGGAGTTGAGGAGGGTGGAGGAAGAGGGCATAGGGTGGAGGAGGTAGAGCTGATAGTGTTTGAGTGTATTATGGGCTAGCTGATGATAGATATACAAGTGGTGGAGAGAGAGAGGGATGAGACATGAGTAGAGATGGAGAGGGTACGGGGGGAGCTGGCTTGGGTGACATGGGACCGAGATAGGCTAGAGGCAGCGATGACAGTTGCTCAGATGCAAGGTCAGCCAGAGCCAACAGGAGGAGGAGATTGTGTTTTCATGGAGTGTTCTCAGTGGGTTGATAGGGAGATGGAGGCACTAAGAGTTCAGGTGATAGGACTTCTAGAGGAGAGGACAGTGTTGCAGGAGAGGGTATCCATGACAGAGGCATCTTTAGAGGAGATGAGGGTGAGACTCGAGGCCTTAGAGGTCAGAAAAGAGATAGTGCAATGGGAGAGAGAGAGTGCATAGGGATAGGTGTAGGCACTACAGGGGGAGAGGGATAGTGTACAAGTACAGATGTAGGCACTACAGAGGGAGAGGGATAGTGTGCTAAGACAGGTCTAGATTCTACAATTCCAGAAAGACACAATAGTGGTTTGGGCAGAGAATGCTGAGAGGGATATAGCATAGAGGCAGGCACAGCAAGGGCATGGTGATGGGACAGAGCTAGAGACTATGCATGTAGAGAGTGAGAGGGTCGTAGAGCAGATACGACTACTAACAGCGGCACAAGGGGCATGGGAGTAGGAGCAATGAGCCATTTGTAGAGAGAGAGATAGGTACAGGCATGAGCGGAATGCCGCTCAGTTCCAAGCTGGGTAGAGAGATGAGTACATGCACGAGGGAGTGTACTGGAGGGGTGTGTATGAGTAGACAGTGCTAGATCTCGTGCAATGTACAGCATAGTATGTTAGGCAGATACCACAGATAGCAGCACCGTCTCAGTATTTAGGGACATGGACTAGGGGGTATAGTGATTTCCAGCTGACTCCTTCTAGGTTTGGGACTCCAAGGCATGAGTCTCAGGGGACTCCGACACACAGGGGACCGGTACTTGAGTCTCCTCAAAGGTCAGGTGTGGGCAGCTCAGGGAAGGTAGAGGACAGGTGATAGGATATATGTGCTTTTGATAGGTACTAGATGGTGGTGTAGCACATATTTTTAGATGATGCACCTTATTGTGAGGATGAAATGTATGTCATTATGATATGACTTGTATTTTGGATATGTGATGGTTATTGTATTTTTTTTATGATGATATGTGATGGTTCCCTTTGATATTATGCCACACATTTTTGTGATGGATGATTTATGTTATGCATTATTGATGTTCTGATGATAGATGATGTATATTATGCATATGTATATGATGTTTTTGTGTTGATATGGATGTTGTGTTATGATGTTAATGATTTATTTATGCATGTGTGGATGAGGTGATTATGGATTATGTGAATGATTTATAAATGGTAATGCAATTGTTTTGATGATGTAAGTGATATGGTCCTAATAATGATGCATAGGTGGATATGAAAATATATGGAAATGTATGGATAAATGTTCATAATGTTTTGAATGAACCTACATGGATTAATGCAATATGGATAAATGAACTTAATGTATTGATGCAAATGGATAAATTAATGGATGTAAATGAACCTAATTGAATTGATGCAAATGGATAAATGAATGGATGTAAATGAACCTAAGTGAATTGATGAATGAATGGATGTAAATGAACCTAAATGAATTGATGCAAATGGATAAATGAACGGATGTAAATGAATAAATGAACCTAAATGAATTGATGCAAATGGATAAATGAATGCATGCAAATGAACCTAAATGAATTGATGCAAATGGATAAATGAATGGATGTAAATGAACCTAAGTGAATTGATGAATGAATGGATGAAAACAGATAAATGAACCTAAATGAATTGATGCAAATGGATAAATGAACCTAAATGAATTGATGCAAATGGATAAATGAATGGATTTAAATGAATGTAGACATAGGTATCAATGGGTGGGTGTAGGGTGTGTGGAGTGCAGTACCTATCAAGAACCGTAAGGATCCTGAGAAGAAAAGTTAGTAAGAGGGAATGGGATTTTGCACAAGCAAAATTAGGATTCATAGACGTAGGAGCAAGATTGGATGAAGGGGGAATATGTAATGAGATGAAATGCAACATGAATACAATTTTTCCATCCTTTAGAGCATTGATTTTGCTATAGCATAAGACATCGGGCGTTAGGGTATGTAGACCAAGATGGATTAATGTCTAATACATAAAACAAACACAACAAACAAGAAGGCTATCCCAATACCCCAAAGTCGCGATGACTTTGGTCGGGCCAGGTATTGGAATAACCACAAGTAGAAAGGGATGCCCCCACATTATGCAGGATCCAAAAGAAATCATGATGGGTGCTACGTGGAGCATCCCAGTAGACAACAACAATAGTCAAGAGATGTCCCTATGTTAACTAGGCAAAACACACCACAATATGAAGGATCATGGCAATCTTGACTAGTGATTATAGGGAGCTCAAATGATAAACAAAGTCCAAACGTACCAAAAGATTGTAATCAATTACAAGCGTCCTTTGCCATAAGATCCCAGGGATGGATGGGGTTGATGTGGTCTTTGAGGAAGGATACATCATGTTAAGATCGATGATGGATACTAAGCTAAAGTGATCTAGATGGTGTAGGGTAACTGTCATTGGGCATATATATTGATATGAGAGGATCTTGTTTGGGAGGAATCAATGATGATAGGGACATACTTGACAACAAGACAAAAAGAGGACAAGACACAACCTAAAGACCTAGGGGCTCGAGGGTTGATCAAAGACCAACCTTACCTACATGAAAGAACAAAGCCCTTATAGTTTAGGAAAATACCATGGTAAAAGAGCAGAAAGTGGACTGATGGAAACTGATGGATAACCAAGACAAACACAAGCCCCGGGGGTAGATCAAAAGATCAACCTTGCCTATGTGCAAGCACAGGCGCAACGTAGTTTGGACATGATAAAAGACCGAGGATGGACAAGATCGAAAAGTGGACCATGAGAACATATGATGAAGGACACAATGCCTCAGGGGTGATCCAGAGAATAACCTTGCCTACATGCAAGAGCAGAGGCATCGTAGTTCAAGAGGAGACGATGATAAGAGTGGAAAGAGGGCGATGATGACAGATGATGGGAGACAATGATCAAATGGACTGACCACAAAAGAAGAGAAAGAGAAGCCTCGGGGACATATCAAAGGATCAGCCTTGCCTACGTGGAAGTGTAGGGGCAACGTAGTTCACAAGGAGACATGATGAGACCCAGATGGAGATGGACACGAAGAGTGAGCCCAAGTGGAGACAACCAAAATAGTGAGAGGACACAAGCTTAGATTAGGATAATAATCTCAAGATATCGGATAGCGGATAATGGTCATTCAATGCTCAACCAAAATATACCAAGTGACGAGGTGGTGCAAGTGGATGGGAGGATATGGGGATTGAGGAATCGGTAGATAAGCCATAAAGTAACCAGGACGCGAGGTAGATAATGATTAAGCCCCATATGAGAAGCACCTATTGCTAGGTTTTCACCAATCATACATATCCAAGGCACCACACAAGGGTGGTTTTCATTATAGGATGGATTATTTCTCTTTACTATTTTTGGATGTTTTTGATTTTTTTTGTATTTTTGACTTTTACCAAGAAGGATACCCGAGCTGACCTATGTGTAGAACTTATTCAGGTGCATGATGTTGATGGGTTCCTCCAAGGGCTCGCCTTTAGGGGTGGAGAGCCTACAGGCACCAGAACCATACTTTGTAGTGATGACATAAGGGCCCAGCCAATTTGCTTCAAACTTACCCTTTTTCTCTTGATCTTGCTGATTTTGCTGATTCTCTTTTAGGACCAAATCACCAACATTGAATTGGCGAGGGTGAAATTTTGTATTGTAGCTCCTTTTAAGTCGGTGTTGATAGGCTTGTAGATTGTTATAAGCCTTGACCCATTTTTCATCTAGCAATTCCAATTGTGCCAAGCGTGCCACTCTGGTGTCTTTGTCAGTGATGAGATTCTTGAGGGAGATTCAGAGTGAGGGGATTTCAACTTCGATTGGCAAGATGGCTTCAACACCATAGACAATAGATTATGGAGTAGCATCGGTAGGGGTGTGGATGGATGTATGGTAGGCCCAAAGAGCAGGATGGATATGGAGGTTCCAATCATGACCAATGCTATTGACCATATTGTAATGATTTTGATCAATGTTTTGTTTGTTTCTTTTGCCTCTCCATTACCTTGGGCTTAATAGGGAGTGGACCAATGATGTTGGATATGATATGTGTCACAAAGGAGTTTCATACACTTATTTTTGAATGGCTTTCCATTGTCAGTGATGATGGCGAAGGGGATACCATACCTACAGAGGATATGGTAGAGGATGAACTTAGAGATCTGAACACTAGTGATTTGAGTGAGTGGAATGGCTTCCACCCACTTGGTGAAGTATTCAGTGGCTATGATGATAAAGGTGTGACCATCAGAAGATGGAGGGTAGATATTTCCAATCAAGTCAAAACCCCATTGTGAAAACGGCCAAGGTGTCCTGATAGGTTGGAGCTCTTGTGCTAGAGCTTGAATCAGATTTGCATGTTGTTGACACAGAAGACACTTTTTGACATATTCACAAGCATCCTATTCCATTTTAGGCCAGTAATATCCTACTCTAAGAATCTGTTTGGCTAGGGCCATACCAATAGAATGGGCCCCACAAATACCACTATGCACTTCTATTAATGTTGTGCAGGCTTTAGTTTCATCTAAACAACGAAGGAGAGTTCCATCATATCCATGTCGATAAAGTGTATCATTGATGATGGTGTAGTGGCAGTGCGTTGGATAAATGATTTACGTTGGTTTCTCATGAGGTCAGGCGGGAGGGTGTTGTCATGAATATAGGTGTAAATGTCATGGTACCAAGGGGATTCAGGACCTACAATAGCACACACCATGTCACTCTTAGGGATATCGTACACTGGGATTAGGAGTTGCTCGACTAGGAACTAAAAAATTGTGCAATCTTTAGGCATGTCGAGGAGAGAACCAATGGTAGCCATAGCATTCACTGCCTTATTTTGGAGTCTCGGGATCTGGTCAAATTGGATGGAGGTGAAGTATTTTTTGAATTCATTGACAATTCATTTGTACGGCAAAAAATTTTCATATTTTTTTAGAAACTCATCGTTGACCTGTTTTATGACCAATTGGGAGTCACCAAAAACTTGCAGATGAGTGATGTGCCATTGGATTGCAATTATCAAGCCTATGAGAAGGGCTTCATATTCAAAGATGTTGTTGGTGTAGGGAAAATCCAGTCTGAATGATTTCGGTGCGTAATCACCTTGGGGGGTGATAAGAAAGACTCCAGCCCCTAATCCATTATGAGTGTATGATCGATCAAAGTACAATGTCCAAGTGGTGGCTTCTGTGATTGTAAATACTCCTTCATCTAGAAATTTAGTTTCTATGGGATAGGCGTCTACCAATGGGGCATCTTCCAATTGATCTGCTATTACTTGTCCTTTAATGGCCTTTCTATCAACATATTCTATATCAAACTCACTGAGGAGCATGATCCATTTAGCCATTCGACCAATCAGGGTTGTCTTGGATAACAGGTACTTGAGGGGGTCGACTTTGGATATCAATTTTATAGGATGGATAAGCATATAGTGGCATAGCTTTTGTGTGTTGAAGACCACAGTGAGACATGCTTTTTCCATTGGTGAATAATTGAGTTCATAACCAACCAATGTTTGGCTAATGTAATAGATCACTCGTTCCTTTGAAGATTCATCATGTTGTGCCAATAAAGCCCCCAATGCAACTGACATGGTAGATATGTACAACAAGAGGGGTTTTCTAGGGATAGATGGCATCAAGATCGGTAGGTGGGCCAAGTATCCTTTGATCATGTCAAAACCCAATTGACACTATTGATTCCACTTGAAAGTGGTGTCTTTCTTGAGAAGGTGGGTGAATGATTGACATTTATCTGCAAGTTGGGCTATAAACCGAGGGATGGATTGTAGCTTCCCTTGGAGGCTCCTTAATTGTTTTAGGTTTCTTGGTGGAGGCATATCCATGATAGATTTCACCTTAGCCGAGTCAACCTCAATGCCTCTTTTGGAAACTATGAAGTCCAACACTTTCCCTAATGTGACACCAAACACACACGTTTTTGGATTCAGTCGAAGCTTGTACTGTTCTAAGCACTCAAAGATCCCTTTCAGAATGGCAAGGTGCTCTTCTCTAGTTCTAGATTTTTCCAGTAGGTCATCAACATAATCTTCCATGATGATGTGGATGAGGTCGTGGAATATAACTATCATTGCCCGTTGATATGTTTCCCCCACATTTTTGAGACCAAAGGGTATGACATTGTAACAAAAATTACCCCAAGGTGTTGTGAAAGCAGTTTTTTGTTGATCTTCAAGGGCAATCCGGATCTGATTGTAGCCAAAGAAGCCATCCATGAGGGATAACATCTCATTTCCTATAGTGATGTCGACCAACATGTCGATGTTAGGCAAGGGGAAGTCATCTTTTGGATAGGCTTTGTTAAGATCCCAGAAATCTGTGCAAATTTTGATGTCTCTATTAGGTTTAGCAACAAGTACTATATTGGAAATCCAATCAGAATAATCAATAGGTCTGATAAAACCAGCATCCAATAATTTTTCCAATTCTTTCTTAGCTACTAATGCCACCTACGGGTGCATCTTTCAAAGCTTCTACCTAACAGGTTTGGCCTCTGGATGGACATCCAAATGGTGTACAACAAGATTAGGATCCAAGCCAAGCATATCAGAGTAAGCCCATGCAAATTTGATAACCCCTTCACAAAGAATTCAGATAATGGTGATATATTCTTCTTCAGATAAAGATTTGGATGCATAGGTGATCCTTGGAGTTTCTTTTGTCCCCAAATTCACCTGTTGCGTTTCTTTAATGAGAATCAAATATTTCTCAAATAGTTGTGTTCCTACAAGAGGAAGATGAATGTCCCCATCTTCTAGTGTTGTATTAAGGTTTTCACTATCAGATACATCCTTTGTTTTTACTTTTTCATAGTCAAAAAGTGCCTCGGTGAGGTTTTCACTTGATGAACCATTTTTCCTTTGTTTCTTTTTTTTTTGTGATTAGGGCATTCATCTTCCCCCAATCCCATTAGAGGTATATAGGTATCCTCTGAGGGAAATGTGTTGACAGGTGCATTTCCTTGTAGGTCATGATCGATAAGCTCAGGATGTTTGAAGGATAAGTTTATGGTGCAAACAAATAAGCATTCGAACATGGCAAGGAGGTCAATGTGATTCAAATCATCATACGTGTGTATGATGGACTCTTCCTCTGGTATGTCTTTGAGGGAACCGTTGTCAACACTAAAATTGTTAGAAGTGCTAGAGGATGTTGTAGGAAACTTTTGTTTAGTATCATAACCTAAGCCCAAATTTCTTGGTCGGATGGTGGTTGCTTCAATTGGCTGGCATTTTCCTTGTTCTTTGGCGCCAAGGCCTCTACCCTGATAATGACACTTTTCAATGAATTTGGATGCATGTGGATAAAATTATTGGAAGTATTCAATAAGTGGACGTGGTGGCTCAGGTTCCTCTCAATAAACCTATTGACTGATATCTTCATCCATTTGACCATGGAGGGATCCCAAATCATTGAATGTTGTTGACCCCATGTTCTTGGAGGTGAGTGTGTCTTTTCCTCCACTTTTGGTAGTGGTAGGATTAGTTGTACATATGTGCGAGGCGAAGGTGGCATGGTTGCCACATTGAGTGTTGTATACATTTCATATGCACCACATCCGTTTCTATGATCTGGACCTTGGTGATGATGGAAGGAGGTGTGGATTATGGTGAGGATGAAGTGTTTAGTGTGTTGGTGGATGGGTCAAGATCAGATGTTGGGGATTCCACTATTTTGACTCCTAGATAGTAATGTGAATGTAGAAAGGAAGCTTCCAAGGCATGACAATATTGAAAAGGTTGGGGATCAGCCGGTATGGTGACTTCCATTCCTTGAAATGGGAACTTTAGGCATTGGTGGTAGGTGGACGGGACAACTTGCATAGAATGAAACCATGAACGACCAAGAAGGATGTTGTATGGAAGTCCAAGGTCTAGAACATGACACATAGTGTATTACACAATATGGCCCACTTGAATAGGGAGGAAAATAATTCCTTCAGAATCTTGCTCTGCATTATCATAGGCCTTGATGATGATCACTTGATTTCTCAGATCATCTTGGGTGTATCCAACTTGTTGTAGGAATTTTAATGTACAGAGATTTAGGGCCGAACCATTATCTACTAGTACCCTTTTTACTTTTTGACAATTGATATCGACCTCGAGATGGAAGGGGCGGTTGTGGCTTGAATCAAGATGTGGCATGTCCTTTTGGCTAAAGGCTAACTGAAAGGTTGATGAGAGATTGCCTACAAATGCTTGAAATTGGGTAGGGTCAATATTATCAGGCACTTGTGTGCTTTGCAAAGCATTAGTTAAGATATCTTGATGCATGGGAGATGACTTAAGCAGATCCAAAATGGATATTTGGGATGTAGTCTTACCTAGATGGTCTAGGATGTTATATTAGGAGTTGACGGATGGCCGCTGGGTGGATGAAGGAGTGGCAGGGACTATGATGTGAGTCCATTGAGTGGTAACAACATATTGCGGATATTTTCCTTTGATATGGGTCATGGATACACATGGTTCCACTTGTTCTATGTATGATACCACACCTTGATAATTGTATGGAAAATTTGTATAGCTGATGTTATTAGTGTTGTTACCTTGCTTGTTATTGTTGCTAGGCCCAAGATTAGAGTAGGAAGTACTAGGACCCTGGTTGTGGTTAGGAAAGGCGTTTTCATATATCTGGAGTTGAGCATTGGACAAAGATGTTGCGTTAGCATCTACATGGATTTCACCTTGATCGATGAGACCTTGAATGTAGGTTTTTAGGCCTTGACATTTATCTAAGGTATGTCCCTTAATCTTGTGAAATTCACAATATTCATTATCTTTAAACCAAGTAGGCTTGGGTTTAGACATATCAAGAGGTTTGGTGATAGGATATGTGATGGGATAATTAGCTTGAAGAAGCTTATTAAACACCTCGCTAAGGGGTTCGCCCAACTAAGTGAGCTGTCGTTTGTTTCCCCCTTGGTTATTTTGGTTGGCTTGTTGTCATGGTGCCCCTTGGGGAGCGGATATGGCGTTCTGGACTGATGGTTGTTTCTGAAGAGGGTATATTTGCATGGTGGTGGCCACTCGAACATGTTTGGTGTCAGTGACACCATCATTGACATAATTTTTATTTCTATTCCAATAACGAGGTTTATCCCCAAAGGATTTCTCTCTATCAGAATTGAAATGTTTGACTTTCCCTTTTGCAACAAGGGCTCGTTCTAAGATGGGGCCTTTTTCCACAAGTCCTGCAAAGGTGGTGATACAATGGAGTTAGAAGTTATGAGCCATATCTAGGTGGGAGTTTTTGATAAATAGCATGACCATGTCTTTTTCTGTTGGTGGGGATTTCATCTTGCTAGCCAAGGTACACCACCTTTGTAAGTAGCTTACAAAGGTCTCTCCATCATGTTGTTTTTCTTTGAGGAGGTCAAGTGTGTCAATATCCTTCTCTAGATTAAAAGAGAAGTGGGAGACAAACTATTGGGATAATTGTGCAAAGGTTTTGATAGACCCCTTTTCGAGACCCATAAACTAGTTAAGGGCAACCCCTTGTAGACTTTTTGGGAAAAGTCGAATAAGATAATTGTCATTATGCATGACCTCTTGGCAATGGGCATAAAATTGTTGAAGGTGGGCTCTAGGGTCCTTGGTTCCTTTGTATTTATCAAATTTTGGTATCTCAAAATTTTTGGGAAAAGCAATCAAGGAGATGGAGGGATCAAAAGGATAAGGACATATGTCCTCAAACTTGAATGATTGTTTACCCACTCTAGCTTGTAGGTCCTTTAATGTTGCTTTTACTTCTTCCAAGTCCTTATTGATGGGAGTCATGAGATTCAAATTGGATTGCTTGTATGGATAGTATTGTGGATATGATGAGGATGGTCCTACCGTTGTTGGATCATAAAGGGGTTGAGTTAGATATGAGTGTGTTTGTTGATTGTAAGTGGATTGATAGTTTGATGACTGATTGTCTTGGGTGGGAGCCACTTGTTGTTGATAGTAGGAAACAAGAGAGGGGTCATGTTGCTACATAGAATTTTGGTAATGCATAGAGGTAGGGCCTCTTTGTTGATGTGATGATGGTTGTTGGTAATAGGAAGTGTAAGGTACCCCCTTTTGGTGAGTTTGTTGTTGTTGAACATAGAGCAAATAAGATTGGTATTGTTGTGCAATGGTGGGTTGTTGTGTGACATATGGGTATGGATTCAATGTTTGTTGGTGGAGGTGATGTTAAGGTTGTGAAATATTGGTGTAAGGTGGTGGTTGAATATGTGTTTGGTTTTGTGCATTCTAATGAGGATTCGCATGGGATGGAATAGTGTATGTGCTAGAGGGATGATAGAGGTACTTAGTAAGCAGCTTATGATGTGTTTATGTAGGGATATGCACATGTTGTTGTGGAGGTTGTTGTTGTTGTTGATGAGGTGGGTGAGATGAGATATGTTGTTGTTGTTGAGATGGGTGAGATGAGATGTGTTGTTTTTGTTGGGATGGGTGAGATGAGATGTGTTGTTTTTTTTGAGATGTAGGTTGCGCTACTTGATGTGATGGTTGTGTGAGAATGGTAGTGTGTTGTGGGTGTTGTGAATGCAAGTGTTGAGATGAAGCTATAATAGTAGCAACATGTTGTGGAAGTGCTGATAGTGTGGTGGATTGATGTGGATTATTTGGAGGTTGTTGAAATGAAGGAGGTAGCACATTGGTAAGTGTAGGTGTGCACCCAATATTAGAATATCAGGGTGGAAGCGGTGGAGAAGATGGGATGTATGGCGGCATGCCATAGGTATGGGGATCATTAGGATCAGATGGTGGAATAGTAGATGTTGCGGTTGGAAGATGAGGATATTCTTGGACTTGATGGACGATAGCATTTCCCAATTCAAGGTGGTACCAATTTTAAGTGGGTACACCTTCAGGAACGTAGGAACCTTCTGGAACATTTTGTGAGGTGTAAAGATGGTGGTTTGACCCCCTTCATGAGTAAGGTGGCAAGGATCTTATCTCCACGTTCGTTTAGGAGACGATCTATCATTTGGACATTGGAAGGATTACTGAGATATTCATCAACGGTGACTTCGGGTTGATTGACCATGTTTTCATCACTAGGTGGTGTGATATTTTGGATGTCGGTGTTTGATTGAGATGAGATTCCATTATGGGGATCGTGTGGAATTCTATTAGGATCTTGAGGGACATTCGGCTAGGAACCTTGAGTTTGTTGGTCTACCATTTTCTTTTTTGTTTGTGAGCGGGTTTGAATGGGCATGAATGTGCAAAACAACTAGGTGATTTCAAGATGCAATCTCTAAAGGATGATCTAGGTGATGATTTGGATTGATTGATTTAGATTGGATGATGGATCAATTGCATGATTTGGATGAGGATTGGTTTGATTGGATCAAATGATGATGTATCAATTTGATGATTTGGATTTGGATTGATTTGTTTGGATAAATTTAATAACATTGGATTTGATGGATCAATTGATGATGTATCAATTGGATGATTGGATTGTTTGGATTAATTGATGATGTATCAATTGGATGATTGAATTGTTTAGATCAATTGATGATGTATCAATTGGATGATTTGGATGATGATTGGATTTTTTTGGATCAAATGATGATGTATCGGTTTGATGATTTGGATGAGGATTGATTCGATTGGATCAAATGATGATGTATCAATTTGATGATTTGGATAATGATTTGATTTGATTGGATCAATTGATGATGTATCAATTGGATTATTTGGATTTGGATTGATTTGAAAGGATCAATTGATGATGTATCAATTGGATGATTTGGATGAGGATTGATTTGATTAGATTAATTGATGATATATCAATTGGATGATTTGGATGAGGATTGATTTGATTGGAGGGGATCCTAAAACCTGATTTGGAAATCACCCTAAGTTACTTATGATGTTGGTTGATCAATTTGAGCTAGCTAAATCAATTATCACGGCACCGAATCTACCTTGAGATGGAAGGGGATTGATTTGGTCCAATGACATTGACTTACAACACAAATCCGCCTGAAGATAGAAGCAGATTGATTAGGTTGAAGACAAGGATTTATATGTAGGATAATGATTAAACTTAACACCTTGGTCAATTCGGGAGATAACTCCTTAAACAAGGTTTAATGAATTTGGTGTTGGTGATGATGATGAATGCAAATGGAAGATGTGTTGCTGAAGTGATCTTTTGGAAAGTGCAAATGTTTAGGTCACACGGTAAGATGGGTATCCCAAATGGTGGAATGATCAATGAGAATGTGATAAATGGATGTTTTAGAAAGGTTAAATGGAGGTTTGGAATGGTCAAATGGATGTTTGAATTGGTTAGATGAGTGTTTAGGATGATCAAATGGTCAAATGGAAACTTTGGGAGTTCAAACAGGGGTTTAAGAATGGTCAAATGGATGAAATTGTCTGTTCAGGGGGAATATCCATACTTCTGTAGTAAAAAATTGTCAAAAACGTCGAAACAGGGGGGCATATCCGCACTTTTGTAGTAAAAAGTGCTAGAATAGGGGGTGTATCCACACTTCTGCATTAAAAAGTGTTGAAACAAGGGGGCGTATCCACACTTCTACAATAAAAAGTGCTGAAACAGAGGGTGTATCTGCACTTATGTAGTAAAAAGTGCTGAAATAGGGAGGCATATCTGCACTTCTGTAGTAAAAAGTGTTGAAATAGGGGGGTGTATCCGCACTTCTGTAGTAAAAAGTGCTGAAATAGGGAGACATATCTGGACTTCTATAGTAAAAAGTGTTGAAACAGGGGGGCGAATCCGCCCCTCTGCAGAAACAATGATTTGGTTTCGAAATGAGGGATTATGGCAAGGACTTGGAATGACTCAATAGAGGTTTGACTTATCAAAATTTACTAGTTTTTCATAGAAAAACACTTTGAACAAGCACAATCTTATGATTAGTATTAAGGGGTATGGACAACAAAGGTCTTACTCTAGGATGAACAAGATTTCTAGGGAGTCCTCGATATATGCTCGATATGTGAGGCACAACCATGTACTCCAGTTCATCACAAGCATGAGTCAGGAGCCCCAAAAAAATATTGAAAGGCTCGGACCAAGTCTTCATGTCTATCTAGGTATCACCCTAGCTTCGACACTTCGCCAATTACAACGCAACTAGATTGGGGTATAGCTTTGGCTCTCCCCCCTTTATATACCCTACCTGTACACATGGTTGGGATCATCCATTGGGGTGATGAAATCCACAAGCAGGTCCCGCTAAGAAGAAGACACTAATCTTTTCCAACTACCCCTTTGGGATCCGCACAAAGTGCAAAGGAGGAAGGTGAAAACAAACTAATGCCCCCTTAGGGTAAAACAAATAAAATAGACACAACAAGAAGCAAATGTTACTTTACCCTACTTATACTAAGCAAATAGATAAAGCAATAAGGAAAGACTTCAAAAATCAGAATAAAACAAAGGCCCTACAAACAAATGTTAGTTGTTTTATCTTTTTTTTTTTTTTGTGGTTTTCAACAAAACACTCAAGATATCAACAAAAAATTGGAATTCACCCAACAAAAAATAGGGTTAGAGGGTTAGAGCACAAAACAACAAAAGAAAGAGACAAAAATGAAGCTAAAATGCAACTTTTTAACCTTCCCGAACGTGTTGTCTAGGGAAAATCCACCTCTTTGTAGTGAAAAATGTTGAACCGGGTGGGCAAATCCACCCCTCTACAGAAAATAGTTAGCAAAAACATCGGAATGCGGGGGCATATTTGCACTTTTGAAGTAAAATAGTTAGCAAAAATGTTGGAATGCGGGGGCATATCCGCACTTCTACAGAAAAACTATTAGCAAAAAAGTTGGAATGCCGGGCCGTATTCGCACTTCTACAGAAAAAAAATTAGCAAAAATGTTGGAATGCGGCAGTGTATCCGCACTTATGTAGAAAAACAGTTAGCAAAACATTGGACTGTGGGGGTGTATCCGCACTTCTATAGAAAAACAATTAGAAATATCGGATCGTGAGGGCATATCTACCCCTCTACAACGCCCAGGAGGGAAAATTCGCCCCTCTGTGACCTGAACCTACAAACAAGCTTAACAACAACAAACGTAAAAGAAAGAAACCCTTTTGTGGGTCCCACCGGGGGTGCCAGAAATGTGATCCTCTAAAAATGTCAAGTCCTAATGTGAGATGCTAAAATGATGCAATAAGAAGAACTAACATAAGAAAGGGCACCTCAAAGATTAGCCTAAGAAATAGATAGCATGAAAGCAAGATAAACAAATTGATTGTTGATTTTTATACCTTCATGCTGCTTCTTCCTTGGTTGTCCCTTGATATTTGGATGTCTTGTGTGCTCCTTGGATGGCAATCGAGTGAAATGGATGCAAGATGCAAGATGGATTGATGAGAAATGCTATGGAAAACTTAAAATGCTGTAAATGACAATTTGGCAAGAGTTTGGTAGCAAAAGACTTGATCCTAAAAATGGGAGAAATGAGGGGGTATTTATAGGATAATTGGAATTCTCTAGAGAATTCAACTGTTGAGATTGATCCAATAAGATCAAGATGAAGGGATATGGTGAGTTGATGACTCACAAGCCCTCACATCTTGACATGTGGAATGTGAGATGTCTTAGGGTGGAATGAGGTGGAAATGAGGTTGAAGAGAAGTACATGAAGTGGATGAAGGACAAGTACCTTTGAGGTACCTTGGGGGATGAGAAGATTTCCTCAAAAAGGAACTTCTTGTCCCCAAATGAGGATGAAAGAGACATTTGAGGGATTTTAGAATTCCTCAAAAATCTCCATGGGAAAAGGGGAAGTTGGTCGAAGAATAAATGCAAATTAAAAATTTACATTCATTCGAGAGTTTATTGGGTAAAAGAAGGTCTCCAAAAAGCTGGAGATTTGTCACATATGGGTGATGTGACAAGTCCAAGGTTCTAGAAGTCCTTGGCACATGTAAAGTGACAAGTCAAGCCTTCTAGAATCTTGCATAAGGATGGGGAAGACCTTGAAAAGACAAATGTGAATTAAAAATTCACATGGGGAAGAGAGGAGCTTTGGGAAAATAAATGTGAATTAAAAATTCACATGGGAAAGAGAGACTAGGCTAAAAATGGTAAGTGGGAAGGTTGACCAAAAAAGGTAAGCTAAATGTGGCTAATGATTCTAATTAAGGTTGTGCAAACACATGATTAAGATAATTAATGAGAGATTAGAGGCAAGTGGGAGATTATGGAGGATGTGACACTTAATCAAGATTAAGTGATGCACATCCTAATCACATATTAATTAATTTAATCTAGATTAAAAGAGGGTTATGGAGGATGTGACAAGGAGAGAGAAAAAGGGGAATTAAAAATTGATTTTAATCTAAATTGGTTAAAAGACTAAATTAAATAATTTGTCATATTTATTTAATTTAGAGAAGAAAAAAGATAAGGTAAATTATTTAATTCATTTAGTTACATACTTTAGGAACCTTAGGCAGAAAATGAAATAATGGTTAAATAAATTATTTAATCACTATTAATGAAATAGATGAATAGAGTAGACGATTTTGATCATATGGAAGTGATCAAATTTGGATGTCTACACATTGAATGAAATTTGAAAAAAAATATTCATAGAGGCCTAATTATACCAAGGTGCTCCTACACTAGTACAAGAGATGAAAAAAAGATAAGGAGCCATTAAAAACTTTTGAATATTTCACTGACTCAACCAAACCTCCAAAATAGTAGTACATATGCCAGCACTAGGGAAAGCCCGAAAGAGAACACTAATGAAAGTGGACTTTGTTTTTTCAAGTTCTAGAAGAGTATAAATGGTTTGAAGATGTTGTGGGTGTCTAGAAAATGGTGAAGAAATGCTAGATAGGGAGGGATCCAATTAGCCTCTTTAACTAGATTCTTAAGAAAGAAACAAACTCTGATACATTTTAGGGTTCTTCTGAGTAGGGCCCATCTTTTATTATTTTATTTGGGGGACCAAAAAATCATAGGGATAGAAACCTATGGAGCTTAATCATTAAACAAAAGGGGTCTATCCATTTAGAAATAGTCTAAAAGGATGGTTGCATGAGGGGCTATTTCACATCAAAGGTGGTCCAAAAAAAATCATAGAATAACTAACCAAACACTAGTACTACCTCCAAGAAACAACACAATGACTCCTCTAGATATTCCCAAAACCTAAGGCTTCAAAAACATAAAATTGGTGACCCTACAAACCATTCCCATTCTTACCAAGTGATCTCTGATCATCAGACCCTTACAAGGTTTATTGATACATTCACAACTATTGTTACCTCAACATGCATTTGACTAGCAGTGACAACCTTGGTTTTTAATCCTCCAACCCCATACCTTGGGATCACATCACCATGAAACAACTTCATCCAACATCCTTATGATTGTAGGTACCACAAAATAGGTTATTTTTAGATCTATCTTCCTCAAGTGAGGGAAATTAAGGAAGAGAAGAGAAAATCGAGACATGTAGTAGGTCTAAAAGAGGGAGATCAACTAGAGGTCAAAAGATTAGAAGAAAATTATGTAAACGCATGGAATATTTTCTAGCTGAAGGGGGGTCATGTTCTTATGATGACGAAAGCATAGGAAACATTGAGGTTATCTTGAGGTACAAACATCTACAGAAACAATGGGTACCCAAGGAACTTCCTCCAATAAACACTAATTTTTGTGTTAACGAGAGGATATATTGCATAGCACCATCATCATTACATGGTTTGGGACTATTTTGCATGGATGGTATAAAGGTCTATTAAAAAAAAGCTACTAAATTGATGGAGTATGTCAAACCCTATTGCAGTTAAAAATATTGGATGCAGCTAGTTAGATATACATGAAGTATGCATTCGTATGCGCTATCAGCAAATTATATACAACTAAAAGATAAGGATCAAAATAAAGGATTGGCTATGTAGATTGATGGAAGGCCAAAAGCATCAAGGAATATTGCAGGGTTTATAAAATAGTACATGACATGGATCAACAAATAAGCAACCCAATTGCACATTCAAGGCATGCAAGGGAAACCATGTATTCATATGTGTGATAAAATAAATAACTGCAAGGGAAGAGTTGCTAATCGATTACAATTTTAATTGCATAGATACAAACATAGTTACTATGGGGGTGGTAAGTACTATATACCATTTTACCCAACCTTGAATTAATGACTCCAATATACCATTTTATTATTATTATTATTTTGGTAAGTCTATTGGTTTCATTTCAGCAAAAAAAAATTATATTTAATTTTTGTCATAGTGGGACATTGATCGCAGGGGGAAGGCTCTAGCTCAGAGCACAAATTGCGATGCATCTTCAAGCGCTTCTACCCGAATATTTTACCTCATTGTAATTGTACAAATTAGATATAAGAAAAATGTTTTATTGTTATTTTTTTCATAAGATTATTAGGTTAATTTTGATAATGTTTTTCATATTCTTGTCGTAGTTAGATGATTTGGGAAAGGAACCACCAATAGAGGAGAGCATCCATAGGGAGGTGCAGTCACTATTGTGTGATGATGACATCACATATTCACCAAACCCTCTAGATATGATAAGGAAGACCCCAAAAAAATGCAATGGAGAAATCCTTCAATTGTTATTCATAGTGCCTCAAATAGATGAGATAAGAGAAAGGGTTAAAATATTGAATGAGAGATAATGAAACTTGCAAGTAATTTGTCGTGAGATATTTAATTATAACATAAGTTCATTCATGGTTTTATATTTTGTACTTTTTTATGTCATAACCTAAAATATGTGTTGTTTTAACAAGATTTTTTGCATCCTCATGATGTTGCTAGCCATGATCAAGGTATTGCAGGTATTGTCCAAGGAGTAGGGGTTGGTACAAGTGTCAAGATATTGATCTTCCTATGCATACATCACATCATTTGACCCCATCATATGTGCCTATATTGTGGACTAAAAATTTAGCAACACATAGCATGTTGGCATCGAGTAGTGCACCCTTTGGCAATGAACACATGCTAGAACATGTGTCAGGACATGTACCTGGGGATGCAGAGGCCACTAGTACTGGTGATGTTTTAATAAAATTTCCTGAATCTTCCTATATTACTAGTACGGGAACATTTCTGGTCACATTTGTCATGACCAAAGATTTTGTTCCCATAAAGATAGAGAAAGTCCCAAGTACTTTAAAATGTTTTAATTATTATTATATATAATCCAATTGAAATTTACTTATTGATCACTATTTTTAGACTAATCATCCCATGATTATTTTGTAGGAACTGATGTTCTTTATAAACATCTAAATGATATTACATTGGAGATCTTCAGGCCCACCATACGTACACGGTGGAATACCCAAAATCAAGATTTAAAAGATGAGCTCATTAACCATTTAGTTTCGTTGTTTGGTAATAAAACATTCAACCGAACGAAGATCCTTAAGAAAGTTGGTACCTATCTAAAGTATGTGAGGGACCAATATAGGTCACATTTAGAGAAGAAAAAAAAGTGTGTGTCCCCGCATGATTTCGGAGAGGGAGTGGAAGGACCTAGCGTCGGATGGAAAGGAGAAGGCTGAAAAGAAAAAAGGAAAGACACCACCAGGCCAAGGAAGGTATGTGATACTATAAACAATGTAATTATTTACTGATTACTCTTTGTTTTTACATAATCTAGCATATTTCAAACTTTTCATAAGTTTCCCAACACATCGAAGGCAACAAAGGCAAGACTAGAAAAAAATAGGCAGCACAAACTTGGTTCTAGTGGTTATATGAAATTAGCTGCATAGATTGTAAGTATCAATAAATGAAATATTGCATCCAAATAATAAATTGCAAAAAATTTTGTTTTATCACACCATAGAAGAAAAATTCATGATCTTATGAAAAAATGCAAGGCTTTGAATTCACCATAGTGCCCACAGAAGAGGACCTGAAGGCTGCCTTCCAACAAGGCTATGGAGCCATGGTATAATGCCTACAACTCTTGATTGGGAAAACACAATTTTCCACTGCATCTGACACGCAGGTAAATAAACTCAATGAAGTTTATTTAAAATTTAATACTTGTGCAATCTATTCAATATTAATTTCCACCATAAAGTAATTATGTGTCTATTTGTTTTAAATAGGAAAGCAATGATAATATTGCACATGACATTGGAATGCATCCTGGGTGAGGGTGGAGCACAACCTATAGATGAAGGTCATGGTGTGCATCCCGGTACTGGATGTATTAATGTGTTATACATAATGCGGTATGGATTAATACAATTAAACATCTTTAATTGCAATTGGTGTATTAATTAATGTAACCTTTCGTGTTTCAACTTTAGAGCATGTAGAGCATGATCAACATGCTGAGCATGATCAGGCTAGACAAGATCAAGAACATTATGTGACCCCATCAAGTAAAGAGGACCACTCTAATGTTCTTTTAAACATATTTAATTGCAATTGGTGTATTAACTAATGTAACCTTTCATGTTTCAAATCTAGAGGATTTAGAGGGTTTTCAACATATTGATCATGAGCCTATAAGACAAGATCAGGAACATGATGTGGCCCATCAAGTAAAGAGAACCACTCTAATGTTATTTTAATTAATGAAATACTTGTAACAATAATAATAAAACATATCAATTTAACATTTCTTTTTTATTGCAGATGACCACCCCTTCAAGCGGCCTTGACATCATGAGTACATGAATAGGTATACATTAAGATCCCAAGCAGAGGGCAGAACAAATGAAGGGGGGAGAGATGATTTATAAAATGATACTCCACTTCTTTTTTTAGCTGTAAAAAGGAAACAAAAAAAAAGTGATTGTAATCATATTATGACAACCATATTTTTGATAATATGTTAATGAATGTTTAAAACTAATATTTTTGACAACCATATTTTTTATAATATGTAAAAACTAAAATAATGAATGCTATATGTTAATGAATGAATGTTACATGTTATTAAAGGATGACTTAATGAGTTTTATATATTACTAATTGATGAATTAATAATTAATGTTATACGATCGGGTATGGGGAATTGAGAGTGATGTGAGGGGGGAGGGGCCAAATGAGCTTCCACCGTAAGGTGGTTGGCCCTGTTAAGTAGATAATATTAAAGTATTCTTGAAATAAAGAGAAGCTCAATAAGGTAATGCACTTTTCAATAATTTTAAAAGAAAAATTGTAGGGTTTTGTCGTAATTTTGACGAACATAGCCCAATGAACCACAAAAAATTGTGACGAGGTTGTTGTACACATGACGTAGTTTTTTCATAATGGAAATGATGGTTTTTTCCACCTCATCTGAAAATGGATGAACATTTGGTGTTTTTTCAATGATTTCAAATGAGTGTTATGTAATGTTTTATGATTTTTTGCATCGATAGATAGATGAAGTTAGGTTGATTTTGCATTGGACACCGCTAAAAATATTTGTGGGATTGAACAATGATGTTGGGTCATGGTTTTGATGTATACAAATTGGTCATTAAAGTGATGAAAATACAATGACAAAATTTAAATCAGTGTTGCGTTGATAAGTTGACAATATTTTGTCGATATGTCACCAAACATTTGTCAGAATATAATATTGTTTTCACCTTCCCACAGGAGATATGACCATCACATTAGAGGATGTGCATCAGATACTCTAATTCCCTATTCAGGGAAAGTGGGTGTGCCTTCAAAGGGGTCGGTCCTTCCATGAGCAACAGGTGAACATGTAGTATTTCATTGGGTGACTAGCTCATGATGATATAGTTGTGGGACAAATTGATTTGGCATTGATACTGTATTCATGAGAACCAATGCTAAGATGGATTATGATGCATACCATCACATTGGTGCTGCTCTCGTATGGACGAGCATCGCACTTGGAGGGTAGGCTAGTGCACTTAATATGGGAGATGGTGGAGCAAAAGATAGTGTATTCCTAGGGATAGTGCATCCTGGCACATTTATATTATGATCTTGGGTGGTTTGTCTTTTGAGAGCTAGACAACATGGTACATTGTACAATTCTACAGGTGTGGTACTTGGAGCATATCATGTGTAACTGGCCTATTGGCTTCCCATGTCCGATAGTAATAGGGTATCCTCGGGCCTTTGGATATCCTCTTCGACAATTATGGTAGTATGGAGACTTACACTTTTGGTGGGTGAGGTTAGAATAACTAGAGGAGGATGATATTTTGTGGAGAACTGATTAGCTTGTACTATAGTGTCCAAATCATACTAGACAGATGAGGAGAATCTAGTTGGATAGATTTTTGGTTGGTCGACATGATCACATAGTGCATCCCTTCTACTATGATCGAGTGATGAGACAATTTGGACAAATTCAAAAACCACCTCAGGCATGGTCATCTTTTAGGAGGTCAATTTGGAGTGCTCAGAGACCCGGTGACACAACAACATTCACACTAGATGATGTCATCCAAAGCAATTCTGACTATTCTAATCACGATCAGTTGTTGATCTCTAATGTAGAGATCAGTGCCACTTGGGATTATGAGGAGTGGTGGATAGCATCATGACCAAGTTTAGTGTTTCCAAGTGATGAGATAGTAGGGGATGTGGGACCAGTAAAATATGATGGAGATGAGAGAGAGAAAACACTCGAGGAGACATGCTACAGAGCTGCAGATATATTTACTGACATTATTGTTGAGGAGTATGATGTATATGAAAACCTAGATTATGATGGATACGACGGAGAGGGGGAGGATGAGGATAAGGAGCCACCTTTGAGTGAGAGTGATGAGGTAGCAACTAAGGACTGATATTATTGGGGAGAGGACTCACCCATCCATATGACTAGATCCTAGACAACAATAGTAGGCACAAGTACTAAAAACCAAGGATAGGCTAGCACATCATCCATGCCCCCTACATTGGATGAGGTTGATATTGATCATCCCACCAGAGATATAGGTGATGATATTTAATATTTATTCATGTATTTTATAGTTTGATGTATTATTTGATGCACATATATATCATTATGTGTACTAATTAAATTTTGTTTCTACCTTGCAGGGCCCATAGATGATTGGTGGGATCTCTACCATCAGGCGACTGCAAGGATAGTTGCTTGTTTTTTTCAATGATGAGGAGATGGACTTGGATTACATGCCCCCACCTATTATGGATCGAGATCCAAATATTTTGAAACCCTTCACGAGATTATGGGCAATATATGAGGGTTTGAGGAGACGAATTCGCCAAGCCAGGGCTGCACCATAGGCATAGTCATCACATACTTCGGAAGATGTGGAGAGACTAGAGAGAGAGGTGACACTGATATAGGTAGAGATAGATCAGATAGAAGGAGAGCAGTAGGTGACACTTGCGGGTGACACTTGTGTGGATGGAGGGGAAGGAGTTCATGATCAAATTCAATGGATTGTGATCATGATCACACACAACCATCTCCTGATGTTTGACTATTAATACAACATGAGCACTAGATATTGACGGATCTAGTAATCACAGTCCTCAATGGCATTGTATATTAGGATGAAATGTATAGAAATTTTTTGATAGATGTATATATATGGGTGTGAATTTTAAATGACAATGTGTTTAATAAAATAGCCTTTGTAAGATTACTTAATTAATGTCCACATGATTTAACAAACTTTATGTGATCTAATTAAAATGTGTTAAAGCTTATATTAGATACAACTTAAATATTAAGTATGTTATGCACGTATGATCACAAAGAAACATAACACACAAGAGGGAAGTTTTTCAATAGTATGAAATCTAAAGCAATTATAAAAATGAGTTAAATAATTACTTTAGTTTTCATGACATATACGTAATGATTTATCAAGAACGAAGCAATGAGAAAGCATATAGGATAGAATCCAATAGCTCTAACAACACTACTTTATAATTCATACCATCCAAAAAAAAATTGGATTAGACATAATACCGACACAAATGCATGAAATTAATGGGATCTTTAAGAGGAGTTCCATCATGCTCGGTTAAGGTGTAACCACTAGATCCATAATTCATATTGACCACATAGGCGCCTAACCAATTAGGACTGAAATTGCCTTTTTCAACATAGTCAATTGTAGTGATTCGCTGATTTTCATATAAAACCAAGTCACCTTTGTTAAATTTCCAAGGAATGGCACCAATATCATGTTTGTGTTGTAACTATTTAGCATAAGCCTGAAGATGCTTGGGAGCGTTAATGCATTGTTCATCAAGAATTTCTAGTTGGTTTAATTGTTGTTGCTTATAGGTGTCATTTTGAATAAGACCTTGGAGAGAATTCCCCAAGGTGGGGATTTCTAACTCTAAAGGTATGACAACCTCGGTACCATAGATAAGGTTAAAAGGTTTATTTCCTGTAGAAGAGTGAACATTTGTGTGATAGGCCCACAACGCATATTGCAATTGCATATGCCAATATTTTTGGTTTAGATTAATAGTTTTCCTAAGGATTTTTTAGAAAATTTTATTGGTGCTTTCGTCTTGGCCATCAAATTATAGGTAGTAAAGTGTTGAAAAGTGATGTTGAATATGAAAGGTTTCGAGGAATTTCTTCACATCATTTTTTTTAAATGGTGTGCCTTTGTTTGAAACTAATGCAAAATAAATTCCAAAGGAAGTGATGATGTGTTCGAATAGGAAACGACATATCACATCAGCAGTTGTAGACTAGAGAGGAATAGCTTCCACCCACTTGGTGAAATAGTCAGTAGTAGTAATGTCCAATGGAAGAAGGTGGTGAGATTTTTCCAATTAGAACCAATCCCCACATAGAGAAGGGCCAAATAGGAATTTGGGCATGAAGCTCAAAAGTAGGAGCATGAATCAAATTGCTATGTTCTTTGCATTGCTAGAATTTCTTAACATACACATTACAATATTTTTCCATGTTTTTCTAGTAATAACCCATGTGAAGGAGCTTTTTCACTAAGGTTTTTCCTCCAAAATGACCTCCACAAGTGCCAAAATGGGCTTATTCAAGGGAAATATGAGTTTCAGAATCCTTGAGACATCATAAAAGGATTCCATCAAAAAATCTTCTATGCAATGTATCAGCAAGGATTATGTACATAGTGGCTAACTTTTTTAAAAGAATGCAAGTGTTTCTAGTCGTAGGCTCAAGAATAGTGCCATATTTTAAATAGTTATATATGGCATCATACCATTCACATGAATTATCCAAGAATTTTGGGAGGAAATCATCAGGTTTATCAATGATGGAAGGTTTCATGATGGGGTGGATGATAAACATGAATTTTTAGAAGGATTGATAGGGGGGATAAGAGAGGCCACACTAGCCATTGCATCTACATGTCAATTATCTTTTCAAGGGATTTTATTAATGTTGAACGAGTCAAAATACTCTAACAAAATCAAGACAATATCCTTATATTGTGATAGTTTATCATATTTATTTTGATAGAGATGATTTGTTTGATCACTAATTGTGAATCGCCATAGATCTTTATATCTTTAATTACCATGACTAAAGTAGCACACAATCATGCAATTAATGCTTCATACTCAGCTGTATTATTTGTACATAGGAAACTGAGGTGATAGGATAAGGGAATAGGCTAACCTATGAGTGGAATTAAGATAACTCCAACACCAGAGCCTATTCGACACTTGGATCCATCAAAGAACAATTCCCACGTAGGAATTTCTATGGTAAACACACTAGCATCAAGAAAGGAGTCATTGGTAGGTAATGCTAAAGGAGAAGGAGCATCGACTAAATGGTCAATTAAGGCTTGGCCTTTGATTCTTTGTGGGAAACAAAAATAAGGTCAAACTTAGTTAACAACATTACCCATTTAGCAAGACATCTTGAAAGGTCTTTTTTATTGAAAAGATATTGGAGAGGATAAAACTTTGTCATCATTTATATTTTTGTGTTTAGTAAGTAATGTCAAAAATTACTAGTAGCGAATACAAGAGCCAAACATTTTATTTTTATTTTTGAGTAACATGTCTCATAATCTATGAGTGTTCTACTTATATAATAAACTAGATGCTCTTTACTATTGTCATCTTGTTGAGACAACAATGCAACAAGAGTGTGGACCGAAGCAAGGATATAAAGGATGAAGGCTTTGTTTGGTATAGCAGGTTGCAAAATAGGTGGAGTTGTAAGATACTCTTTCAAAATCTCAAAGGCCTATTTACAATCATCATTCCAATCAAAAGTTACTTCCTTTTTAAGAAGGTTTGTAAAAGGCAATGTACGATCGACTAGGGATGCGACAAAAGGGTGAATAGCTTGAATCCTTCCTTATAATGTATGCAATTGGGAAATGTTATGATGAGGTGGCATGTTAATTATAGTGTCAATTTTTTTTGTAACCACCTCGATGCCTCTATGAGATATGATAAACCCTAAAATTTTACCGCTATCTATTCTAAAGACACTTTTTTGGATTTAAGTGCATGTTATACTTATGCATGCACTTGAAGATTTGTCGAAGGATACTTACATTATCTTGTCGGGTTAAAGATTTAGCTAGAATTTCATAAACATAATCTTCCAAGATCTTATGTATGTAATCATGAATTATTAATGTCATTTCTCATTGATAAGTAGCACCAACATTCTTCAATCCAAAAGGCACCATAACCCAACAAAATGTTCCCCAAGTGAATGTAAAGGTCATCTTGTATTGATCTTGTGAGTTTATGAAGATTTTATTATATCCAAAAAATCCATCCATAAAGGATAGTAAAGCATGTCCAATAGTTGAATCCATGATCATGTTGATGTTAGGAAGAGGAGAGTGTCTTTTAAAGAGGTTTTGTTCAAGTCTTGAAAATGTCTACATATCCTAACATGATTATCAGGTTTAGCAACTACAAAAATGTTCGATATCTAAGGAGAATAATTGATAGGTCGAATGAAACATGCGTTAGGGAGTTTTTAAAGTTCTCCTTTAACTTGCAAGTCTATTTTAGGGTTCATATTTTGTATCTTTTGGTGAACAGGCTTAGAGTTTTCAGCAAGAACAATGTTATGACTAACTATCTTTGGATCTATTCTAGGAATATTAGAATATTTCCAAACAAATAGCTGAGGAAAAGCATGAAGCAAGGTTGCAATATCTTCTTATTCTTCATCATCAAGGCACTTCGCAATTTTAATGACTTTGTCTTTATCATCTATTTCCATTGGTATGTCAAGGGTATCCCCTAAATGAAGTGCATTTGACTTAGGAATTTCTAGATCGTATGGTTCCATGCTTGTGGGAGATTCATTAATGTCACTAATTGTGAGCTCAAAACTTATCATAGCACAAGAGGCATTTTTTTTGGAGCTAGAATTCTTATCCCAAGCACCTAAAAAGTGTTTCAAAGCTTCATTGTCATGAACATAGGTGAATGGTGGGGAATCCATATCAAGAAATTCAGGATGCTTGAGTGTGAGATTGGTTCTTGGTGTGCATGTAATAGTGTTGATGTTGAGTGAGGGTCATTGATTGGCTTTTGTAGCTTTATAAAAACAAAACCCCAGACCGGTCTTAGTTCCTTGTGTGTTAGGTTCAATGGGGAAACAAATGCCTTTTTCATGCTTTCCACATCCTTTACCATTGTATCCTAATTGTTTTACAAGATCATAACCACGTCAATAAATTCTTTCCATTTCCTGTGGGTTAGGGGGTTGTTGATAATCTATCTCATCAAAATTTATTGTACATATGTTGTATTTTCTTCTAAAGGAGATGAGATAGATGTGTGAGAAGGGTGTTCTTCATTTTGGGTAGAAATGAATGTTGGGTGTTCTTTTCGGTCATCCTCTTTTCATGAAACAATATACTCACACATAAATGAAGGTGTAAATTCCAATGATCCCCAATCATCACCAAGTAAGTTAAACTTGGATTTGTCTTCTAGTTGATTCTTCTTATAAGGGGTGATGTTAGAGGTAGGAATTATTGTATTTAGAGGACTTTATGTTCCCTTTTCAAGTTTTAGGAAACTCACAGGCTTGGGTTCTATGTCAAAGTGATAGAGGTTGTTACTATAGACATATTTTATTTAGTGATGAAGTGTCAAAGGAACCATTTGCATCTCATGTATCCATGGTCTTCCCAAGAGGAGATTATAAGAAAGGTCATAGGGCATGACATGAATATGAGTTTTTAGTGTAACCATTTTGTAATAGGTAAAGTGATGACACCAAGGAGTTGCTTTATAACCTTGTCAAATCCTCTAATGGATAAGGAATTAGATTTGATTTGCAATATATCCACACGTAACCTATCAAGAAGCTTCACACTGCACACATTTAGGGTAGAGCGATTGTAAATGAGGGTCATTTTGATGCCTATTCATTGATATTGGGATATTATCATAAAGGCTTCATTTTTTTTTCTTAATTCTAATGCAGGGAGCTCATGTTGATAGAAATTAATGTCTACATTGGTGGTATTCATTTCTTGTAGGAGAGCTACCACATCATTAGCATTCATACGAGGAGGGACCACTATCTATTGCAATATTGTTTGAAGAATAGAATGATAGTTAGGGGAGTTCTAAAGAATATCCCCAACAGATATCTTGGCGGGAGTATTCTTAAGTTGTTCAACCAAATCATACTCCCTAAGTTGTGAATTTAAACAAGGCGCCATAGGTAAGATGGGGTTGGGAAATGGTAAAGGTGTTGAGGTGGCTTGTTGGAGATGTGGGTTGTTTCGGGTATAATGAGTGTGAGAAAAAATATCGTGCTTGGGAGGGTAAAGGGTAAATTCAAGTTGAGATGGGGTTGAAGGTTTATGGGAAGGTGGGTATAGGATGAGCTGAGGTTGGATGACATTGACATATTTGGTGTGGGGTTGCTCATCACAAACTCTAGTGGATGAGTTAGGTGAGAATAAATCTTGAAGGACTTCATCTAACATACCTATACCATCACAACTAAAAGGTCGGGGAGATAGGTTATCAAGGGTGGATTTGGGGTTGTCATCACAAACCTTAGTGGATGAACTTAGTGAGAGGAAGCCCTGTAGAGCTTCATCTAACTTATCCAAGTCATCACTACTAAAAGGTTTAGATGATATAGTTATCCTATAGTGAAGAAGTGTGTGCATTATTTCATGTGATGTTTCTATGGTTTTGTGTTCATGCTAAAATGTATCTGCTTTAAAAGAGCTAGGAACTAATGCCGGAAATGAAACTTGTAAATATCTAATGATATTCATAAATGCCATTAAAGTATAAGATGTTTAAGCTAATGATAACCATATAACAAAAATATATTGAATGTAAAAAAAGCATTAGTTGTAACAAACAATTTTTTTAGAAACTATCAAGTAAATTCAAGAATTATTGATGAAAAATGTGAATTGGGAATAGGTCGCTCAAGGTGGCAACTTAGTCCCAGTATGGGTATTTTTGAGTTTTTTCTTGTTTTTGTGATTAAAAATGTTGTATTATGGACTGTAATGTGCAGAGCTATATGGCATATGAAAAATTTAACTATTATGCAAGGAAATAAATGTAAAAATGAGTCTTCTTCACTAAGGTAAAATATGAAACCCTAGGATGCCTTATTAAACAATGCAACATACAATGCAATGCTAAGATAATAGATTCCTAGGATACAAATGTAGACTAAATCAAAATTAAAATGTGTCTAAATGTAGGTTCACCAAAATGAACCGCAAATTTTATGTTTTGTGGTAAAGGAATGGGTCCCCTAAAGATTTATAGGGTTTTCTCCTAGAAGAAAGGGGATTTTCCTTTGTAGGAACATAAATCTTGTGATTCATTCAATATTAGGAATTGAAGTGTGATTGGAATGTATATTGTGAAGTATGCTAAATGCCAAAATCTAATAAATAAATTTAACTATTGAACATAAACTAAGAACATCTATATTGTTTAAAACACATGATGTAATGCAAAAAAGATAAAGTGAAGACTATACAAAGAAAGATAACCTAATAAATCAGACAAGTGCAACTAGAAACTTCTGAAGACTAAAGAAAAAGCTATAGAAGCCTCTAGAAATATGAAAAATCAGACTTTTATGCCCACTAGGACACTTACGCCAAGCTAGGCGACCTAGTCCCTTCATTGGTAAACTACTTTGGGATTTGTTTCAGCCAACTAAGTGCTCAAATCCTCCAAAAAAATTGACAAAAACCTCCAATGGGACTAGGTCACCAATATTGGCGACCTAGTCCCTTTCAGCTTTTTGGGAAAACTTAAAGTGGATACGGAGGTCTATGGTCTGCACTTTGCTTCTTCACTTAAATTCAGACTAAGACCTACAAAATCACCTACAAAAAAAAGTGTATTTTGGTTTCTAATGTGGGGTTTTCTTTGGTCAAACCCCTAGTTTGTATCTAAAATTTGAAAGATGTAATAAATCTGCATAAACCCTAGCCCTAAGTGTGTCTAGAACTAGGAAAACTTGAAACAAGACAATACCCTATTCTATTGTGCTAGAATAAAATGCATGCAAGATATTTGAATGATGCAAGACTTTAATCCAAGAAACCCTAAAACATTAGAAATGGATGTAAAATAGAATACGAATGGGATGCAAACCTTAAATCTGAAGATAGAGAGAAAATGGAAGATGGAGTCACTTTAAAAACAAGTCTTTAGGTGTAATTGTGTGGGTAGTTGCAACTCCTCAACCTAGATTTCTCCATGATTCTCCATAGGCATCCATGATCAACTCTTTTCAATGTGATATCTCGAGTGGGAAGTGAGCTTGAAGACCTACAAAAAGCCCTAGTTTGTTGTCCTAAGTTTCAATATTTTTATAGAAGACAGATGAATCTTCTTGAGGAATATTTTTGGCACTTGATTGTTGAATTTTCTTGTGAAAAATGATTGAGAGAGCTAGAAAAATGACCTAAAAACAAGTAATTATAAGTAACAATACCTAGTTTTTGGTTATTTTGACCTAAGAGGTAGACACCCATTGGGAATTTTTAGCAAGATAGACATTTTCTTGCTCAAAAATGCAAAAATCCCTAAAAAGGACAAGGTCACCAACTTGGGCGACCTAGTCCCACCAAGAGTTTTTGAGGTGGGGTTCATGATATTTGAATAATTTTGATGTTGTTTGTTAGGACTTGTATAATTCCTTAGGTAAAATAGGCCTCAAAGTAAAAAATAACGCACCTTAGGGGCCTATAAATGTTGTTTTAGGATGGTTATTAGTGAAAGGGTACCTAAAGTAGGACCAAATTAGACACAAAATTGTCCTTTTCTTCAAAGGTATACAATTTTTGATGACACAGTTCCTAAGATTCAAATGGAATTGTCTTGGTTGGATGTTCCTAAAGGAGTTCTCTTGATTGGATGTTACTAAAGGGATTATTTTGGTTGGTTCTCCCTAAGATGAAGGGAATTATCTTGGTTGGATGTTCCTCTTTTTGTGACCTGTCATATGTTTCTCACCCATCCCCACCATGATTGGTTATTCGAAAGGAGTCTATAAATTAGATTCAAGTTTAAGTTTTTCATTATTTCATAAATGTTGATAGTTCATGTATTTTTAAATTTAATATACATTATATAAATTTCCTGTAAATATGATTGTTAAACAATTTTATGTTTTGTAATGGTATCTTAAGGAAAATATAGGCATATTCCAAGTAGGGGACATTACACTTTCTTTAAGAATCCTAACCCTACATAGTTAGGTTGGGGGCTAAAAAATAACTTAATACCAATTTTCATTTTTTTCTACCTAAAAATCACCTTAACAACTTTCTCATGGGTTTTCATTTCTAATATAATTTACCACCTATAAAGTATTCCTATTTTTTAAGTAGAAATGAGATCCAAGATCCAATAAGTGAATTAGCTTATATCTACTTTTCCCTTAAATTGGACTTAACATTATAACACAAAAAAACTAGGGTTTTGATGATTGACTAAGTACCTCAATGGATAGAGAATATGCTAGTGTTTGGCTCCTTTGATGTGAAAAAAGAGGTTTTATTTGATGTGTGATTTGATTAACTTAATTAACCTAAACCCTATATTTAAAATGCAAATGATTACACAAATGAAAACAAGAAATATCAAAAATAGACATAGATTTGAGATGTGTAGACAAAGAAGAACCTATGATAGAAATTTTATCCTAAAATTTATGTGTGTAGACATATAGGAACCTCTGATGGAAATATGAGCCATAAATTCATGGATAAGGGCTCTGCAGTGCCCTATTTTGGGTTTTTTGGGGATTTTCTCAATTTTTTGCAACCTATTGTAGCCTACTCTTTTCTCTTCTGCAACTTATTGCTAACAAAAATTTTGGATTTTACCTACACACATGGATAGAGGGGAAAATTGTGTTATATAATATTTTTCCTCAATAAATCCACAACTTTGGCTTTTCAACCTCTATAAGTAAAAAATGATGATGGTATAAGTCATGTGCCCTAGGTCGAGAAAAGAAAAAGTAAACAATAAATTATTGTAATAAGTAGATGACAATTGATAATGTTACCTTAGGCATGAAACCTCTAAGAAAGTGATGTCACACCGTAAGTTTCCATGAAGGTTTGATTGATAATGCATGAATTTCCTTGAAGACCTGAAAGAGGTTAGTCCTCATACCACAATAGATTTTTGTAACTAGGACATAGAGAAGAAGTCAGATGTATTTTCACAATTTACACATAATAATTGCTCATAGTTCATAATAGAGCATATATATTCAAACGAGAGGTAATATATATATATATGGTTCTACATATTTTTCATTAACCGTTATGTCATCCCAACAATTGAATTAGAATTTATAAAGGAATTGAGGATGAAAATATGAGATTTAAGGTCTAATTAGGGGGGATAGGGATGTTGGGGCACCCTATTTTAGCCCTTTTTTAGATATTTGTTAAACAAATATTGATTTAATAAATCCCAACTTTAATTCAATTTATTGAAAACGATAATTAAATGGGTAAAATAAGCATAATTAGGCACAATCACTTAGGAGCAAGCCAAAGATAGTGTGAAATTATCAAGGGTGATAGTTTATGATGATACATTTATAGTGTAGGAAAAATTATCCCTTTTTCATGCTTAATTTGGGAATAATTTATAATAAAATAAACTTAATTATGCCTTAATTTAGTGTTGTAATATTTTTTTCATATTCACACTTATTTTAGGTCCCCTTTAAATAAAATGGACTTAATTGTGCCTTGTTTTTAGTGTTGTAAGGTTTACCTTTACCCTTTCACACAAATTTAGGGCTTTAATAATTAAGTTATTTTCCTTAATTCGCCCCTTTAATTCAAATCCAATCCTAATTAAATGCAAATTTTAAGGGATAAAACCCAAAATTCATAAATGTCATTACACAACACTTAACTTTGGACTTGATGTGTGTCCTAGGTAAGTAGCCTAACCCATTCTCCATAGGGCGACTGGGTCCTCAATTAGATCTAGGACCCTAATTTAACATAATGTTCAACCTTGAATAGTGTGTGTCCTAGGTAAGTGGTTTAGCACCCATTCACCATATGGCGAATGGGTCTTCACTTAGACCTAGGACTCCCTTTAAAATATGTTTTTGTGGTATTTAATGATGTAATGTAGGAAAATCCATAGCCTTGCATTTTCACACTTGTTTGGGCCCTCCTTGCTTTATTTATCCTTATTTATGTCTTAATTGGTCATATTTTGCATCCACAAGCCTAATCAATAATATCTTTTCATGGCTAATCCCAACAAGCATCAAAGGGTAAATGATAATTTAATGATTTTGGTTGTGTGTCCTTGGTTTTTGGACTGGGACTAAAATGCCACCTAGGGCGTGTTTGTTCTCAAAGGGTCTTGGGACTCTGTTTTCAAATGTGCCTTGAAAGGTACCCTTTTTAGAGTTTGTGCCTTGAGTTTCAAGCCTCGATACAAAGACGCAACCTAGGGCATCTTAGTTCTCCTTAAGATATTTTCAAGATTTAATTTCAAATCTTGGCAGAATTTAGCCTCCTTTAATTAATGATTTCATATGTTGCCTTTTTGTGGTATAATTTTGGGATATTAATCATGGATAAGCATAAATACAAGGTTATTCCACTCATTTTCTTCTAACAAGCAATCAAGTGATCCAAAGAATTCATGCATTATAGAAATTTATGATCAAGAGAAAATTCAAGAGCAATTCATCAAGCATTTGGAGCCATCATCAAGATTCAATCATCATATCAAAGATATTCTTGGATCATGTGTGTTTTTGAGATAATATTTGTGATGTAGGGTTTTGATTCAAGTGAGAAATTCAATTCAAGATCTATCAAGTTTTCATTCAAATCAAGATCTACATTCAGGCTAGCCACTTCAGACAAGTTTGTATATTTCATAACAAGGGTTTGGTGAGTTGCAACATAACACTTTGTTGATTCATCATTTCCCTCCATTATTTTATTTTATTCCAAGGTTTAATTACTAAAAAGCGGTTTGACCAAGGAAAACACCCTTTTACTAACAAATCAACAAGTTTTCCTTCTCTTGCATGTTTTTGTTTGCAAATTTAGGTTGAAGACTTGAAGATCATTTGAAGTGCAAAGTTGTAAAGTTGCAAAGTTATCATTTTCACGAAAAGTCGCCTATATGCCAGATCTAGAAGTCTTACGACCTGAGATTTTAGAAGAAGTGTAGACCTTGGATCTCAAGATCATAATTCAAAATTTTAGAAATTCAGATCAAGACTAAGAAGATACTAAGTGCATCTTAGTTCTCCTAGGGTTATTTTGTAGATATTCTTTCCTATTCTATTCTGACATCCAAAGAATTCATGTTTGCCCCAAAAAATAGTAGCGGGAATAAGAAGATAGTAAGGGCATCTTAGTACCCCCTAGCATATTTTGACAACATTTTTGCATTTCCAAAATCCTCATCACATTTCTAGACTTCCCAGGTAATGTATACATCCTAACTTGTTACTTAATTTTGTTATTTTCACTCATTATTTGGCTTGCATTACTAGGTTTTGTGAGTTGAATATCAAGTTGTATTTTTAAAGCTTTTAATTGGTGGTGAACCCTTTGAAGCCTAAGGAATCTTCCTATGTCTCCCTTGTTGAGAATTGACTCACCTTTGTGGTGATAGTCAATCCAATTTGGGACCCTAGGGAATCCTTGAATGTTAGTTGGAGAAAAGTGGTGTTCTATGACCTAAACCATAAAACATCCATTTTACAATTCATCATTTTGGTGAACTTGACATTTTTGAACATTCATTTTTTGACTTGGATTTCACTAAGATCCTAGATCCAGGTTGCATTCATTCTTGTATTACATCTTGCATTAGTGAAATTACATCTATGGTTTCTCAAATTTACATTAGTGAAAGTGCATATAGGTTGCATTTTTGTTTTCTTGAATCATCTTATCTCATTGAAAAGCTAAAAAGTGCATTATTAATTATCCTAATTGCATTTAAAATTTGAAAAAATTGCATCCAACTTTGCATTCAATTGCTTGTCATTCAACACTTTTCCTTGCATTCATTTGCACACTTTTCTATTTCTAAACATAAGGTCCCGAAGTAGGAAACTTGGAAACATTGTCACGAATCCAAAGTTTGCTATTTTAAAAAAAAAAACTTCTAAAATTCTCTTACTAGGAGTCTTAGTCCCTCTGTGTGTTTTTGGCTTAGAAACCTATCTAAGTTGTTTTCCATCTAGATTTAAATTTCTAGAACCTCGTATTTCCTTTAGCAAGACCTAGACACCCTTGTTGGCGTCTTAGTCCCTATTGACTTTTATCTTGTAATTTTCAAGGTTTGAACTTTTCTTTTTTTCTATTGGCTTCTTTCAATTTTTTGTTACAATTTGCAAAAAAATTGTTATTCCAATTTCTTTCATTTCAAGTATACTTGTTCAATCTTGCATCATGAATATGTGCTTCAAAAATCTTTGGATTTCCTTGAAATATTTGATAGACATGTCAAGTTGTTCCTTTGGTAATGACCCTAATGAAATTGAACTCACTCCTGCTCACTCAACTCCTAATTCATGTCCTCCTCATGATGTTGACATCGTTGGAGAAGATGATTATATCATGAATATGTTCCTAAATAATTGTCTTAACAAACTTTAAGATAATACATCCTTGTATCCATCCATTTCACTACCACCTATTCAGATGTTTGGTTACTTACATCCCAAATTCAAAAGAAAAGTTGAACCTAAGTTTCATACAGTAGGTGAATCTATTTCATCTAAATAAGAATACAATCAACCATTTTATGATAATAAAGTAACAAACACTCCAATCAATATAGAAGAAACATATGGATGGATTCACAATCTTGAGTAAAAAAGAATCTGATACAACAAGTGAAAATGAAAATCATCAACTCCTAGAGAAAATATCAACTAATGAAAAAACAAACTTGTTAGGATATCAAGATCCCCCTCTCAACATGCATGCTCCTATATAATACCTAAGGCTTCGTAGTGATGGTACAATGATATTAGATTCTCCTCCTGCTATGAATTTCCTTCTTCCTAAAGAACAACCAATGATTCACAACAATGAAAAGGATGATAAGATCACCTTAGGTCCTCCTCTTCAACCTTCAACTCAAGAAATTGGTGAATCTAGCAAGTGCAAGAGGCCCTGCAATCTACAAAAAATAAAGTTCCCTTTTCCACAATCTAAAAGTGAAAGGAAACTATAATTTCTTTTGAAAAAATAACTAATAAAATTTGCACCAATGAAAGATAGGCTCATACTATATCCTAATGGTGCAAATGTTCCACATTTTTGATATCACATAACTCTTGTACATAGTACTGATGAGTTTCGTGCATTCAGTTTAGTATTGAAAAAATTTCACTTCGATGGAAATGATTGTCATCAAGTGATTACATATCATATCCTTTTCCACCACTTGTCATGTAATAGTAGTAGAAAATTATATTCTCATTATTACATGATCTTTCCCATCACCTTCCTAGGCTCATTCTTGTCTTTCACTTAATGGGGGAAAGAAGTAGATAGCCTTTCCCTAGTAATTCATTTATCATTGTCCCTTAGGTTCATTGTCTACCTTCCACTTATACAGAATAATATTGGGAGGCAAATAACCTACTTTAGGTTGACTCGCCTGTTCCTTACTAGTCTTTTGTAGTATTTCCTTTTATTTTGTTTGATTGCATGTATGTAATGTGATCCCCTCTATTGTTTTATGTTTCCTCTCTATGTGCACTCCTCTATTTGTACCTTACTTCTTCTATATGTCGTAAGAATTTTTTCATTTCATTGATCTTTACCTTTTATTTTCATTTATATTTCAATTTTTGTCTTGTGTTTTCCTTTTAGGGATGATGCAAGGCATCGAGACACCCAAGTCTCTTCCATGTTGACCCAAATTATATTTCATTATATTTTCTTTTCCTTTCATTTTTTTCTTATGTTTTCTTTTTGGGGATGATGCAAAGCATCGAGACACCCAAGTCTCTTCCATGTTGACCCAAAATATCTTTCATTATCTTTTCTTTTCCTTTCATTTTTGTCTTGTGTTTTCCTTTTGGGGATGACGCAAGGCTTTGAGACGCCCTATGTTTCTTCCATGTTGACCCAAAAGGTTTTTCTTTGTTTTCACTCTCTTTGTGTCATTCTTCCAGTTCTATGTGTATTTGGGGAATGATGATAGTTCTAAGATCTCTAATATTATTTCAGCAAAGACAAATACTAACCCCGAATCCATAGATCCCTTATGTTTTTCTGGGGGGCAACCCTATTTTACCTTTTCATGTTTGTATATTTTAAATTAATTGCTCACAACATGGTGTTTAACAATTTATTTAAAGTGAACACATACATTTATATTATTTTGGCATGATTTCATTTTAATCATTCCTTGATGTGGTTTTCTTACTTCATGCGATGTTTTTTTCTCTTTCTAGTTACATTGGGAGTAATGTCATTCAAGAGCTTGATTTATCTTAGCATATCACATTCAGTTCTTAGTGGTGATGTGACAGAATGCATTCCCTAAGTTGAAAATATTTTATCCTTTGATTGGTCCTCTCTTGGAGACATTAGGAACAATGTCCCCTAAGATTAAGACCTCACACGAACTAAGAAAAATCCCTTCAGACGTCCCTCTTTCTTGTTGCATTTCATTTTGGTACCTTGTCAAAGTCGTATAGGTATGGGTTTGATATGGTTTCTTGGGGCTCACCTAGTGGACAACTAGCTTCACTAGCCCTTGTGATCGTCCATATTTGTACCTTATTAAAGTCATGGATGTATGGATTTGATATGGTTCCTTGGGGCTCACCTTATGAGAAAATAGCTTACTTAGCTCTTGTGAGTGTACATTTTCTTTGTCCTTGTCATAGTCATGTGGGTATGACTTTGATATGGATCTCTTGGGGCTCACCTAGTGGACAACTAGCTTCACTAGCCCTTATGAACATGCATTTTGTTTGCATAGTGGATAGTGCATTCCAGTTGTAAACCTTTTTGGAAAAATAACCTAGAATCGGTCCACATCGCATTGGATGTCCAGTCAAAGCTTGATCCTTAGCATTTCTTTTTTCCTTTTTTTATTCCTTTTCCTATCTTTGATGGTGTATGCTTGTGATCTAGTTATAGCTTTGTATAACATCTGCAAGTGTTTTCCATTGTTCTTATGATGGTTTGTCATAGGATCTTCATCCTAGGGGCTTGGCCACCCTCTTGGTTATTTTTATCCTATCTTACTAACATTCATACATTTGAACCCCTCTTGATGGTGTGGTTGGCTACTCTAGTGTGAGTTTGAAGCAATTTCATCCTCTCACTAAAGTGGAGGCTAAATGTAGAATAGGAAAATGCATACCCTTTCATTTTCACACTTTTTTGGTCCTACATTTCTTTGTTTATCCTTTTATATGTCTTAATTGGTCCTATTTTGCATCCACAAGCCTAATAAATTATGTCTTTTTATGGCTAATCTCGATAAACATCAAAGGGTAAATGATAATTTAATGATTATGGTTGTGTGTCCTTGATTTTTGGACTGGGACTAAAACACCACCTAGGGTGTCTTTGTCCTCCAAAGGTTTTTGGACCTTATTTTCAAATGTGCCTTGAAACACACCCTTTTTGGATTTTGTGCCCCAAGTTTCAAGCCTCGAGACTAAGATACCACCTAGGGTGTCTTAGTCCTCCTTAAGTTATTTTTGAGATTTAATTTCAAATCTTGGGGGGATTTAACCTCCTTTAATTAATGATTTCATATTTTGGTTTGTTGTGGTGTAATTTTGGGATATTAAGCATGGATAAGTATAAATACAAGCTTCTTCCACTTATTTTCTTCTAAGAATAAATCAAGTGATCCTAAGAATCCATGTATTGTATAAATTTGTGAACAAGAGAGAATTCAAGATAAATTCATCAAGCATTTGGAGCCATCATCAAGATTCAACCATCATATCAAAGATATTATTGCATCATGTGTGTTTTTGAGCTAACATTTGTGATGTAGGGTTTTTATTCAAGTAAGCAATTCAAGTCAATATCTATCAAATATTCATTCAAATAAAGATCTAAATTCAAGCTAGCCACTTCACAAAAGTTTGCAGATTTCATAACAAGGGTTTGGTGAGTTTCAACAAAGCACTTTGTTAATTCATCATTTCCCTCCATTATTTCATTTCATTCCAAGGTTTAATTACTAACAAGGGGTTTGACCAAGGGTAAGTGGACCAAGATGGTTCCCAAAAAGGGGACTTAAGTGGACAATTTTTTTTTGAAATCAGGAAATACTGACCTTGGACATCAAATTGAGGATACTTAGACTCAAAATTTTGAGATGGAACAAAAAGAAAAATTCAAGTGCTCTAAGTCTACTTTCTAAAATACTAATTTATTTTGAAAATGGTTGATATTAAGGGGTTCAAACGAGGGATGTACACAAATTTTTGTTGTTTCTGTCAGAAAAACATAACATAGCAACTCTTGTACGACCCTCATACAATGAAATTTTTTTTAGTATTTTTAAAATCACAATGGTCAAAAGTTAGCTAGCAGTATGTAGTTGATGAAAGATTTTTCTGATAATTTTTTAATGAATATTTGATTTTTTTACTAATTAACAAAGTGGTCATATCTTGAAAATAGAATTTTGGCCATGAGAGAGGAGTGTGAGAGAGAGGGAGTGTGAGAGAGATGTAGTGTGAGAGAGACGGAGTGGTAGAGAGAAAGAGTGTGAGTGAGAGACCTGAGAGAGGGAGAGGTTGTGAGAGGGAGTGACTTGATAGAGGTAGAGAAAGAGGGGGGTGGAGTGAGAGGGAGTTATCTAGGTAGGGTTGGAGGAATAGATAGAGAGAGGGGAGAGAGACAAAGAAAGAGTTACCTAGGTAGGTTACCAGAGGGAGAGACCTTAGAGAGAGAGGGGGTGGGATGAAGAGACATGAGAGAGAGGGAGAGAGAGGTAGTGGGAGAGAGTGGGATGGAGTGGGAGGGACATAAAGAGAGATGGATAAAGGGAGTGAGAGAGGTGGTAGGGATTGATTAAATGAGGTACGCAAAAAGAGGGAGATGATAGATAAAGACAATTAGAGAGTGTGGGAGGGAGGGAAGGAGGGAGAGGTGAGATGTATAGATAGAGAGAAAGTGATAGGGGTTTAGGGCATAGGGTTGAGGTATTAGGATGGAGGACCTATAGGGTTGATGGTTTCAAGGGTAATAGGGTTTAAGGTTTGAGGGAATAGGTTTGATGGTAGAGGGTATTTGGTTGAGGGTATAGGGTAGAAGGTTTAATGTTTAAGCGTTTAGGGTTGAAGGGTTTGGGGTTAAGCATTTAGGGTTAAGGGTTTAAGGTATAGGTCTAAGGGTATATGGTTGAAGGATTAGGTTCAGGGTCCAATGTAAGGCGTAGAGGGTTTAGGGTTTAAGGATTGAGGGTTGAGGGATTAAGGGTTGAGGGTTGAGAATTGCGGGTTGATTGTTTGATTTATAGGGTAAAGGGTAGAGGGTTTAAGGGTTGAGGGTTGAAGATTAAGGGTTTAGGGTATAGGGTCGAGGGATTAGGGTTGAGGGTCCAATATATAGGGTAGAGGTTATAGGGGTTAAGAGATTCAAGGTTGAGGGATTAGGGTTTAGGGTAGAGAGTATTGGGTAGAGGTTAGAGGGTAGAGGGTAGAGGGTAGAGGGTTTAACAATTTAGGGTCTAAGGGGTTAGGATTGAGGGTTGAAGGTTTAGGGTTGAGTGTTTAAGGGTTTAAGGGTCAAGAGAGTTGAGGGATAAGGGTAGAGAGTTTACTAAGTGGGTTTAAGGGTTGTGGAATTAGGGTTGAGGGTAGAGGGTAGAGGATTGGCGGTAGAGGATAAGGGATTTAAGGCTTTAGGGTTTAGGGATACGAGATTAATAGGTTATAGGGTAGAGGTTATAGGGTTTGAGGGATTAGGGTTTAAGGGTTGAGGATTGAGGGATTAAAGTTTAAGGGTTGAGGGGTTGAGGGATTAGGCTTTAATGGTTGAGGGTTGATCATACAAGGATTAAGAGGGTATAGGGGTTGAGGGATTAGGGTTTAAGGGTTGAGGGTTGAGGGTTGAGGGATTAAGAAGGTATAGGGGTTGAGGGATTAGGGTTTAAGGGATGAGGCTTGAGCATTGAGGGATTAAGAGGGTATAGGGGTTGAGGGATTATGGTTTAACGGTTGAGGGTTGAGGGATTAAGAGGGTATAGGGGTTGAGGGATTAGGGTTTAAGGGTTGATGGTTGAGGGTTCAAGGATTAAGAGGGTATAGGGGTAGAGGGATTAAGGTTGAAGGGTTGAGGTTTGACAGTTGAGGGATTAAGAGGGTATAGGGATTGAGGGATTAGGGTTTTAAGGGTTGAGGGTTGAGGGATTAGGGTTTGAGGGTTGACAGATTAAGAGGGTATAGGGGTTGAGGGTTGACAGATTAAGAGGGTATAGGGGTTGAGTGATTAGGGTTTAAGGGTTGAGGATTGAGGGTTCAAGGATTAAGAGGGTATAGGGGTAGAGGGATTAAGGTTGAAGGGTTGAGGGTTGAGGGTTGCGGGTTGAGGGATTGAGAGGGTATAGGGGTTGAGGGATTAGGGTTTAAGGGTTGAGGGTTGATGGATTAAGGATTGAGAGAGTATAGGGGTAGAGGGATTAGGGTTGAAGGGTTGAGTGTTGAGGGTTGAGGGATTAAGAGGGTATAGGGTTTAAGGGATGAGGGTTGAGGGATTAAGATGGTATATGGGTTGCAAGAGTATATTTTAAGGGTTGAGGGTTGAGGGTTGAGGAATTAAGAAGGTATAGGGGTTGAGAGATTAGGGTTTAAGGGTTGAGGGTTGAGGGTTGAGAGTTGAGGGTTGAGGGTTGAGGGTTGAGGGTTTAGGGTTTAGGGTTGGGGTTTGAGGTTGAGGGTTGAGGGTTGAGAATTAAGAGGTATGAGGGTTGAGGAGTATGGTTTAGGGTTGATGGATTAAGAATTATAGGGGTTGATGGATTAGGGTTTAAGGAGTTGAGGGTTGAGGTTCAAGTTAAGAATTATAGAAGGTAGAAGGGATTAAGGTTGAAGGTTGGGAGTTGAAAGTTAAGAGGGTATAGGGTTGAGGGATTAGGGTTTAAGGTTTCAGGGTTGAGGGATTAGGGTTTGAGGGTTGAGGTATTAAGAGGGTATGGGGGTTGAGGGTTGAGGGTTGAGGGTTGATGGATTAAGAGGGTATAGGGGTTGAGGGTTGAGGATTCAAGGATTAAGAAGGTATAGGGGTAGAGGAATTAAGGTTGAAGGGTTGAGGGTTGAGGGTTGAGGGATTAGGGTTTAAGATTTGAGGGTTGAAGGATTAAGGATTAAGAGGGTAGGGGGGTAGAGGGATTAGGATTGAAGAGTTGACGGTTGAGGGTTGAGGGATTAAGAGGGTATAGGGGTTGAGGGATTAGGGTTTAAGGATTGAGGGTTGATGGAATAAGAGGTTATAAGGGGTTGAGGGAATAAGGTTTAATGGTTGAGGGATGAGGGTTGAGGAATTAAAAAGGTATAGAGGTTGAGGGATAACGGTTTAGGGGTTGAGGGTTGAGAGTTGAGGGTTGAGGGTTGAGGGATTAAGAGGGTATAGGGGTTGACGGATTAGGGTTTAAGGGTTGATGGATTAAGAGTGTATAGGGGTTGAGGGATTAGGGTTTAAGGGTTGAGGGTTCAAGGATTAAGAAGGTATAGGGGTAGAGGGATTAAGTTTGAAGGGTTAAGGGTTGAGGGATTAAGAGGGTATAGGGGTTGAGGGATTAGGGTTTAAGGGTTGAGGGATTAGGGTTTGAGGGTTAAGGGATTAAGAGGGTATAGGGGTTGAGGGATTAGGGTTTAAGGGTTGAGGGTTGAGGGTTGAAGGATTTAGATGGTATAGGGGTTGAGGGATTAGGGTTTAAGGGTTGAGGGTTGAGGGTTCAAGGATTAAGAGGGTATAGGGGTAGAGGGATTAAGGTTCAATGGTTGAGGGTTGAGGGTTGAGGGATTAAGAGGGTATAGGGGTTGAGGGATTAGGGTTTAAGGTTTGAGTGTTGAGGGATTCAGAGGATATAGGAGTTGAGGGATTAGGTTTTAACGATTGAGGGTTAAAGGATTAAGAGGGTATATGGGTAGAGGGATTAAGGTTGAAGGGTTGAGAGTTGAGGGTTGAGGGATTAAGAGGGTATAGGGGTTGAGGAATTAGGGTTTAAGGGTTGAGGGTTGATGGTTCAAGGATTAAGAGGGGATAGGGGTAGATAGATTAAGGTTTAAGGGTTGAGGGTTGAGGGATTACGAGGGTATAGGTATTGAGGGATTAGGGTTAAAGGGTTGAGGGTTGAGGGATTAGGGTTTGAGGGTTGAGGGATTGAGAGGGTATAGGGGTTGAGGGATTAGGGTTTAACAGTTGAGGGTTGAGGATTCAAGGATTAAGAAGGTATAGGGGTAGAGGGATTGAGGTTGAAGGGTTGAGGGTTGAGGGTTGAGGGATTAAAAGGGTATAGGGGTTGAGGGATTAGGGTTTAAGGATTGAGAGTTAAGGGTTCAAGGATTAAGAGGGTATAGGGGTAGAGGGATTAAGGTTGAAGGGTTAAGGGTTGAGGGTTGAGGGATTAAGAGGGTATAGGGGTTGAGGGATTAGGGTTTAAGGGTTGAGGGTTGAGGGATTAAGGATTAAGAGGGTATAGGGGTAGAGGGGTTAGGGTTGAAGGGTTGAGGGTTGAGGGCTGAGGGATTAAGAGGGTATAGGGGTTGAGGGATTAGGGTTTAAGGGTTGAGGGTTGAGGGTTGAGGGATTAAGATGGTATAAAGGTTGAGGGATTAGGGTTTAAGGGTTGAGGGTTCAAGGATTAAGAGGGTATAAAGGTAGATGGATTAAGGTTGAAGGGTTGAGGGTTGAGGGTTAAGGGATTTAGAGGGTATAGGGGTATAGGGATTTAATTTTAAGGGTTGAGGGTTGAGGGTTGATGGATTAAGATGGTATAGGTGTTGAGGGATTAGGCTTTAATGCTTGAGGGTTGAGGGTTCAAGGATTAAGAGGGTATAGGGGTTGAGGGATTATGGTTTAAGGGTTGAGGGTTGAGGGTTGACGGATTAAGGAGGTATAGGGGTTTAGGGATTAGGGTTTAAGGGTTGAGGGTTGAGGGTTGAGGGTTGAGGGATGAGGGTTGAGGGTTGAGGGATTAAGAAGGTATAGGGGTTGAGGGATTAGGGTTTAAGGGTTGGCAGTTGAGGGATTAAGAGGTTATAGGGGTTGAGGGATTAGGGTTTAAGGGTTGAGGGTTGATGGTTGAAGGATTAAGAGGGTATAGGGGTACATGGATTAAGGTTGAAGGGTTGAAGGTTGAGGGTTGAGGGTTGAGGGTTGAGGGTTGAGGGATTGAGAGATTAGGGTTTAAGGGTTGAGGGTTGAGGGATTAGGCTATGAGGGTTGATGGATTAAGAAGGTATAGGGGTTGAGGGATTAGGGATTAAGGGTTGAGGGTTGATGGTTGATGGATTAAGAGGGTATAGGGGTTGAGGGATTAGGATTTAATGGTTGAGGGTTGAGGGTTGAGGGATTCAGAGGGTATAGGGGTTGAGGGATTAAAGTTTAAGTGTTGAGGGTTGAGGTTTGAGGGATTAAGAGGGTATAGGGGTTGAGGGATTAGGTTTTAATGGTTGAGGGTTGAGGGTTCAAGGATTAAGAGGGTATAGGGGTAGAGGGATTAAGGTTGAAGGGTTGAGGGTTGAGGGTTTAAGAGGGTATAGGGGTTGAGGGATTAGGGTTTAAGGGTTGAGGGTTGAGGGATTAAGTATTAAGAGGGTATAGGGGTAGAGGGGTTAGGGTTGAAGGGTTGAAGGGTTGAGGGTTGAGGGTTGAGGGTTGAGGGATTAAAAGGGTATAGGGGTTGAGGGATAAGGGTTTAAGGGTTGAGGGTATAGGGATTGATGGATTAGGGTTTAAGGGTTGAGCGTTGAGGGTTGAGGGATTAGGGTTTGAGGGTTGAGGGTTTAGGGTTTCTCCCACTCTCGCCCTCTCTCCCTTCCTCTCTATCTCTAACTCTCCCCCTCTCACCCTCCCACTCTCTCTTTCTCCCTCTCTCCTTCTCCCTCTGCTCTCTCCCACTCTATGTTCTCCCGCTCTCACCCTCTCTCCCTCCCTCTCTGCTCTCCCACTCTCTCCCACTCTCTCGGTCTCCCACTCTCTGCTTCTCCCCTTCTCCCACTCCTCACACCTCTCTCCCTGCCTCTCTATCTGCTCTCCCCTCTCCCTCTCACTCTCTCTTTCTCCCACTCTCCCCCACTTTATCCCACTCTATATTTCTCCCACTCTCACCCTCTCTCCCTCTCTCTCTATCTCCCAGTCTCTTGGTCTCCCACTCTTCGCTTCCTCCCTTCTCCCACTCTCTCTCACTCTCTCTTTCCTTCCTCTCCCCTCTCTCCTCCCTCTCTATCTCTGTCTCCCCTCTCTCCCTCCACTCTCTCTTTCTCCCTCTCTGCCATCTGCACTCTGCTCTCTCCCACTCTCTTGGTCTCCAACTCTCTACTTCTCCCCTTCTCCCACTCTCTCTTTCTCCCACTCTCCCCCTCTCTCCCTCCCTCTCTATCTCCCACTCTCCCCCTCTCTCCCTCCCACTCTCTCTTTCTCCCACTCAACCCAACTCTCTCCCACTCTATATTTCTCCCACTCTCACCATCTTTCCCTCACTCTCTATCTCCCACTCTCTTAGTCTCCCACTCTCGACTTCTCCCCTTCTCCCAATCTCTCTCAATATCTCTTTCTCCCACTCTCCCCTCTCTCTCTCTCCCCTCTCTTCTCCTCCCTCTCCCTCCCACTCTCTATTTCTCCCACTCTCCCCTTCTCCCTCCCTCTCTATCTCCCATTCTCCCCCTCTCTCCCTCCCACTCTCACTTTCTCCCACTCTCAAAAATATACTAAGAAAACCAAATTTCACATAATGCGAGCGCATTTTTAACTCCACTAAAATGGTAAAAAACTCTATATACCTGTGATTTCAAGGCCCATAGTCTGCATATTCCCCTGGTTCTACACGTGGTCTGACAAAAAGTATCTTTTTGATGATGTTGTGAAGTGTGCAAGAATTTTTTTCACATTCCATCACCTTTTCCATTATCTTTTTACCACCTTTGCATGAAATAGCAGAGTTTCCACATTGAAAGACATATAATATCAATTGAAGTGTGGAAGGGAACAAGCTTTTGAGCAAGTCAAATTGTTGTGGAGTTTGAAGAAAGAAGAAGCTAAGGCTTCATAATTGGGTTGAACTCCTCCATTTGAAAGTCTGGTTTTTAAGGTATGTGAAGTCTTTACACATTTTATTTCATTCTATTATCACTTTCTTTCATTTTTGTTTGTTATTATAACGTTAGGTTGTCAATGCACATTTTAAATTACCATTATATAAACTTGCCAATTAATATTTTAATCTTGATGCAGAGCATCTACCAAGATCCACAAATCATCAAGGGTACTTCTAACCCTAACTTAAATTAAAGAAGATCAAAAAACAAACTCAATCATCTTTTCATCAAAACATTAGAACTTGGTTTCAACTCTTTTTCAAACTCAAAAAAATAGACTAACCATCATAAAATTGATTGTAACATAGCATAAAGATGATTAGAAACTCAAAACCATTCACGAAAATTCATCCTTTAAGACAACTCCAAGCCTCTCCCATTCCTTAGAAGGGTTCAAACACCTTCCAATACCTCTGAACAAACTGATGCAGTACAAAGGAATAAATCAACACCTTTCTTGACACACTTATTCAACTATATTTCCCTTCACAAAACATTTGATTCGTATACTCAAATTAGCATTAAGATTTCCCAATTCCATAAGGACCTTGAAAACACCTTGAAAATCTTGAAAATAACTTATTACAATCAACTAGGTTCCTCAAAACATCAACCAATGATTATGTCATTCACAAGTTGTCTTAAATCTTCCATAATGGCACCATTGTTTACAAACACAAACTATAATTCTTAAGGCACAACCAAACCATTATTTGCTTAATAAATCTTTGTTTGAGTTAGTAAAAAAAAAATGAAACCTTTCATAAGTCTTCCCTTACACACAAAATTAGTTCCTTTGTTCACCATCTATATTACTAGTAGCCAGCCATCTACAAACTGTCACATGTATCTCCCAAACCATGCACACACTTCAAACTGTGATACTCATTTTTGATGCAGAGTTAGAGGACCAAAAACCATTGAAGATTTCAAATTGACTTCAAGAGGCATCTAAGAAGATTAAAAAGGTGTAATGGACCAATTCCAACACTCCTCCAAGCTAGACAACAAACATAAACATTATTTCCCACATTTCACCCTTGGAATCTAGTTACTATGCAAAACCCTTTTTGGGCCATTAAATCAAAAACTTTCCAACACACCAATAAAATAAAATAATGATTGTATCACCCATTTTAGAATTAGAAGACATACCTTAACCCATCACATGACTCCTTTGAGAAAAATTTAAGAAAACTGACCTTTTCACTATTTTAGGCCTCCAAGTAGGCCAATTTTACAAAGGAACTACCCTTAGATCTTCACACCAAACTTCCAAAAGAAAAAAAAGTCTTTAATTAGGTCTCAAAACAAGATAATTTCTAGGTCTTAAGACCTTACCCGCTCAACTAGGCTTCCAATACAAAAAACCTCATTTTTCAATGCAAAGAGGGAGGGTTTATAGAAACTCCTATACCCAGCCCAGCGTAGTGCTTCCATAATTTTTACACATTTGTCTACATGGTAGGTTAAATTTTGTTCATGATGATTGTAAGTATTATTTAAGTGAAGCCTTCAATAACATATATTTTTCAATTAACTTCAATGGATACATTTCTTAGGAACTAATATTCATCTCATTACCATGGTATAGATAAAATTATCTGCCATGCCAAAGAAAAAGACAAAGAGGTCACTAATAGACAAAGAGAAGGAAACCTTGAAAGAAAAGAAGAGATTTTGGGTGGCGAAATATTGTGAAAATAAGAAATTGGAAACAATTGATGAAAACAACCCGATTGTAGAGGAACCTCAATCGTCAAAAAGAGAATGAGAATTGGCAGCACAACAAGCATGAATGTGAAAGCATCATCATAAGAAAGATTGAAATACTGTAGTTGGAGGCACACCCTTTACGACAAGTGAATATGCAGGGACACCATTAAGCACAAGTGAATATGGAGGGAAACCGTCTAGCACAAGTGAATATCGACAAACACCATCTACTACAAGTGAATATGGAGGGACACCATGTACCACAAGTGAATATTGTTGGAAACCATCCAACACATCTCAAGTTGGGAATACATCATCACTCAGAATTGATGAAGAATGTATACCATCATCCCCATGTGAACTTCAAGGTATGTCTTCTTCTCCACCCTTGATCAAAGGTACGCAATCTAGCCCACCTCAATTAAATATTGATGAAATTCCTAATGTTGAGATGTATGTACCTAGGAGAACACCACCTAGAATTTTATGTAGAAAGCCAAAGTATTTGATTAATATTGATGATGAGATTTTGCAGCACATGGAAGGTAAGATTTCAAGATGCACTTGTAGAAGATATGCTGATAAGATTTGGTAACGATTTTTTGAAAGGCTAAATGAGACTGCAAGATGTCAACTATTTGTTGAAATGATGCAGGGTGTAAATTATAGGAACATCATGAAGACTCTTGGGTTGAGAACATTGAATGTATCAAGTGAAGACACTATTGTGAAGAATCTAATGGATTCTTATGAGAGTGTGGGTAAGACCTCACGCTCAAAGGATAGTAATGTCACCCGACGTGTCATTACATCAAATTTGGTAAGTTGTCAAACAAAGAGAGCTCGTCTAATTAAAAAGACTAGTGAAAAAATGAGAATTATTAGAATTTTTTTATCAAGAGCCATTCAAAGGCGACAAAGAATTGAGGGCAATGATACAAATGAATATGGGCATTCTCGGGGAGACTGTCATGAAAAGATAAAGAAGTTGTCTAAGCCTTGAGAACACTAATTGAAGAGTATTGGAAGAATAACACAAGGTCATCTCTGAATCAAAGGGATGTGGTAAGAAGGAGAATCGGTAGTTGGAATCGTGAGCCACATCCAAAGCATTTTTTGGATATGACTCAAACCCAATTTTTTTTGGAAATTTGAAAATGATTATCCTCAAATTAGTATTTCTCAAAGATTTTTTGAAATGCTTAAAAAAATTTATGTTAAGATAAATCACACATGCACTACTTGTTGTTGTAAACTACATATTGATTTTTCTAACCATTATGATGTTTATAGTTCTATATGTTTAGATTTTCATACTAATGATGTTTTGTAGGATTTTGGCATAGAAGCCCCACCAAAATCTTCAAGAGAATTCTTATCAAAAAAATTATGTGAAATAGAGGATGGCCAGATATTCTATAGGACAACATGCTTGGATGGTTCATGCAAGCATTGTAGTGGATTCCAGCGTATGCCAATATGTCAACATATGGAAAGAACAGATGAGGTGGGATAAAAACTAGTAGAGTTCAGGAAGTATTAAATAGTGGCATATGCTACAAAATATGGGTCTCAAGAAAAAAGGTGTGATTTGGTTATTGAGAAGATTCTAGTGTACCAATTTATGACCACATTTTGTGACAATATACTATCTGAGTATGCAATGCATACCCTTAGATCCTGATGGTTGGACATGCAATGCAAGCTATGCAAGGACAACTTTCCAGTTGGAAGCATAGTATTTGTGGTTGAATTTGTAGAGATCTACACTCTACAACCACAACATGAGGTTCAGTCATAGTATTACAACTCCACACAAGTTTTGATATCTTTGCACATAACATTCATTCATGCATCTGATAGTACAAATGAGCAAAGGAAGGTATTGAGGGAGTACCACTTTTACATTAGTGATGATCGCACACATTCTATAGATTTCGTGCAAGGTTGCTTCTAGATGTTCTACAGTGGTTTGGCTCAGAGGGGCATAGAATTTGATCAACATAAAATATGGTCTGATAATTGTGCAACACAGTTCAAGAACTTGTGCATGTTCTACTAGTTGTGTAGGATGCATGTCATTACAGGTGTTCAACATATGTGCAAATTTTGTGAGGCCGGACATGGAAGGGGGAGCATTATGGTGCAGGAGCATGCATGAAAAGAGCATTAGCACGAGAAGAGTTAAAGTATAAAGACAATGCAAAATTGACATATGCAAAATCAATCATCGAGTGGTGTAATGCTTTGATGGGTCCATGTAATGAAGGTACGTCTTCAGTTCATATATTTTTTTGGTTGATGGATGGTACTAACATTGCACCATATGAAGACTGTTGTACACTAATAGGATCGAGTGAGGTACACTCTTTCCTTAGCTCAAATGTAGGTTCATGGAGTATCGATACATGAAAGATGGCATGATTTTTTTCTTCATGTACAATGCAAGCCTGGAATGATTGTGAGTCAAGGGAGTGGGTTGACAAATGGTTCACAAGTTATCTTAGCCCACTTCACACGTATCACCCTCCGACGAAATTGGAACTGACATAGATAGAATCATCGGTCAACTTTGACCACATATCAGATCTAGTTCAACGAGGTGATATATCTACTTTCTTAGTTGTTGAAATTTCATATCGTTAGATCTTACTTTTTATTGTATTCATAATGTTGACAAATTTAAAGAGATTTTTTGCACATATCAATGCAGGGCATGTTTATGCGGTTATTGAAAATGAAGACAATGAAGAGGGAACAAAATATTACTTGTTTCGTTATGTTGAGACCAAAAATAAATTAGAGGCCCCAGTTATAGATGGAGAAAACATCGAATACCCTATAGGCTCAATTGTGGTTACTGGAACATGGCTTAGAAGGTACCCACATTCAAGTGTTAAACATTGGCTATTTTAGGACTTTGACATGCATCATAAAATTCTTCATTACTTGAACCTTTTCATGGCATCCAATGTTCATTTGACCAAATATGGGGGTATACCTTTGAACAAGACATTATGGAAGGTCCGTGAGTTTGACCATGAGGCAATACTTGACACAATAAAGAGTAGAGTAGACCCAGATGGTTCGTTGGATTAATTTGTAAGTATATGCACATTGGTTCTTATTAATTTATACTTGTATGCACATTAATTTGTTTGATGTCAATGCTATCATCTTCTTTTATGGTGATTGGTGTCCCCTTACAAAAAATGCAGATATTTGTTTGAATGTCAGCCAGAAAAGCAATGCAACATCCTTATTTTGATGCCTGCATGCAACAACTGTAAGTGCCTTCCATCTATTTTTATTTCATTTCCATTTTGGATGCTCTTTATTTTCTCTCTTTTACTTTGTGTATTTGTAAGTAAACTACTAAAACTTGATTGATCTTTCGTTGCATAAAATGTTGATTTAAGAACCATCAAAGAGAATCTTAGTCAAAAAAGCAATGCAACATACTTATTTTGATGATTTTGAAAAAGCTCAATTTTGATTTCAAGCCATTATAAGAGAGCGTGTGAATCTTAGCGAGAGAATCTCAAGTTACTCATTTGAATTTAACCTCATAATGAGCACCTATGATGTAGACATTTAAAGAGAATCCTGAATGTGAGTGACATTGTAAAAGATCTCAGAGAACGAAGTGCCAAAGGCATTGTAATAAGATTTAATTATATAATGAAATATACTCAAATATTGTAAGGTTGGAGTTCATGTTTGGTGTAGTAGCACCTTGTTCTATAAATTCCTTGAGTAGGAAAATTTGCAAACTTTGAATTTTGAAATGTAAACAATGTGAAAAAGGTCATATAAAGGTCATGTAAACAATTTGTACACATTTTTCTGCAACTCGTGTGACCAAGAAAATTATTCCAAAATGTTTGAATAGGTATGTTTATGCTAGGCATGGTCCTCTTTCGCACCAAAACACGTAGAATCACTTCGAGCTATGTTCCACCGGATCGATCCCTTAAGGGTCCAAAGTGCAAAATGGCTGCAAACTTCAGCATGCTATTACTTGGATATCGTGACACCTAGAAACTTCTTGTCTAATCCTACAGAAAGGCATTGGGCCCCTCTTGAAAAACCTCTCTCGGTTATGGCTATTTTGGAGTGTTTTTCTCGTGGAGGAGGATTTTAACTTGATGGAAAAAGCATCAAATGCAAGCAGTGCAAAGTTGCAAAGTGGTGCAACTTCTATTCTGCAGCTTGTGTGACCAATTAGACTTTTCAAATATGTCCGAATAGGTATTTTTATGTTAGGCATGGTCCTCTTTTGCACCGAAACACGTGGAATCACTCCAAGCTATGTTCCACCGTATCGATCCCTTAACGGTCCAAAGTGCAAAATGGCTGCAAACTTCAGCATGCTATTACTCGGATACCATGACACTTAGAAACTTATCATCTAATCCTACAGAAATTTGTTGGGACCCTCTAGAAAAACCTCTCTCGGATTTGGCTATCTTGGAGTGGTTTTCTTGTGGCAGCGGATTTTCACTTGATGGAAAAAGTGTCAAATTCAATCTGTGCAAAGTTGCAAAGTAGTGCAATATTTGCTCTGTAACTCGTGTGACCAAGTAGACTATTCCAATGCGTTTGAATAGATATTTTTACACTGAAACATGTGGAATTGCTCTGAGCTATGTTCTACCGGATTGATCCCTTAAGGGTTCAAAGTGCAAAATGGCTGCAAACTTCAACTCAGATACCGTGACAATTAGAAAATTATCATCTAATCCTATAGAAAGGCATTGGGCCACTCTAGAAAAAGCTCTCTCAGTTTTGGCTATCTTGGAGTGATTTTCTTGTGGCGGCAGATTTTCACTTGATGGAAAAAGTGTCAAATTCAAGCAGTGCAAAGTTGCAAAGTGGTGCAACTTTCACTCCACAACTCATGTGACCAAACTAACTACTCCAGCACATCTGAATAGGTATTTTTATTCTAGGAATGGTCTTTTTTCACACTGAAATACGTGGAATCACTCTGAGCTACGTTCCACTGGTTCGATCCCTTAAGGGTCCAAAGTGCAAAATGGCTGCAAACTTCAACATGCTATTACTCGGATACCGTGAAACTAAGAATCTTCTCATCTAATCCTATACGATTTTGTTGATCCCCTCTACTAAAACCTCTCTCAATTCTGGCTATCTCGGACTGGTTTTCTCATGGTGGCAGATTTTCACTTGATGGAAAAAGCATCAAATGCAAGTAGTGCAAAGTTGCAAAGTGGTGCAACTTCCGTTTTGCAATTTGTGTGACCAATCAGACAGTTCCAACACATTTGAATAGGTATTTTTATGCTAGGAATTGTCCTCTTTTGCACCGAAACACGTGGAATCGCTTCGAGCTATGTTCCGCCAGATCGATCCCTTAAGGGTCCAAAGTGAAAAATGGCTGCAAACTTCAGCATGTTATTACTCGGATACCATGACACTTAGAAACTTCTTGTCTAATCCAATAGAAAGGCATTGGGCCCCTCTAGAAAAAAATCTCTCGGTTTTGGCTATCTTGGAGTGGTTTTCTCATGGCAGCGGATTTTCACTTGATGGAAAAAGTGTCAAATTCAAGCAATGCAAAGTTGCGAAGTGGTGCAAATTTCGCTCTGCAACTCGTGTGACCAAACAAACTATTCTAATGCATCCGAATAGGTATTTTTACGCTAGGCATGGTCCTCTTTTACACCAAAACATGTGGAATCACTCTGAGCTATGTTCCACTGAATCGATCCCTTAACAGTCCAAAGTGCAAAATGGCTGCAAACTTCAACATGCTATTACTCAAATACCGTGACACTTAAAAAATTTTCATCTAATCCTATAGAAATTTGTTGGGACCCTCTAGAAAAACCTCTCTCATTTTTGGCTATCTTGGATTGGTTTTTTCGTGGCAGCAGATTTTCACTTGATTGAAAAAGTGTCAAATTCAAGCAGTGCAAAGTTGCAAAGTGGTGCAACTTTCGCTCTGCAACTCATGTGACTAAAATAACTGCTCCAACGTGTCCGAATGGGTATTTTTATGCTAGGCATGGTCTTTTTTCATACTGAAACATGTAGAATCGCTCTGAGCTACATTCCACCGGATCGATCCCTTAAGGGTCCAAAGTGCAAAATGGCTGTAAACTTCAACATGCTATTACTCAGATACCATGACACTTAGAAAATTATCATCTGATCCTATAGGATCACATTGAGCCCCTCTACCAAAACCTCTCTCGGTTTTGGCTATCTCGAAGTGGTTTTCCCGTGGTGGTGGATTTTCACTTGATGGAAAAAGCATCAAATGCAAGCAGTGCAAAGTGCACAGTGTGCAACTTTCGTTTTGCAACTTGTGTCACCAAGTGGATTGTTCCAACAATTCCAAATAGGTATGTTTACGCTAGGCATGATCCTCTTTTTCACCAAAACACTTGGAATCACTTTGAGCTATGTTCCACCAAATCAATCCCTTAGGTTGGAGGAGTCTAAAGTTGCAAATTTGTAAGTTGCTTAAAGCAACAAATTTGAAATGATATTGAATGGCCGACTTATCATTCATTAAATCTAGGTGATGCTAATAGAGGTGAGGCACTAGGCCTTCCCGGGAGGTCACCCATTCCAGTATACTCCAACTCAAGCGCTTAACCATAAAGTTTTTCCCCAAGGTTAAGCCCACTTAGCTTGCAACCTCATTTACAAAACCTTTAGCAAGTGTTGTGCCTTATGAAACATTCATTATAGATCCCCTTTATCTCATCAATTGATAAGTAGGAGGTATTTTATACAATGTGTCAAATTGTGATATTGCTATTAGGATTCCATTAAGAAGTCATTTGTAGTATTGGATATAGCTCTAGCTTCTACAGTATTGCACATGATAGCAAATAGTTTCAAATATCTAGATGACATCAATAGTTCACATTACTCAAGAAGGATGAACATCTTAAAGACATTTGCGGATATCAGGACAAGTAACCTTCTTGTGGACTTAAGGTTGCAATATTTGATCTACAACATGTTCCATGATTTCTTTAGTAGGATCAAGAACACACATAATGAAGGTGTGTTTGTAGCCATGAAATATTATGGTTCGAACTATCCAAAAGAGTGATGTTTTATCTCGACCAACCATATCTATACCATGGTTTGTTTGGAAACAAGGATAGGTTCTCTCTTCATCGGCATATACATTATTCCTCGATGTGTTCACACCATTGTTACAAGACTAGGACTCATCTTGGACTTGATGAGCCATATTTTAACTTGGACTCAAGCTTAGAGCCAAGACTCGACAAATAGAAAAACCTAAGAAATTCAAATAATTTTAAGGATTTAAAACTTGTTTCATGCAAACTTTAATAAATAAACCTTAAAGACACAATAGCATCATCAAATATAAATTACTATGATCCCATACACAAACATACATCAACCACATAAGTATAAGCACAAATTTTAGCTGAAGGAAATAACACATTTAGATATATAATATTGTGATATTACTATCAGGATTCAATCGTATAGTTTTACAAGTCAAACTCATTGACCCATGATTCATCGATAGTGGTTCACAAGAACCCATCTCTCATGATAATGAATGGTTCATAAGGAGGAAGATAAATCTTCATACATTTCTTCTATCACAAATGAGATAAGTGCTTGGTTTCATGAAGGTCATAATACAACCATTAATGGGGAGTGGATACATGAAGAACTGATGGAGAATGATAATGGCTTCAGACCTGCTATAAAGGAAAAAAAAATCATTTAAATGATGCAAGAGGTTTTCGGTTTCACTACCAAAATGAGCTTATGAAGAATGCATGTGAAACTCCTTTTGACCTTGAGGGTGTTCTTACTCCATCTCAAGGATCATGCATTGAGGATGACATAGATCAATGCTAGGGCTAAAAAATTAATAATTATACACGTGAATAAGTCAAACATGTACATGTCAATAAGGCAAGTATAAGTACTCAAAAACATGTAAGCCTCAAAAAGTATACACACGAATACATAGTATACAAAAATTAAAACAAAGTATATGCATGAATACAAGGTATATGCATGAAAACATGTAAGCCACAAAGTATACATTCGAATGCACATAAGTCACAAAGTATATGCATAAGTTGTAAAGTATACACTTGAATACACGTAACTCATATCTATTGAACCATCAATTTAGAATGCAAATATGGACAGGCATCGATAAAAATATATTTGTATTAACCAAATAGCCATGTAGGCATACATCAATATATGTCAATATAAGTATGAAATATATATAAAAAATAGCCATATAGGCTTATGAGAAAGCCATCTAGGCATACAATGTCAAATATGTCTAATAAAAAATATGTACAAAACTGCCATGCAGGCATACAACAAAGGACTCTGAAATCAAAAGTCATTGCTCTCCATGCCCTAGAAATAAAATATTACCCTTTCCTTTTCGCTCAGATGGCGATAGGTCTATCTCTCATTGTTTCTATGCTCGTGGAGTGCTCCTGCTACTCCTTCTAGGGTTTAGTTCATGGTGAAGTTTTAACTGTTACAATATGAAGTAAAGACATGAATATATAGAAATTACATTATAAAAAATGATATATTTGACAAAGTAATCACTTACATCCATCTCACGATCTCTCTCCATGAGCGAAATATTCTCACACCCATACTTAGGCGTTCTCAAGCCTTGTATAAACCATACAAATAGAAATTAAACTGCGTGAATCAATAATGGTTTGATTTTTCACTAACTAACATCTATTACAAAAAATGTAAATGTAAATTTACTAATTTTCCTCATACCTCTTCTGTCAGAGCCATCAAGGATTGTATAGAAGATTTCACACCAATATCCATTTCCCTCATCACATTCGGAGGTGTATTGTATCGCAACAACTGAAAATAAAATAACAAATTATTCAATGTAATCAACGATGTGCATGTATAAACTACACAAATCTATTAAGTACTTGATTCATTAGTTAAACTCTTTATTCTATTACCTATGTGAAGGTTTGAGTAAATCCACCATGACTGGGAAAGGTTCCATCAAAACCTCCAATATTAGTCTGTTCAACATCCAAAAATGCATATTAAATTACCATTCGTAAAATAGTGCCATTAACATGCAATAAATTTATAATTGTTTACTAGTTACATAACCTAGCGATAGGTGTACTGCAGAAATAGGTTGGTGAGGGGCCGGTGTATCCAGTCTCAACACTGTGACCCTACAATTTTATTAAAATCATAAAACATTTTTAGTTAATCTTGCATTTCAAAATCAAAATTTAATAAATTAAATTCAATGAACACATGCACTAAATTTTACTTGACTATCACTGCCATATGGCTCATGCAAAATGTCAGTTGCCCTCTCCATCTCCATAGCTATAGATGGATCTTGCATACCAGTCTCCTGAGGGTCAGTGGGGTCATGTGAACAAGTAGCCCCGCAAGATTGACACACATGCATTTGAAGGCCACCACTCGAAGAATCCCCTATATGGCACTGCAGAATAGGGCTAGTATGATGGATGACACTTTGGGTCAAAGTGTTGATTTCCTGCAATGTCTCTACGTTAACACTTTCCTTCACAAAGAAAGGCATAAAAATATGCTCACAAGGTGGCCTAGCGAGAGCTCATCTACCTTGCCACGTAGGATCCAGATGTGCACCAGGTCTATCCTGAGTTGACCCCCCACCTCTCCCCTGGAAATCCCTCATATCAAAATAATTTGGGATTTTGTTCAATATGAACTCACTGTATAGTTTCCTAAGGAAATATTGTGGGACCTTGCAATTGTTGCATGGTGGGTAATCGAAGACCATGTACCACCTATCATAAAACCGGCCCCTAATCTGTTGGTGGTGGCACCAAAGGATAGGAAACCTCTTCGCATTGAGGGTACAATTTTGATTTGTGTGTGGTTTGGTGAATAATGAGCACAAATAACCTTTTGTAATTTTTAAATCCTTCACATCCTTGTATGATAGTTTATTTGCATAATAGTCCCTATCTACCTGCCTCCTATCTTTCCATCCAGTTATTTGTTTGCTAATTGAATCTACATTTTTTAACATATCTTTCAATGAATTTGCTAGGGTCATTCTTTTTGTGGTTGAACCATTTGGATTACTCAAACTATTGATCAAATCCTCAATTTGTTTTTTGTTGCTCTCAATTTCACTCATTAAATTTTGTTGAGTGCCAGGAGGGGGTTGAGTGATTGGTGAAGGAGGTTGATGTTGTGGTTGATTTTGATCTTGAGGATTTGGTTGGTCTTCCTATTGAGGATTTTGAGGGTTTACAGGTTGATTTGCATCTCCTAAAAATTCAAACAAATAGATATCAAATTCAACCTAAAACTAACAAATTCAAAACCAAAACCATAGAATCCTTACCTCTCGCAGTACCTCGTCGTCGTGGCGCCATCATTGTGAATAAATAGGGATTGTTGGTGAAGAAATTTTCCTCCAAAAACGCGAGCACAATATTGTGGGGTTTTTGGCCGTGGGAACAACAAAAAAACCAGTTGAAATGAAAATGAGAATTTTGCATTTGTTTTTTTTCTTTTAATAGTCAATAACGCGAGTGCATTATATCGCACTCCCGTTATTTGTGTGTAGCTGTCGAGACCTAGCCTAGGTTTAATGGAGACATAACGTGAGCACATTATAATGCGTTGGCATTATGGTTTTCAAAAACATTTTTTTAGGGTGTCCGCAAAATTTCTACCCATTTCCATGCACCCACCCCCAAGGTAAACCCCCATTTACTAACAAATCAACAATTTTTCCTTCTCTTGTATGTTTTTATTTGTAGATTTAGGTTAAATATTTGAAGATTATTTGAAGTGAAAAGTTGTAAAGTTGCAAAGTTGTCATTTTCATAGAAAGTCACCTACAAGCCAGATTTGGAAGTTTTGGAACCTGAGATCTGAGAAGAAGGAAGTGTAGACCTTGGACCTTAGGATCACATTCTGAAATTGCATAAATTCAAATCAGGACTAAGAAGATAGTAAGGGTGTCTTAGTCCTCTTGGGGGCATTTTGTAGAGATTCTTTTGGATTTTGTTCCAACATCCAAAGATTTTGTGTTTTCCCCCAAAAATAGCATCAGGACTAAGAAGATAGTAAGAACATCTTAATCCTCCCTAACATATTTTGAAAATATTTTTGCATTTCCAAAATCCTCATCACATTTCCAAACTTCCTAGGTACATACATCCTAACTTGTTTCTAAATTTTAATCATTTGCACTCATTATTTGGCTTGCATTACTAGGTTTTGTGAGTTGAATATCAAGTTGTATTTTCCAATATTTTGCTTGGTGGTGAAACCTTCAAAGCCTAAAGAAACTTCCTAGGTCTCCCTTGTCAAGAATTGACTCACCTTTGTGTTGATAGTCAATCCAATTTGGGACCCTAGGGCATCCTTGAATGTTTGTTGGAGAAAAGTGGTGTTATATGACCTAAACCATAAAGCATCCATTTTACAATTAATAAAATGATTTCAAATGTACAATTCAATATAGGCTTGTGATATTTGAATTTCAAGAATTAATGTTAAGATATATATAAATACAAGGTGATTTTACTATGTTTCACCTAGAGTTTTCATGTAAGTATTCCTAGAGAAAATTTTATGATCAAGAGAGAATTCAAGATAAATTTCAAAGCTTTCAAGGGTAGAATTATTGAATATTATTGCAGTATGTATTTTTTTTATCTAATATGGTGATGTAGAGTTCAAGAACTATTCAAGTTTTCAAAATAATTGTTTCACATCAAGTTTCATAATCAAGATATACATTCATTGAGGCCATTTCATGCTAGTTTATAGATTTATTATCCAAGGTTTCAAATATGGTTTGGTGAGTTGTTATATATTGTTGTTCATTCATCATTCCTTCATGATTTTCTATTTAATTTCAAGGTTTAATTAAAAAATTGGGGTTTGACCAAGGAAAACCCCCATTCACCTAACAAAACAACATTTTTCTCTCTTTGGTGTGTGATTATAGATTTTATGTGCAAGATCTATTGAAGAACAAAAATTGGAAAGCTACCAAAGTTGTAAATGTTATCACCATTCTTGCAAAATCATGGAAATTGACCTATAGAATTTATTTCTATATTTTCAATTGCAAGATTCAAGAATTTGGGAGTGCAAACACAAAGGAACAAAACGCATTCTCCATAGGGTGAATGAGTCCTTATTAAGCCTTTAAAAAGCACTTTTTGAGAGAGGTACAAAAGATTGATCCCTTCCAGATTCTCCCTAAAGCCTATAGGTTCCATCAGTTTTATGTTTAAGCTTCTAAATGATTTTTTTAGATCACATTTTGGAGTTTATTTGCTATTTTTAATCTTTCTCCCCAAAGTGTTATTTAGCTTATACCCCCATCCTAGCAAAAAAAGGAAAATTTGTAGATTCACACCTTGATTTGACTCACCATGAGGTTTATTGTCATTTAATTGTGTGGATCTCATTTCATAATGAATTGAGGAAAGATAGGACCCCTTCGTCTCTCTTTGGATCTACTTTTCCATTTGGGACACCCTTATACCATCCTATTTTCCTATATTTCAAGATTTAGCCCCCACTTTAGTGAGGGTGTGAAACTATGCTCATAGTCACACTAAAAGAATGGATAAGATATATTTCTTTATCAAAACCCATAAGAGACAAGACAACACAAAGTCAAGATATGTGCTATCCCCCAAACTTAGGATCCCATCAATCTATAATGTTAAGACAAACACGAAGCATATATATACAAAACACAGGAAAAGGAAAAAATTGATCATACAAAAGGTATTTAATGAGAAATCAATGGAGTAGACCTTAAAGGTCCAAACAAACCATACAGAAAGCAAACATGATGTGTGTAATGAATAAATTAAGCATACAAGGAATACACACAACAAACACACAAAAAACATGAAGAAAACATATGGAATACATCAAGAAAATACATGAAATACACAAAGAAAAGATGATACACACATGAAGCAAACACAACATTCACATTGAGAAAACACATGAAACAAGAAGCATATAGAAAAAAATGTTAGTAAACACTATATAAAACTAAAGATTCAAGTCAACAAGGTAAGGAGACCTTATTATGTAAGGTTGTCTCCATTACCAAGCATCATCGCTTGAATGTACAAACACATAGATGAATTATAAAAATAGGAAACAAAGGTCATGTACATTTAAAATCCCTCATGGACCAAAATATATAAATTTGTGTTGTTCTATGTGACCATGGATAGATAAAACAAGGATTTCACAAAGCACACAAGGTTAGAAATTTTTGTTATGCTAGGTGGCTCATGAAACACATGGATCTACTATCTAGCAAGTTTTTTTATGCTCTATGTTTCCATGTAAAATGATAAATGATTGGTCCCATAAGCCTAGAAATTTTTGTTGTGATAGGTCACTCATGAGATAAATTGATCTACTGGATAGAAATTTTTGTTATACTAGGAGTCTATGCAAAATATACAAATTCACTTAGCAAACTAAATTATAATAGGTGATTGTGTATTTTTAAAGCCTTAAGGAGCACATAAAATTTTAACACCATGGGGGATGAATTAATATAAATTCCTCAAGAGGTATTATATATAACACCACCATCAAGGAGACATGTCAATAAGTCAAACACAAATGCTTAGATATATGAAATAGATAGGGTGATATGGGCTCCCTTAAAATGTTAGCATACTTTCTATGCTATAATTTTAAGGAAGAGAAGGGTTAGAGAGGATCCTCAACAAGGATGCACATCTCCAATACTATTTATCCTTACCTCCCAAGCATATAGCCAACTTGGAAAACCATGCTAGAGACAATTGTGTTACTACTGTAGATGAAATATTATTGCACGAAAGATTCTACCACCATGAATGGAAATGAGAAATGCATGGAGCTACAAATGCCACATAGTGATGAGAAACATAATAGAGTGTAGTTTATCAGGTAGAATGAATAGGTGCATCAACAAATGGAAGAGTGATAGAACCAAAATCATGAATTTGTATTTTCTCATGAGTTGGAGGAGGATGAGTAATCAAGTGGGATTTGAGAAGCCTCCACAAAATATTCTTGTTCTCATATAACAGATAAGGAGTAAGAGGAAATCATTTATCTTCTAAAGAAAAAATTTCCTACTAACAAAAGAAATTCATAAATACATTAGATGATGGAGGATGAGATGTAGATTAAGGATGAGGTTAAAACATAAATCCAGGTTTTAGAAAGGTGTGATGTAGGATTCATAGTGTCCTTAAATTCTTGTTCCATGTTCTCATTACATCCAAGTTTAGAAAGAATTTAAAATCCAACCCCATAATGTTTTTCCAACTTAGATGGATGAGGATAAGTCTTATTTAAATAATTATTTGTTGAAATATGAGTAGCAATATTGACATGAGAATAATCAATTCTTTTTTAAGAATACAAATCTTTTTTAGTGTTGAAATTGTAGGAGGAGGGCCATTATTATATTTTACCAACACGTGAGGAATAAAAGCTAAAAATCCTCCATTGTGGTCATGAGATGATGATGTTTATTATTTTATAGATGTACAAGGAGTAGAATATTGTGAAAATGAAGCAAAAGTTTCCTTAGGTTTCAATTGTGATATTTTCTACTCTCCTACAAAGAAGGGTGTAAAGTCTAATGAACCCCAATCATCACCAAATATTATATTCATAGGTTATTTACTACCATTAGTATCATTATCATTAGAAGGTAATAGTTTGAATTTTGAGGATGGAATCATAGTACTAAGAGAGTTAGAAATTTAATGTCCAACTTCATCTTGTAAATAAATTTTGAGATTTAGATTGTCTTTCTAATAATATAAACAATTTTATTGCATTCAAACTTTATCACACAATAAAAACTATATGGGACTCCTCCCATGGCATGAATCCATGGTCTACCAATAAGAATTTTATATGAAAGAGAATCTATCTTGACATGGATAAGGGTAGGTAAAATTGTGGGTCCTACCTTAATGGGTAGTGTGATTGTACCTAACAACTACCTACCAACATTATCAAAGTCATGAATAGAAAGAGTACCAAGTTTAATGAGAAATGTATCCACATTGTTCTTGTGTAAAAGGTAAATTCTACAAATATTAAGATCTGATCCATTATCAATTAGAGTAAATTTAATTCTATTTTATTAATGATAACAAAAATCATGACAGAATCATGCTATTTTTGAATTTAAAGAGAAGTTCATTCATGTTGAGAGAAGGTAATTTCCAAGTTTTTTACCTATATATAATAAAAAAGGGTTGCTAAATAATCTAGTATAAAATAATGTGGAACCACTATCTTTTGTTAGGCCTCTTGGAGAATCCCTTGGTATGTAGGTGATTTCTGTATTAATTCCCAAAGAAATATCTTAGCTAGAGTACATTATGAAGTTTATCAACAAGATCATACTCTTTTCCCACATGTTGATGAAAACTAGGTAAGGGGGGAAGATAAGGTTAAGGAAACGGAATGGAAGTGGGAGTGGTTTTCACTTTTTTAGGTTGTTTTTGTTTTGAGTGTTGTATGTGTGAGCAACTATATTAGGTTGTTGTGCCACACTATGATCAAGATTATTGTTTTGAGTAATATATTTTACAAAGTTTAGACTATTTCCAAGATGTTTTAGTTGTTTATTTTTGTATGTGTGAGAAACCACATGGTAAAGAGGTTTTTGTGACACATTAAATGGTTTTATAAAGTTTGGGATACTACAAGGAGGATAGATAATAAGTTTTCATTTAGGACACATATTGGTAGAGGATAAAGTGGTAAAAAGGAAACATTTTGAGAATGTAATTTAAATATTACACAAATTTTATGCAAGAAGCATTGTTTAGCTATTGTCCCCGGGGGAAAGCCAAGAAAGTTGGGTAGAATTTTGAGCACTTTTGGTTAAATAACAAGAATTTTTAGGGAAATGCAACAAGTTAAGTGAATTAGGATTAAACTAACAATGTATAAAAAAATCTATAAGTTTCATAACATCTAAAAATAAGAATTAGATCTAAGTAGAGGCTATCGAGAAAAATATCACATAGAAAATTGAAGCCAAATTGGTTTGATAGGTGTCTTGAGATCCCTATTCTAGGATAATTTTAGATGTTTAAGATGTTAAATCTTGTAAAAGTAAAGTGGTTTTTATAGGTTGTTTTCTAGGAAAATATAGGTCTAAAGTTTTGAAAAGTCTAGGAAATTAATATACCCTAATTTGATGATAAAAGGGAACATGAATGCATGAGTTAGATATTTTAAGCATTCAAAGGAGATGATAGATCAAATTAGCTTCATAGCTCACATGAGTACTCCTAAGAGGCATGACATGGGAGAACGTGTTGATAAGACAAATATAAAAATGAAATGGTAGAAGAATGTGCTTTAAGTTTATGTTTATGCAAAGAAATAAAGTTCTTTAAATGCCTTATTTCTCTAAAGTAAATATACAATAATTTTCTAATGAAAATGGAATAATTCAGATTTAATGCCTTAAATAAGGAAAATCAAATCTAAAACTATGTAGTTACATTAATATTTTGTAAATATGATCTAAATTGAATTCACCAGGGTGTTTAGTTTTTTTTAAAAAAAGAGTACAAATGCTTGATTTTAAAATAAAACAAATGTATATCAATAACAAGATATTCGAATAACCTCGATTTTTGATCAATTTTTATAATATATGTTGATAAATTAGAAAAAAATCAACTATAGGATATGTCAGGTTAACAAATTTTTTAAGTGGGAATGAGATCCAAGGTCTAATAATTGAATTATCTTAGATCTACTATTAACTTTTTGAATTAACATTAGAACACAAAAAACTATAGTTTTGATGATTGACTAACTACATCAATGGAGAGTCAATATTCTAGGATTTGGTTCCTTTTCTGCAAAGAGGGAAGATTTGATGTGTGATTTTATTAACTTAATTTACATAATCCCTATACCTAAGAATGTAAATGATCTCAAAGACAAAAATGAAAAACTACAAAAATGGATAAAGATATGAGCAAAGTAGATATAGAGGAACCTTTGATGGAAAAATGAGCCTAAAGTGCATTACCAAGGGTGTTGGGGCACCTAAAATGCATTGAAAAGGGTGTTGGGGCACCCTAGTCTAGGTGTTTTGGGATTTTCTCAACTTCAGGCAACCTATCATAGTCTTCTTTCTACTCTTCTATAATATATTACTAATGAAAGTTTTGGATTTGATTTGCACACATGGAGAGAGGGGAAAGGTTATGTACTCTAATATTTTGCCTCAATCAAACCTCAATTTTGGTATTTCCTCCTCAAAAAATAACAATTTATGATGTAATAAATCATGTTCCCTAAGTTGATCAAAGGAAAATTAAACAATAAATGACTATCATAAGTAAATGAAAATTCATAATTTTATCTTAGGAATAAAACCCCTATCGAAGTGATATCACACCATAAGTTGCAACAAACAATTGATTGATAATGTTGTAATTTCCTTGAAGGACTACACTCGAGGTTAGTCCACATAACAAAATAGATTGGTGTATCTAGCATGTATAGAAGAAGTCATGTGTATCTTCACAATTTGTGCATAATAATTGCTCGCAGTTCATAATAGAGTGTAGATGTTCAAATGAGGGAGAAAAAAAAATTATATGTAAATTTTAACATATTCCATATTAATTGTTATGTCAAGCCAAAAATTGGATTTGAACTTAAATAATTTTATTGAGGTCAACAATAACATAGGAGATTTAGGGCTTGATTAGGGGGGAAAGGGCGATGAGGCACCCTAGTTTAATACTATTTTGAATTTCAAATAATCATTAAATAAATATTTTATTTTATTTCCTATATTTAATTTATTTTTTATAAAATAAAAATTAAATGGGTAAAAATAAGAATAACTAGCCACAAGTACTTAGGAGGGAGCCAAACATAGTCTTAAATTTTCAAGGGTGAAAATTTATAATGTCACACTAGCCACCTTCCCTAAGCCATAATTTTTGCATAAACTATGGATTGACTTACACAAGAGAGAAAATGAAGTTGAACTTAAAGTTCCCACAATAAATTCACACTATTTTAGACTTGAAGTAAGACCTATCTAGGCTACTCGTGATCCTCTTATTCCACCAATTGGCCATTTACATGGTTGCACATTTTTTCCATTCTCAATGCACCATGAAATAATTAACCAAAGTGACATATTCATAATTACTTTGTCAACTTGATGATAACCAAATTTACATACCTCAACATGGTTGGTTGACACCACTTGAATAGTTGTGAATTTTTCTTAAAAATTAAAATGCACAATCATTTTTTCCCATCATTGGAAAAATTTCAAACTCTAACTCGTAAAATAAATAAAACATAATTATTTGAATTAGATCCTAAGAATTTTATTTCAAGATTCAAGAACATAAATCATACTTACCTTTGTCATTTACATATTAATCTTGTGTCTTCTCAAATCTAGTTAAGCTAACATGCTAATTCACATATATAATTATTTCTCATAAATCATACTCACACTTGCTCATTCTAATCAAAATATTCATGTTCATACTAGATCAAATAACAAAAAATAGTGTATCCACTATGTTGTGAATTATAATAATAAAATTTCTAGATGAATGAAAAATCAAAATAAGGGTTCTAACTTAAGGTAACCATTTAGCTATATTTATAGGGTTGTTTACCTTGGAAATATATCAAAAGTATAAATAAGCTTGGGCCTTGTTGTGGTTAAGGTACAATTAACATCTTACCCAAGTACAAATTTAAAAGTGTAACAATTGCAAAGGTTAGCTCATTTTTTAACTCCTTCTATAATGGTATGCAATCATAAGGAAGGTAAGAAACATTTCCTCATAGATGACACCAACAAAAATCAATTTATGGTACCATTCAATGTGTTATAGTGTCACCATATGTATTCAAAATTATGAAGAGAAAGTATAGGAATTTTTAACAAAGGGCTACACATCTTTACTATCATCACATGCGAAACAATCATTTGATATAAACTTCTAGACACTAAAGTTTCTAATTAATTCTTTAATTAAGTTCATACACTGAAAGTGTCAATTAAATTTACAATATTTGACTGTTCTCAATTTTACCTAATTCATCCATTCATAAAAAATTAATTTATTTCCACTTCCTATATAAATTGAGTTCACAATGTAGTTCACATTCAACCCACATGACTCACTATGCATGCATCAAATTGAATACCCTATGCAACTTACATCATAAAAGTCTTAGCAATTTTTTTTTGCATAATCCACTAGTTTGACTTGCCCAACTATAATAATGGGGCTTACCAAAGGGAGCAAAAAGCGGTAATAATTTTACATATAGGTTTGGGCCTTACATTTAATTCTATATCAATCTAATATAATTGGTATAAAATATGAAAATAATGATTGTATGTTATTAAATTCAAACTCAAAACATTAAAATAATAGTCAATACTATCCAATTCAATCCAAAGGTCCATGCAATTGGAATCATTTACATCGATAAAACAATAAAAGGTGGTAAATTTGTTAAATAATTATATTAGATTTAAAAAAATCATAGAAACTGTGTTTTATATGCTGGAAAACATGCACTATGTAATGTAAAACAAATCATGTGGCTCTAGAATCAATGATTTCACTTGATATTTTATAATTTTTTTGATTTTTTATTCTCTAGAAATGTGAGTGATAATCCTCATTATGTATTTTTTAGGTTATTTGATACAATTTTGTGTGATAATATATGATTGACTATTACATGATTTATTACTAAGCTAGTTTAATAGTAGAAGAATGAGAGTTCTTGTTTCTAAGGAATTACCTACTGGATATTTTCTACGTGGAGATTTTTTTGTGTTTTTTTAAGATGTAATACAATTGTAAATTAATCTCAAACCTTGTGGTAGCTAATACAAATATTTGGTCTTACTATATATATTTGGATACTCTATATCTATGTTATCGGATCATCTATATAAATCCTAACTCCATGGAATGACCCCCTTCTCTTGGTTAATGACATTTTTCCTAGATTAGAGGAATTGTGTAGCACAGCCCCCTATAAACTGCAGTGCACCTAGTAAAATTTTTAACTTGACCACCGATGTTGGCACGATACACCCTCTGGTACCATGAGGGTAGGGGAGAATAGACCTCATGACCAACCTCCTGCAATAGGAAAGGTTTAGCCAACCAAGCTAGGGCCCCCACCCCTCTTGGTTAATGGCATTCATAGGTTAGGCTTTCTTCATTTTTCCTTCCTTTATCCGATAAGTGAGATAATTTTAAATCTTATAAGGAGTTATCCTTTCAATATTATATGTTGGCTTGTTAATCATTACTTGGATTGCAAGCCTTTCCATTATTGGTGGGTCTCACACGATTGATTTTTTTTCATTAGAGTAAATGAATTTAGAATTTCATGAATAGGCAATAGGTGAACTGTAGGATAGAAAATAGATGAATTTCAAGTATATATGAAAATTCTATTTTTTTAAAAGGGTCATTAAATAGGCTTGATAGTTTTGGACTCATTTTGAAAAATATTTTAATATAATTATGTAGCAACAAGTGGATCCCTCTCATGTTAATTTTATATCCTTCATAAATAATTTACCTATTCCCATTCACATATAATTTTATATGTTCACCCTTATCTTATATTTATTTTTATATATTCACATGCATTCACCAATATTAGTCATTTATTGTATATATCATTGAACTCACATCCATATATCTTTTCCCTACCTCAAGATCTTTATTTCCCTATCTTGGATCTCATGACATGCACAATCAATCTCAAGCTACATAGGATTGACCCTAAATTCAAAAGAAATAGTGTCTCCTCCCTCCTCTACTAGTTATTTGAATTTGATTCAATACATGCTTTGTGACTATTTTTTATTTCTTAGAAATTCATCTATGCATTTAAACATAAGAATCAATCAATAAAAAACCATCTAAGATCATTGTGAAATTACAAATAGCATTCATTCTAGGAACGGTTCAATTGGAGCACTCAAAAGCATGCATCTACATTGAGATATTTGTAAAGGATATCAAACACATTTGAATTGGTTATCTTTATTGATTGTGCAAGGTTGTAAAGCTAGTTTCTCAAGGGTTTGACTTAGGAAAACTTGACCCTCACAACCTATTAGTTTCCCTAAGTTATTTCAAAATATCGTTTTTCCTTAGGCTTAAAGAGGCATTAGATGTCAAAGAGAACCAAATTACAATAATTTATTTTTTCTACATCATAATGACACCTTAAAGGTCATTTTTGTGTTGTTTAGAATTGATTAGTAGCCACGAAGAGTTCCCAATTTGTGTATGATTTAAATCAACAAATCAAGCAAATTAAATTTATGTACCATAGGTAATTTATTTTCCAAGCCTCTAACAGTCATATTCCATCCTCATTTTGAGAGTTAAAGTATACCTATCTTTTATATTGTAATTCTAAAATTAATGTTTTTAATTATCAACTTTCAAATCTTTATTAAAATCTAAAGTATTTATGTTTTGTTTGAATGCATTTATTTAACTAGTCTAGACTCATGTGAAAGGTGTTTTATTCCATTGCAAACTTCAAATGAGTATATATGCATTTATAAAAAAAAATTAAAAATTGTTAATTTTATTTTAAAAAATTCTATATAAAATGCATATTCAAACTATTCACTTAAAAAAAAATCTTTTTTTTTTTAATAAATACATATGTTAAGAGTAAATGGTTTTTATCATTTACCTAGACAAAATAATTTATTAATGCATTTAATCTTTCTGATGGTTTTTTCCCGTGTGGGTAGTTTTCCCACCCATCACCTATTTCACCACTTTAAAAGCATGAACAATATGTAAATTATGCATCTCTTTTTTATTCACTCATATTTGATAAAATAGCTATGTGCTTGAAATAAGGTTATTTTTTTTCAGATGGTGCTGCAGGTGGTGGATGACACCAACAACATATATAATTAATTTTTATTTTATTTACTATTAAAGCAGTTATAATTTAAAGAATTATAGTTCAGATATAAATTTGAAAAGATTAAAATTATAAAGCCGCTATTTAACACAAATTCACCATTTAAATCTCTCATATTTTTTCAGATATCTATTTTTAAGAACTAAATCTAATCACGCTGCATATCATCCGCTGGAAGTAATCTACGTCAATGTCACTTCTATATAATTTTCTTCTCTGTGTCAGCATAACTAAATGGAATTAGAAAGCCGGAGAGAAGGTATCCTAATAACCAATACGGATAAAGAATCCATACAGTTTCTGTCCTGGACCCAATACCAAGTCTGAAATGATTTAGGTTTCCCCAATTTCTACACATTTTCCTGCACGGCATAGGGAATAGTTGCTTTAGTCATGTTCTTTCACTGTATCTCATTTGATCTGTTTCATATCTTATTTATCTAAAATAGTTATCTTTTTAATTGATAAAAGTGTAGTTTAACTATCAAATTAGATAATGTTAATAATAAAGAATCCTTACAGTTTCTGTGCTGGACCCAATACCATGCCTGTAATGCTTTAGCTTTCGTCAATTTCGAGAAATTTTCCTGCACAGCATAGGGAATCGTTGCTTTAGTGATATTTTCTTACTGTATCTCATATTATCTGTTTTATTTAGATAAAGTAGATATGCTATTTTATTGATAAAAGTTTAGTTTACCGTTAAGTTAGATAATATTTAAGAATAATTGTGAACTTGTAGTCTTTATTAAAGAACCTATATTCAATTCCATCTTCAACTGTGTGAATTGTTGTTTCTTCCTTAGGGTATAATGAATAAGAGTAATTCTCTCGTCAGTATCCAGCTAACACTTCTCTTCTTGTTAGCATTTGCTAGAGTGAATTATGCAAAGACTGCAAGAAAGCCATACATAGTTCACATGCTGAAGTCCATGAAGCCTATGCACTTCACTCTAGCCGAGCACTGGTATACTTCAATTCTCAACCAGGCAACTTCGGCTGCCTCCAATTCAGATCCGAGTGTCTTGTTATATACGTATGATGTAGTCCTCCATGGCTTTGCGGCCAAGCTGACCAGTGCAGAGGCCGCAGCTTTAGAGAGCGAGAATGGCTGTCTGGCTGTAATTCCGTCCTCTCTGTATAAACTCCATACCACACGCTCACCTCAGTTCCTTGGCCTCATCGACGGCAGAGGACTGTGGTCGCAGCATTTGAATCGCGGAGAAGATGTGATAGTGGGGGTGGTGGACTCGGGGATATGGCCTGAGAGCGAAAGCTTTCATGACGAGGGGTTCGGGCCTGTTCCCTCTAGATGGAAGGGCGAGTGTGAAAGCGGGGAGAGATTCAGTTCCTCCAACTGTAACAGAAAACTGATCGGAGCTCGATTTAATTTCTCCATGGGCTACAAATCGCATGTGGGCGAGGATTTTATATCCCCAAGAGACAACCATGGCCACGGTACACATACTGCTTCTACTGCTGCGGGTTCTGTTGTAAGGGGAGCGAGCTACAAAGGATTTGGCAACGGAACCGCTATGGGGATGGCCCCTGCGGCCAGATTGGCCGTGTATAAGGTCTGCTGGGGACAGAAAGGCCACTGTGATGCGAGCGACATGGCTGCTGCAATGGAGAAAGCCGTCCAAGATGGCGTTGATATCATTTCTATTTCAATTGGCGAACCGTTTGACATTCCATTTTACACGGATCACCAAGCGCTGGCAGCATTCGGGGTCGTAGAGAAGGGTGTATTTGTTGCAGCCTCTGCTGGTAACGAGGGGCCTTTCTCAGAGTCTGTTACAAACACGGCTCCGTGGATAACTACAGTGGGTGCCAGCAGTATAGATAGAGAGTTTCTCTCTCCTGTGAAGCTCGGCAATGGCGAGCTGTTCAAAGGCTCGTCTCTTTACAGAGGCGCCGGGATTGAAAACCTGCCTCTGGTCTTTGATTATTGCAGTGACCGCGGTCTCGATCCACACATTTTCAAAGGTAAAGTCGTGATGTGCACTTCCCAAGCCAACTCGACGGAAACGGCAAAGCTTGTGAAGGACGCCGGCGCAGCAGGATTGATAGTTGTCAACGAAGAAGACAATTTACCTATCGATCAGCAATATCTGCCGGCTACCAGTGTGAGTTTTTCGACAGGCGAGAAGATCAAAGCTTACACCAACAGCACCAAGGTGCCCACGGCTACCATCAATCCGACGGGGTTGACCGTGGTGGAAAGAGCAACTGCTCCTATCGTGGCCATATTTTCTTCTAGAGGTCCAAGCCAGTACTTTCCCGACATTATTAAGCCGGATTTAATCGCCCCGGGTGTCAACATCTTGGCGGCGGTAACGTATGGCGGCTTTAAAATAAAGTCTGGAACCTCAATGGCGTGTCCCCACGTCAGCGGCATCGCAGCGATCATCCGAGCTGCACATCCGACCTGGAGTCCTGCGGCAATCAAATCGGCTCTCGTGACGACGGCCTCCACGCTGGATAACAGAGAGCAGCCCATCAAAGATGCGCTAACCTTGCGAGCCGCGGACCCGTTCGTAATGGGTGCAGGTCATGTAAATCCAAGGGCGGCCGTGGATCCGGGGCTGGTGTACGATTTGGTCCCTCAGGACTACATCAACTATCTGTGTAGTCTCAACATGTACAGCAAAAAGCAAATTGCCCTGCTCAGCCACAAGTGGCCTCCCTGCCCCAAATCGGAATCAGGTGCAGATCTTAACTACCCGTCTTTCTCTATTTTGTTAACGTATGGAGAGCGAGTTCAGGTGAAGAGGAGGACGGTGACCAACGTAGGCAGCGACAACGCCGTATACAAAGTGCGGGTGAAGAGCACTCCAAACGTGAAGGTAAGCGTAGAGCCAGATACGTTGGTGTTCAAGAAACAGAGTGAGCAGACAAGTTTTAATCTGACATTCGAGAGCAAAGTGAAAGGGACAGAGGAGGTGGAGTACGGGGAGATATCGTGGAAATGCATCCAGGGCGGAACGCACGTCGTTCGTAGCCCAATTTCCGTTATCTGGATTGAACATTGAAGTGTAGGAGCTCTATACATAGGTACTATATAGCGAATAGCTTTACTAATGCAATTGGTAACGTACACAAATTTCATGTCAAATATATTGTAGGAGACAGTCCACATGTACTCCAAGCTCTATGGATTGAATCAGCACTTAAATTTCTGCCACTTTAGGCAATTTTATAAATAAATGCTAATTTATAAGGTGAAGTTATCGCTAAGATCAGAATAAAGAACCCTCTACGAGGATGCAAATACTTCGTCGTATTTGGTTTATGATATACTTCTGTTCTTGTTCCCATTCATTCCTTTCGATACTTTTTTTAAAAAAAAAATGTGATAACATTGCACAGGAAAATAAATACTTTCCTTGGGTTAATTAGGATGATTATTTGTATTAAAATAAGTTTTAATTAGTTTAGAGTAATTGGGTTAATTTAGGATGATTAAATGTAGTAAAATAAGTTTTTATTAGTTTAGAGTAATTAATTATAATAGTGATTGATAAATTTGATAGTTGTAGTAGCTAAAGTAGAAAGTAAATATAATGAAGAGCAGTATTTAATTTTATGATGGTAGAATGATTATTTTTGGAGAAGATTTTGATGTCTGATTAGTGTATTCTCATAAAAACAATGTACTCTATCAATCAAGTGTCTCAAAGTTTGTGTGGGATCTTTGCACCACGAGGGGACAAGTTCATAGGTTTCAAATGAAATCAAGGTTGTGGATCAGCCCTTGGAGTTGGGATTCATCCTTGCATACAATGATGTTTTTCTCTATCCCTGGTATCGTTGATAATTGCTTGTTCTACTCCTCTAGAAGATTTTGAAAATCATGGTATTGAGAAATACTTGAAAGGGTTGTCCTTTCATCACAAGTTCACAAGATTTTGTGGATAAACCCCAAAAAGGTGTACAAAGATTAAAACAACGAGCAAGTGCCATAGAATGGAGATTCATTACTCTTTTTAGTGAACCAAATTAAAGTTTCTATTAGTTTATCTTCTAATTCTCTAAGATGAATGATAATTGATGCATGTGAAATGAATGCAATCAAGTGTCTATAAAAACTAGCACATAGCATCAAATTTCATAAAATGTGTGTCTAGTTGATTGAAGGTGAGAAAGTGACTAGGGCTAGTCAACCAAATTTAAAATTTAAATATTGAAATGAATGGGGAAAATTTTGTGACCATAAGCTTACTCCATGACCATGAGAATTTCTTAGGGTGCAAAAATAGTTCGATCTAGTTGGCTAACAAATAAATGATGATAAGGACATAAGTGAATGTGATAAATGCTAAGATAAGAAGAATATATATGCATGTGTGCATATAAGGACAATGTAGGTGCTAAATGTATTGGAATATTTGTGTATATGGAGAGGTAAAAGGATAGGGTAATTTTATCGTATCTTTGTAAAAGACTACACCATTTATCAATGTCTACAAATATCAAGGCTTTTCATAAAAATGGGCACAAAAGTAGATGGAGAATACCATGAGTGGGCGTGTAGATTTCACCATTACATACTTTCCATCAATTTGAATTATATGTGAATCTTGAAATGGTTGTGTTTCAAAGTATGTAGCACTCACAAACATTCATATAAAATAAATATTTAGAAATCAAATGATATAAAGGGTTATTCATATAATGTAATAGACCATGATAGGTGTGATAGTATGTGTCCTTTATAATCTCCATCGATCATCAAAATTAAATAAAAACTAGGCAATGAGTAGCTTTTATTTCAAAAACATTAAATATAATGCAAAAAAAACTTGCAAACTATCTAAGAAACATGAATAATGAGAAATGAATAAAGAGAAAATTTATGCTTGTTCAAAAAATAAAAGTGGTATGCTTTGTGTAGTAATCATGGGATGATAGTGTGCATGAAGTGTAAAGCATTTCATGTTATAATATTTTTTCCAATGGTCAACATAATGACTCTCCATAGCATCCATCACTAGACTTACAAGATCAACATAAGAAGGATAGTCAAAGTATATTATATATAATAGTATGTAAGAATATAAATCATGTAGATTGCTATCAATAATGAATATATCATGTGAGAAACATGTGTAACATATAGAATGATAAAGTATGGTAAGAGCATATGGGCTAGAGATAACATCAAGGGAAGTTCAGCTTCCGTAACATGCCTAATTTTAAATGACAATGTGACCCTTAATGGCTGAAAATACTCATGTGTAATTACATAAGGTATTAGGGTGGCATATTCCCCTAATGTGTTATATAACCACCTATAGCACATTAATGTAATTCAAAGTATAGAGAAATTAATTATTTTTCATATTAAATTCACCATTTCTCTCTATGAAAAGTGTTTCTATCATGGGTCTATTCCCATTGAATAGATTTTTTTCTTTTTCTAAGGAGACTTCACACTTGGACGGGCTAAGGGGTCATGGATTTAAAATTCTCAATTGAATTTAATATTTTTACCTACAAGTACTTCTCACCTTAGGGATTATAGTTAGTTATTCTTGCATTCACAAGTGTCTAAGGTAAACATGTTTGGAAGTAGATCATCTAGGGTTTGATAGTATTTTCCTTAAATATTAGATGTTATCTTATAGTTTTCTTCATTAAATGAGCTAACCTTACAAAAAATTATCCTAATAACCTCACCTGAAATTCACATACTTTTCTTCCTCTACATTGTTATATATTCCACTCACAAACCCTTCAACCTAGAATGCAAGTAACACGTCTTCCAAACTAATGTTTTTCCTTCACACCTACTACTAGGAAACATATTACAAAGTTTTAGATATGAGTCTTAGTTAAATTTATTACTATGTTTGATAATGAAGTTATAGTGGTATCATAAGGTAAATTCAGAAATATGTGGGGCTAAAAGGTAGCCACATCATTTTTTAGTCCCATAAAAGAGATAATGCAAGTGTGTTATAATGAATTGTGATCGTGTTTTAGGAAAGAAAATATACCTCTCTTTCTCTTCCCATCGAAATATATACATGAAATATTTACATCTAAGAATAAGTGAAATTTATTATACTTTAAGTTATATTTCATGTATATAGTTTTAGGATGTTTGAGAATGGTTTCACGTCTCTAGGATTTATAATGCAAATTCTAGGTTTTGGAAGATCCTATAATTTTTCAGATGGTTAAATTTTAGTAATCAATAGGTAAAATTTTAATAATAGGTAAGCTCCTATCATCTTGCTCTCTCTATCTCACTCTATCCATATCCCTTGCACTCTAAACCTCTCTCTCTCCTCATCTCCATCCCTTTCTCTATCTCTCTCTCTATCACACACTTTATCTCCCCTAAGTTGAAGAACTACCTCTCCACCTCTCTGCCATTCTCTCCTTATAAGTTCAAGAACTCTCTATCTTTCCCTCTCACCTTCCCTCTCTAATTATCTCCCTATTTATCTCTACTCTCTTCTCCCTATCTGTACTACCTCTCCCCCCCTTCCTCTCTTTCACTCTCTCCCTCTTCCCCTCCCTAATTCTCTCTAAAAGTCTCCTATTTCTCTCTCTACTTACCTCTCCCTCCCTCCCTCCACCTACCTATCCCTCTCTCTCTCTCTTTCCCACACTTCCTCATTTCCTTTTCCTTTATATGTCTCCCTCTCTATTTGTCTTTATCTCCACTCTACATCCTTGTATCCATCTCTCTCTAAGGTAGGAAGAGTTAAGTAGAGAGAGAGGAAGAGGTACAAAAGGAGGAAGAGGTAGGTAGAGAGGGAGAGGGGAGAAGAGAGTAATTATGGAAGGAGGGAGGGAGGGAGGTAGACATAGAGATGTGAGATAAAAAGTAGATAGGGAAGGAGGGAGGGTGAGAGAGAGAATTAGAGAGGGTAGGAGAGAGGGAGGGAGCGATAAGTAGGTATAGATAGAGGCAGATGTGAGATAAAGAGAAGTAGAGAGGGAATGAGGGAGGGAGAGAGATGTGAGATAGAGAAAAGTACAAAGGGATGGAGATAGAGATGGGGGGAGTTGTAGGAAGTGAGGGAGGTATTGATAAGTAGAGGGAGAGAGAGATGGGAGATAGAGAGAAGTAGAGAGGGAAGGAGGGAGGGAGGGAGGGAGGGAGAGATGAGATAGAAAGAATTAGAGAGAGAGAGAGAGAGAGAGAGAGAGAGAGAGAGAGAGAGAGAGAGAGAGAGGACGAAAAGAGAGAGAGGTATTTTTTGAGCTCAAGGGCCAGAGAGATGTAGAGAAAGGGATGGAGATAGGGAGAGAGAGGTCTAGAGAATAAGAGATATAGAAAGAGAGCGATAGAGAGAGAAATATGATAGGATCTTATTGATTGTTAAAATTTTCCCAAGTTTGAAAACTTAAAATCTCTTCCAGAACTTAGAATTTGCATTGTAACTCTTAGAGATTTGAAACCATTCTCAAACATCTTGAAACTATATAAACAAAATATAAATTCAAGTATAATAAAATAAAAGTCTATTTATATAAATTTTACTTATACTTAAATTTTTATTTCATGTATATATTCCGATGGGAAGAGAAAGAGATAATTTTTTTCTTCACACAAACACGAGTGTGTTATAAGGTGCTCACATTTTTATGATGCAATTTTCTTCACATAAACATGAGCGCATTATAATACGCTCATGTTATTGCCTTCTTTGGAAATTTCCAACCCTTAGCAATGAATTTTCCTCGGGCATCCAACCCAAAGGGTTGGAGTTACGTGTTGATGACTATAGACATGTTTTTAAAAAATTCTAAAAAATGACAGCGTCAAATGTATTCTCCATTAGGTTTGTAAATCTTTGAATGTCAAGTTAAAAAATAACATGGTAATGTCAATATCCCTCTTAGATTTATAACCATGTAAAGTTTTTATGTTTCTAATATTTTAAGGTTTTGATATTTAATTTATTTTCTTGTCTCTCCATTTTTGTCAAAAACCTATGTTTGATTTTATTAGTTTTAATTTTTACCCATTCATCAAAATTTGAAACAAATTACATTTTTTACAAACTAGAATCTATTTTTGTACATTAAAATGATTTTTCAATTATTTTCCAAAAATATTAGGGGGGAGCATCCTCAATTTTCTATTTTTTAGGATGTGTCCACTTTAAAAATTTAGTAAAAAATCATATATTCATATATAAAATAGAAAAAATATCGAGCAAAATTTACATGTTATTAGCTAATTTCTCACTAAATTTAATTTTAAAATACTAAAAAAAGGTTAACATTTCAGGGGAAGCACACTAGATGATATGTTATATTATTTTAATAGAAATAAGAGCACTTTGTGTGCTCCCCATTTTTGAACCTCTTAATCTCCACCATTTTTAGAAAAAATAAATATTAGTTTAGAAAGTAGATTTGGAGCCCTACTTCTCTTTTTCTTGTTGTTTATTCAAATTTTAAGCATAACTATATTCAATTTATCATCCAACATCAATATTTTCTTATTTTAGAGGGAAAAAAAGTGGCCATTTGCAACCCCATTTTGGTCCCCCATCTCCCTACACATACCCCATTACCCTGACTTTGAATCCTATAGGATATAAATTGTTGTTGATGATTCCTAGTAAAAGGGAGATTATGTACCGAATAAAATAGAAAATAAAATTGAAGAAAATTATTTGTCAAGAATAATATCCTTAACAAGAGAAAGTAATGGATGTAGAAGATGAAGAAAAATAGTTTATAGAAACAATAAGATCTATAAATAATGTGTAGAAATAAATTATTATTTTCTTTGATTGAATATTCTGGAGTCCTACTAGAAATTTGGTGATTACCGACATGAGTGATGAAAATAAAGAAGAATTGTCTTCCCTTGATGTGAATTAGACATCTAGACTAGATAGTGGTTATAATATACTCATTCTCATGTTTTTTTATAAAAGGAGATGGCATGACTAAAATAAGAATGCCTAGATCAGTGGCGTGATGATTTTATAGCTCTCTACATTGAATATATAGTGTATAGAGTGATGTGGTTTACAAAAATAACATAGCTAATAATGAGAAAAAGCTAAATTAGAATCAAAATTATAACCTAGATATAATATCATAGTTCCTTCATTTGATGGATCCAATAAGTACATAGCCTATGCCTAGATCTATAAGTTAAATACTTATTTTTCCTTAAGTTTATGTAAGATGAAGAGGGAATCAAATTTTCTACCTTTGAATTGGAAGGAATATAATGAATGGCATTACCATGGCCTAATCACCCAAGGTCATATTCTTATCACTACAAATGATGAGTTCAACCAAAGGTTAATTGGTATATTCTAAAGGAAAGATCTTGAGATTCATTTTAGAGAATTGGTATAATTGGACAATACCAATCTAGTAGACAACTATATGGTATATTTTTAGAGGCTTATAGTAATGGTACACAATTTTTTAGAAAACATAATCACATTCCTCTATGTTGAAGATTTGTATAGACCTCTAAAAGGCTTAATTAAGGATTTTAATTGATCATCTTTCTAGGAATCCCTCAAGAGGGGTTTAACACTTGAATCATTTAAATTCCACAAAATATTTTTCATGTAAACCATCCATCTTTGGTTAACAAAAAATTAAATGGCTAGAAGGGGGGATATAACTTTGATTCCCAAAATATCACTCTAAAACTCCTCACGTATAAGAAAATAGGGTGTTCATGTTTTAGCTCTAGATTTATCTATTCTTCACAATACATTATATTTGACACAAAATATATAAATATATATAGTAAAAAGGATATTGCATGGCCATTTAGGCATGTTTAACACCAAGTTTAGAAATAAGCACTAACACACTATATATTTCACTTTAAAATAGTCATAAGCTAGATTATTTTTATAATTAAGTTCACCATATTAGTTGTTCAAAAGGAAAATAATTTTTTTATTATTATAATATACGAGACATTATTTAGTCTCATTAATGATTAGAACAAACAATGCAAGCTAAAAGATGTAAAAAAAAATTGTACTAAATGATGTGATATGGTATTGAAACTAAATAGGTATTTTGGTAATATATAGGAGTGTCCCTAGATATTCAAACACTTGAACTATAAAAGAAGTGTAAAACCCAAAAAGATAATTTTTATTCTTGAATCATTAAAAATAGAAAATAAAATGAGATAAATGGACCTCTTTGACAAAATAAATGAATTGATTTTTATCATATATAAAATCCTTTAATGTTGGTATGGACCTATAATGGAAAAGTAAGCCTATAAGTTTGTTTCTTTTGGCCCAAAAATAAAAGGGTAATGAACTGGTGGATAGCCTTGGCCTTCTTAGGTGGCCTAGAGGGAAGCCTTGACCTTATTAATCTAATATATTCAAGGAATAATTCTAAACAAAATTATAGCCATTAAAACATGTAACATGATGGAAAATGACATATGGAAATAAAAACAAATCTAGTGGGATGGGAGAATATTTTTGCAAATAAAGCTTTAGTTTTCTCTAAATAAGTTTTGGGATGTTGAAGAGAAATAATATGGGAATGAGAGACCTAAGTATAAAGCACTATAATGATGTTTTTTTTGGAAAAACAAGGATAGACAACTGATAGGGGGGCTGAATTAGTTGTTACAAAAATAAAACTTATACAACATTAATCAACTTTATATCACATATATGATAATTAACAGTGCAAGCATTAAATAAAAACACATCAGAGACACATGAACACCAAGATTTTATGCGTGGAAACCCTATTAGGGGAAAAACCATGGTGGATGTTAGTCTACAAGATTATACCCTGTTAGAAGTATAACGAAGAATAAAAAGGGAATGCACTTACATTAAGGCACACTTCCTAGAGCACATTGCTCAAAGGGAAGGCTCACTACCTTACATACAGTAATCAGATTAAATCCATCTGATGAAGTTGAACTGAGAAATTAGCTTCTACAAAATCCTAATTACAATTTTGGTTAGGCGCACAAAAAATTCCACAAACTCTTCCACCCTCTGCTCAATCTCTTCCACACTCTGCTCTGAATAATCTGACCTTTATTCACACATGTACATCACTTGTACATTTGATAACTTGCCTCTAAATGAGGAAAATAATCTCATATATATATATATATATATATATATCCGCTACATGGATTTACAACCACTATTCAATCGACCACAAATAAAGAGTAAATTACAACTATTGGCCTCAATACATGAATAAATTTCAATGCGCGCCAACACAAGTTGGTCACAAGATAGTGAGGACCCAAAAGAACACCTTCAAATATGCCAAACAATAAAATATTAATCCTCATGGATCCAAAACACGCTAACACCATCATAATGGCCAAGAACATGAAAACTCGGGCACACATCAGAAAAATATTTGATCATGAACACTCCAATCAATGCGAAGGTACATAAAGGATAGAGAATGATCTAGAATCATGCATGAACATCACAGGTACATGTGCAACATGTGAATTACCATAATTTCATCTGTTTCAACCAAGAACACCATCTACAAAAACTGAATAATTGTAGGCACACAAATCTTCATAACTTCCACAAAACTTGATGCAAACCTTTGAAACTTTCGAACAACATAATAGAAATCTTCAACAAAAAACCCTTTGAAGTGCTCCTTCAGATCTTCAAATTATAGAGCTTTATAACATTCTGACCTTATCAACTCCACTGGTTGCCTTCAATATTATTTTTACACTTTTCTCAATATATCATTGACATATATAGCCTTAAGCATCATTAATGCTAATAGTTTTGACATCAATGACAACCACATATCAGAAACATAGCCACAACATCCAATAATCTTCCTCTTTAGCATTGATGGCAACACATGATGTGAAAAATGATACCATCAACCTAACTAACTATTCTTTAACAGTCTCCCCCTAAGATTGTGCACTCTTTCCTATTTCCTTCATTTCTCTTCTTTCCCACATTTTTCACATTTTTTCTTTCCCCCTTGGACATCAATGGAAAAGGTACACATACTCTAACCACAAATTTGAATCATCTAACTACTCCCCCTAAGTAGCAGCCACCACAACATCAATCTGGAATAAGACATGGCTATGAATTCATGAATTGACACAAATAACTGCATCTTAGTTCTGATCGGGAGGGGAAATCACCCCTAACTTTCCTCTAAGGTACTCAAAATATCCTTAGGCAACGGCTTGGTAAAGATATCTGCAATTTTTCTCTTTGGTAGGTATGTACTCCAATCTAACTTCTTTGTCACATACTTTGTCTCTCAAGAAGTGATACTTGATGGATATATCCTTTGTCTTCAAATGCAACACTCGATTCTTAGAAATGTTAATGGCACTTGAATTGTCATAGAATATGGAAATGGGTTCTTCGTACTCAATTCTGACATCTCTCAACATTTGCTTCATCCATAATACTTGGGTACAACTATTTGCAACAACAATGTATTATGCCTCAACAGTAGATAATGAAACTAAGTTATGTTTTTTGCTTAGCCAAGATACCAACTTCTTTCCTAAGAAGAATGCACCACCATTGGTACTCTTCCTGTCATCTACATCTCATGCCCAATCAACATCAGTAAAATCACTTAAGATAATATCATCATCCTTAGGATACCAAAGACCAAGATCAACTGTCCCTTTCAGGTATCTGAAAATAATTTTCACAACCATCACATGAGACTCTTTAGGATCAACTTGAAATCTAGCAACCATGCACATATCATTCATTACATCTAGCCTTTTTTGACTCAAGTAGATTAATCCACCAATCATTGACCTATATCTTGTCTGATTTTATTTAGGAGAATCATCTTTCTATGTTGGTTTTAGTCCGGTCACCATAGGTGTACTAACTAGCTTTGAATCTTCCATGCCAAACTTTTTCAGTAACTCTTTCATATACTTTGACTAAGATACAAAAATTCCATCATCTAACCAAGTGATTTGCAATCCTAAAAATAATTTCAACTCTCCTATCATTGACATTTCAAATTCAATTTTTTATTACATTGAAAAAATTCATAGATAAATCATCCACCTTCAAAATAATATCATCAACAAAGATTTCAATGATCAATTCTTTGTTCTGATCCAACCTGAAATACAGATTGTTGTTAGCAATACCTTTATTGAATCCAAGTTTCAACAAGTATTTATCCAATCTAGCATACCAAGCTCTAGGAGCTTGCTTAAGTCTATATAGAGCTTTCTTCAATTGACATACCATGTCTTTTTCATCTGTCAACCAAAATCCATTCGGTTGTTCAACATAAACTTCTTCTTCTAGTTCACCATTCATAAATGTTGACTTTACATCCATTTGATAAACTTTGTAATTCTTGAAAGTAGCATAAGCAAGAAATAATCTTACAGCTTCAATTCTAGAAACAAGAGCAAAAGTTTCTTCAAAATTAATACCCTCCATTTGTGAGTATCATTTACAAATCAATCTTTCTTTGTTTTTCACCACATCACCTTGTTCATTCAACTTACTCCAAAACACCCACTTGGTTCCAATCACATTTTTGTTCTGAGGTCTAGGAACAAGATCCCATGGATCATTTTTTTGTATCTGCATTAGTTCTTCTTTCATGGCTTCCATCTAATGTTCATCTTTGCATGCTTCACTGATATTTATAAGCTTAGCTTTAGAGATTAGACAATACTCCTTCTTCTAGTTTGCACACCTTTCCTCATGTCTCCTATGATCTAACTATCTGAATGATTTTGCCTTACATACTTAGGAGTTTTGAGATTTTCTCTTACCTCTTGTTCTTGTATTATTTCTTCTGCACTTCTACTAGCTTCTACTTCTTGATTTCCTTGGTTCACCAGAACAATTTGAAGTTGATTCAGTTCCTAAACATTACTTCCATTGTTAGCACTATCATGTTGATCATCTAAATCATAACCAGTAGATCTAGATGATTTACCAATATCTTCATCAACTTTTATATTTGTACTTTCAACCATTTTCTTCAACCTTTTATTAAAGCATCGATAATTTTTTATTTTAGTAGAGTATCCTAGAAAGATTCCTTCATCACTTCTAGCATCAAACTTACCTATATCATCATCTCTCTTGATGTAGCATTCGCTTACAAAAAAATTGAAATATTTGACAGTAGGCTTATAACCAAACCATAGCTCAAAAGGTGTCTTACCAAAATTATTGTTGACATTCACCCTATTAATGGTGTACATAGTAGTACTTACATCTTCTCTCTAGTAGAAATGAGGAACATTTTCTTCTAGAATCATGGTTCTAGTAGTGTCTAGAACGGTTTTGTTCTTTCTTTCAACAACTCCATTTTGTTGAGGGGCCCGAGGAGCAAATAGTTATCTTTGGATTCCATTCTCTTCACAAATATAATTGAATTACTGTGAAGTGAATTCACCACCTATGTCTGACCTTAGACATTTGATCCTTTGACCTGTCTCATTCTCTACCATAGCTTTGAAAATTTTGAACTTTTCTAGTGCTTCATGTTTTCTCTTAAGAAAGAAACCCATATCATTCTAGAGTAATTTCATCAATGAGAAACATAAAATACCTTTCACCTTGTAGGCTTCTAATTCTAGATGGACCACATAGATCAGTATGTATCAAATCAATTACTCCATTAGAGCTATACTGTTTGCTCCAAAAATAATTTCTTGTTTGCTTCCCATCTGACATTCCTTGCACATAGTGCTAGTATGCTTCACTAACCTAGGAAGATCTCTAACTACTTGAGTAGAGATTATCTTGACAATGTTATCAAATTTTACATGACACAACCTCATATTCCATAACCAACTTATATCAATTTGAGCAATCAAACAACTTTCACTAGCAACACTTAAATGAAAGATATTACCTTTTGTGTGTGTTCCTGAAGCAAACATGTTTCCTGAACTTCCACTTATTCTACGCTTACCATCCTTGAATTGAAGTTTGTAACCTTTGTCTTCCATCTGTTCAACACTCAATAATTTATTCTTTAAGCCTTCTACATAAATAACAGCATCAGTAAATTGTGCTTACCACCAAAATAAAAAGGTGCCTCTACCATGAATCACACCAAAAGTGTTTTCTTTGAATCTCACAACACTGCCATCATAGTCTTCCAAGCTTAAAAAATTACTAGCAGATTCAGTGGACACCTGACCATTTTATTTAATAGTAATAAATACCCATTCATCTTCATTTCATATTTCTTTATCAGATTCTTCATTAGTTACACCTTCTTCAGCATAATAGCACTTCCTTTGAAATCTAGTGTTCTCAGGTTTGTACTTTGAAATTATTTCAGGACATCTAGATGCAAAATGACCTATCTTACTACAAGAAAAACATTTAACAGATAACTTTCCTTTGTACTTACCATGACCTCTTGATTCTCTTCTCACAATCAATGCTTCTATTTCTTCTAATTCCTTTTCTTCATCTTCAATCTGCTTCATCTCATCTTCATACTAGAATGTTCTCTTGGACCTCTCTCCTGAATCATTTCCCTGCTTGCTTTTCCTGAATATAGTAGCCTTGAAAGCATATTCAATCTTAGGAGAAGACTCACCGAATTCACTCAATTCAAATGCAACAATTTTTCCAATAAGCATGTCTTTTATAATATTTGTCATTGTCCTAAGTTCATCAATAACATGGGCTTTTGTCTTGTAGGAAGGGGGCACAGATCTAAGTATCTTAGCCACAATTTCATCATCATCCAAAGTTCCACCAACACATCTAATCTCCATCACTAATTCATTTATCTTTTGTGAGAAGGAAAATATGTTTTCATCTTCACTCATCTTCAGCCTCTCCCATTTTCCTTTTAGACTTTGTAGCTTAGCACTTTTCACTAGTGCATCTCCTTCATACAATGTTTCCAGGTTTTTCCAAATTTGGTATGCAGTCTTCAATCCTATCACATTTATCATCTCTGAATCTGTCAAAGCACTCACCAATGTTTCTACTACCCTAGTATTATTTTTTGCTTGCTTGATCTCATCTTCACAGGAAGGACCATTTTGAGGAATAGTATATGCACTTTGTGTCATCTTCTAGAAAGGTTCACCAATGCACTTCAAATGACACTCCATCCTAACTTTCCATAGAGAGTAGTTTGTACCATCAAATCTAGGACTATCCTTCTTAAATGATGTCATTTCGGATCACCTCAAGCTGTTAATATTCTTCAAAGGAACTAGCTCTGATACCAATTGTTGGAAAAACAAGGATAGACAACTGAGAGGGGGGTTGAATCATTTGTTACCAAAATCAAACTTATACAACATTAATCAACCTTATATCACAAATCTAATAATTAACAATGCAAGAATTAAATAAACAAAAAATCAGAGACACATGAACACCAAGATTTTATACATGGAAACCCTGTTAGGGGAAAAACCATAGTGGATATTAGTCCACAACATTATACCATCTTAGAAGTATAATGAGGAGTAAAAAAAGAATGAACTTGCATTCAGGTGCACTGCCTAGATCACATTTCTCAAAGGGAAGGCTCGCTACCTTACATATAGTAATCAGATTAAATCCATATGATGAAGTTGAACTGAGAAATTAGCTTCTACAAAAGCCCGATTATAGTTCTGGTTAGGCACACAAAAACTTCCAAAAAATCTTCCAACCTCTTCTCAATCTCTTCCAAACTCTGCTCTGAATGATCTGGCCTTTATTCGCACATGTACATCACTTGTACACTTGATCACTTGCCTCTAAATGAGGAAAACAATTTAATATATATATCTGCTACAAGAATTTACAACCACTATTCAATCGGTCAAAAATAAAGAATAAATTACAACTATCGGCCCCAATACATGAATAAATTTCAATGCACACCAGTACAAGTTGGTCAAAAAATAGTGAGGACCCAAAAAGACACCTCCAAACATGCCAAAAAATAAAATATTAATCATCATGGATCTGCAACACGCTAACACCATCATGTCGACCAAGAACATGAAAACTCGGGCACACATCAGAAAAATATCCCATCACGAACACCCAATCAATGTGGACATAAAAAAAGGATAGATCATGATCTAGAATCATCCATGGACATCACAAGTACATACGCAATACATGAAATTACTAGAATTTCATCCGCTTCAACCAAGAACACCATCTACAAAAACTAAATAACTGTAGACACACAGATCTTCATAACTTCCACAAAACTTGATGCGAACCTTTGAAACTTCCAAACAACATACTAGAAAGCTTCAGCAATGAACCCTTTGAAGCGCACCTTCATATCTTAAAAGTACAGATCTTTACAACATTATGACCTTCTCAGCTCCACTAGTTGCCTGCAATATTATTTTTACAATTTTCTCAATATGCTCGACATATACAGCCTTACACATCATTAATGATAATAGTTTTGACATCAATGACAACCACATATTAGCAACACAACCACAACATCCAATAGTTTTTTCATGGTAATGTCTTATAACACAAATATTGCCAAAAAAGAGCTTTCACTCACAAAGGGTTAATGGGAAACTCAAAAAAATGATAAAATGGATCCATGATGACTTAAAAAAATGTAATATGAATATTTTAAGGTCTAATAGTCTGAAATACAAAGTTTTTTATGGTGTATTTGAAAAAACTAGAAATTGTAAAATATTGTATTGTAGAAAAATGCATCCCTTTACATTTTCACACTTTGTTTGGGCCATTATACTTAAATCAAATTTTACGAATGGGAAAGCTGACAATAATTAATGCCAACACATAGCACTTTACCTTGAGCAATGTGTGTTCCATAAATAGGGATCTAGGATCCATTCACCCATGGGTGAATGGGTCCTCCCTAGACCTTTGAACCTAAATTTAAACATTTTTTTGGCAGTATTTTAATATCTCTAAATTCAAATTTTGATGTCACCTTGTAATGTTTAAATTTTGGAAAATTAAGGATACATACCTATAAATACAAGGTTATTTTCTATGTTTCACCTAGATCTTTAAGAGCATTTTTTTATGAGAAATTTAATGATATTTCAAGTACAAGTCTACACGAGAAAATTTTATGATCAAGAGCCTTCAACAGTAAAATTATTAGAGATTTATTGTAGCATTCAAGATCCATTCATCATGCATGTTTTTGGAGCTAATATTGTGATGTAGGTTTCAAGATTAAAGTCAGGCATTCAAAGCATTATTTCAAGTATCAAGATCCACATCCATTGAAGTCATTTTATGCAAGTTGTAGATCTACATTAAAATATTCATCCAAGGGTTTGTTGAGTGGTAACATATCATTTTTCAGTCTTCATTTCTTCTTTCATTCTTTATTTCAATTCAAGGTTTGATTACCAAAATGGGGTTTGACCAAGGAAAACCCCCATTCACCAAAAAGAAACATTTTTTCTCTTGTGTGCTTGTGTTATAGATTTAGGTTGCAAAAGGATAGAAGATGTCTTGAAGTGCAATATTGGAAAAAAATTCAAAGTTTCAAAATTTGTCAAAATTGTTGTCAAATCACATAATCTCACCTACAAATCATATTTTTGACTTTTCGACAATGAAACCTAGACAAATTAGAAGCTATACATTAGTATCACGGGCTCTTGAAAGTTGATGAAAAACCATGACAAAAGACTCATTCACCAATGGGTGAATGAGTCCTAGACAACCTCTTAAAAGTGACTTTTGGTGACTAGTAGACACCATTCTAATAAGTTTGTGGTTTTTGTCAATATTGACCTTTATATTTTTGTTTCAAGTTTTATTTGGCATAATTAGGTTGATTTTCTATTTTTAGTTTTTCTCCCAAAAGTGTTGTTTTAACTTGACCCTCATCCTCAAGCATAAGGAAATCTAAACATTCTCGCATTGAGTTGATTCACCTAAAAATATTTAGTCAATTATTTGTGGGGATCTCATTTCCTAATGAATATAGAAAGATAGGTCCATCATACCCACTTTGTTATCACTTCATCTTGGTGTACCTACCTATTTTTCTCTATTTCAAATATAAAGGTAAATTCATTTTAAACAAAAACAATAAAGGTTTGGGAGAGAGGAAAGAATAGGAAGCTATTAAAATCATATAAAGGCAAATTCATTTTAAACAAAAACAATAAATAGAAATCACTCACCTAGTCTCAAAGATCCTATTGCAACATTATCAAATGACCAAGTAAATATTTTTTGATGAATCTAGCTAACTCCTATAATTTAAAAATTACATTTTAGGATTTCATCCATGTGCAAGCATAGGAAAAATATTACAAATAGCTAAAAATTTCACTTTTTCTACAATAAAATGAGGCAAAGGTGACCTATTTTAAAGAAATTACTTTGATATTTTGAAATTAATAACTTATTATGTGGGAATCCCTAGTATATAACTACCTTATATTCAAAAAAAATTCTAGGAGAATGAAAATTCAAGAATTCCCTAGTAGGTGGGAACCATCGACATTGTTTGTGAATACAATTTCTCAATTTCCTAAGGACCTTAAGATTGAAGGGGGTCATCTAGTGTTAGGTTTCCTCATTATTTTTGTGTTCATTATTTAGGATGGTAAAATATTGATTTTACAAATAGGATGGGGCTAGGAACAATTTTTAAGGTTTGAAAAATGGGTAAATGGGGTATTACTAATGGGAAATTAAATATGAGATTAGGACATGAGATGGGGATAAAAATTAAATGAGCAGGAACACATGGATTCCTAAAAGGGCTATGATATCAATATGGGAGATGGTATATGGGTGGATATGGATGACATAGGCTAGGTAAAAGGAGTTCAAACAAAATAAGATGCACACACATAGGCTAGGGGATAAAATGGATATAAAAGTATAATAACTAAGTTGCATGGTATGAAAATTCCATTATTATATTTCCTCCATTTTAATAATATTATGATGCCCAACAGCAAGAGGAATTTTGATAAAAAATAATATATTTTAACATCAATCATCAAGTTTAACGGATACTGGATATTGAAATGAGAGATACTAGTCTGCATTCTTCATCTTTATTTCTATTTTGTCTTTTTAATTATTTTATTACAAAGAATTAAAATAGATTATTCACTACAAACTAACAAAGAAAACAAGGACTTCCTTAGATTTTTAGATCCTTTCCCTCCTCCCTTTACGTATTCTACTCAATCTTTATGTGACCCCAAAAACTTGGAGGATCTTACTTGTTGGATAAAATCATTAACACTAGGATTAACATCTTTTTAAAAGATTCAAATATTTAGTAAAAAATGAGAACGCGGTATCTTACTAAAATTAATATAATTATTATAAAAAAATTTGTGCTTAATATCATGCGCCTAGATGATTGGAAAATTCCCAAGGTGGTGGATGGACATATTTTTTAGCCGATAGGCTATATATTGTGCAGGCTTTAGTCGGAAAGTTGTGTCACACCACACAAGTTGTCACACATCGAAAAAAAATGTCGCCAACAAATTCTGTGATGTCGGGAGATAATTTTTCTATGTGAGGTGGATTGTTTGAGCTCTAATTTTTGTGCTACTTGCATTTATCTATAAATCCACGACATTTCCTGCTACGGAGCTGCTTGATGGTTTCAGATATTTGTTTTGAACTTGCATTGGAGCTACTTCATCACCGCCCACATTTGCTATAAATATGGTGGAGACTAGTAAGCCCATATTCTCATTTCAAAGGTTGTGAAAATCCTAGTTGTAGGGAGATTGCTTTTAGTTCATCGCATTTTAAAAAAATCTACTCTTGTAGGGTTTCGTAATATTTTTCTTGTAAATTGTGCTCGTTTTTCCTTTGCGCCATCATTGAGACCATGACACTATTTGTGTAGAATTTTGAGGTAAGGTTTTTGAGGTTATGTGTTGTCAAATTATGCTTTTGTAGGGTTTGGTAATATTTTCCCTACAAACTGTACCTATTTTGTGCCAAATTTTAATGGAATAAAAAATGCCAAGAAAATCCTTCAAAGAAATGTAAGGATATTCATAATTCTTTTGTAGGGTTTCCTAGAGTTTTGTATTATTTGTTTTGGAACATCTCTATGCTTGAAAATTGTTATTTCTATTCTGGAACATCCATATGCTTGAATATGACTTCTTCTCAATTTGTTTTCATTTGTATCATGTGATTGATTCTGCATTCCACCCTGATCAAAGCATAGGAGAATGAAGGTGATTATTTATCTATATTGGTTTTCTTTCCTTAACAGTGCTGCCAGAAGCATAGGCAGCTTGATATAAGAATATATTTTGGACAAATATGGATGTCCACTAAATTAAAATTTTCACTAGTAATAGAGGAAGACTTCTCAATAAAATGAAATGTTGAAAAACTTAATAATTTAAGCTAAAATTCACCAACTACACTTAGGCCAATGAGCAAGCTGGTATATTCAATAATAAGTTAAAAACAACTATTGTTATTATTCAGGAAACATGTATTGAAAGACAAAATTGGGCTGAAATATTAACTGCGACTTCTTTGGGTCTATTGAACAACCTTTAAAATGATAAATGATTTTACTCTATTTCAATTTTCAACTAATGTACAAGGAAACTATGGTGGATTTGGAAAAGCCTAATGTTTAAGATGAAAAAGGGATAACTGGAAAATGTTACAGTGTTTTTTGGAGGACCAGGTGGACAGTCATGACATGTAATAGAGAGATCATGAGGTGCACTGATGTATTGAATAAGTAAAAGTAGATGTAAAATATTTACAGTATGACTATTATTGTAGTTCTAAATCTGAACCATTCATTCACTTGTGCAATTATTAGATGTTTCTAATATTTAAATAGATCAGCATGCCCCTAACCTAAAAAGGGACTTCTTACTACTTTGTAGGCAATTACAGCATTGCACAATTCCAATTTTGTATGATTATTGTCAAAATATTTGTGAAGCAAATTTGGAGAATCTTTCGAAGTTGGATTTTTCTTGGTTGTGCTTTTCAATTCCATATGAAGTTCAAATACATTCAAACTTGAGGCACCACTAAGGGTCTGCATATTGTTATATATGTTTTGTAGTAATCTTTACAAATATGATCTTAGTTTAACTGCTCTGTGCAGCTACCCAAATCAGTGTTAGAACACTTAGTACGATATTAAATAACAACAACAAGCTTCACATGGCATGGTTATTTAATAATGCCAAAGGAATTGTCATCGAGGACAACCTTAAAACAACACAAGATTATCTAGCATGTCATTTAGGCAATCATGTACAGATTTAAGCCCATAATAATCCTTTTGCAATCCTAAATAGTTATATTCATGTATCAGTATATTCATGCAAAATCTGCAGAGGCTGGTTTATTTCATCAAATTTCAAATAGAATCTATAGATTCTCTAAAACCAATCTTGCATTACTTGTCTAATTGGACATAGAAAGACAATTTGCTACAGAGAAGATGAGTTCCTCTCAGAATCTTGATCTTTTTTGGCATCTTAGCATTGAAGGACTGAAACTAATTCATGGAGAAGAATCAATTTGAAACTTGTTTCTTTGTTAATCAAGTGAATTGTGCAGATTATGGAACATACAAGGTACAAATGGAGAAAATCAACTCCAGTGATGAACTTGAAGTATCATCATCTCTATTTTTATTCATTGCAGAAATATACTTGTTTTGATTGAAGCTTATAATATGAGGTTAATAGAGATAGACTAGGTTTATATGATTTAGTTAAACAACTATTCCTTTGCCCGTTTGCACTTCCTTCTTTGTGCACAAACCACAAACGTTCCTTTTGTTTCTTGAATAGTGATGAAGTTTGCAGAGTTCTTGCCAACTTATACAAGCAGCCAAAGGCTCGATATATTGAAATATGAAAATATTCAAATTCGTTTGTATTGACAAACAAGTCGTGGGATCCACCACTAGATGCTAAGGTGAGTGATCTCTTTTTCAAATCCTCTTGGACATGTTTTTTTTACATGGATTTTGTATAATTATTTGGAGGCTAGAGTATACATCCTTTTAGACTCTAATGTTATGTAGATTCATTTCAGGAAACATTGCTAAAAGGCTCATCAAATGGAGTGAAGGTGTCGAGTCAACCTGGTCCATCTAATGTAGAATATTTTAGTGGAATGGATGCAATTGTAAAAGCATCTTTAGAAAAATTGAAAGAGTCAAAGAAAATTGATGCTCCAAATATATAGACTTGCACATAAAGAATGCTTAGTCTACAAGTGGAGAAATCCATAACCATTGAACTTGCTTCTAGCACCACTACAACCATCACAAAGCAAGCCAAAAATCAACAAGAAATATATAGTTTTAATAGACCATATTATCTGAGAATATGTAGTAAATTTAAAATGTTTTTTTTTATCATGCAACATAGTAGCAAACTTCTCATCCTTGGCCTATAGGAATGTTAGAATTTGATGGTTTTCCTAGATGATAAGGTGGTGTACCAACACATATTGCTTAAATTTATCTACAACTTGATTGAGAGCCAATAATTAATTTTCTTCTTTCAAAACAAATAGGCCACCAATTCTATATTATAATCTCACTTATGACATTCTCACACCTATAACATTCTCAGATGCATTGTAGTCTACTACAAACTATTCAAAAAGGTATCCAACTGCAAGTATTGTGCTAAAACCTTACCTTCCAAATTTGTTGGGAGGCAGCCTCTATCATATCCACCCTTTTGAATTATTGTTTATTGGTAGATCACTGAGGGGTGTCTATAGGTCTCCAATATTCTTGACAATGTTTTTATAATAATTGCATGGGCCATAAAATTCTCTCGATTGAGTCACATTTATTTTTATTACACATCATATTTGCACTTGGATTTTTTAAGGAATAGGCTGGCATAGAAGGGTTTAACAATTCTAGTGTTATATGTTATTTTCCTTACAAAATCCTTATGTTAGTTGAAGCATATTGGAGCATCCATACTATGGTTGGGGCATGGAAATATTGTGATTCTGAGGACCACATTGAGAAGAGATATTTCAGTATTCTTCAGCTGCATTTGGGCACCAGTGGGGTTGAAGAATATAGTTGATATTTCCAAAAAATACAATCTAGAACAACATAGATATCAAATTGCAGAGTTCTAGAGAATGCAAGAAGATGTGTGATATTGAATTGATATTCACCATGAAGCACCAAATTTGGATAGATATCAAATTGCAGAGTTCTAGAGAATGCAAGAAGATGTGTGATACTGAATTGATATTCATCATGAAGCACCAAATTTGAACTGTAAATATTGAAGAAAAAATTTACTGTGTACAAATAGATACTCTTGAGTAAATATAATAATTTCAGTTCAGGGAATATCCCAAGTGTTGGAATTGGCGTAGTTAAGAATGCAAGAAGATGTGTGATATAGAATTGATATTTATCATGAAGCACCAAACCTTGGAATGTAAATATTGAAGCAGAAATTTACTGTGTACAAATAGATACTCTTGAGTAAATGTGTGATATTGAATTGATATTTATCATGAAGCACCAAAATTTGGAATGTAAATATTGAAGCATAAATTCACTGTGTACAAATAGATACTCTTGAGTAAATATAATAATTTTAGTTCAGGGAATATCCCAAGTGTTGAATTGATGCAGTTATGATAATGTCTCCCAATTATATATTTCCTATTATGATAATATCTTCCAATTGTATATTTCCTATTACGATAATTTCTTCCAATTGTATAATAATTTTAGTTCAGGAAATATCCCAAGTGTTGAATTGATGCAATTACGATAATGTCTCCCAATTGTATATTTCCTATTACGATAATATCTTCCAATTGTATATTTCCTATTCCGATAATGTCTTGCAATTGTATATTTCCTATACATAGTGATAGAATATCCCAAGTGTATGTTTCTTATAGCCTTCTATCATTTGCAAAGACAGGGTCAATAATGTTCAGGAAACTATATAATACTATCGGCATTCCTTGTAGCTCTCCCGACTACAAGTGCTAGTTTTAAGTATGGGAGGATTTAATGAATGTGAACAAACTATTTTTTTAAGGAGCCAATTTGAAGGAATGAATAACTGATATTGAATTAACTTTCAAGTAAGGCTTTGAGAAGTAAAAAGTTGTAATTGAAAACTTGATTATGGGATTTGTGACATTAATGGATCCTTAAAATAGATTATATAGGTCAATACAAGTATCATTGAGAATAGTTTTTTGGGTTTAAAGGCCATAAGAGATAACATAAAACAAACTATTGATGAATGGAGAATTGTTACTATGTCTAAGAAGGAATCCTCAAAGGTTTTAAGTTCTATAACTAGGAGTAGGAAAATGAAGATGGGAGCTAAGGAAAAATAAGAGCTCAAGGACTTCATGGAAGTGCATGATAGATTCTTCCAAGAACAAATTAAGGTTTCCAAAACCTCTAATAACATGTAATTTGTATTTTTTTGTCTTTTTTGGTGGTTTTTTGTTCTACGTATTTCTAGTTTTTGGTCATTGTTGTTTATTTGATGTTCTATTTTTATAAAATGGTCCCTTCAAAATATATTTTTTACCTTGATAACAAATATTTATATGCAATAAACACCATAATCTTTAATTATAAATTAGAAATATATTATAATTGTGGAATTGAGCATGTTATTAAACCTTTGTATTTGGTTTTATATATCAATAGATATGCTCCCTAAGAAATTCTAAGGATTGAAAGCATAGTAGTGACCCATATTGGAATATAGAAATTGAAACCTTGGAAATTATCAATTGGAAACTTTATGGTAATGTAAATTAAAATGATGGCTATCAAGGATTTACTTGTAAAAAAGGGATAGGTTAGGTCAATGATAAGGTGCTAGTGATGAAAATTTAAAATATGATAATTTTTTTTTGTTTTGGTGATTTTGTAGGAGCCACCTTATAGAGAAATTTTGTAGCTAACTTGATGGGAATTAGAAACTAGTTTTACATCTAGGTGTGAGCCAAATTATGGAAAAATGATATAACTGATACAGAAACTAGAAATGGTCATCATTGATTAGATAATTAGGCTTCGATAAGCTACATGGTCTAGGAAAACTATTTCTCACAATCAAATAAATTCTCAAGAAGAAACTAGTCATCATCATAGTCCAAAGGTAAATCTTGAGTGAAGGAACTAGAGATAGTGAGTGATGTATCATACATACCCCCATCATATTAACTATAATAAAGGATAGGTAAATAGAGATTTTTAAAATCAGATAAAACATGATAATAATTGTGTTACCAAATGTAAATATGATGGGTAATAGAATAGGTAATGGAAATTCCCTCAATAGTATCACAAGGGAATCTATTATTGCATATAGTCCCAAAAATAATTGGATAAATTAATGGGAAAATGGAACATCATGGTTATGCCCCTAAGAATGCTCATGGGATGTGACTATGAAAAAATGAAGAACTAGAAAATTCGGCAATAAATCATGTAGATATGGTAATTATGAGTCTTAGATCAAGAGAAAGGGTCAACTAGTTATGGTGATTGTCTAGCTTGGATCCATGGTTAATGAAACAACTGGATATGGTAATGATGAATTTTGAAATATTGAAGATGGATAAATAGAGAGGTACAAAAGGGTGACTATATGATCATGCCTTAGGGGTGGTCCAAGTGATGAATAACTAGAAGATCAAAATATGAATCATTGATGGCTCTTAAAAAATATTCCATGGTTTAAGAGGATTTGGCATAATTAATCTAGGAAATAATTAAAATAACATGAGGGTAAAACCATGGTCTATATGGATGGGAAAAATGATAAAGAAGACAAGGTCCAAAATTGATATAACATGATAGTAATAAATACTCATAAAGATAATAAAAGGGTGTACAAGATCATAAGCATGGAAATGTGTCATAAGAAGATATGAAAACACATCAATCAAGTGGTCAATACACAGGAGTGAAATCTCATCTTGCTAACTTTGTTAGATTTAATCATAAAATTAGTGAGTGTAATAGTGGTATCTAGTTCAAAAACATGACACAATATAAAACAACAAAGCACTAAGCGATGGGAAAAATATAATAAAGTTAAAAGGAAACAAAGGCATAAGATGATTAATGGTAGTAGAACTCTCTTCCAAGGCATTCGAGATCAAGGCTTTAGACAAATGAATTTCAACATGACTAACAAGGATTATGCATCAAGTTGGTCAAAAAATTTCCTTGGTCCAATATTATTTGTATTTGATTTTTTCAATATAAGAGAATTTAATGATTTGTGGCACATGTGGAAGTGGTATAGGATCATGTGTAAATATATAAAGTGATGTATTCCCATGAATTATTTGTATTTGTAAACATGAAGTGTTTCAAATATGGAGGGATCATAAAATAGTAAATCGTATGGGTATCAATATTTTGATATGTGGATGGAATATTCTTAAACTTATACATATTTGTTAGGTCATGGGTATCATGGAATGGGAAAATAAGGAATCCTTAATATGGTCTTATCATTAGGAAAATGACATATAGGGAACGGGTTGTAAATTCTATAAAGTGAGTCCTCAAGCTTGGTGGAGATTTTTCTTTTAATTTTTTTAATGCCTTTGAGTTTCTTTTATATATATTTTAAGTTCATATCATGGTATTTGTATTATTTCAATTTTTTTATACCATACCAATGATCTGACCCAATGGTTACTAGTAAGATACACTTGGGTTTATCATAAAAATTAGACCAACTCGATAAGGGTATTTATTTTTATTTTTATGAATTCCCTCCCCATAACCTAATCCCATGAAACTATGAAGATGTAAGATATCATCATGAGGATTATATTAGTGTATTTAGAAGTTAATTTTTTGTTGAATATCAAAATGATTATTATGTATGTCTATGCTAGTGAGGAATTTATAGGGAAGGGTTGATCATTATTGAAATTCTAGGAATCATAACTAAGTTGTGGTTATTAAGAGATTTATAGAGTTAAAAATAGTGATCATGGACATAATGGTTCACATTGGGCTCAACATATGGGTACAAGAAAAAAATGGATGAATAATGAGTGATGCAAATGTGGAAAGATTAAATATCCAATGTTCACATGATTATACTTGAAAACACAATATTGTAATTTTAAGATATGAATGGGCTATGCCATATACATAGTGAATAGAAAATATGGGTTAAGAAAGAACATTTGGAAGACTAAATATATAAAATTATTAATATTATTTGGTGCATTTAAGTAAAGGATGACACTATTAGAATCAATCACTTATATTAGAGGAGGTGTATTGTCAAGAAAAATTTATATAGAACCATCATAAATAAGATACTCAATATTTTTTATTAAGGCTTGATACTGGTTTTTATAATGACCCGACATCTAATGGTATGAACATGAGAGAGATTAACTCGCCATGTTGATGGGATATTTAAAATGCTTGATGTGAGAGAGTGATAAATTTATTATCCAAAAGAATGAGAAACAGTTAATTAGGGGAAGAGGTAAGTAGTGTATAAGTTATTTCCTTTATTTTATTTAACAAGATAGGATAAGTATCCTCTATTTAATTTCACAATTGGAATACATAAGAGGGTGAAAAGAGGAGTTTCTCTTGAGCATTATAAGTTTTTGGTAAAATTTGATTGCCTCAATATTCAAACAAGAAAGAGAGGTGTGATGAGCTTAAATTAGCTTCTATTAGATATGAGGTGAGATATTTTCAATAGATATAGATTATAGTCCATAATAAAAATGATAAAATTCAATTTGGACTAGTAATGAGTAGAATCAAGAGTGTAGTCTCAAATGTTTTGGGTAAGATATTGTTTACAATATGCTTATTATGTAAGGGAAACCTTGGGTTTTTCATTTAATTATAAGTTAAAAGAGTTAAGGAGTGAGAAAAATATATGAAGGCATGTATAGAACTAGGTGGTATATGTAGATAAAATCTAAGGAATCCTCTACAAATTCTCTAGGAAAGTTCTTGGCTAAAATATACTCATTAAAAGTAATAGTTAAAAAAATGATATAAAATTGTTACACATATCAAATAGGATCTTCACTTCCATTATATTTATCAAAATATAATGAGTTCATGTCACTACGATATGGGAATGTAAGTATTGATAGTGAAAGTAGTGATAATATCCATGAATAATTTGATTAAGGAGGGGGACATATGAGGCTCTCTAGTTGCACTTATCTCTTTAAAATTCATAAATAAATATATCCAATAAGTAGAAGGAACATATTCAAGAAAATTTCCAACATAGAAATGAGGAGGGTGTAGTGTGTCATAAGTGTAAGGATGATTAAAATAAGGAAGTAGTCCATAGGGTGATCCCACAATAGTGGTTTACAATTTTTGGCCAAACTGGACACTGAAATTATTATTTTTAACTAAATCTTCACATTCGGGCACCTATAATAGCTAAACCGTGAGGAATTTGAAGATTATGCAAACTAGAGTCTCATCACATTTTTTCTATAGATTCTAAAAAAAAAATCAAAATTTTTGGAATCAAATTGCACTTCTTTTTCCATCTCCCATGGAAACTAGTTTTTTTTAGAAAACAACATTTTTTAAAAGTGACACACACCGTATAATGCATAAATTTTTTCCATGAAGGATAAAATTCTAATTCTTTTGAATTTAGATTTTTAACTCTAATATCTAGTGCTTCCACCTAGTTATATAGTTTTTTATTGAATATTTTTTCTTTAATCAAGTTTCGAAGTCAAACCAATTATAATTCAGACATAGTGCGACCATATAACGCGTAACGTTTTTTTGTATATATTGAAATTCAATTTTATTTTATTTTTTGGATCAAGGACATCAATATCTGGTGCACTCATATTTTTCAAATAAAAAAAATTGATAATCTGCTATGTTTCCACATGTGCAGAACAAAGACCTTCATTTTTGAAGAAGACCCTATGTTTAATAAAACTAAAAAAACAAATACATAATAAAACCAAAACATATTAAAATTATATTCATTGGATTGCTCATTCTGAGGACTACCATAATCATTTGAAATAATTATTAAATGAATTCATTTGATCCCCCAAAAGGTAAATCAAAATTTATTTTTGATAAGCAATTTGATAGGTGTAAAGGAGACTCATTTATAGGTATGGTTTAAAACTAGCGAGGTTCTATCCAAGGGTTTTGATCTAAGGTGGTTTGATCAAATCCTCTTCAATTTTAATCCTTAAATAGAAATTTTTAAGGCTTAAATCATTATATTTTCTAAAAATATGTGATTTCAAAAAAATTCAAAATCTCTCATAAATTGTAAACCACTATTGTGGTAGCACCCCATAGTGAGTGGAAAGCAAGGCCTCTTGTGAGGTGGAAGTTTATGATTCAAAGTGGATGGATGTGGTGTAATATGGAAAGGGGTGTAAATGATCAACAATTGGATGTGAAGTAGGAACAAGTTATGTGAGAGTAATAATGGAAGGAGGTTGAGGGTAAAAGATAAACTAACTAAAAAAATTGTAATTTTAAAGATAAATAAAAGATGTCATTAGGCATTATTAGAAGGAATAGACACCTGCAATTCTCCATTAGTGCATACATATGATTTTTTATATATGTAAGTATAAATATTATTCTTATAGCATGTGCTAAATGCCTCATGATTATTTAAAATGTGTGGTAAATGGGAGGATATAGCTGATAGGTTGTGGGATGGAGTAATAAAAATTTTACTTGGATAAGGGAGTGGATAGTGAGGATATTGAATTTACAATTTAATTTATGGGAAAAATGATGGATTATGTAATTTAAGTGAAGATATATAATGGATGAAGGGAGAGTAAAGTGACATGTAGACAAATTTAAGACATCAAGAGTGGTGGAGGGATAAGGTTTTGATCAGATAATTTTTTAAAGAGAATAATATTGTACATGAAATATGCTATAAATATTTGATAATTCTTGAGAGTAAAAGGTTAGTTCACACAATTCATACTATGGTTATGATAAACTAAATATTAGCACCTATATATACCATACTTATACCAAGAATGCAACCTATATTAAATGACTATCTATAGAAGACTATATTAATAATTGTATGACTTAATTAATAGCTAAGGTATCCAAAATACAAGTACTTATAACCCTATGAATTGGTGTGAACATGGTATATTACCTAACTAATTTCTTATTAGGTCCTATTCACACTTGAATAAGTTTACATTACAATTTAGGTCATTTAGTTTTTATTTTTCATGTAATATGATTAAGACACTTATCATGATCTTAGTATATCTCATGCCTTCATATATGGTGTCATCCTTTTCTTCATAAAAATTATTTCTTCATTCTACATATTGTACCAAATTATATTGTGCCTGATGAATTTCATGGCTTCATAGCATTTATATTGCTTCTCTCTTGTATGAAAGGTTGTTTTGGTTTCATGTGATCATCGAGCTATTCTGGACTTGATCAAAAACTCTTGTACTATGCACACCATAGGATTGAGGGTATAGTAAAGGTGGTGACTCATATGAAGTAGGGAGAAATAGAAAGGTGGTAATGGTAAAAATCAATAATGATGGTTCCATATAGGGATGGTTTGGACCTATATAAAAATTGAAAGGCTTTGGTGATGGATCAAAAGGATAAGGAGCTATCAATTTCATTATGAATCTCATTAGAAATTATGTGGTGAAGATGTAATATGGGGCTAATTTCTTCTCAAGGTTGGTCATCTATGAAGTTATAGTAGACACAAGAATGGTATGAGATAACTTAAAAATAAATGGTGGATAATCTTCATTATATTAATTAGCATTATAGGGATCATCGTCTATGTCCTCACTAAGGGAACCACTTAAGGTATCAAATGATAAGTCATTAAGGGAGTTATAATATCTTTTGAGTGAGGGAGTGGGATGGGTAGCAATAATTTTTTGGACTTCATGATTATCATTGGATAATGTATTTTTGAAGGATATAATAGGGGTGAGTGGAATATGAGAGGTAGCGAGGATAGTATGGGAAACTATAGTAATAATAGGTGAAGATATGGAGTGGATTGGTGCAAAAATGAGAATGAAAGGGAACAATGGTGTCTAAGGTTTTAGGATATATATTTAAAAATATTGTGAAGTTGAGGGAATGAAGAAGGAATGTGGATATGAATTAAGTGGACAATGTAAAGGAATCTAGCTCAAAGAATCCAAGTAGGTTCCCTAATATAATGGGATGGGTTGAGATGAGTTATGAAAAGAATTTGGACTCAATGAAAGAGGAATTAACTATAGGGGAGAACAAAGAAAAGTGGTGTACATAATTATAAAATTGTAAATTGTAAATTAGAACAACGTAAAATAGATTCACCAAATGAAGGAACCAAAAATATGACCTTTTATTAATGATGTTAATCTTTTACGGTGCTTGTGTGTGCATATATTTTGAAAATTATTGTTAAAGATATCTTTAACTAGCCTATAAATAATTAAAAACCATAATATCTAATACTAGCAATTGATTGGATACTAATAAAACTATGCTAAAATTGATAAATTGGACTTGGAGATCAGTAATAAAAGAATTTGATTATGTAAATGTGAAAGTGGGTCTATATGCACCTATGAGATGAAGTGGTCCAATGAAAAGTTCTCAAAATCAGTTACTAATGCTACTTGTGTAATTTTGAGGCCATGGTATCAAAAGGTCAAGGCCAATCAAAGGTAAATATTCACCATGACAACATTATCTAGGGTGAAACTTTGTTTAGGAAGCATGTGGATCTCTAGAGATTGTTAAGATGACCATTGATAGTGGTTCCAAGATCCTTAGAAGTGTATAACTATTGAAATAAATAGTAGGAGATATATAATTGTATGAAAAATTAATAGGTATTGATACACATGATTGGAAAATATAATGTAAGTTGGAATAATAGAATTTTGTATCCTATTAATTGATGTGAAATGTTCTTGAAACTGGATAAACATGTTAATAAATGGATAGGAGTGTCCAAAGAGATTTTTGGAAAAAATAGTTTAATTTGGAATGATAAAATAGTTTTACCTATTAAACAATGTGAAATGATCTTTAAATTGATTAGAGATGTTATCAATGTATAAGGCTAGTTATAGAGATTCCACCTCTTGAACCATAAAGGAAGTTCCAAACCCAACAAGAGAATTTTTATTATTATATCATGGAAAATTTAAAAAATGAGATAAATCAACTTCTTTCACCTAATAAATAGATAATTTATCATCATACATGGATTCTTGGTGTTGATATATACTTCTTACAACAAAATGAACCTAAAAAAGATCTCATTTTATGCCCAAAATTAATGATTAAAAATCTAGTGGATGACCTTGACCTTCCCAAATAGACTATAATGTAGCCTTGAAATTATTGAGCATCATATAGAGTAACCTTGGCCTAGGATGGTGGATTGATATAATATCTTATAATTTCCTATAATTTGGTAAAGATATTTCATTCATGATGTTGATCACTTCTTCCAGTTAGTTTTTTCTTGAATATTCCCATATTTTTATATATTCTACATAAAAGACCACAAATATAGGAAATATTATAAAAACAAAGGTTAAGGGGGAGTCTAGACCTTAGCTAGTCCCATTTGGGCTTTCAATCATGGATATATATTGAGTAGTTGATAAATAACACGTCATTAATTTGATCTATGATAATAAATAATTCTAAATCAAAGAAAAACCACTAAAACATATAATATTTTTATAAATGACAAATGGTAACAACGACGAAGCTAGTATGATGTGATAATAGTTTTGATGATAGGATATTTTGATGTTTAATTGTAATCCTAATTTTATTATTTTATACATTTCCATTAACCTTGGATTGATTACTTGGACACATGGATGTTGTTGATATATATATTATTGTTTTATTCTAATTCACCTTGTTATATTCCTCAACTCAGGCATGATAATTGACTAGTGGAGCATCTTTTATGTTAGTGGTTGGTACCATATAATTTAGGTGTTGAATTAGGATGCCTACCTTGGGATATGAACCATTACATGGAGAGTTTACAAGTTAGGATATCACCTATTATTGGTATGAAGGTTATTTTTTCTATTTGTGGCTCATAGGAAGTTAATTCCACTATTCTCAAAAGTGCCTCTTTAGTTTGGATGTGGTATTTTTTGCACTCTACCATGTTCCAATGGTACATTATTTTAGAAGACTATTTGTGGTATTCCTCTCCCTTTTCTCTCTAATTTGGAGGTATGTGTTAGTAGTTTTATATGATATTATTTTATAGGTGCACAAATTCTACCAAAATACTATTACATTGAAGGGTGTTAGAGTGGTGTATATATATATTTATATATTCTTAAATATTGATACATTCAATTTTTTATAAAAAGGGTAAAATATTTATTGCAATCAAGAAGAACTTAGTACAAAGGGATCAGCGATCCAAAAGGAGCCAAAGAAAAAAGCACATGAACACTCACCCCAAACAAAACTACAACCCTCACAACCACAATCACCTCAATCGGCCAAATCATCAGAAAGGACCCTCTCTAGTTCATGATGATAATTAGGGGATAACTGCCACAACCCTTAATATTCCAATTATCATCCTGCTCTGAATCCCACTTGGCCAAACAATCAGCAACCCTATTCCTTTCAAGCGGGATGTGAGTAAAAGACACCACCTCCAACATAGAGCACATCTACAGAATCTAATGAATAACTAGAGCAAGCTTCCAATTGACATCAGTCAACTTTTTATCATTCAAAAAATTAACAATAATTTGTTAGTCAGATTCATAAATAATCTTACGCCAACCCAAAGCACAAGCATGCTCAATAGTCTAGAGAATCATCAATCCCTCCATAAAGTTGTTAGAATGTTTCCCTTTATGAAAAAAGAAAAAGAAAATAACCTAGCCAGAAAAATCTCTTAACTCCACCAATCCTAGTAGGCCTAGGATTACCCCTAAAGGAACCATCCTTATTGATCTTCAAAGTATCCACCACAGGAGGCAGCCATCTACCAACCCTCTGAACCTTCTTTTTAGCCTGCCTACCTCTTTTGACACAAGCAAATCCTGAAGTAAAACCTTGTAATCCCATTCTATTTACAATCTCATCATCACTCCTTTCTAAAGGATACCCCACTTCGAATTTAGCTTCCACCATCTCCTAGATCATACCAACAATTTTGTGCCAAACCTATTGAACCATCAACCTATCCCCACAAAATATCCTATGATTCCTTTCCAGCCAAATTTTCCAAAGAATGGAGGTAGGACCAATGCACAAAACGATCTAGAGGAAAGAAGCCTGGGAGGGAGTTCTACCCATACTACACTAGAACTCAACAAGGGAAGAAGCATGAAGACAAGGATAACTCCAAACACCCTACCAAAGATGCCAAAGAAACATAGAGAAAGAAAAACAAAAAAATAAGTGGGTAGAATCCTCCACACTGCAGCCACATAGAACGCAAACAGAAGGGCCCCAAAATCCCTACTTTTGAAGATTGTCCCAAGTCAAACATCTATTCCAAGCCAGATTCCACACAAGAAATTACAATTTGGCCAAGAGAACTTATTCCACACATTTTTCCACCAAGAAACCTCCAACCCACCACACTTATGAGCCAACAACACGTGATACTCACTAGCCACAATGAAAGAACCTTTAGGATCCAGAATCCAAGCAAGAATATCGTTATCCCTAAGAGATCTACATTGTCTACAAGCCAAAATATTTTGAAGATAAGCATGATCCTCCTCTGATCCAAAAACAGGCCAGTCACAAGGACCCTTCCACCTAGGCACCTTTGTTTGCCTAAAAGGATAGGAAAACTTAAAATAAATCACCCTTGACCATCCAGCCTCTAAGAAGTATTGGAAAAGATTCAAAAAATTAGGATGTTGATGCAAAATGGGGGGAAAACCGTCCCAAGAATCAAACTAAAAGAGAGCATCAACCCCCTTATTACATATTCAAAACAATCCCTCCTTGATCAATGCAACCCCTTTCTTAAGAGTACCCCAAATCATAGAACATTTCCCAACTAGAGGGTAGCGAGGAATCTCCTCCTTCAGAACCCCCCAAAGGTACTTGTGAGATAAAATCTTGGCCAAGATATGATCCTGTTCTAAACACCATCTTCAATAAATATTTACAACCAAAACCAATCCAACCAAAGACGACTACATCTCAATCCCAAACCCCCAAACTGCTTCAAAATACACACAGTGTCCCACTCCACAAGGCTCCACTTAGAAGAAGACAAACTACCAACCCATAAGAATTGTCTCGTCAAAGAATCCAAATCCTTAACAAACCCAACCAAATCCGCCTAGAGCATACACCTATAGATCGGAAGAGCCTACACCACAGATTTAAGGAGTTGGACACACCCAACAAAGGACAACCATCTATGAGTCAAATGATTAACCTTCACATGAAACTTGTCCAGAATAATCTGCCAAGATCCCCTAGGAAGAATACTAGAATAAATAGGAATGCCAAGATATTTTAAAGAGAGAGAACTAATCTAAAACCTCAAAATACGAGCAATCCTCTGTTGAATAGGCTGTGGAGTATTGAAAAAGAAAATGGAAGATTTATCTTCATTAATCCTTTGACCAGAAGTAGCAAGGTAAGTATCCAATGCCTTGTGTGAATTACTAGCTTCTCTAACCTTAGCTGCACCTGGATCAAAGCAGTATCATCCATAAATTGTAAGTGAGATTGAGGAGGCAAACCATTTCCCCACCCCCAACCTTGAAGAAGACCCTACTCAATATGACACTTCAACAATCTACCCAAAACCTTCAACAAGGATAATAAATAAATAAGGAGAAAGAGGATCCCCTTGAGGAAGGCCCCTAGAAGAACCAAAAAGAGAAGAAGTCTTACCATTTATCAGCACCGAAATGGAAGTGAGGTAACACTATAACACATAACCCACTAGACCCATTCCTAAAAAAAACCCAAAGGCAATAAGAACTTTACGCAAGAAGGACCACTTAACTCTATCATAGGCCTTTAGCATATCCAACTTGATGAACATAGCCTTTTCTTTGGAGGACACAGTAGAATGAATAGTTTTAGTAGCAATGACCACTCCATCCAAAAATTTATGATTCACCATGAAGCCACTTTTTTCCTCAAAGATAATCCATCTAAGCCATTGCTTCAACCTTTCAACTATCAGCTTGGAAATGATTTTATAAACCACATTGCAAAGGGAAATAGGCCTAAATTAACTCATCCAATCTTCCCCCTCACATTTTGGAATGAGATTAAGGAAGGTAGAGTTTAAATCCCTCAACATCTTCTTATTCCTCTAAGACTCATGAACCAGCTCCAATAGGTCTAGCCTAATGATATCTAAAAAATCTTGGAAAAAATAAACTAGAAATCCATCAAGGCGTGAGGCTTTCCCTTTCTTCATCTGAAAAACAATAGCTTCCAACTCATACAACAAAATTTTTCCCAACAAATGGTCATTCATCTCCCTAGTAACCAAGGGAGGAATACAAGACAAAACCTAGTTTTCTTCCGCCAAAACATTTTGTGAATCCTCAATAAATAAGGAAGCAAAGAACTACAAAGCTTCTTTGGACATATCTTGCAAAGAGGATAATTTCTCACCCTTGTCATTCACTAGAACAAAAATAAAACTACCTTGTCACTTGTATTTCACTGAATTGAAGAAGAAAGTAGTGTTTTTGTCCCACTCGTGTAACCACTTATCATGAGCCTTTTGTTTCCAATAGATTTCCTCATGCAACTTGCACTCTTCCAAAGCTTTCAAAGCCCTCACCTCTTCCCTAAGTAAATTTTCTGAAAGACCCAACTCCCTTATCTCCCAAGTAATGACATCCAAGTCAACTTGAGCAGCAATATTAGCAAGAAAAATATTTCTAAAACATTGCCTATTCCATTGTTTGAGTTGATACTTAACATATTGCAACATTTTAGAAAAATAATACATTGCAATAACATGAGTGCATCTCCCCATCTACCACCATTCAACCACATACTCGTACAAAGAAGGATCCCTTAACCACATAAGCTGGAACTTGAAAGACGGAGACTAAGCAACACAAGCCAAAGTAAAAAATAATTTAATAGGCCAATGGTCTGAGCCCCTCTAGTCCAGAATATCAGAACAAGTAGACCACGATCCTCCAATTCAAAAATAAGAAAACAAGAAACAGTCAATTCTCTCCACTAAAATTCTCACCCAACCTCATATTGTTCCAAGTAAACTGACCATTCTAGGGCTTGATGTCAACAAGTCTCAAGGCATAAATATTATCAAGAAGTAGGAAATCCAAGGGCTCCAACCTCGCAATACCACCAAGCTTCTTCTCGTCTAACTCAATAATGACATTGAAATCACCAGTAATAATCCAAGAAAAAAAGGAGCAAGGCTCTAAATAAAATTGATATGAGACCACAAGTACTACTTACTAGAAAAATTAGTAGGCGCATAGGATTTTGACAAAAAAATCATTTCCCTCATCTCTGAGCTTGAAGTGATTGCAAAGATCGACGACTTAGAGGACATCCACCAAAGAGGATGAATCTTCAGAGGTTTACATAAGCAAGCCACCCCCTAACATTACCATGAGCCCTAATACACTACTATTCACCTTGTCTCCATAGCTTCGGCATCAAATCAACCATACTCTCAATAGACAACTTAGTATCCTATATAAAAGGAGCACTAGGAGAATGAATTCTCACTAGATCATGAACAACCTTTTGTAGAGGGCCATTGTTCAAGCCCCTTACATTCCATGAGAGGATGATCATTTCAGAGGGTTAGAAAAATGAGAGCCCAAAGTCTTAACAAATCCTGACGCCACCAAAGTCTCCCCCATCATCTTGATTTTCTCTAAGTCATTTTCTCTCCCCGCCTTGGATGGATTCTCAACAACCCCTTTTCTTTTATCTTTTTGAAGAATTCCGAAAGAAGAAGTCTTATTTCCTTTTACCGAATCAAATCCTACTTTCACCAGTGGCTGGGAAATCTCCCACTCACCCATCTTCACATTTACAATGGTCTCAAGCTTCCTTGAAACCACCATGCTAAGATTAGTGTCCATTTGCAAAGCACCAACCTCTTGAGAATTATGAATGTTATTTGGAATAAATCCCTCCTAAACCACTTCCAGAGCACCTTGATCCAAATCAATCAAACCCGGGTTCACCTCTTGCTGACTAAGATCATCCAAAACCTCAAATCAATTAAAGGTGTCACCTTCCATTCAATCCTTAAAAAAATAATTTCTGACCAAATTTTTTGTTATGAGTCTTAACAAGAATAAACCCCTCAATGCCAGTAACATCACCTAGAATGGGAGCCTTTCCTTTACCAACCTTAGGAGGGTTGTGAGGAGGTTGAGAAGCCTGAGGATCAAGGGATTTCACTTGAGGGCATCTACACTACAAATGTCCATATTCATGATAGAAACGACACCAGAAAGGTAGAGTCTCACAATCAAGTTGTTGCACCGAAGAATATGACTCGACACAAATTTCTAGAGAATCTGGAAGAGGGTGACTCAAATCAATCTCAACACAAATGCTAGCAAAATTCATAACCTTTATATCCTGTGATTTTTGAGAAGGGTTGACTGGTTTCCCCGAGGTTGAAGCAACCATGTGAAAAATGTCATTACGCCAGTACTCCACTAGAAATCGGGGAAGATTCACCCAAACCAGTACTTGATTCAGAAGCTCCTCTGAGGGATTAAAGCCAGCATGCTAGGGTTTAATAAATAATCCAACTTGATTATGGAAGTAAGGTCCACCCTCAAACACTCTATTATGATCAGCCAAGCAATTGAAAATCACCATGAAATAACTGTTTGCCAACAACATTACTTCCATTTCACCCTCAGGAGACCAATTCATATGAGCCCATTTCTCAAAAAGTTAGAGTGAAACCCGCATTCCCATAAATTTTTGAATCAAGACATGTTTCAAAAAAATACTCTATGTCCTTCACAATTGATTTAAATTGAATCACCAACACCAGCCTTTCTTTACTTCGTTCAAAGAAACCACTAATCTTTGGAATCTGAAGTCCACCCATCGAAGCAAACCCGCCACTCTCTAAATCACTAGAGAGCAAACTATCCTGAAAAATCCTCATTGAGAAGGAAGAAGAATTCAGTTCAACAATCGCATGAAAATCTAGACACTCTTTTGCCCCCGAAGCTTCTCCTGGATCCATTTCCAAGAGAGCTTAAAAACCACCCCCACCAAGCACACAACCCAAAAGAAAGAAGGAAAATCAACTCCCAAACACGGGGACGTTGATTCCCACCCGAGCAGCCAAAAGAGAAGTTGTAGATGGCACACACGAGAAAAAGAATGCAGATAAAATTGAAGAAACCCCCCTCCTCGATCACATCAAACATCCCCACCAACACCACAGCAAGTAAACAAACCTGATCCCCACCTACACCAGCGCATGCACAGAGAAAGAACAGCATGCAGTCGCGGCCCAGTTACAGGCCACGGGAAAACATAACCCCACAGAGAGTCGACTATGCCATCAAGTCCCAAATATTGATACATTCTTAACCCTCTCTTCGATGGTGGATTTTATTCCTAAAATAGTTTCTCTGTGTACATCAATTATTATGTGTTGCAACTTCATTGTTTTTTTAATTTTTTGATTTCTAATTTTAAAAACTCACATGATATTTTATAGATATATCTATTGTTGCATAGAAAAAAAATTGCACCTTTTTTTTTTTTAATATCATAAGCTCTCTTCAATGGTTTAACAATATTTAGTATGAGATCTTGGCTCTATATAGAGGGGGAAACCTTTTTGGAAATGTTAAAGGGATTCTTATAGTGGGTGCTTTTATTCTTAAGTGATTCTATATAATTGTGAGTGATTAAAAAACCATAGCCTTTATCTATCATTTAGATATTGAAAAAATCAATGGCACTAAGTCTGAGATTTGTAGCCTAAAGATAAAAGATATTTTAGAAGAAAGAGATTAGTGGGTGCTAGTTGCAAATGAAAATAAGTCATCTATAATGTCTAATGAACATTGGTTAAATTTGGATAAGGCATGATGAACCATTTGGTTATGTCTTGTGGATTGTTTCCTTTTGAATGTCTCCAAGGATACCACCATATACAATTTTATCAAACTAAAGTATAACCAATAAATTGTAAATCAAAAGATGGTTATATTCTTTGAAAATGGAAGATAGTGATTTGATTGGAAATCATTTAAATTTATTTTATTTTATTTTAAGTTAGCTATCCTTTGTTGATGTTAATATGGAACAATAAGATAATTGTATCTTATCAATTCATTCTTTACTCAAATCTTAGGAAAATTAGCAACACGTCAACTTATATGCAATTAGCTACATCTTTTGAATGATCAATTAGAACATAAATCATGTCGAGGAAATTGCAAAGGGCTTAGGATAACATAGAAGTCCACCATGATTTCAAACTATGAGATCAACCAAAGCACAAGGATATTAAAAATAATGTAGGGTAAGAAGGAGATGAACACAAGGGAATGGGTTAGTTACAAAAGCACAAAAAAAAATATTTAGGATTCATTAGGGAACATATATTAACCATTAATTTTGTTTCCACCCTTTATTTTTTAATGCATCTATGATTATTCCTAATTTTCAAGATATATTCACTTTATCTATCATTTAAGTTTAAGTTTCATTTGACCTTCACTCTTTTTCACATGGTCCAGTATACCCTCATTAAAGAATATTTATACTCTGCTCAATACATGAGCTATTTATATAAAAAGGATTTGCAACAATAATTGACAAAATAAGCATAGCCTACTAACTATTTTCTTATTTCCAATCAAAGTGTACAAATTTAGTTTTGATTAGATTAAAACTAGAAGGGCTAGTACCCGTAACAAAAATAGCCATCGAGGCAGAAGAGAGGTGGCTCACATAAAGTGAGACCACAAAAAGAAAGAATCATGAGAAGTGAGGCAGGAAAGTACCACTAACAACCCAAGTTTTTGATCAGAGCAGCAATAAAGGACCATTCCATAACACACTTGAGATGGAAAAAAACCAAAATAGGGCCATCAAGGTGGTTCAAAACCAAACTTAATCAAACCCTTCAAAGGAGAGGTAATGGATGGAAACCCATTGTTGAAGGGAGTCTTATTTGAAGGGATGCCAATCTTAGCATCAAGGTTGCACTTATCCAAAACACCTTCATTAGAAAAGGGACCATGCTCAAGTTCCATTGTCTTCCTCTCAATAGAAGAGGAGATTTCAAGAAAGCCCTACACATTGGAATGCCTCTTATCATTAATAACATGGCATAGCAAGGAGAAGGGTCCACTGCAAAAAATCATAATATAGATTTTAATTCCAAACCCCAAGTCTGGAGCTCAAATTGACAACGTTGGGAAAATTCTTCCCAATCTCAACACAAACCTTAAATATAGCATACAAAAAACTTTTTCTATTTCTTGTAGCATTATCAATGGTAATCAACTGACCAAAAGAATCAGCAATACCTAGTACAAATTTAGTTAAACTCTATGAATTATAATAATTCAATAGCTTTCCAACTAATAGTTTTGACTATTTCAACAACCACTTCTCTTGTTTTCTAAGTCGAGGTGTGGGATCAAATCCTATGAATGCAATCTAGAATTGAAATATCTTCTTATACATAATGGATTTGTGTTCACAAACCTATCTCCAAGAATTGAGAAGTTAAATATTCTTCTCTTGAGCTCATGTAATAAATATTATGAATAGGAGTTTCCTAATTTGAAATGAAGAAGAAATACAAATAGAAGGAATTCTTATTGAACAACTATTTTTGCATCAGTGTCATTCAAGATGAAACGATTTTCTTGAAACATAATATGAATTAATGTAAGCTTCCACATTTAAATAAATAATTTTAATATTATACAAGATCTAGATATAAAAATATAATACAATAAAAATAATCAAAGAATTATTTTTATGTATAAATACTATTTCCAATAATTAAATTTGAATGCCATGATTTTAGTGTTTATTCTCAAAGATCTACCCCTATATCAAAATGTCTCACACAACACTAAAACACTAAACAGAAAATGCAACTACAAACTACTCCTACTAAAAATGTTAGTGAAGCATGTTATCCAATCTCTAAGCACATAGCTAACAAAATCACTAAGGTTTCTTATTATTTGACGAGCATAATGTTATTATTAGAGGCTAAAAAATCATCTCTATGGATGCATTTCTAATGTCTTCCTTTCATTGACTAGGATGGACCTTCACATGACATAAAAAAACACTTAAATGTGTTTGCTAATAAAAGACAAAATTGCTCTTATATAGTGCATACCATATAGATGAACCCGTCAATTTATATGGCATCTTGAATGAACTATTACATTATTATAATTGAAAAACCCTTATGTCTACCTAAGAAACCACATATTTTAAAGAAAGAATGCAAACATGGAACTTGCAATATCGCAAATTTAAAACACATAGTAAGTTAGAAATAATATAATTGTTGGGTTACCTATGGATAGGACGACGATGATAAGCTTGAGAAATATGACACTCAACAAATAATACATAAAAAGTAAATTTAATCAAAATATCATGAAAAACATAATTGAATAAGGAGGAATGCTAAACATAAAATTGAAGTAAAGTTACATTTGTTGCAAGTCAATATATCATGATCTAGAATTTATGACATGAAAAAACACTATATAGAGCTATGCACCATCTAAACATAACTTAGATACAAAGTAGATTCAATAAAAAAAATTGTTATTATCTTTTATCCCATACTCTAAATGTAACTTAGATACAAATTAGAAGGTATAGATTCTATATTTTAAGACAAGGCACAATATTGTTTTTAGTTTGAGATGTATCTCTTTCCTTGGTTGCAAATTTATTGCTCACTTACAACACAAGATATCTCATATACCTATGCATAAGTGCAAAATAAAATGATGAAGAAATAATAATAAAATTTCCAATAAGAGCTGAAATCTAAGGCATAATGAAAATTAACCAAGCCCATCCACACTATCATACATGTTTTCTACATCTATGATAGAATTATACAAATTATAATTACTTATATTAGCATGGTCATCCAAACACATAAAAAGTAAGATTCCCTAGAATGTGTTCCTATAATGCTATCATAATGGTCAACATCCACACATAAATCAAGGTGAAAAATAAAACTTAGAAAAATAAACATGATCATAGTTTTGATTTGCATAAATAGTTTTCTCTTGCATACCAAACTATTTTAGTTTTAATTTTAAGTGTATCCTCAAAATAAGCTAGATCACACTTTTTAAGTTTATTTAAATATTGTAGCTCTTTGTCTTCTACATTTGTATTCAATTCCCAAGTAAAAGGCTTAATCTTAGGTGTAACCATGCCATCTCTAATAATGGAAACAATGTAAAATTCATTAAATTAGAAGGCTGTATAATTACTTGTACACTCACCAAGCTCTTAGATGCTTTTCATCCCTCATGCATGATCAAAGTAATTTTTTTAAATCATCATAAAAAATAAAAAAATTATATTTGCATCATTGTTGTTTATTCTTCAATATAGATTGTTGAATAATAATCATTATTGAAATCAAGTTAGTTACAAGTTTTTTTTTTTTTTTAAATTCATTAGATCATGTTGAACCAACATCATCCATCATAGTTCCTGTAAGATAGAAAATTGTTGCCACTAGGGTTTAGGACCTAGGGCAACAAACTTTCTATGCTCCACATTCAAGGATGTCATGGAGATCTCAATCAAATGATGATAATGGGAGAAAGAGATCTACTAAGGGACTATCCTAGGGTATGTTTAGAAATTAATGAGGGATTCACCATCAAGCTAGGGCTTGGAAAAACAAATACAATTTAAATCAAAATGCTAAAACCTGGTGTTATGCAATCTTTCACTAAATGACCTAGAAATGCAATGAAAAATAGAAAAGAAAGGTGAGATCTTAGAATTGTGCACCTGGAAATTTGTAGAGAGTTGAATGAAGACTAGAAATGTTGCAAATCCTAAAATTTAGGCCTACTAGGACTCATTCGCCAATCTAGGAAAAACAGTCCAAAATCTAGGCTTTTGTATAGGAATAGGTTTCTAGCAAATGAGTATTTGAAATTGTGAAAAATCCCAAAAATTTCCTAAATAGGGACTCATTCATCCAAGGTGGTGAATGAGTCCAGTTAGGATAGTTTGGAGCTTTAAAATTTGAATCTGGTCTTCAAGGTCTTCTCTTTCTATTCCTCTAAGTTGTTTTTAGATCTAAAACCCTGATTTCAGGGTTGTAGGTGACTTTTTGGTGAAGATTACAACCTCGAAAATGGGGAGACAACTCAAAAAAAATCTCCAAGCTTGTAACCTAATCATCAAGTCTCCAAAGCACCTAGATCTACAATTACACAAAGAGAGAGAGAGAGAGTTGATTGTTAGGGAATAGGGGTTTTCCTTGGTCAAACCCCTTGTATGTAATTAAACCAAATGATGATAAAATTAAATGGAGGCATGAAACATGAAGTAATGAACATGAATCATGGAAAATATTACCTTGAATGATGCATTGTAAATGATGTCTTTTAAATCTGCAACTCAACATGAAATGGTCATGAAGGATGTAGATCTTGATCTTGACAATAGGAGTGGAACAATGCTACATCACAACACTAGATAAATAACATGATTGATGTTGGATATCCTTGACATGATGATTGATCTTGAATTTCTACAATAATTGATGAAGAATTCTACCCTTGAATGCCTTAAAAATTATCTTGAATGTTCTCTAGATGATCTTGTGAAGTCTTGGAATGCTTAATTCTTGAATACTTGACTTGATAACATATAATATTTTTTAAATAATGGTTTGAAAGCTCATTTTTATAGGAAATTCATCTAATATCTCATGGATTATATCCCATGGGCCGACATACATGAAATCTAAACTTAAAACCTAGTTTTTCCCACTTAAAACCTTGGAAATAGGCCAAATGGGACTTATTCACCAAGTTTGGTGAATGGGTCCCACCTAGATGGACTCATTCACCCAAGGTGGTGAATGGGTCCCATAGGGCCTATTTTGATTTCTAAAGTATCGAGGAGTGTGTAAATTAAGTTTATATGTTGATCTTGTTAGGTTTTTGATTGAAATATGTCTTAGGATGCACAATATAGGGTCATAGAGGCCTATTGGTGATGGTATAAAGGTCATGAATGCAATAGGACCCAAAATCCAATGTGAAAGTGTAAATAAATACACTTTACAACACTAAATTAAGGAAAAATAGGTCTATTTAACTAAAATGGCCCTAAATCCAATGTGAATGTGTAGAACACATTACAAAATTATATTAGGTCCACCTAATTTACAAGCCTCCTAAGTTTAACCTAAAGGTGTCAATAAATACAATTTACAACATTAAATTTGTAGAGAAGGGGGCTTCGCTACTCACAAGTTCTCTTCACTTAGAGAGCCTCACGAGGCAAACTTCCCTAAACCACCTCAAAGGACATTGGTGAGAGTTCTAGAATCAGAAAGAGCTTGTTATAGAGATTCTCTAGACAAACCAGCAAGCTCTCGACCAAAGGATGCCAACGTAGAATACAAATGACAGAGTGGCGCGCTGGTGTCCCCAAGGTGCACTAGCATCTCATATGGACCAGAAAGAAAGTATGTCACAAAAAATGGTAAAGTGAATGTGATAAAGTAATAGAATGTGATAAAGATAAGGAGAAGAAGGGAAAGGAAAAATTTACAATCATGTGAGTGATGAAGCCTCCAGCTCTTGAATGTCTTCAATACTACACACGAGAGAGAGAGAGAGAGAGAGAGAGAGAGAGAGAGAGAGAGAGAGAGAGAGAGAGAGAGAGAGAGAGAGAGAGAGATTGTTGGGGCTGTATAGGGGTTTCCTCAGTCAAACCCCCATTTTTGTGTTCCCACCTCCACGGACAACCAGATAGATAGAGATAAATGTAGGAAATGAAGCAAACACAAAAGCACTACAAAACAGTGTTATGCTACTCAACCAAATAATAGAGGAAAAGAGTGAAATCTTACCACCTCCGCCCAAAGAACTCAAGGCTAGTGGGGGATAAAATGAGAGGAATTCAAGCCTCTATTACAATGGTGTTCAATCCACACTTTCTCTACTAAAGTGATGGAGTGTTGGTGTTTTTGTTGTGAAGTGTAAATTTTTTGAAGAGATGGTGAAGAAGCTTCTTGGAGCTTGTGGATAGATAGAGAGTGAAGAGAGAGATAGAAAGGATGGAGAGGTCCAAAGATGAAAATGGAAGGAATGAATAGTGAATATGAAGGAAAGAGGGAAAAAAATAACCATATTCGGGTCGGTCGGCCAAAGAGGCCATTACAAGTTAACTCCCAATGGGAATGGTAATGCCTCTACAAGCTCCAAATGTGGGAATATTTTAGGGAGGTAAGTGTGTTGCATGGATGTCTGTGCATCGCACAAACATCTACACATCGTGTAGGTGTCCTCGACAATAACTCCTCTACCTACGCTCAAAAAGGGTGCTAATTGGATGGGAGGAAATGAGCTTATGTGAAATTAAGCCTCTGAATTTAGTTTTCTAAAGTGGAAGGGGAAAAAGGGGAATTTGTGTTAGGGGTGCAAATTCACACCTATACATTTTTCCCCCACTTTATCAAGCATGAGTACTGATGAGTGCTTCGGTAAAGTAGATCAAAGAAGCAACAAAGTTAGAAATGTATACCTAAACTGTCGAGAAGCAGAGCACAATCTGGTGAGCCCGAGAGTGTAGGACAAGAAAGGAATTCATAGTTCTACAAAACTATGAAGCTGAAGAAAGAGAATATACTCAGGATGAAGAAGATATTGATCTTTGATCCAGTATATACAATTTAAAAGAGAAAGATAGAAATGAATGCAATAGTGATAAAAGCAATCCTTGGTCAAGGAGGAAAACTTATATCAATGAGGAAGGGATGGTGAAGAAGCTACTTGGAGCTTGTGGAGAGATAGAGAATGAAGAGAGAGCTAGAAAGGATGGAGAGGTCCAAAGATGAAAATGGAAGGAATGAATAGTGAATATGAAGGAAAGAGGGAATGAAATAGCCATATTAGGGTCGATCGGCCAAAGAGTTCATTACAAGTCGACTCCCAATGGGAATGGTAATGCCTCTGCAAGCTCTAAATGTGGGAATCCTTCAGGGAGGTAAGCGTGCCACGTGGACGTATGTGCATCACGTAGACGTCTATGCATCGTGCAGGTGTCCTCAGCAATAAATCCTCTACCTACACTCAACAAGGGTGCCAAGTGGATGGGAAGCAACAAGCTTATGTGGAATTAATCCTCTGAATTTTGTTTTCTAAAGTGGAAGGGGAAAAAGGGGAATTCGTTTTAGGTGTGCAAATTAATGCCTATATATTTTTCCCCCACTTTATCGAGCACGAGTACTGATGAGTGCTTCAATAAATTAGATCATACAAGTAACAGAGTTAGAAATGTCTACCTAAACTATTGGGCAAGCAAAGAACGATCTGGCAAACCCTAGAGTGCAGGACAAGAAAGGACGTCATAGTTCTACAAGACTATGAAGTTGAAGAAAGAGAATATACTCATGATGAAGAATATTTTGATCTTCAATCCAGTATATACAATTGAGAAGAGAAGGATAGAAATGAATGCAAGAGTGATAAAATAAATCCCCGCTCGAGGAGGAAAACTCATATCACTGAGTAAAAGTGATAAAAGCAATCCTCGCTCAAGGAGTAAAACCCGTATCACTGAGTAAAAGTGATAAAATAAATCCCTGCTCAAGGAGGAAAACTCGTATCAATGAGTAAAACTGATAAAAGCAATCCTTGATCAAGGAAGAAAACTTGTATCATTGAGTAAAAGTGATAAAATCAATCCCCACTTAAGGAGGAAAACCTGTATCACCGAGTAAAAGTGATAAAAGCAATCCCCGCTCGAGGAGGAAAACCTGTATCACTGAGTAGAAAGTCACGCAGACCATCATTAAGCTTGAATACTTTCAAAGGGGTCCCTCAGGAACCCTTCAAAAGGAGGGTGCCACTCAAGGGATGCACTATTTGAAAAGCAAATTCTAGTCAGGCTTCCCCCAAGCTAGACATAAGGATGTGAAATAGGTCTAGTTGGGATTCCCCTAAGCTAGATGCCAAGATGTGAAGTGGGTCTAGTCGGGCTGCCCCTGATCTAGACACCATAGAATTCATTCGAGAGAAAATGTTTCAAAGAGCTCCCTTGGGAACCCTTCAAAAGGAAGAGGTTCCACTCAAGGGACATTTCAATTAAAATATATAGATAAGAGAGGGGGTCCTTAAGAAGTACGCACATCTCCAGAACAAGTTATCTCTGCCCCCAGCATAGAGGGGATGAGAACCATGCAAGATATTTAGAACAGAGTAGAGGTAAACCTCGATACTGCTTGTCATGCAAAGAAAAGACAAGTGCATCAGCAAGAACCTGAATCGTGAAGTTGTTGTATTTTGTCCTTCAAGGCCTTACATTCACTAGTGGAATGTCCAGGCACTCGATGGTATGCACAAAAATATTGTTTATGTGATTTCTTGCAAGGAGGAGGAGGAAGAGTAATTAAGTGGACTTTAAGAAGTCACAACAAAATATTCTCTTGCTCAGATAAAGGATGAGGAGTAGGAAGCAACCCTTTCTCTTGTAGAGAAAGACTCGACTTCTCACAAGAAGGAGAAGAAGACACAAAGATAGAAGAAAAAGGAGGAGGATCTCCATAGAGAGTGTTATTTCAACAAGGGGGAACACACTCCTCTAAGGGATCACCATTAACCTTCTTAACATAAGTGTGATCATCTTCCTCAAAAGGAGGATCAACACCAAGAACATTATAATTTGCATTCACATTATCCTGCGATGCAAAAGAATGATTATCTTGATAATGGGTGCCAATGATGTTATCAAAGGGTCTAAGCGGATCAGGTTGACTTTATATTCCTAAATGAAGGAATCTGTAAAGTTTGAAGGACCCCAATCATCGCCAAGACATGCATTCCTCTGTGAAGAGGTAGAAGGAATGGACTTAATATTTCTCGCATAAGAAGGTTCTTCCTTAGGGACATCTACCTCAAGAGTATCCTTTGTAGTAGGTACTGCTAGAGTAAACATTGAAACATTAGAAGATACTGAAGGGATAAGAGTAAGCATAGCCGAAGCTTGGCCAGTAGTTGCCATCTCACACAAGTGCATAACAGCAGGGTCAGCCTAAATTATGACTACTTTATTATTAGAAATGAACCTAACATATTTATGTAAGTTAGATAGGACTACACCCATAGCATGAATCCACGGTCTACCAAGAAGAAGGTTATAAGGTAACTTCTCTGACATAACATATAGAAGGGTAGGTACATGTTGGGTCTCAAAAATGCTAGCTTGAATGAACCACGAGAGGTTGCCACACTCTCACTACATTAATGGCCAACTAACAAGGCCAACCAATATGGTTGAACCCTCTACTCTTAAGGCTCTGCTAAACCTAGGCGGGTGAACCTATATGAATGACACATATTTTGAATTGTGTTTCCCATTTGACCTAACTATCCACAAATGGCAATTTGACAGTGGGAAGATATGATCCTAATTTGGTATAAATTGTATATGCAATATCAAGGTACAAATTAATATGTTCAATTAAGAGATGTCAAATGAAGTGGATAACACTAATGTAATGAAAATAAGGGAGACCAGTGCCTTATTGGGTAAAATAGAGTCAAATTAAAGCCTTCAATGAATGGTTCCTATCTACCAAGTTCTCTAATTGTTTGGCATATAATTATGAGTTTATAACTGGTATAAACATGCAAGGATATAATTAATAAAACCTACTTGAGGCAGAATATCAAATCCAATTATCTGATTCTTCTTATTGATCTAAATAACATTTCCAGATTACTATAATTGATCAAAAGGGATTTAATTCTTCATTAAAGAATTTAATAAATCAAATCACACAGAAAAAAAAATTGTGCACTAATAAATCAAATATATACTTTATACTTCAATTTAAATAATCAAGAAACATCAGATTGGAGATAATCAAATAATCGCAAGAATCCAACAAACAATTGATACCAGAATGAAGCCACTAAATCAACAGCCTTTCATTATCTTCTTCAAAATTCATACATGCAACATAGTCTCCTTGAATGTCATCATTCTCAAAATATAATGCTTACAACAGTCTATCCTATCCTAATTCTACTACCTTTTGTCTTCTATCCAACAAAGGATATTTATACATTAGTTTGCAAAAGGACGTGCCTTTTTGAAAAAATTCTTAAGCATAAAAATGTTTAATAAGTTTATCATTAACTAATTTTTGCTAAGCCACAAATGAACTGCAGACATATGCTCTATATAATCTTGGCACTCATGAGTATCAACATCTCCTAACGCATCATGGATCATAATCTCCATTATCATCATTTGTTCATTATGCTCACATGCTTCATCCAATTTTACACCCTTCATAGTGATTGTTTTCAACATTTCTTGGAGTATTGTCTCACATTCACTCTTCCATGTAGTCACTTCTTTCAATTTTCCTTCATCGTCATAGAGTTTAGTCAATCTATCTTCGGCAGCTTCTATCAATCCCCACACATCCCCTTGTAGTTCCTCAAAGAAATCCCTGTGCCTATCCATGATACAATTAGCATTTTCAATCTCTGCATCACTAAGAGTATCCTTTTGCTCCAATTCTTCAATTTTATCCTAGATTCTGCTATCCACTCTCCTATTTTTATTGCATCCATGTATTGTGAATGTTTTCCCCAGAGTTTATTTAACCAAGTGGTTAAAACGACCTACCTCCTTTTGATTATTGCATCAAGGGCATCCATCTTCTCTTGAGAGTATGCAGTTGACCCTTCCCAATGGTATTTTTTCTATGAACTCTCACCTTGGGTGAGCATCTTTTTTGGCCTGTATTTTGTCTACAAATCCAAGCCAGATGAATGCCTTTATTGTTATGCTCATTCCCTTGCTCTCCTTCACTGTCAATTTTGTGAAACAATGATTTCAATTGAGCACATCCTGATATGCAAAATATTTATGCTTCATGGCGCCATTAATGTCTTTACTGAGACATGAATGCTGCAAGTTTTTTGAAATTCTGGTTGTCACATCAAAAATCATATCGGCAAGACAATTCAAATCTCTGACTGATTTGTCTGTTCAACGTTCACCTATCTGCTAAGACGTCTTGTAATTTCTCTGATATCACAAGTCTCCCTGACAACTTGTTTCCTTTCGATTTTTATATCGCCCAGACTTTAATGAATCAGGCCAATAGTTCTTCACTTTACTCTGAAAGCTTTTCATCTCACCAAGATGTTCACTTTATCGACTTATGTTGCTAAGACCAATAATTTGACCTGCCGACAAAATGATAGTCAATGTAATGTCTCTTAGATCTCCCCACTAAGACATATCTCACCGATACGCTTTTTCATCGGTGAGACCACGCGCATTGTCTTCTTGACACCTTTTATCTCTGCATGCTCAATTTTTTCGGTGTAACTTGAGGGGTCGGTAAGATTTTCGGAACTCTCCCCGACTTCATTTGTCTCACCGAGTGAGTCCTCCCTTTTCTTTATCGGCAAGACCAATAACGCTTCTGACAGTGCTTTGAAATCTCTCTCCGATAGTTTTTTACTTTGACTCCAATTGGTAAAAGGTAACCTAGCTCGATATGACCTTACATCATCACGCTGATACCTTTTATCTTGACGATAAGAAATACAAACCTGCATTCTTTTGGTGTATAACTTTATCGGTATGACCCTTCTGATGTCTTGCCAATATATTGAGGATATGTATATTATCATCGACGAGACATGCATCAACTTATGTTGATATTTTCATATGTTAAATATTTAATGCCAGATGAAATTTATGGAACTTTATGGCGAAATATAAATCGGATTTTGGTAAAAAAATGCTATGTGAGGATTTTTATGTCTGTATTATGAACCCTTTTGGGAGACTAATAAGCATGAAAGGTTAATGAGATTGTCAAAAATTTACAGTTCCAATAGTGGCTCTGTCTGGGGATGAATGATTTTAAAGTCATTGCAAGGATTCAGATCTCTGGGTGAGTAGACCAAATATTATGGATGAAGGCAAGTGTAGATGAAAATGATCATAAACTACTGTACATGGAAGAAGATCAAATAAGGATTTCCAGGATTGTCCATGTACTATCAATCTCATGTATCCTTTACTTCCTATACTACTATGCATGGAAATTTTATGAGAAGTTTTCTTCAAGAGTCATCCATGCACTAGCAACCCTTGATCCTCTATGACTTTTAAGAGAAAAAGTTCTTTAGAAATTGCCCATGTACAGGAAACTCCTGTTCTTCACCACTCATATTTTGTAGATAATATGAATCCTCTCCTTGCTTTCCAACAATAAAAAAAGGTCCTAACCACAAGGCCTCAAATTTCCCATGTTTTCCTTTCTCCTGGCACCTAACATTCCACATCAATACCAGATCATCTTTTTCGAACTTTCTATCCTTTGTTTTTTATCAAACAAATACTTCATTTGTGCTTGCAATTTCATGTTCTAGTTTTGAGCCATTCTTCTTATTTCATCTAGTTCTACAAGTTGCTCCATTCTCTCCTCCATCAGTTCAGGAACATCTATATCTTCTTGAAGGATAAATTTGTAAACTGGCAATAAATTTTGTAAAGGCATCCTAGCTTGTGTTCCATACACTAACTCATATGGGGATTTTCCAATTGCCTTTTTGATAGTAATCCTATTTGCCCATACAACTAATCTTAACATTGAATCCCAAGATTTTTTGTTCTTATCAAGCATCCCTTTTATGATTTTTAAAAGACTCTTGTTGCTAGATTCTGCCTGACCATTGGCTTGTGGATGATTTGGGCCAGAATAAAAAAAATTGATGCCATATATCCTACAAAACTCTTTGAACTCATCAGAACTGAAACACATGCCATTATCTGTAATCACTCTCAATGGTGTACAAAATCTAGTAATAATGTTATCCATTAAAAATTTGATTACAACTTTACTTGTTGCTTGCTTGGTTGGGATTGCCTCCACCCATTTGGTGAAGTAATCAATGGCCACTAGTATCCACCTATGTCCTCCACTCGATTTTTCTTGTATTTCCCCAATGAAATCAATCCCCCACTGATGAAAATGGGCTTCAACCTACATAGTTCTTAGTGGTAGAGCTCCCTGATACTTCATTTTCCCTGAGAAATTTTGGCATGCTTCACATTTTCTTACATAAGAGAATGAATCATTAAAAACTTTTGGCCAGTAATAACCTGCCCTAAGGATTTTATGTGCAGTTGTTTTTGTTGAATAATGCCCTCCATAGACCCCTTTGTGCATTTATTTCAGAACATGATTAGCTTGTGACTCATCCAAACATAACATCAACATTCCATCTCTGTTTTTCCAAAATAAGTCACCTTCTATAAATACATATTTAGAGGCCTGTAGTTTCAAAGTTCTTTTCTGGTTATCATTGAATCCTTCCAAGAACTTTGTGTTCTTGAGGTAATGCATGATGTTTGTGTACCAGGGTGTATGCTCAATACTTGCAATTGCATTTCCTTCTTCTTGTACATTGCAAATTTGATTTGCCTCAATGTTTGTTTCTGCCATTAACTTGGCCAATCCTTGGCCTCTTATCAATTTAGTAATTTGTATTTCCATATCAAATTCCTGAATTTTTTAATCCACTTGCACCTGATTCCTGTTACTTCTGATTGTGTCAAGATGTCTATGACAGCTACGTGAGGGACATAAGCAATAATTTCTACTCCAACAAGATATGGTCTAAAGGCTTTTGTGGCTTTTACCAGTGCAAAGGCTTGTTTTTCCATTATGTCATATTTTAACTCTGATCCTTGCAAAGATTTACTAAAGAATGACATAGGCTGCTCATGACCACCCTCATTTTTTCGTAACATGACAATAGCTATTGTATGCAGGGAAGCAAATGAAAATATTTGAAAAGGTTTTGTGAAATTAGGATACTTGAGGACATGGGCTTCCTTAATGGCTCTTTTGATGGATACAAAGGCTTCTAATGCTTCTAGGGTCCATTCAATTTTTTGTCCTTTCTTTAGCATTTTTTATATGGGTTTGACAATTTCAGCAAAGTTGGACACAAGCCTCCTAAAAAAATTAATCTGCCCAAAGAAAGATTGGATGGACTTCACATTTTTAGGGATAGGAACCTTATCTATAGCCTCAACCCTCTCAGGATCTATCCTAACTCCCTCCTTTGATACAATGTGTCCTAAGATTTTTCCCTGTGTAATAGCAAAATGACACTTTTTAGGGTTTAAACTAATGCCATATTCTAAAGCTTTAATGAATACCTTTTCAAGGTGTTCTATATGATCTTCAGTCCTCTTTGAGTACGTTGTAAGGTCATCTTGATACACCACCTTTATAGCATTGATCAGGTCAAAAAATGCTAAGTCCATAGCCCTTTGAAAATTTTCTCCCGCATTAGTGAGACCAAAAGGAATTCTTACATAAACATATGTTCCCCATGGAGTTTTGAAAGATGTCTTGTACTTCTCAGATTCCCTGACTTTAACCTAATTATAACCAGAGAAACCATCCATCATAGATAATAGCTCACACCCTATCACTTTGTGTAGTATAGCCTCCATATTGTGTAGAGGGTAATTGTCCTTGAGGGATGCCACATTCAAATTTCTGAAATCCACGCACAGTCTGATATCTCCATTTTTCTTTCTAATAGGAACAAGGTTTGACACCCATGTAGAATGCCTGAAAGGTTTAATGATACTTCCATCTCTAAGTTTGGTCAATTCTTCTTTCATTTTTGGTTCTAATGTGGGGTTAATAGGCCTTTGTTTCTATCTAAAAGGCTTTGCATCTAGTTTCAGAGGAATTTCATGTTGAAATAGGTCTTCCCTATATGCCTTGATATATTCATAAGACCATGCAAATTCATGTTTATATTTCCTCAATAATGAAATCAGCATTCTTCGAACTGTCGGGCTTATCTTCTTCCCAATGTATACTTTTCTTGGTGTCAGTTCAATTCCTAAGTTTATTTCTTCGATATCTTTCTTTTTGACTGGTGTCTATTTCATAAGATATCGATCACTTCCATCATATACTCTCTCCAATGCTACTAATCCTTTGGGGAGTTTATTAGTTTTAAGCTGCAAGACTTTCTTTCTGAATATTGTATGTTATCCATCCTTTTCTTCGACAAAGGCGTTGAAATCAGTTTCTTGAGCCTCATACTGGTCTATGCATTGAAGGAACTTTAAGAGATTAGTGTCATCGATAAAAAATTTCCAATTGTATACATTGTCAGGTACAACAGGCCTTGTTTGGAACTCAGCTTGGGACACTCCTGCTAATGCGATATCATTTTTTTTTAATGCTACTTTTTCCAAGACGTTTTCCATTATATTTTTTGATCTGTCCACCCAATCAATGGAGAAAGCATCAAATAGTTCAATTGTATCCCATACTGCATTCCTATACTGTTTCAGTCTTTTATTTTTTGCTACATATTTTGATTTGATCTGAGACACCACTAGCTCCGAGTCTCCAAAAATTGCTAAAAGTTGAATCTTGTGTTTAACAGCCAAATTCAATCCTATCAACAAAGCTTCATATTTTGCTACATTGTTTGTACATTCAAATGCTAACAAAAATGAATATTTGAAAGTTGAACCATCAGGTGATATAAAAATTATCCCAGCTCCATTTCCTTCTTGCTTGCATGCTCCATCGAAGTACATTTTCCATATCCCTTGTTGGTTTTCAGAAATACTTTTATCAATTGGATCTTTACCTACCAACTTAGGTTGAGATAGTTCTACTCTAAAACTTCCCAAATCAACATCACCGAAGAAATTCAATGGCTCTTGAGGAGCATATTCAACAATTTGATTCATTCTAGGTTCTCCATACAATTTTACCTCTTCTCCATTCACTACTATGGTGGCATATGATAAGTCAAAATATAAATTTTCTCCTACTATTGCAATCCATTGTCTTGATAGAAGCATTCCAAACTGGGGAGGTGTGTCAATTACGGTTATGTCAATGGTGTAAGCAACTTGTGGGTAATTTGCTAATTTTACCTCTGCATTCTTCAGTATTCCCACAACCGGGATAGGCTTGCTATCCATGGCATAGAATTTACCTCCTTCCACATCTATCCATAGACCAAGCTACTTCATCACCCCTATTGGCATGATATTCATGGGGGCACTTGAATCTATCATACAATTTCTGACTAGTTTGCCACTTATGAGTAAAGTGGTGAAGAATGGGTCAATTTGTGGTGTGTTCATTAGATAGGCCTTTGGGATTTTTACTTCCTTCCTTTTATTATTTATTTCAAAAACTTTTGTGTTTTCAGGGCTTATATTTTTATTTCCATTAGAAATTAATTGTATGGCGTCTTCCCTATATTCCTTAATTTTCATCATTTCAATTAATGGGATAGACATCTTCAGTTCAAATAAATCTTGTATAAAATCAAAGGATGTACCTTCGGTTCTAATTGTCCTTTTAGGTTCAATGAATTCTCTTTTTTCTCTTCTTTTTCCCTTTTGGATGTTTGATCTGGCTTTTTCTTCTCAATGGGAAATTTTTTACTCTCCTCCTTAGGAGATCCCTTCTGTTCTCTTTTGTCTGGTTTTTTATCATTAGTCCCTTTTGATGTCTCATCTGATGCCTTTTTATTTTTTATAAATATCCCCCTTGGGACACCCACATCTCTATTCACCATTATGTTTCTCAAACGATATTTGTTCCTGGCTTCCTCCACTGCTACAATTGTCAACCTTTTAATCTATTCTTCACTTGGTCTTCTTATATTACAACTATTAATCTGACTTGATGCAGTAGGGGGATCTTGCTCATTATCATTTTCTTCATGATCAGAGAAAACATGTTGCTCTGCCATGTGAACATTGTATTTTTGGTGATCCACATTATACTCATATCCTTCCTCCTCTGAAGATGCATATTCCTACTCCAAAGAGTTAAGAGTGTGGGAAGTTAGGTAGAAATTCTGGTCTTCACCACCACCATTTTCTAGAGTGTCTTCTTTCGGTATTGACTGAGCTGTTACACAATGCTCTGGAGAATGTGGTGCATAACAGACTGAGCACCAAGGACTCTTATCTACCATATATGTCCCTTTCCTCTTTAATGGATCTGGTGTTTCTTTACTTCTTGGCCTATCATTTACTGGCTTCCTATCCTTCCAATTGGTATTATAAGGCATGTCATGCAGCCTAGGTCTTTCATTCCTATATGTGTTTTCTTGTCTATTCGGGGGAGCATAATGGGGAACCCTAGGGTTTTCCCTTTTAGAAAACATCCCTACAGCTTTTCTATTATTTTCAATAGTTAAGGCTATCTTTTGGGCCTCAGCTAGATTCCTAGGACCTCTGTTTCTCAATTCATATCCTGTCTTGGAGTCAAAGGCTTTCAAATAGATACTCAACGCAGCAAGATCAGCTAACTTGGATGCTTGGGGTATTTTATTATGTAATTTAACAAACCTCTGGTTAAAATCAAAGGTAGACTCATTCTAGTGCTTTTGGATAGTCACTAACTCATGCAAGGCAAAATTTGATGCACACTGATTCCCATATTGTTGAAGAAACTATTCATGAAACACCTGAATGGAATAAATGGATGAAGTTGGTAGACTGTTAAACCAATCTTTGGCATCCTCAATCAGTGACATCATAAATAGTCTCATTTGTACATCCTCATATTTCATGTCCAAGTCCTAAATGACTGCTTTAAAATTTCTCAGATGTTCCTCAGCTATAACTGCATTACAACCTGTGAATTTAGGGACTAAGTTCCTCCAATTGTTGTCCCGTGGGTAAGGATATATCTGAAACCCGGCCAAATAAAATTGCCTAATTATAGTTGTGCATTATGGAGGAGGATTTTGGTACTGTTGGTGCTGATACACTAGATTATTAATTCCCATGTATTTATGGCCTTGTGGGGGTATATGTTGTTAATAAGGAGGTGGCTGAATATTTTCGTGTTGTGGTGGAGCATTTGTGTTTCTATTATGATTCCTTAGTGGATTTAAGTGGTTTTGTGGGGAATTTGATGGCTTCATATTGTTGTTCTTATGCGGAGGGGTATATTTGGGTGAGTCAGCCATTGGTGTTTTGATTTGAGCTTTATGTAACTTCATCCTCCTTAACTCTTACATTGCTTGGAGGTGTTGCTCATATTCTACCCTTAATTTTTTGGCATGTTGCCTCATTTTCTCCCACTGTGTATCTTCCTCATTTCATGCCATGAGTTCATGATTTTCTTCAAATGTTTCATCACACTTGAGTCCTTGCTCATATTCAAACTCTCTCATTTTTCTAGCTTCAAACTCAGCCATGTGCTCGTCATCTTTTTCAAGGTTTGTTTGGTGGGAGGGACTTCTCTTCCCCTCAGGATTGTGAAGCTCTTTGTGCGGGTTCTCTTCATTTGCAAGTGTATCATATGGGTTATGTGTTTCCAACAATAATTTTGAAGCTTTGTTCTTAGCTACTGTGTCCAAGTCATTAAATACTTTCTTGCCATAATTGCTTTTGTAAGTTGACTTTCCTTTATCATCTAAACCATCATCTTTGTACAAAGATCTTCTTCCTTGCATGTTGTGAGTAACTATGATGGTCTGAACTCTAGGATGATTTCTTTCTAATCTATATTTTATTTTACCAATCTCAATGCTTTTATTCATTCAGAGTCGCCACCCACTTTTTCCAAAAGTGAGAAAATGTTGTTATTTTACCCAGCGGAGTCAATTTTTAAGTCTCTTAACTGTGAATCTTTCTCTAATGACTCTATATGGAAAAGTTGTCTACTACCAAAATTTTCTTAAGTTATCCTCAGCAGAGTCACCAATTTGTTGGGTCTCAAAAATGTTGGCTTGAATGAACCACGAGATGTTGCCACACTCTCACTACGTTAATGGCCAACTAACAAGCCCAACCAATATGGTTGAACCCTCTACTCTTAAGGCTCTACTAAACCTAGGTGGGTGCACCTATATGAATGACATAGATTTTGAATTATGTTTCCTATTTGACCTAACTATCCACAAATGGCAATTTGATAGTGGAAAGATATGATCCTAATTTGGTATAAATTGTATATGCAATATCAAGATATGAATTAATATGTTCAATTAAGAGATGTCAAATGAAATGGATAACACTAATGTAATGAAAATAAGGGAGACCAGTAACTTATTGGGTAAAACGGAGTCAAATGAAAGCCTTCAATGAATGGTTCTTATCTAGCAAGTTCTCTAGTTGTTTGGCATATAATTATGAGTTTATAACTGGTATAAACATGCAAGGATGTAATTATTAAACCCTACTTGAGGTAGAATATCAAATCTAATTATCTGATTCTTCTTATTGATCCAAATAACATTTCCAGATTACTATAACTGACGAAAGGGATTTAATTCTTCATTAAAGAATCCAATAAATCAAATCACACAGAAATAGCAAATGTGCACTAATAGATTGAATATATACTTGATACTTCAATTTAAATAATCAAGAGACATCATATTGGAGATAATCAAATAATCGCAAGAATGCAAAAAACAATTGATACCAGAACGAAGCCACTAAATCAACAATCTTTCATTATCTTCTTCAAAATTCATACATGCAACATAGTCTCCTTAAATGTCATCATTATGAAAATATAATGCTTACAGCAGTCTATCCTATCCTAATTCTACTACCTTTTGTCTTCTATCCAACAAAGGATAGTTATACATTAGTTTGCAAAAGGACATGCCTTTTCGAAAAAATTCTTAAGCATAAAAATGTTTAATAAGTTTATCATTAACTAATTTTTGCTAAGCCACAAATGAACTGCAGACATATGCTTTGTATAATCTTGCCACTCATGAGTATCAGCATCTCCTAATGCATCGCGGATCATAATTTCCATCATCATCATTCATTTGTTCTGCTCGCATGCTTCATCCAATATTACACCCTTCGTAGTGGTTGTTTTCAACATTTCTTGGAGTATTGTCTCACATTCACTCTTCCATGTAGTCACTTCTTTTAGTTTTCCTTCATTGTCACAGAATTTAGTCAATCTATCTTCGGCAACTTCTATCAATCCCTGCACATCCCCTTGTAGTTCCTCAAAGAAATCCCTATGCCTATCCATGATACAATTAGCATTTTCAATCTCTGCATCACTAGGAGTATCCTTTTTCTCCAATTCTTCAATTTTCTCCCGAATTCTACTATCCACTCTCCTATGCTCTTTTATTGCATCCATGTATTGTGAATTTTTTCACTACAGTTTATTTAACCAAGTGGTTAAAACAACCTGCCTCCTTTTGATTATTGCATCAAGGGCGTCCATCTTCCCTTGAGAGTATGCAGTTGACCCTTCCCAATGGTCTTTTTTTATGTGAACTCTCACCTTGGGTGAGCATCTTTATTGGCCTGTATTTTGTCTACAAATCCAAGTTAGATGAATGCCTTTATTGTTCCACTCATTCCTTTGCTCTCCTTCACTGTCAATTTCGTGAAACAAATATTTCAATTGAGCACATCCTGATATGCAAAATCTTTATGCTTTGTGGTGCCATTAATTTCTTTACTGAGACATGAATGTCGCAAGTTTTTCAAAATTCTCGTTGTCACATCAAAAATCATATCGGCAAGACAATTCAAACTGGATGATCCATTTGCTCAACATTCACCTATCCGCTAAGACATCTTGTAGTTTCCCTAATATCACAGTTCTCCCTGACAGCTTCTTTCCTTTCGCTTTTTATATCGTCCAAACTTTAAGGGATTGGGCCAACTGTTTCTTCACCATACTCTGAAATCTTTTCATCTCATCGAGATGTTCACTTTATCGACTTATGTCGCTAAGAGCAATAATTTTTCCTGCCGACAAAATGATACTCGCCGTAATGTCTCTTAGATCTCCTCGCTGAGACATATCTCACCGATACACTTTTTCTTCGGTGAGACCATGCACATTGTCTTCTCGACACCTTTTATCTCCGCATGCTCAATTCTGTCGATGTAACTCGAGGGGTCGGTAAGATTTTGGGAATTCTCCCCGACATCATTTGTCTCACTGAGTGAGTCCTCCCTTTGCTTTATTAGCAAGACCAATAACGCTCTTGGTAGTGCTTGGAAATCTCTCTTTGATGACTATAGTCTCTCCAATAGTTTTTTAATTTGACTCCAATCGGTAAAAGGTAACCTAGCTCAATATGACCTTACATCGTCACACTGATACCTTTTATCTTGCTGATAAGAAATAAAAACCCGCATTCTTTTGGTGTATAACTTTATCGGTATGACCCTTCTGATGTCTTGTTGATATATTAAGGATATGTATATTATCATCGATGAGGCCTGCATCAACTTATGCCGATATTTTCATATGTTAAATATTTAATGCCAGATGAAATTTATGGAACTTTATGGTGAAATATAAATCAGATTTTGGTAAAAAATGCTATGTGAGGATTTTTATGTCTGTATTATGAACCCTTTTGGGAGACTAATAAGCAAGAAAGGTTAATTAGATTGTCAAAAATTTACAGTTCCAATAGTACGGTAACGGGTCCCAACCTCAAAGCAAGACTATCGTGCCTAGGGCTTTTCGACCAACATTATCAAACCCATGAATGTCAACCGAAGAAGTATTAAGATACGATGGATCAATATTAATCTTAGGTAATAGATCAATGCTACATACATTGAGCATTGAATTGGCGTCAACGACAGTATGTGTAATACCAATCTTTTTAATGTTAACTATAATCATTAGCAGATACACTTGCTTTTGTACTTCCGGAGGTGGGAATTCTTGAGGATAGAATTTAATATTCAGTGAATATGCACGAATATGAGCTATCAATGCATCAGCATCTACCGGCCTAGCGGAAGAAGGAAAGAGTATCTTTTACAAGGCTTCCTCAAGCATACCTTGATAAATCGGAGCGGATTGAAGCAAGTCCCATAAAGAGACCTTAGTCAAAGTAACTTGGAGTTGCTCGACAAGATCATAATCACCAGGTGATTTAGTTGTAGGTTCAGGTGCTTGAGGAAGTCTTAGTTATTCATTTATTCTAGTACCATAGGTACATGCTACCACTCTATAAGAGGGAGCATTATAAATATCACTTGGGAATCACTATCAAATGGAACACCATCAATAGAACAAACCCTTTCAGAAGAAGGACTAGCTGGAGCCATATAAATGATTGGTCTCTTAGGCCTTTGAGGGGCAGCAGAGACATAGATTACATTTATAGAATTATCACAAGTAGTAGAAAAATGACTCAAAGACATATTCTCAACATCGATCCAAACAAGATCAAATGTGGAATGAGACTCATCATGGGCTAATGCATCATCTCTAGAGGAGAATGCATTAGAATATATAAGAAATTCATCATTCACAAATGTGACATCCCTACAAGAGAGCGCATTTAAAGGAGTAAAATATTTGTCATCCACGAATGCATCATCTCTAGAGGAGAGAGTATTGGGATGAAGGGTAGATTCATCATTCACAAATGCATCATCTCTAGAAGAGATTTCATTGGAATGAATAGAAGGTAGAGTAATATTAAGAAAGGTATCAATGATTTCATCTTCTTGCAACAAGATATCCTCTGAAGGAGGCGGGCTCTTATGAGAAGGATCAAAGATACAAAGTGACTTGGACAAAGCCAAGTCACTATCACATGCATGAAATGGAATATCATTAAAATTTTGAATAAATTAGATGAAAATCTAATAAAATAAGATATTAAATTCATTACGATTTTTTTGGTATTTTCTACGTTTTAGTAATTTGCATTTTTGGAGGTCTTCGGAGTGGAATTTGAGGTCGAAACTTGTGTCAGTCCCTAAAATTCGAACATCAATTCAAAATTTATGACCCCACCAAGTAGGGGTAAATAAATTTCTAGTTTTCAAATAAGACATTCTTCAGGTCAGGTTCACCAAAATGTAGAGAAGGGGGATTCGCTACTCATGAGTTCTCTTCACTCAGAGAACCTCACGGGGTGAACTACCCTAAACTACCTCAAAGGACAGTGGTGAGAGTTCTAGAATCATAAAGAGCAAGTTATAGAGATTCTCTAGACAAACCAACAAGCTCTTGACCAAAGGATGTCAACACAAAATACAGACGACAACGCGGCACACTAGTGTCCCCGAGGCGTGTTGGTGTCTCGTACGGACTAGAAAGCAAGTGTGTCACATAAAATGGAAAAGTGAATGCTTATATAAATCTAATTTCTAAGAACTTCTAGAATGTGATAAAGTAATAGAATGGGATAAAGATAAGGAGAAGAAGGGAAAGGAAACACTTACAATTGTATGAGTGATGAAGCCTCCAACTCGTGAACATCTTCAATACCTGCACACAAGAGAGAGATTATTTTTTGGGGCTATATAGGTTTTTGCCTCAGTAAAACCCCCATTTTGGTGTTTCCACCTCCACGAATAGCCAAATAGATAGAGAGAAATGTAGGAAATGAAGTGTAAACACAAAAGCACTACAAAACAATGTTATGTTATTCAATCAAATAATAGATGAGAGGAGTGAAAGCTTACCACCTTCATCCAAAGCGCTCGAGGCTAGTGGGGGAGAAAATGATAGGAACTCAAGCCTCTGCTACAATGTTTTTCATTCCACACTTGCTCAACTGAAGTGATGGAGTGTTGGTGTTGTTGTTATGAAGTGTAAAGTGTTTGAACAGATGGTGAAGAAGCTACTTGGAGCTTGTGGAGATCTAGAGAGTGAAGAGAGGGCTAGAAAGGATGGAGAGGTCTAAAGATGAAAATGGAAGGAATGAATAGTGAAAATGAAGGAAAGAGGAAAGAAAATGGCCATATTTGGGTCAGTTAGCTAAAGAGGGCATTACAAGTCGACTCCCAATGGGAAGGGTAATGCCTCTATAGGTTCCATACTTGGGAATATTTCAGGGACGTAAGCACATCGCATGGACGTCTATGTGTTGTGCAGACATTTGCATGTCACGCGGATGTCTACGTGTCATGCGAGCATCCTCGACAATAGGGTGCTGCCACAATAGTGGTTTACAATTTCTAAGAGATTTTGATTTTTTCTAAAATCACATATTTTTAGAAAACATAATGATTTAAGCCTTAAAATTTTCTATTTTAAGGATTCAAATCAAAGAGGGTTTGATCAAACTGCCTTAGATCAAACCTCCTTAAATAGAACCTCATTAGTTTTAAACCATACCTATAAATGAGTCTCCTTTACACCTATCAATATATTGATAAAAGAACACTTTTGATTTACCTTTTTGGGGATCAAATGAATTCATTTAAAATTTATTTCAAATGATTATGATAGTCCTCAGAATGAGCTATCCAATGAATATAATTTTAATATGTTTTGGTTTTATTATGTATTTGTTTTTTTAGTTTTATTAAACATAGGTTTTTCATCAAAAATGAAGGTCTTTGTTTTGCACATGTGGAAAAATAGCAGATTATAAAATACAAAAATTGAAACATATGAGTGCACCAGATATTGAAGTCCTTGATCCAACAAAAAAAAAATTGAATTTTGATATATACAAAAAAAGTTACACGTTATATGGTTGTGCCATATCTAAATTGTAATTGGTTTGACTTCGAAACTTGATTAAAGAAAAAGTATTCATTAAAAAACTATTTAACCAAGTGGAAGCACTAGATATGTGAGTTACAAATATAAATTTGAAAGAATTAGAATTTTATCCTTCATGGAAAAAAAATTATCTGTTATACAGTGTGTGTCACTTTTTAAAAATGACCAGTTTTCATGGGAGATGGAAAAACAAGTGCAATTTGATTCCAAAAAATTTCAAAAATATATATTTTTAGAATCTATAGACAAAATGTGATGATATTCTAGTTTGCATCATCTTCAAATTCCTCATGGTTTAGCCACTATAGGTGCCCAAATGTGAAGATTTAGTTAAAAAAATAATTTCAGTGTCCAGTTTGGCCAAAAATTGTAAACCACTATTGTGGGATCACCCAGTAACTCCTTTACCAACGCTCAAAATAGGTGCCAAGTGGACAAGAGGCAGGGAACTTATGTGGAATTAAGCCTCTGAATTTTTTTTCTAAAGTGGAAGGGGGATTTGTGTTAGGGGTGCAAATTCACGCCTATACAAAATTAAGGAAAATTTAAGTTTATTTAGCTTTTGAAAGGGCCCAAGACCTAATTAGGATGTGTAAAACACATCACAACAATAGATCAACATGATATCAAGTCCAATTTATCATTAATTATTCCAAAATTAAGCAAGGAAAAGGGGGACTCTTTTATGTCATTACAGTTCCTTCTATTGTGACATCTTTTTTACTATATTATAGAGAAAATAAAAAGTATAGAGACCTAAAATTGATCACATCCTAACAACACATATGACATTACCATTTTTGACACCATACTAGGTCCACTGTAACTACACCAACATCATCTCAAACCTAATTAATTAGATATATTATATTTATTTAAAAAATGATGAGAATCCTATATCCAGTTGCCTAATTATTAAAATCAATATTGGGATCACATTCTATCAATGCAATCTACAAATAGAATCTTCTCTTCTAGTTACTAAATTTTTCTTCAATAACATACCTTTGATGATTGAGAAGTTAAATATTCTTCTCTTAAACTCATGTAATAAGCATTTTGAATGGGAGCTTCCTAATTTGAGATTGAGAAGAATCTCAAATGCTACATTTTAAAGGATTTTCTATTGAACAACCATTTTTAGATAAGTGTCATTCAAGATATGGAATTTTAATTGAAGCACAGAATAAATTAATAGAATCTTCCACATTTAAAAATATGTAGTTTTAATACAATTTACATAAAAATGTAGCTGTAAAAATATAATAATACTAGATATAATTGAAAATTTGATCTTTACTTTTAAAATTATATAATTATAATCAAAATTTGATAACTACCATTTTCAATAATTAAATTTGAATGCCATGAATTCAATGATCATTCTCAACATCCATCCCTATAATATAATGTCTCACACCACACTGAAAAACTAAACTGAAAATGCAACTACTAACTACTCCTACTAAAAATATTACTCAAGCATGTTACCAAACCTCTGAACAAGTAGCTAAGGCATCAAGGTTTCAATTACTATTTTTAATTGGATTAAAACTTACAATTACAAATTTACTGACAAGACAAGCCAGCACAGTTTAACAGCCATAAACAAAACCAATCGTGGACAACAAAATAGACAAGACCCAACACAGCTTTGAACAGTACAAACACATTTCAATTTATCATACACATTTTGATTTCTTTGCTTCACCAAGGAAAAACATTCTGATTATTATTAAATAAAATTATCATAGGCTATTGCAGATGCCAAGACATCCTATAGTCAATCAGAAAATACTTGTCGTAGACACCATATCATACTTTAAGCATTAAATTTGTAGACTTCAAATCAATCTTTTCCCTAGTATTGTCGATGAATAATGTAAGAAAATTCTCTTCTCTGCATCAATTCACTGCATTAGTATGTTTGCATCCAGGAAGCTTTATTTCTTAGTTCTTTGAATAATTGATGTAAAATACAGAAAGTTGTGCGCTAGTTGGGAAACACGTATGAGGTCTTTAGGATAACCTAGAATAAGTTAATTCACTGTTATTTTAATGTGCATCATTTCAACCTGGTTTATATCTTCATTGTGCAAGCTCAATAGGTAGGCCACTAGCACGAGAGGAAAACTTTGGATATACAGGGAGAAATTTGCTAGAAAAGGACAAACTTCACATATTTATTTTGGGTTGCAAATTCAAATAGTATATACCAGTTAGGAAAATTTTGGGCAGTGGCTATCCAATCTCAGGAATGCATTGGGGCATGAATGCTACATTCTAGTATCATCAGATGTTCTTATGGTCAAACGTACCACTATCCTATCATTACTTAGAAAGAAATATTACATACATGCACTCCAAACATTGTAGAAAAAAAGGAAGTATTGGAAAAATCTAAGTGGCATTAAAAATATAATCTATGTTTCTTTTAATTTATACATTATTAAATAAAATAAATAATCATTATGTTTTTTTTTTTAAGATTAAAAAATAACTTTTAACATTTAAAAAAAAAAAATCAATTTTTAAATTAATTTTGTATTTTTTAATAGGTTTAAGTGCACGTAATAAATTAAATTATTAAAAATCGATATTTTTATAAGCATAAATAATATATGTATAAAAGATTCTATTTAAAAAGAAAATCTATATTAACAAAATAATATATTTATTTAATTCAATATAAATTAATTTTTTTAAAGTTATGCTTAATTTTGTCAATTAATGTATTTTGATATTAATATTAAATTTTGATTAAATAGAATGGATAGGGATATTAAATTTTATAATTAGAGAACAAATGTTCTTTGATAAAGATAAATTTAGTCAATGAAAATGTTCTAATGTTTAAGAATAATTAACTTGCATTATCAATATAATAACAAAAAAAAAAGATGTCTAAAGATAATAATAATAATAAAATGTTGAATTCAAAAGCCTAAAATACCACTAAATTACACTTGCAATAGAAAATTTGTACTACATGTACATTTCAAATAAAACCTATAATAGTCCATTGTTACTTCAAGAATTTCCAAAAAAAAACTAATGGTTTAGTGTCAAGATTCATACCCTAAACATCATAATGTTTATTGAGAGGAATAAAATTTATTATAAACATTATGATGTTTGGGTTTGAATCTTGACACTAAACCATTAGTTTCTTTTCCAGAAATTAATAAATTAACAATGGAATATTAATCCAAACTTATGTCTTACAGTCTTTTTTTTGAACTCTAGCTATTGTGGGTTTTCTATTGCAAGTAGAGTTTAGTGGTATTCTAAGCTTTCAAATTGAGGATATTATTATTACCTTTAGACATATCTCCTTGTTTTATTATAGTGTTAATGCAAGTTCATCATTATTGTATTTTAGATCATTTTTATTGATAATGTTTTATGGTCCTAAGGGCTAATGTTTCATTACAACAAAAGACTATTAGCTAGAATGTACAAATTATTTTGTCACTTTTGTTCAATAAATACCACTAAACTTGAAAAATCTATTATGTACCAATCTCTATAAGGAGAAACTAATGTCAATTATTTTGAGAGATTGTTATCTTGTTTAAGATTTATAGTTGTGGTTTTAAATAGTCTATGTGAGAAGTATTTATTGAGCTAAACTCCTTTTAAGGCACCTTGTGCTCTTTAGTAATTTAAATTATTATTAAAATTTGATATTTTTATACATATATAAATAATTGTGTCAACAAAAGGGTGTAGTGTAATGATATTAACATATTAACAAAAAATACTATCTTCAAACTTAAATTTCATAGTCATTTACACATGAAAGTGCATGTTCTTAAAACATATTATAGTTAATATACTTTAAAGGTAAAATTAAAATTCATATTCAAAAGTAAAATAGTTGATGCAAAAAACAACACACTGTTGAATTCAAAAAACTCTCTTATCATGATGGAATGTGGAAACCTTATCTCTCTAAAATAGTTCTTATTAAACTAAAAATTAAGTAAATAAAATTTAATTACTATTATATAAATACAAATATTTCTCCAATAAAAATAGAATCAATAATATAAATAAAATAAAATAATTTTGAAAATAGTTGTAAAATGGAATAAAATAGAGAAAACATAAAAACAACATAAATAATATAAAATAATTTTAAATAGTTGTAAAGTAAAACAAAATAACTATTAAAGTAAATAGAATAATTCAATATTAATATCTCTAGGTGGTTTTTAGATAAATGTACTTAACATATATCTATATTAATATATGTATAAAGGAAAATAAAATTTATTTAAATTTAGTCTAGATTAATAAAATGATATAAATGTATAATTTAGTATAATTAATGTTTAAATTTTGCATTTAATTTTGCGGATTAATAGATTTTTGGTTTTGAATATTAAATTATGAGTAATTATAATGGATAAAGATATTTAGAGTTAGTAATAAAATCAATACATAACAAGAGCCTAGAAAAAAATATCTCTTGACATATTCTTACATGTATTTATATAAAGATATGTTAGTTTTATTTACTTTTATATACCTAAGATTTATTTTATTTTATTTACTTAATAATATTATATAATTAATTTACTTAATTTTTTAATATTTTACTTACAAAAATTTAAGAATCATTTTAATTTGATTTAATTAAGAGTTATTTTATAATAATGATTTTTTTTTAAATATATGTTAGTTTTAGTTTTTCTAAAAAATTTCATGTCATTATATGGTATTAAGTTTTCTATTGCAATTGTAATTTAGTGGTATATTAGTGATGTAAGATCATCCTTGGTTCTTCGCAATCTTTCATCAACCAAAAAATTTTATCATTCAGTTGTGTTCTTGTTTTGTTCTTGTTCTGGTCCGAGTTGGTAGATCTAGTGTTTCTTCATGTTTTCTCGCTAGATCTTGCATACCTAGGATTTCATTGTGGACATGATCAATTTTCATATTCAAATTTTTTGGCTCATTTGGATTTCTTTTCGGCAAGTTATCATTTCTAGAGTACATGATAGTTTTTGGGACTAGCCTCGAAATAACTTCCAAAACCTAACGACTAGTTGGATCGATCGCAGATCTTTCCCATGACTTGTGGATCCTCACAATGTGTTTAGATTAGTTCTATGGAGTTTCCTTGACCTTACACTTAGGTCCACACTTCACCATGCGCATCTACAATGGATGAATTTCATATTTGAGGACTACTTGTTCTTGCACACATTACACTTTTCTTCTTGGAGTTTGTAGTAATCTCTGGCCGACAAGAATGTCCTTTGACCGTGGATGTGATATAAAGCTTGTATTGGATCAATGGAACGATAATCAATTAGAGGAATATAGAATAAGATGTACATAGATTTTGATCTGTAAGATTTTCACTCACTGTATGAGCACTATATTTGAGCATGCTGTAATCAGGCCTGTGCACCGAATCTCTAAGCTTGGATGTGGCAGATTATTTGTAATCCAGATTTATGATAATAAGAGTGTTTGCATTTGAATTTACCTCCATATTTCATGTTGCTTCTGTTGTGTGACTCTTTTTGCATGGTTTGGACTATTCTCCTTGAGGACCCTCCTACTGTGACTACACCAAATTGGTATCAGAGCGAGATTCATTCCTTGCAAGATCATTAGAAGTTGCGCAATCCTGTTGAAGATTTTTTGTAGGGTGGCAGATTAAGGATCCGACCTGCAATTGTAGAGGACTTGTGTAGAGATGGCAAGAAGAAGAAATGGTAGAGGAAATGGAGCGTGTGGAAACACAAACCCAACTGTAATGGAGATACTGAGAGGAGTTGTTGCAAGATTGGAAGCAGTTGAAATGGCCCAGAGAAGAGGTTGACTAATTGATCATGTAAGTGATGAAGAAGTAGAAAAATAAGAAGAAGCTGCAAGAGAAGAGCAACCTAGCCTTGATCAGGGAGAAGAAAGTTTCATAAGAGCCCTAACTAGAGTGAACACTAAGCCACATTTCAATCCATCAGATTATAATGGTAAGTTGGATTAGGATGAATTTTTGGATTGGATAACAGAAATGGAGAAATTCTTTGATTTTGAAGATACCCCAGATGATAAGAAGGTGAAATTTTCTTGTACAAAGTTGAGAGGACATGCATTCATTTGGTGGGAACATTTGCAGATAGATAGACAAAGAAAAGGAAAATAGAAGATAAGATCATGGGATCGGATGGTGAATAAATTGAAGAAAAAGTTTATGTCTGTAGATTATCAAATTAGTTTGTTCAAGGAATTGTAGAATTTGAAGCAAAAAGAATCAAGTGTGATAGAGTATACTAAGGAATTCTATAAGTTGAATATCAGATCTGGACATTCAGAAGATGAGATTGGACAAGTGGCTAGATATGTGAATGGTTTGAGGTCATCTAATCAAGATGATATTAGTTTGATTAAGTTTTTGAGTGTGGAAGAGGCATATCAGTGTGCTCTAAAGGCAAAAGAGAAACTAAATAAAAGACATGACCAAAGATAGAGAGGAAGAGGTGGAAGATTTCAAAGAAGAAGAGGAACTTTTGCATATCATAATAAAGACAAGGAGGTCAACAAGAATGATAATTCATATCGAAGAGATGATGGAAACTCTTACAGAAGAGGAGGGTATGGTAGTTATAGAAACGAGGGATATAGAAAAGATGAAAGAGGACAAAAGAAAAGAATATTTAGGGGAACTTGTTTTGAATGTGGTGGAGAAGGACATAGAGCCTTTGAATGCAAATAGGGAGAGACAAGCAAAAATATCAAAAACAATAGAAGAATAGCCTTTGTTGAGGAGGATCGTGTTGGATCATCTAATTAACCAAAAGAAGGAGAGGTATTGGTAAATAGGAGAGTGTTGTTTCAAAGTTAATTGGAGAAAGAACCATTGCAGAGAAAGAATTTGTTTAGGACCAAATGCAAGGTAGCTATTAAATGTTGCAAAGTGATCATTGATAGTGGAAGTTCAAATAACCTAGATTTTGAAGAAATAATGACCAAATTGAAGTTGTAAAGTTTGAAACAACCTAAACCCTATTAAATAGCAAGGATTCAAGATGAGCATAAGATACTGGTAAGTGAACAATGTTTAGTGAAAGTGAAGATAGGAAATTACCATGATGAAGTTTTGTGTGATATTATGCCTATGGATGTATGCCATATCTTGTTGGGAAGGCCTTGGTAGTATGATAGACAAGCTATTCATGATGTAAAGAAGAACATATACACCATTGTTGATAATGGAATGAAGCAGAATTTGTTACCCTTGGAAGATGTTCCTAAGGCTAAGATTTGTACAACCACTAGAATCTATTTGGTTGATGGAAGGAGATTTCTACATGGACTGAGACATGAGAACATGTCCTATGCTTTGGTGCCTAAGAAATTTGAGGACTTGAAACATGTAGAAGGACAACCTAAGGAGATAAAAGATTTGCCAACAGAATATGAGGCTATCATTTTAGATAATGTCCCTGATGGATTACCACTTGTAAGGAGTATTATTCATAGCATGGATCTGCTTTTTGAGCTAGTTTACCTAATAAAATAGCACACCGAATGACATAAAAAAAATGAAGATTTGAACAGACAAGTACAAGATTTGTTGAGGAAAGGTATGATTAAATAAATCTTAATTCCTTGTGTAGTACCTATTGTGATTGCACCTTAGAAAGATGGAAAATGGAGAATGTGTATAGACTCTAGAGCCATAAACAAGATCATAGTGAAGTATAGATTTCCTTTGCCCTAGATGGATGACATTATGGATTGTTTGAGTGGAGCTAAGTACTTTACAAAGATAGAATTGAAGAGTGGATATCATCATATCAAAATCAGAGAAGGAGATGAGTGGAAAACAACATTCAAGAAAAATGAAGGATTTTTTGAATGGTTAGTGATGCCTTTTGGACTGACATATGCACCTAGTACTTTCATGAGATTGATGAATGAGGTATTGAAATAATTCTTGGGTAAGTTTGTGATTGTTTATTTGGATGACATATTGATTTTTAGTAAGATAATGGAGGAACATTTGTTACACATATGACAAGTTTTGTAGAGGTTGAAAGAAGAACAGTTTCTTATAAACATAAAGAAGTGTAGTTTCATGAAGGAATAATTGGTATATTTGGGATTTGCGATATTAGTAGATGGATTGAAGATGGATCCTGAGAAAGTGAGAGTTATTTTTGAATGGTCTACACCTGAAATCATGGGAGAGGTAAGATCATTTCATGGATTGGCCAATTTCTACAGAAAGTTCATTAGGAGTTTTAGTTCTATTTGTAACCCTATGACAAAGACAATGAGAGGAGACAAAAAGGATTTTAGATGGAAATTTGGAGCAGACAAAAGTTTTTATTTTTTGTAACAAAAGGTGATAGAACAACCTGTGTTGGCTTTACCATATTTTGATAAGGTATTTCAAGTGGATTGTGATGCAAGTGGAAATGCAATTGGAGCAGTGTTAAGTCAAGAAGGAAGACCTGTAGCCTATTTCAGTGAGAAGTTGAATGATGCAAGGAGAAGATACTCAGTGTATGATCAGGAGTTATATGCCATTTTTCAAGCTTTGAAAAATTTGAGACATTACTTTTTATCTAAGGAGTTTGTGTTATATACAGGTCATCAAGCCTTAAATTATTTGAATAGTAAAGGTAAGTTGAATCAGAAAAACATGAGATGGGTAGATTTCTTGTAGAGTTATACTTTTGTTTTGAAGCACTAGAGTGGAAAGTCAAATAGAGTTGTTGATGCTTTGATTAAAAGAAGGAATTTATTGGCACAAATGAGAGTGGGGGTATTAGGCTTTGATGAATTGAATAACGTGTATAAGGAAGACCCGAATTTTGAAAAACCTTGGAGAGCATGTAAAGAACCACTTTTGGAGGATAGAAGTCAATGGTTGGATTATTTCATTCAAGAGGATATGTTGTTTAGAGGAAACAAGTTGTGTATACCCCAAAGTTCAATGAGGGATAACTTGGTAAAAGAGAAACATAGTGGATTTTGGCGGGACATTTTGGAATTGACAAGATAGTAGCGTTGGTGAGTGAGAATTACTTTTGGCCATAGATTCATAAGGATTTTGGGAAATTTGTGCAGGGTTGCAAAGTTTGTCAAGTTGCAAAAGGGAGTAGTCAGAATGTTGGATTGTATAAACCTTTGATAGTACCAGAAAGTCCTTGGGAGGATATCAGCATGGATTTCATACTTGGTTTGCCTAGGACATGAAGAGGTAATGATTTAGTATTTGTGGTGGTGGACAGATTTTCTAAAATGGCACATTTTATACATTGTAAGAAGATAATAGATGTAGTACATATAGCAGATTTTTTTTCAGAGAAGTGGTCAGATTGCATGGATTACCTAGGAGCATTGTTTCAGATAGGGATACAAAAAAAATTGGCTATTTTTGGAGGACACTTTGGAAGAAGTTGAAGATGGATTTGAAGTTCAGTTCTACTTTTCACCCACAAAAGCAGGTAGTGAATAGAACTTTGGGAAATTTTCTAAGATGCTTGGTTGGAGAGAAGACCTAAAGTTGGGATCTAGCCCTAGCAGAAGCTGAGTTTTCCTACAATTATTCATTGAATAGGAGTACTGGAAAGACACCTTTTGAGATTGTTATGGGATTTCATCCTAGAGGTATATCAGAGTTGGGAGACATTAGTAGGGAAGATAAAAGAAGTGCAGAGGCTATAGAATTTGTAGAACATATAAAGATCGTGCATACTCAAATGAAACAAAATTTGGAGAACATGAACCAGAAGTGTAAGGAGAAAGTAGATGAAAAGATAAGACATAAGGAGTTTGAAGTTGGAGATGAAGTGATGGTGTATTTGAGAAAGGAAATTTTTCTAGTTGGAGCATACAATAAATTGAAAATGAGGACGTTTGGACCCTATAGGATTTTGAAGAAATTTGATTCAAGAAATGCTTATGAAGTGGAGTTACTAGATGACATGGGTATATTACCTATATTCAATATTGTAGATCTACATCAGTACCATGAAGAATAATTCATTGAAGACGGCAAGATGAAGTTGGAAGAACAGCTTCCTAAATAGTAATCAGATGAGGTAGAAGAGATTTTGGATGTCAAAGGTGGAAGGAGGACTCATGGAAGACAGTACAATGAATATTTGGTGAAATAGAAGGGTAGACCGTATTGGTTTCCCTTTGGCCCCTGCAAAGTGAGAGGCTCACTTTTCATTAACCTCGGATGTCTAATGTAGGAGCATCCTTGGTTCTTGACAATCTTGCATCAACCAAAAAATATTTTCATTCAATTTTGTTCTTGTTCTAATCTAAGTTGGTAGATCTGGTGTACCTAGGATTTCATTGTGGACATGTTCAATTGTTATATTCCAATTTTTCAACTCATTTGGATTTATTTTTAGAAAGTGATCATTTCTGGAGTACGTGATAGTTTTTGGGACTGGCCCCAAAATAACTTCCAAAACCTAAGGACTAGTTGGATCGATTACGGAACTTTCCCGTGACTTGCGGATCCTCATAATGTGTTTAGATTGGTTCTATGGAGTTTCCCTAACCTTACACTTAGGTCCACACTTCACCATGCACATCTACCATGGATGAATTTCAAATTTGAGGTCAGCCTATTCTTGCACACGTTACACTTTTCTTCTTGGAGTTTATAGCGATCTTTAGCGGACGCGGATGTCCCTTGACTCATGGATGTGATATAAAGCTTGTATTAGATAAATGGAATGAAAATCAATTAGAGGAGTATAGAATAAGATGTTTATAGATTTTGATCTGTAAGATTTTCACTCACATGTATGAGCACTATATTTTGAGCATGTTGTAATCAGACCTGTGCGCCAAATCTGTAAGCCCAAATGTGGCAGACTATTTGTAATCTAGATTTCTGATAATAAGAGTTTTTGCATCTACATTTTCCTCCATATTTCATGTTGCTTAAATTGTTGTGTGACTCTTGCTGCATGGTTTGGACTGTTCTCCTTGAGGACCCTCCTACCATGACTGCACCAATTAGGCTTTTGAATTCAACATATTATTATTATTATCTTTAGGCATCTTTCTTTTTTGTTATTATATTGATAATGCAAGTTAATTATTCTTAAACATTAGAACATTTGCATTGACTAAATCTAGCTTTATCAAAGAACATTCATTCTCTAATTATGAAATTTAATATCCCTATCCATTCTATTTACTCAAAATTTAATATTAATATCAAAATACATTAATTGACAAAATTCAACATAACTTTAAATTATTAATTATATTGAATTATAAATATATCATTTTATTAATATAGACTTCTTTATTTTTAATAAAATCATATATATATATATATATAATTTTAATAATTTAATTTATTACATACATTTAAACATATTAATAAATATAAATACTTTTTTTTTCTAAATGTTAAAAAATAATAATTTCTTTTTTTTTAAATGTTAAAAAATAATTTTATTTTTTTTTAAATGCTAAAAAAAACATATTTTCTTTTCAAAAGAACATAACAATTATTTATTTTATTTATTAATGAATAATTTTTTTTTAAAATCATAAATTATATTTTTAATGCCACTTAAGAGTTGGATAGCCACTGCCACAATTTTGTGTGTATAGGAGTCCTACGTTGCAGCTGGCATGTGGCGTACTACTAAGGTGGGCCCTCCCTAGTGGTGTTTTGAGGCATGCCAGTCTTTTATCTTTTTTCCCACAAACAGACATTTTTAAAGCTATGCCCCTAGGGGATATTTAGAGCCACATCTAAGATTGGCGGACCTTTTAATAAATGAGCAAGTTGGTATTAAATTGAGATTTTTAATTGTGGGAATGGCTTTAGGTGAAGCCACAATAGTGGTTTACAATTTAGTTAAGGAAGGAAAACTCACAAAAAATGACCCCAAGGCAAAAAAATGTGATTTTAGGGGTTTGTACAAACCTACTGGTTCAACAGAACCAATAAGGGGTTCACCTGAACTAGAGCTCGAGCAAACCCCTTTGAATCTTGGCTGCCAAAAAAAAAAATTGCATAGGAAAGGGGTTCGAGCAAGCCTCCCCTATGGGTTCGCACGAACCCCCCTTATCCCTCATCTCCCATTTGAGACACAAAATAAACATAAATTTTGACACTTTGAAGCTTGAGTTGAGGATGAAATTGGAGGAATCTTCACAAACCCAACTAGAATCAAGTAGTGCTCAGAACAATCTATCCAACGAATATAATTTTAATATGTTTTAGTTTTATTATGTATGTGTTTTTTTAGTTTTATTAAACATAGGTTTTTCAATGAAAAATCAAGCTCTTTGTTTTGCACATGTGGAAAAATAGCAGATTATCAAAATAAAATTTTTTAAAATATGTTTGTGTTGGGTATTGATGTCCTTGATCCATAAAAAAAAAAAATGAATTTCGATACATAAAGAAAAATTTATGTTATATATAGTCCGCCTATGTCTGAATTGCAATTGGTTTGACTTCGAAACTTGATTAAGGAAAAAATATTCAATAAAAAACTATGAGACCAAATGAAAGTGCTAGATATCATAGTTAAAAATCTAAATTCGAAAAAATTAGAATTTTATCCTTCATACAAAAAAAGTTAGGTTGTATACGGTGAGCATCACTTTTTAAAAATGTCGTTTTCTGAAAAAACCTAGTTTTTGTGGGAGATGGAAAAAGAAGTGCAATCTGATTCCAGAAATTTTGAAAAAAATATTTTTAGAATCTATAGATAAAATGTGACAAGACTCTAGTTTTCATGGTTTAGCTACTATAGGTGCCTGAATGTGAAGATTTAATTAAAAATAATAATTTTAGTGTCCAGTTTGGCCAAAAATTGTAAACCACTATTGTGGGATCACCCCTTTCTTTACTAGAGACAAATTTATTTTTTATTTTTATTTTTATTTTTGGGTTGGATTGATTTGTTTGGCACTATCTTGGGATAATTAAATATAAGTAGAATAAATATAAATAATATTGAGTGTAAATTCATTTTCATATATGGAAATTCAAATATTTTTTTATCAAATTTTATTATATAAGTTTGATGTTTTAAGATATAAAATATTTTTTAAGCATTAGAGAGATGTCATAAATGTATTAAAAATGATAAATAAGTTGTATTTTTAATGAATATGTGTATTTCAATTAATATAGTTTACACATGATAGTTAAGATAGATATCTTGGTGCATAATACTTTGTAAGTTTATTAGACATTGGATCTTATATGATCTTACACATGCTAATTAGAGTGACTTATTGTAGACATGCAAAATTAATATCATATTTAATCATATTCTCCTTAATTAAATAAATCAGGTTTATTTAATTAATCTCCTAAAGTCATTCATTTAAATTAAATAAATTCATCTTTATTTGGTTTAACACTAACATCATCATCTTTGATTAAATAAAACAAATCTTTATTTTATCTAAAATCATTTTCTATCTCCTTTTGATTTATTTTAACCCATAAATATAAATCAAATAGGTTAAATCACCTAATCCTCTCTTAAGTTAACTAAATCATGATTAATATTAATCTTAATGCAAGTCACATCCTCTAGTTTCTCCCACTTGCACAAATAAATCATTTAATTGATTTATTAAATCTTCTAATTTCCCTCAACATGGCATCTTTAAGGAATATTCCTCCAATTTGAATTTCCCTCTCAAATGACTTGTCTCTTCCAACATAGGATTAATTCTCCTCTTACATGTCCCCCACTTGGCATTTAAGACCCCTTTATTCTCCCTCCAACAAGTCAAATTTCAAATTTGAAAAGGCTACCTAATGTCATTTATTGGTACATTCACCAAAACTTGCACAACCTTGGCCCATTCACATGGTGACAAGTGGATTCTTCATATTGGTTGGGTTTTTATCCCACATTCATCCCATTTGCTTCATCTCTCATCAAAATATTCTATAATTCCAAGACTTTCCTTCATCATTTGCATCTACAATTTGAGCATTCTTACTATAGGCAACTTGAGTTAATCGTATCTCTTTGTATATCTTCATTCAAGCTTATCTACGATTGGGAAAGGGATCCTTTACATACCAAGGGTGCACCAATCCAATATGGAATAGGTATGCACTATTTTTTTCATGCTTTCAATTGGTTTATCTTGTTATTTTGTTTTCAATGTGAAACATGTTGGATTATTTCGTAAGAATACTACTTTGTTTACTTATTTCAAACTCACATCATGCTAATATGTGATAATAGTTTAAGTTTTCAGATTTGTGGTGTTACACTTATGTATGATAATAATACAAAAATTATTAATAAAAGGAGTGAGATATGTTCTTTGAGTATCAAGAGTGTTGTGATGGGAAATGTGGATATAAGAAGGTTGGATTTTTTATTCAAATGGGGTGTCAAATTGTAATCTCACGGTATGCAAGCATCTAATATTGTGCCTATAAACTAAATCTAATTCTCAAATAAATTTTAAACTTGATCAAGCACTTACAAAATAATTTGAAACCTAATAAAGTTAAGGAAATTAAATTTTAAAATTTCTCATGCACCAATGCTATGTCATCAAAAATATGCATTAGGCTATTAGATTTGTTCATTATCATAAGTTTCTTCTATGTAGGCCCTCCTTAGCTCTCCACATAGCTAATAAAATAGGTCACACTATTTTCATTACTTTTACATCACCTAAAAATTGTTAATAAATGAAGAATCCTTCATTGCATATTATATTTGATTCATGTCACCAAAACTAAAAGGAAACTACTACATAGACACGCCTATTATTGTTGATGTTCATATTTTCAAGAAAAATCCAAAACTATGGTGCTTGAGAAATGGTACTATAGGAGCTTACGGTGAACTCCTCAACACCCCAAGATCACCTGCAAGACAACAATAACTTGCACAAGAGATAAATGACAGAAATATCATGGTATGATTATTGATACAAGATTGCCAAATTGAATTATATTGTACATATGATGTTTTTCTTATAAAGGCAAGCTATGAGATAGGATTATAAAATATCATGACGTTTTCCTTAATCTTGTACAATGAGACAACCACCTCAATAAATATTAAATGACCTAGGGCACAAGCCATAAATGCAAAAAGATAAGATAAGATCTAGAGACAAATAACACTAACTAGAAAGATTGTGTCCTAGCACCTAAGTGGAATTAACATGTATATAGAACATAGATAGGTAAAACACCTATTTACACAAACTCCCCTTGTTAAGTATAACTTAAGGAGTAAATTATTATATAAATGGTCCACAAAATGGGTCCATCTATGAGGCCATGTTAGGTACCCATGTACATATGAAAATGCAATCTCTCACAAATGGAGAAAAGGAGAAAACCTAGTGGGACAAAATTCCTCCCCAAAACAGAGATAAAATAGAAAATACTCTCAATGTAGTGTCCCTTGTAAATCTGGTAGATGCTCGAAAATTAATGTTGAAGATGATCCATGGGTGTTGAACAACATTCCTTCCCTTGGGAAGAAACAATACCAAGATGGTATGCAAGATTTCTTCCCATTGTTGAAAGGAAGATGTGGGAAGAAATATTACGTGTGATGTCTCTGAAGAATGATCAAGTGTCTCCATGTTAATTCCAGAAGGTGCCCCACTCCAAACAAGTGTTCTAGTCCACATTGTCAAATAAACCAATCCAATAGTCTCCTAGAAATGATTGCAGAAAATAATCCAAAGATAAAGATGCCTCATCTAGTGACAAATTAGCCTCTTCCAGATGTTATCCAAAAGAATCCACACTCATGTCAAACTACAAAGGACGATCATGTAGAGAATGAAAAAGAGGGTTAGAGTGTTCCCTCGCAACAACTAAAGAAGGATCATCTCCATCAAAGAGAAGATGAATGGAATTAATGATGCCTCCCAAATTTGAAATGCGGGACTAGCGATACAAACCATCAATTTCTATCAAGTGCTCATCCCAAGTAGTCATATTTAGAAGATGATGGATGCCCTGCTACACTTAATCACAAGGAGCCAAAACTATGAAATCATAAGCATCCTCAAGTACAACGTAGTAGATGAAGGAGATGGAACATCAGCACATGTCACTCAATTATTAGAAGATGAAAGTATACCAAGATTCAAATGACCACATTGAATCTCCTCAAAGTGTCCACACAAGATTCCTTAATTTGAAAATTTACCAAATCATTAGGAGAAAAATATGAGAAGGTTTAGACTTGAGATTGGTGATCAGTCCCCAAATGCAACTACATCTCTACTATGAAAATCCCAATTATGATAGAATTTGGTGTGAACTCAACACTCCTGCCTACTTCACCATGTGTGATCTAATAGATAGAAATGATATCATTAAATGTTCCATCATCCATTTCAATGGAGCACAAGCACACATATATGTGTTGTTATCCATTAAGATAGGTGGCGATGAACAAGTCTCAAATGAAGTGAATATACTCTCTAATGAAGCCATGTGATGTGAGGCTCCTGAATCAAGTAACCACATTATTGACTTAGAATTTGCAACTGCAACAAGTGCTTTCCCCTTGAGTTTATCATAATTTGATGAAGATGAATAATGTGAACCATTTGATAATGAAAAGAATTGATTTGAGCCTTCTTAAGAAGATGCTTTGACTCATCGACCTATTTTGAATAACATTGGTGTTCATCATGCCCTAATTTCTTGCAATATGCACAATTAGGCCTCTCCTTATTAGATGATTCACCTTTTGAGGGAGAGCATTATAATTCATTATGTGGCTTGTTATTTTCCTTCTTTTGATTCTTTCAGAATTCCCTAATTCTTTCTATACCTTTTACTCACTAGCCAGCAATTCTTGGGACTTGGAAGACTTGATTAGACCCATTTGCATTAACTTCACTTCCTCTTGGAGTAGGGGATTGTCAAATTCATTAAACTTATGATCAACATATTATGTTCCCATAGAAATCCTTTCTCAATTTTGCAATATTTTAGTCATATCCTTAGTTTGATATTGGAGATGTAGTATTGGATGTGGTAAAAAAATTAGGATCAAGATTCATCAAATCATTATCAATATGATATCCCCTAATCTTATCATTTTTACCATACAATTTCTCAAAAGCTTTCTATTAATCTTTAGGTGTTTTGTATGATTCAACATGAAATTGTAAAAAAAATGAGACTAATGAACATATGCATCCAAGTGCTTTCTCTTGACCGATCTCCTATTTTTTTAATTCTTTAGCATCAATAGGTTGAGGAATATTTTCCTTTAGATAGCCTATAAAATCCTTCCATGTGAGATAATTCTATATTGATTTTCTCCGTGAAGCATAATTATATGAGTTAGGAGATCAATTTGATATTTCTCCATCATAAGAACACAAAACAAGGAGGAAAAAAGAAATCAACCGCTACAATATTACCCCCCACAATACTCAATCAAGACACCCCCCAACAATATATGATTTGTGGCACTTTATACTTAGTGTGATTATAGGTGTCACTTTCCAAGAACAATGTAGTGGACTTGAACTTAGTCCTTATAAATGCCAAATTTTTCTACAATCTCAAAGTAATTTTGTGCACAAGATGATATCAATTTAATTACACCATTGTAAATCACATGAAAAATTACCAAATTTCAAAAAATTCACCCAAAAATGTTACCGTAGGAGAAAGAACAAAACACCAAAAGTTCCCAAAATGAAAAAATTTCAACAAAACTTGTGAGAATATAAAATTTATGGAAAAACTAGGAAAAAAATATAAAAATACTTGCACGACTATGAAGAGCATGTAATTCTATCCTAAATCAAAAAAAAATCTCAAGAGAAAGGAGTCTATATGACCAAGTTGTAGTTTTTTGAAACTTGAAAATGAAACCTGCCAATGAAGAGGGGGAAAGAAATCCTTTAGGCTTCTAACAAAGTGTTTACATCAACAATCGTCAACATTAATTTTGATGGCCAAGGGGCCATCACACTAGATTATCCAAACAGTCAAAATATGTTGTATGGAGAGAAGAATATTCACTTTAGTGGGAAGTGGAGGAATATTTGGAAAATTTAGTGAATATATTGATGAAATATTCTATCCTTCGGCCCAAGTTTTATTGCTAGTCATTGGGGGAGATTTATGCACATTACTTTTGTTTTTAAAATCTTATTGACCACCGATTTTATTTGCAATTCGCTACCAGTGGGTGGTGAGGCATGCACCTGCACTACATAGTACCCTACAAATATAGGTTAGAGGGACTATTTTGTAAACTGTATACTTTAATAAAAAAATTAACAAAATATTTAAAAAATATTTAATGTATTTTTGAAATTTTATTAAAAAAAAAAAAAAATCACCTACAAAAACATGTCTAACCTAAGAATTTTCTTCTTGTGACTGAGATGTATGACCATTTGAATGTACAAGCATGGCCAAATTGGACAAAAAATTCCTATAAGGCTCGAGGAAAATGCTTCAATTTCAATGAATTAACAATCAATCTTGGGATTTTTGGGCCTTCCAAGGTAGGGGTGATTTCGGCCGAAAGTTCTCTAAAAATCCAACTAACTCTTAGATTTGGTAACCCTTCCCCATCTTGAAATCCTTATAAATCAAACCAAATATGATGAAATTTGACAAAACAAAAGGCAAACCTAAATTTATCTAATGCCCTAGATTCAATGGTGAGGTCCTTGAAACCTCTGCTCACACCTTGTAAAATTTTCAGCCCAAGATTGGTACCTTAGATCTACGAAGAATTATGTAACATTGAAGCTCTATCATGTAGTATTTTATGGTGAACTCCTTAGCACCCCAAGATCACATATAAGAAAACAATAACTTTCACAAGAGAGAAATGGTATAAATATCATGTTATGATTATGGACATTAGGTGTAAGATTTCTAGATTGAATTAGATTGTACATGTAATTCCTTGCTTATAAAGGCAACTTGTGATATAGGATTAGATAAGATAATGACATGTGTCTCAATCCTCTACATTGAGACAACCACCTTAATAAATATTAAATGACCTAGGGCACAAGTATTAAATTCTAAAAGATAAGATAAGCTCTGGTGACAACTAACACTAGCTAGAAAGATTCTCTCCTAGGACCTAAGTGGACTTAACATGTAAATAGAACCTAGATAGGTAAAACACCTATTTACACAACAATTACTAAGATATTCATAATGTTAAAAAACTAGAAAAAAAATCCATCAAAGTTTCTAATCATTCAACAAGAATAATCATGTAATCAATGGCTCAAAAAATAACATCTAGATCTATGAATTTTTAATATCTTCCTTTTGTTGACTAGATAGGCCTTCACATGGTATCAAAAGCACTAGGTTTTCTTGCAAATAAAAAAAAAATCTCTTATAGTTCCTATCATATAGGTGGGCCCATCATTTTTAATTAGCACTATATTTTCTTGAATGAAATATCACATGATGAAAATTGAATAACCCTAATATTTTCATAAGTAATCGAGCACAAATTTTAAATACAATGGGAACTTGAGGCTTACAACACCACAATACTAAAACTCATAGTAAGATAGAGATAATATAAATTTTGTGTCAAATACAAATAGATTGGCAATGACAATCTTAAAAAATGATGATACTAAAAAAATAACATGTGGGAAAAGATATTTAATCAAACTACCATTACAAGAAAAAATTTTGAATAGGGAGGAAAAATATGAAAATTTTAAAAAAAGACCAACATACAACAAAATAGAAGGAAAATTATATTTTTTGCATTTTTCCATATAACAATAGACCATATGTCATGAACAAACACTACATAGTTCTACAAGTGAACCAAAATAATCCAAGTAAGTCATGTAATTTCTACAAGTTGAGTCAATACCAAAAGATAAGTACCACCTTGTATCCCATCATATAAACATAATGTACATACAAACTAAAAGGTATAAATTTTACACTTAAGGAAAAGCCCAATATTGGCTCTAGTTGTAGATGTGTGTCTCTTCCTTTGGTATAATATTCATTACTCACTTACAACAAAAAATATCACAAGTACCTATGTGTGAGTACACATTAAATGATGAAGAAATAATGATAAATTTTCTAATAGGAGTTACACATTAACCAAGCTATCCAAGGCATAGTGAACGTGAATCAATCTCACCCACATTATCATACATATTTTTTCATCTAATATAGTATATATAGATTCTAACTAATTATAATAGCATTCTCATTCAAACACATAGAAAATGAAATCATCTAGAACTCATGCCTACAATGCCATCATAACTAAAACCATCCAAACATGAATTAAGGTGAAAAATAAAAGCCTCAAAAAATACATGGCTTAGAAAAAATAAAATCATAGTTTTTATTTGCTTAAATAGTTTCTCCTACATATCAAAATATATATATTTTATTTTTTTATTATGTCCTCATCCATCATACTAAAACATAAATTATTTGATTTGTTATCTGATAAACTATATATTTATTAAACTTAACATCCTTCATCCATCTCCCCTAGTTTATTAGATAATCTAATTATTTGATTTGGTATCCTAAAACATCACATCTTAATTGAATCTCCCATTAATATTACAATTATATTTCATCCACAATTAAAAATTAAAATAAATATAAATCCTTGATCCAGAATAAACTTAACATTCAATCCTACCTGTCATATCAATCAAACTAATCCTAGTCACCTCTCTCTAATTACATTTAATTGAAATTCAAACTTTTAATTTCAACCATTCATCTAACCAAGTTATTCCTAGCCTTCCATCCATCAACCCCCTACATACATAATTATCTTCTCTCTCCAATTCAAATTCAAAATCCCTCTCATGCAATCCTAGCCATCCATCCCAAAACTACCTCAACCCTCTATTTTTCTTAAGAAAATCTATAAATATGCCTTTTTTCAAACCATTTTCAAGCAGTAAAAATTGAAGGCAACAAAGTTACACTACTAAATGTTTTATTTGAATAGTTTATCAACTACAAGGCTATAAACATCAATCCAAATATTTCTATAAGGCATCCTATTTGAGTAGTATTAAAATTATATAATTTTATTGATGGATTATTAGAATATTCTCAACAAGTTATTCTACAATATCATCTACTCCTAGTACTTATATATAGATCATATATTATGTGTAATTTTGTGGATATAGTCCCTATTTCTATCATCTATAATGTTTCATTTCATGATCTTATCCTCTAATTATTATTTAGTTTTGAAATATTGACTCTATTACCCATATAATATAAAGAAACCCATCAAATTGATTAGAAGAGGTAGGTTTAATACATTAATTCATTGAAGCATATCCAAAAAATATAACTATTTTTTTTTTTTGGCATGCATGGTTGGGCTCTAATGTACACTATGTGTAGTTGTACTATTGTATTCCCACTATACAATGCATGAATTTTTTTCTCCATTAATTTTGACTCCTCTTTGTGTATGATTTAGGTTATTTAATTCATGTATGTGTTGTGTGATAATAGTTGAGTGACTATTGCATTCAATGTGTTTCTAAGATAGTTATATAGTTGAAGGATGCTTATTCTTGTTTCTAAGGAACTATCTAGTGGATAGTTTATAGGTGACTCTTATTATTTTGTGCTACTCTAAGTTTTAAGATATTTGTGTCTTTATTTATATGAAAAATTGGTGTAGCTAATACAAATATGTGGTTTTCCTTTACCTCTTGTATTACTATTGAGTGTTCTCACTTTGGTGATGAAATTGTTTCTATTTTGTATGTTCATTTTGTGTTTCTAGAAGTGGTCTCCTTTCTTCCTCCTTTCCATAAATATTTAAATAGTCTTGGTCTATGTGAGTGGATCATTTGTATAAACCCTAATGTAATGGAAATACCTCATTATCTTAGCTTATGGGCTTCATAGGTTAGGTTTTATTTCATATTTTTATTCTTTTCCTTTTATTTCTATATTTAACAAGTGATAGATTATTAAAAATACTATAAGGAGTTGGCCTTTCAATCCTAGAGATTCCCTTTCAAGACCTTCCATTATTTGTGGGTCTCACATGTTGCATTTTTTCATTAGAAAAAATGAGTTTGGACCTTTACCAATATGAAGTAGGTTTTATAGGGTAGAAAATACATTAATTTCAATTATCTTTATGAAATCACTAATTTTGAAATGGGTGACCATATATGTTTGATAAGTTTGATCCATTTTTAAAAAATATTTGAATACAATTATGTAGCAACAAACAAATCCATCTTATGTTTAGTTTCAGTTCTTTAAATCCTTTATCCATCCCTATTCATGCATAATTCTAAGAATTCACCCTTATATTATCTGTATTTGCATCTATTAGTGTAATTATTAATATCACACCTTAGTTAATCTTACTTAGATAAATAGTATTATTTACTTAAGTTAATTAGTAATATTAGGCAAGTGTGTGTCATCATTCCTTGATTGATGGGAGTTAGCTACCACATGTCCCTCATCAAGTGAGTTACTTTTACACCACTACACCTCTAAGTTGAGTTGGTCTTTTGATAACTCAAGTTTACTAGGATACTTGTCATTCTTGACAAGTGCATCCTAAACCTATAACTTTGTAATCATTCCTAATGTTATTCACTTAATTTTGTGATCAATTTCAACTTATTGATCTTGGTAAATTCTTATATGGTATTAGAGCCACTATGAGATTTTTTATTTGATTTGAAGGCAAATGCATATTGGAATTCAAGAGAATTTGAAGACAGATTGGGGGCACTATTTGAAAATCGTGATTCCTTGAGACACCTTTCTCTCTATTCTAAATGTTGTAACCCTCTATTTTTGCGTTAAATTTACATTCAAAGCTGAAAAATGTTGTTTGGAGGTGTGATTCAATTGTTTGAAGGCACCAACATTCAGCTAGCAGGTTCGATTTAGAGTTTGGGAAAGTGAAAATTGTTTTGGATGAAATTTGTTTGTTTTCCAACACTAATCTTGATAGCAAGTCCACACTTTGGATTACATTTCCAATTCATAGCTAGCACAGTAGTTTTCACTGGCCCTCATGTCCCTCAAATCATCTACAGGAATAAATTCTAACCAAAGGGTTACATATTCTGTGAAGATCAACACCTAGCTTCATCAGCGATTTATGTGTTTGAAATCACGTTGGAAATTATGAGTACATCTTCTCCTTCAATGATTTCTATTGTGGAAACAACAGGTTTAGGCTGCAACCATCGGCATGGAAGATGTGCATGAAGAATGGAACAAGGGTTGTGAGGAGAGATCTCTCTCTATATTCGTTGAGCTTCAACTTTAGCATCGATCTACACCTTTACCATCAATCTACAACTTTTTGCATGTACCTATGAATCCAAGCACCATCAGAGGCACAATTTGACTGTGCAAAGGGGGAGTCTTTGTTAAGAGGTGTTTATGTCAATAAGAGGCATGGTTCTATGTTGTGGTTAGGATTTTTTGCTCATTTGTTGTGGTCACATGGGTGTTTTAGCCCCTATTTTGTCCCAGCCCATGAGGGCTTAATTTTCCTTTATAGTTTTCTCTTTAGCTTTTGTGAAGAAAATTTTTCCTTTGTATATCTTTGTCTTTTAGCTTTATTTTTATCTTCAGGGTGATCTGCGTGTGCGCAATATGCCACGTGGTGGTTGCATGTGTCTCAACTATCATTCTCTCTCTAGTCAAAAGTCGGACCACATGTGAGTTTCCACTTTTCACAAAGATGAGATTACCCACCCTTCTAACACATCATCTTTTTGCACCATGCAGTTGTATAAAAGGAGTGTTCAACTCAGGGTCCATCAGAATTTGTTGTACCTTTTTTCAGTGAAGGGATGTGAGTTGGTGCCGCCAAAGCCACTTGGGTGACTGACAGGGTTTTGTCAGATTGTCTTCTAGGATCAAAGCGATTACAAGGGCTAATCTTATTGAAATATCTAAATGACATAAATGTGGTAGTTGAAAGTTGATGAGCAGGATTTCAACGGCCTAATAAAGTATTTAGAATATGATTTCCAAGCTATTAGATTTGGACATCTGGCAGTCATTAACTCTGAAGGAGGTCGACATTTTCTCCTTTGGGTGGCTATATATTGAAGATGGCAGCAAAGAGCAAGAGTTCAAAAACATTTCTCATTGGAGAAGTTTTCTTTAGTTTTTAGTTAATAGAAGTATTTCTTTGAAATTTTATAGAATACTGCTTCACTCTGGCATGTTATGTCTATTTTATGATCAAACTATTGTTGGATTGGGATTCGATCTTTGTTTTATAGTTCATTTGAATCTAAAATGTGAGTTATTTTGAGCACATACTTGAAACTATGCATGATATGGTCTTTATCAATATTTACTTCTCTATATCTTTGTCCAAAATCTACAACACTCTGTTTTTCTTGATCTGAATAGTTTTGGTTATTGGATTTCCATGTTGTTTGTGTATATGACTGAATCATAAGCTTTAGAAACTAGACTATGTCATTGGACTTCTCCATTTTCTTCGCAAGGTTATCATTTTTTCATGATATGCTATATTAAGAGGAAGGGTTTGTATTGCTTTTGAATTTTTTTTTGTTAAATTTGGAACTTCTACGTTTCGTTCAGATCTTAATATGTATTTCCTAAGGGTTGATTGAATGATTGCATTTGTGCTTGTATCAAGCCTCTACCATTTTTTCTCCTCCCACCAATGAAGGGAAGTGGTGTTTTGTGTCTCTCATATCACTCATAGAGGAGAACTTGTGGTTTTGAAATGTTGTAAAAGCATTGGCACATCACCATTTTTCATGTTTTACTATTTACATTTTCTTTTCCCTTTTACCAAACTTAGAGAAGAGTCAACTTTCTATAAAAATCTCGGAGGTATTCAGTGAGGCGCATATTGTCCCCCCACTTGTTGAATTTCCCATAAGATTCTCATAGAGGTGCAAGCTTTTATTACCAACAGCTCTTTTTTCCAGCATTCCTGGTGGGACCTATTCCAAAAGCCTGATTAGAGGTCAAAAATATCTCTAGATTAGACCGGAAGAAAAAAACTAGAGGTTTCATGCCCAGGGTTCAAACAATAACATCATCAAAGGGTAAATTTTAGTACTCTCAGTTGCCAACTTCTATACCTAGGAGATGGAGATTCATAGGTTCTGTATCACCTATGAGAAGTAGAAGAGTAAGAAGTAGAAGTACGGAGTTTAGAGCTTTGTCTACTCTTCCTAGAGGCTGAAGTTTCCAAATAAGAATATAAGTTTATCCAATTCATAGGAGTATGTTCTCTATGGCCCATATACCCCTTCCCACTCCTAGAAAGTTTGTAACTTGGGATAGTGGTAGTCCACTGCAGCCACCTACTCCACCCAATGTGTGGCCCACCATACCCACTAATTCTCTCAAGGCTATTCCAAAAAATTTCAGAGAGGATTCTAAAACCCCTTCTAAACACCTTCAAGATGTAGCAGAGGTATGTAGGGTTCACAATATCAGGGAGGAAAATATTGTTATGAGATTGTTGGCCACCTCTTTCAAAGGGCAGGCTAAAGACTAGTATAGATCTCTAGCTTTTGGTTCTATCACTTTGTGAGATGAGCTCGGACAAAAAAAATTCAAACACTTTTTAGAGAAGGGATATTGTTCCTCATTGTTACATCAATTGATCACCATCAAAAGAGCCCCGCAATAAGCTATGAGTGACTTTAACCCTAGTTTTAACAAAACCTGGTAGAGGATCCCAACTACTACACAACCTCTAGCTACTATGGCCTTCATGTTTTTTTTGAAGGCCATCAATTCAGATATTGCAATCTAGATAACTTCCATGGGAGGAGACACTTTACCTGATGCCTATGAGTTGGAAGTCCATGTGGAGAATAGTTTGATAGATGCAGGAAAGCTTCTGCCATGATCTTTGATACTAGTAGAGTAAATATCAAGGACCTTCAGGTCGGGGAGGTTAGCAAGCAGCTTGCGCCAACCAAATAGTCTTGCTTACTATTTCATTGCAAATACTCAAAGATAGCCATGGCAAAGAGTTAGTACCAGGACAAAACAACTTGGTGGATGATGAAAACGCATGGTTTTTTCCTTGCAATGATAGCCACATGCCTCGAAATTTCCCCAAAGGAAACTTGCAATAGAGAATAGCGGAGCAGGAACAAGGCGTACAACCCAGCATAGAAGAGTATGAGTCTCTTGAGATGGACAACACCTAATTTAGAGCACAAATGCAAGGGATGTCCATAGAACAAGAGCTAGACATACGACCTGATCAGTTGTTTTTCTCTTGGACGGAAGAACAAGATGCATTTTTTGTGAACAAAGCCCTGACAACCAACACTCTGTAGGTGTAGTCATATTACAATACCAGATCCAAGAGAAGACTCATCCAGGAATACATGTCATAGGCTCTACCTTGTTCCTAGCCTCACTAATTGCCATCATCAGATAGACAATGGACCCAACCAATTGTTTGACTAACTGTTCAGCCGGCTCTACAACAATACATTTCATCAATGCCCAACAAATTACTTGATAAAACATTGAATCCATTCACAACGAATTTCTTTCCACAGAAGCCTAGGGAGATTCTGCCATTCAAACCTAAGGTTCAGCTGGTCAGAATGCTTAACATAGTAGAGAAGATGAAGAAAACTCCTGCTAATGTGTCTCTATGGGACATAATATCCATCCCTAAGAAAAGTTCATTACTTGAAGGAGCACTAAAAAATGAAGAACCAAGGTCGCACATGGATGAAGCTCCACCATGCGATCCGAATAAAGACGAAGTCCCCACGTCGGATCCTCAAATTTTGAAGGTTGTAGCTTAAATGAATGACATGGAGAAAGCAAAAGAGGGAGAGGTAAGCAAGCCAAATCCCACTCCTTTCTTTTTAACATTAATTGTGGGGGATAAGCTTATGCACAATAATATGATTGACTCAGGAGTCAGTACGATAGTCATGCCAAAGCAAGTAGCCAACACCTTAATTCTCAAGTATGAACCTTTGGAAAAGGGAATCATACAGTTGGATGGAAAGAAGGTCTTGATGGTCGGTCAGATAAAAGATTTATCCTTAACCCTTTTTTTGTGTCCAAGCCAGACAGTCTCATAAGAGGTAGTAATAATCGACATCCCCCTAGTTTTTGAGATGTGTCTCTCTAAAGATTTCACCGCAAAGCTGGGCAGATATTTGGCACTAGATTGGTCCCATTTGATACTAAAAACTAAGCATGGAGTGAAGATGAATATTCTTTCAGAATCTTTACATCCCGAACACATAGCAGATAATAGTTTTCTTTGTTTTGAGGCTGCACATACTTCTTTTTCAAAATAAGAAGGGTATTGCTTTAAAATGTTAGAAGATGAAGAAGACACAAGCGTGTGGACCCCCGAAGAGGAGGTTCTCCTTAACCAGTTCATCAATTCTGAACCATTTGGAAATTCCCATGCCACGGGACTGAGTACTTATGTCATATTTGATGATGATGTGGTCCATCTGAAACTAATAAAAGATCAGGTAAGGTATGATAATCTGATGGATAATCACTTATGGACCTTGTACTTTGATGGTGCTAAATGCAAGGCCAATTCTAGAGCAGGAGTCTGATTTATGTCTTTGATAGGATCTGAGACCCCTAAGGCATATCATTTCTAGTTTCCATGCTCAAATAATGACGCAGAACATGAAGCATTAATCCACAGTCTTTTTCTTGCTGAGCGGATGGGTGCAAAAATATTGCAAGTATTTGGAGAATCTGAGTTGATAGTAAGCCAATTTTGTGGCCAAGCGGCATAAAAAATACCAAGATGAAGGCCTATAGACATCAGATATGGGATTTAATCGAAGGTTTTTAAGCTTTCAATGTGCAAGTTATTCCCCGATCCCTGAATGATATAGCAAATCGGATGGCTTTCATCGGGTCATAGTTTGAGCCTGTTTCCGACTCTAAAAAAAATGCAGTCCACATTTTTGTCTAATCATCAATTCCTGACAATGACCAAAACTGGCAGGTATTTGAAGATGATACCCAGATAGCCACCTTTGTTCAAAAGTCTAAACGACCTTTTGACTGTTTGAAATCAGAATTCCAAAAATCTAAAGGACGGGTCATTTAGCTAAAGGGAAACAAACTGCCTCAGGGTTTGATTTCCCTCAAGAATTTGTTTGATTATGAAGATGTGAGGAATGGAAAGAAAAGGTTCAAAACCGACGAAAAATATTATGAAGAGTTGGATGTCGACAATGACAAAGGATTGAAGGTCAGAAGAAATGTATAGTGGGAAGATAGAGAAAGGTTGAGGAGTCTATGCTCTAAGTATGAAGGAGTTATAGCATGGACCTATGAATATCTCAGAGGATACGAGTCTAGCAGAGTCAAAAAATAAAAACCTAATTAGGTTAATCAAGTGCATCGGTTCTAAATGACAAAGGGAATGGCACGAACATCTATGAGTTTCTTTGTGGGCAGATCGAATCACACTGAAACAGATCTTGAAGACATCTCCTTACGAATTAGTCTATGGAAATGAGGTATTTTTTCTTGTCTCTATGGAACTACTTGCATTAAAATTACTAAAAGCCCTAGAAATAAAGGAAAACAATGGAATGGAGGTACAGATAGCTAAACTTCTCAAATTGGAGGAAAACAGAGAAAATATTTTGAAGTTATGATCAGCCACTAGCAAACATTCAAGCGATGGTTCGATAAAAAGACTTCCAAGTTACTAGATTTCTAGGAAGGGAGCTTGATTCTAAAATATGATGAGCACACCACAAAACTAGGACAACACACCAAATTTGAAGCATTGTGGAACGGCCCCTTCCAAATCAGTGCGTGCAAAGAAAGGAATGCATAAAAGTAAGAAGATATGGGAGGGCAGGTGCATGGAAATGGGTAGCAATTTCATGGACAACTTATTTTTTCATCCTGAAATAGTAAAAACGTGAACGCGTTATAGTAAAATGCACTCACGTTATGGCTTGGTAATGACCGAGCCTAGGCTCGATCATTACCGAGCCTAACGTGGGTGTTTTAAAATATGATTGCGTTATAATGCGCTTGCGTTATGGTTTAAATTTCAAAAAATGCATGCATTTTGAGTTCAAAAATGCGCGCATTTTGAGTTCAAAAATGTGCATTTTTTGAAATAAGAAAAACATTTCCAAAATGCGAGCATGTTATAACGTGCTTGTGTTTTGGTCTACACTGAAAATATTTTCTTGTCTCTTTCTTCTTGTTATCTTTTAGGGAAACTATATACATGAAATAAACATTTAATTATAAGTTGACATTAATATATGGACATTTAATTTCTTATACTTTAATTTATATTTCATGTATATACTTCCAGGATGTTTGAGAGTGGTTTTAGATCTCTAGGAGTTATAATGCAAATTCTAGTTTTTGGAAGATCTTTAAAATTTTAGACTTAGTCAAATTTCAGTAACCAACATGTCAAATTTCAGTAATTAGGAGGTTAGATTTTAGTAGTCAACAAGTTATATCATCTTTCTCTCTCACTCTTTCCTTCTCTCTACTCTTTATCTCTCCACTCCCTCTCTCTCTCCCTTCCTCCCTCTCTCCCCTCTCTCTCTTCTACTTTTTGGAAGATCTCACAAATTTCAAACTTAGTCAAATTTCAATAATCAAGAGGTCAAATTTTAGTAATTAGAAAATTGTATTATTTCTCTCTCTATCTCACTCATTTTTATCCCTTACACTCTAGACCTCTCTCTCACTATCTCTATCCCTTTTTCTAACTCTCTCTCTCCCTTGATCTCAAGAAATCTCTCTCCGTCTCTGTCTCCTTTTCCCTCTAATTCTCTCTACCTCACTTATCTCTCCCTCTCCCACCTTCCCTCTCTACTTTTCTCTATCTCCCTCCCCCCCTCTCTCTCTCTCTCTACCTACCTACCTCTCCATCCATCATGCCCTACCACTATCTCTATTTCTCTCTAGCTAACCTCTCTCTCACCTCCATCTCTCTCCCTCCATACTTCTCTCTCCCTCTCTTCTTCCCTATCTACTCTCTATCTCCCATCTCTCTTTACCTAATTCTACATCCATCAAACCTTACCACTCTCTCTACACCTCTCCCTCCCTCCCTCATTCCCTCTCTACTTCTCTCTATCTCACCTCTCTCTCTACCTCTCCTTCCATCTCTACTTATCTTTATCTCCTCTC
>CM021100.1:446845962-446940526 GCA_007115665.2 Sequoiadendron giganteum
GGGAGACCCCATTTCTTGGACCCATTTTTTCCAACAGGCCACTACATTGCCAATTTCACTGAATTAGCAAGCTAGTGGGCCCATTAGCTTCGCAATTCAGTGAAATTGACAACCTAACTTGCCTATTTGAAAAAATGGGTCCAAGAAATGGGGTCTCTGGGTGATGTAAATCACCGAGAGACCCCATTTCTTGGACCCATTTTTCAAATAGGCCACTACATTGCCAATTTCATTGAATTAGCAAGCCGGTGGGCCCACTAGCTTGGCAATTTAGTGAAATTGGTAACCCAACTTGCCTATTTGAAAAAATGGGTCCAAGAAATGGGGTCTCTCGATGATGTAAATCACCGAGAGATCCCATCTCTTGGACCCATTTTTTCAAACAAGCCACTACATTTCCAGTTTCACTAAATTGACAAGCTAGTGGGCCCACTAGCTTTCCAATTTGGTGAAATTGGCAACCTTACTTGTCCTATTTGAAAAATGGGTCCAAGAAATGGAGTCTCTCGGTGATTTACATCATACATCATCGAGAAACCCCATTTATTGGACCCATTTTTTCAAACAGGCCACTACATTGCCAATTTCACTAAATTGGCAAGCTAGTGGGCCAACTAGCTTGCCAACTTAGTGAAAATTCCGTCAACCCTAATCCCTCAACCCCTATACCCTCTTAATCCTTGAACCGTCAACCCTCAACCCTCAACCCTTAAACTCTAATCCCTCAACCCCTATACCCTCTTAATCCTTGAACCCTCAACCCTTAAACCATAATCCCTCAACCCCTATACCTTCTTAATCCCTCAACCCTCAACCCTAATCCTCAACCCTATACCCTCCTCTTAATCCTCAACCTCAACCCTCAACTCAACCTCCTCGTACTCTCATAATCCATCAACCTCAACCTCCTTAAACCATAATCCCTCAACCCTTAACCCTCTTAATCCATCAACCCTCAACCTCAACCTCTTAAAACCTAATCCCTCAACCCCTAAACCCTAATCCCCTATACCCTCTTAATCCCTAAACCCTCAATCCTCAACCCTTAAACCCTAATCCCTCAACCCCTAAACCCTCATAATTCATCAACTCAACCTCAACCTCAACCTCAACCAACCTTCAAACCTCAACCCTTAAACCCTAATCCCTCAACCCCTATAATCTCTTACTCCTCAACCTCAACCCTCAACCTCAACCCTCATCCCTCAACCCCTATACCCTATTAATCCCTCAACCCTCAACCCTCAACCCTCAATGCTCAACCCTCAACCCTCAACCCTTAAACCCTAATCCCACAATCCCTATACCCTCTTAATCCCTCAGCCCTCAACCCTTAAACCCTAATCCCTCAACCCCTATACCCTCTTAATCTGTCAACCCTCAACCCTCAACCCCTAAACCCTCTTAATCCATCAACCCTCAACCCTCAACCCTTAAACCCTAATCCCTCAACCAGTAAGCCCTAATCCCCAATACCCTCTTAATCTCTCAACCCTTAATCCTCAACCCTAAAACCCTAATCCCTCAACCCCTAAACCCTCATAATCTTTCAACCCTCAACCCTCAACCCTCAACCCTCAACCCTAATCCCTCAACCCCTATACCCTAATCCCTCAACCCCTATACCCTCTTAATCCTTGAACCCTCAACCCTCAAACCTAAACCCTCAACCCTTAAACCCTAATCCCTGGGCCCCTAAACCCTCTTAATCCTTGAACCATCAACCCTCAACCCTTAAACTGTAATCCCTCAACCCTCAACCCTTAAACCATAATCCCTCAACCCCTATACCCTCTTAATCCATAATCCCTCAACCCTCAACCCTCAACCCTAATCCCTCAATCCCTATACCCTCTTAATCCCTCAACCCTCAACCCTTAAACCCTCAACTCTCAACCCCTATACCCTCTTGATCCCTCAACCCTCAACCCTTAAACCTAATCCCTTAACCCTCAAACCCTAATCCCTTAACCCCTATACCTTCTTAATCCCTCATCCCTCAACCCCTAAACCCTAATCCCTCAACCCCTAAAAGGTCGTAGCAGAGTGCTAGGTGGATGATAAAATGGAAAATTAAAAGTACCGCGATACCATGGGGAGATGAAATATTGACCGCGGTAGAGCAGTAAGCAATGGAGGTGATCATGACGGTCAGTGTGGGGCTGGCCACCACAATACCGTGGCAGTTCAAATGTTTGACCGTGGTAGAGTGGTAAGTTTATTAAAGGCATAAGGTTGAGGGTTGAGGGTTCAAGGAGTAAGAGGGTATAGGGGTTGAGGGATTAGGGTTTAAGGGTTGAGGGTTGAGGGTTGAGGGTTGATGAATTATGAGGGTTTAGGGGTTGAGGGATTAGGGTTTAAGGGTTGAGGATTGAGGGTTCAGGGATTAAGAGGGTATAGGGGATTAGGGTTTAGGGGTTGAGGGATTAGGTTTTAAGGGTTGAGGGTTGAGGGTTGATGGATGAAGAGGGTTTAGGGGTTGAGGGATTATGGTTTAAGGGTTGAGGGTTGACGGATTATGAGGGTATAGGGGTTGAGGGATTAGGGTTTAAGGGTTGAGGGTTGAGGGTTGAGGGTTGAGGGATTAAGAGGGTATAAGGGTTGAGGGATTAGGATTTAAGGGTTTAGGGTTGAGGGTTGAGGGATTAAGAAGGTATAGGGGTTGAGGGATTACGGTTTAAGGGTTGAGGGTTCAAGGATTAAGAGGGTATAGGGGTTGAGGGATTAGGGTTTAAGGGTCAAAGGTTAAGGGTTGTGGGTTGAGCGTTGAAGGATTAAGAGGGTATAGGGGTTGAGGGATTAGAGTTGATGGAATTTTCAATAAATTGGCAAGCTATTGGGCCAACTAGCTTGGCAATACAGTGAAATTGACAACCTAACTTGCCTATTTGAAAAAATGGGTCCAAGAAATGGGGTCTCTCGGCTAGTTGGGTGGGCCAACTAGCTTGGAAATTCAGTGAAATTAACAACCTCACTTGCCTGTTTGAAAAAATGATCATCGAGAGACCCCATTTCTTGGACCCATTTTTTCAAACAGGACAAGTTAGGTTGCCAATTTCACCAAATTGGAAAGCTAGTGGGCCCACTAGCTTGCCAATTTAGTGAAATTGGAAATGTAGTGGCTTGTTTGAAAAAATGGGTCCAAGAAATGGGGTCTCTCAATGATTTACATCATCGAAAGACCCCATTTCTTGGACCCATTTTTTCAAATAGGCAAGTTAGGTTACCAATTTCACTGAATTGCCAAGCTAGTGGGCCCACCGGCTTGCTAATTCAATGAAATTGGCAATGTAGTGGCCTATTTGAAAAATGGGTCCAAGAAATGGGATCTCTCGGTGATTTACATCATCGAGAGACCTCATTTCTTGGACCCATTTTTTCAAACATGCAAGTTAGGTTGCCAATTGCACCGAATTACCAAGCTAGTGGGCCCACTAGCTTGCCAATTCAGTGAAATTGGCAATGTAGTGGTCTATTTGAAAAAAAACGGGCCCAAGAAATGGGGTCTCCAAGTGATTTACATCATCAGGAGACCCCATTTCTTGGACCCATTTTTTCAAACAGGACAAGTTAGGTTCCCAATTTAGTGAAATTGAAAATGTAGTGGCTTGTTTGAAAAAATGGGTCCGAGAAATGGGGTCTCTCGCACACTAGCTTGCCAATTTAGTGAAATTGGAAATGTAGTGGCCTGTTTAAAAAAATGGGTCCAAGAAATCGGGTCTCTCGATGATGTAAATCACTGAGAGACTCCATTTCTTGGACCCAATTTTTCAAACAGGGCAAGTTAGGTTGCCAATTTCACCCTCTCTCAGGTCTCTCTCTCTCCCCCAAACCCTAATCCCTATACCCTACAAACTTAACCTTAAACCTTCAATCCAATGCCATCAACTCTATACCTAATATCCTAAACCCTAAAAACTTAACCTTATACCTTCAACCCTATACCTTAAACCATAAACCCTACACTCTAAATCCTCATCCCTATACCCTATACCCTAAACCCTAAACATTATCCCTGAACCCTAAACCCTATAATTAACCATTAAATCCTACATTAAACCTTGTACCCTAAACCTTAAACCCTCAACCCTAAACCCAATACCCTCAACCCTATACCGAATATTCTAATACCTAATCCCTATACTCTATACAATTAACCCTACACCCCCAACCTTGAACACTATACCTCAACCCTACACATTCAACCCTCATCCTCATACCCTATACGCTCAACCTTATAACATAAGCCTTGAACATCATCCCCCAATCCTATACTTAAACCCTAAACCCTACATTCAACCTTGTACACTAAACCCTAAACCCTAAACCTCAATCTGAAACCCAATACCCTCAACCCTATACCCATTATTCTAAACCCTAATCCCTATACCCTATACCCTCAACCCTATACCCATTATTCTAAACCCTAATCCCTATACCCTATACACTTAGCCCTATACCCTCAACCTTGAACACTATCCCTCAACCCTCAACCCTCATCTCCTTACCCTACATCCTCAACCTTATACCCTAAACCATAAACACTATCCCTCAACCCTATACTTAAACAGAAAACCCTACAATCTCAAGTCTTAACCCTACACCTTATAACCATAACCGTACAACCTAAACCCTAATCCCTATACCCTATACTCTTAACCTCATACCCTTAACCCTAAACATTATACCTCAACCCTCAACCATTAAACTTGTACATAAATCCTAAAACCTAAACCATCAACCCTAAACCTAATATCCTCAACCCAATACCCTCAACTATATGCCCAATATCCTAAACCATAATCCATATAACCTATACACGTAACCTTATACCCTCAACCCTAAACACTGTCCCACAACCCTCAACCCTCAACCCTCAACCCTCAACCCTAAACCCTCATCCATCATCCCTATTCCATATACCCTCAACTTTATACCTAATATCCTAAACCATAAACCTTATTCCCTATACAATTAACCCTATAACCTCAACCCTATACCTTAAACACTAAACCTGACACTCTCAACCCTCATAGGGGGAGAGAGAAATAGGGGGAGGGAGGGATTGGGGAGAGAGAGAGAGGTTGGGAGGGAAAGAGGATATTAAGATAAGTAGAGAGGGAAGGATAGGTAGAGATACATGAGAGATAAAGAGTAGATAAGGAAGTATAGATGGAGGGAGAGGGAGGTGAGAGAGGTGAGATAGAAAGAAATAAAGAGAGTTTGGTAGGGAGTGATAGAGGGATATGTAGGTAGAGAGGGATAGGTGAGATAGAGAGAAGTAGAGAGAGATAGAGATAGACGGAATGAGGGAGGGTGGGCAAGAGAGGGGAGGAAGGGAGAGGTAAAGAGGGATATGTGAGATAAAGATAAGTAGAGAGAGAATGGTGACATATAGAGAAGGAGAGAGTTATTGAGAGGGAAAGAGAGAATGGTGAGATAGAGAGGAGAGAGTGAGAGAGAAAGAGGGTGAGGGAGGAGTGAGAGAGAGTGAGAGAGAGAGGTAGAGGGAGGGAGAGGAGAGATAGAGAGTAGATAGGGGAAAAGGTAGGGAGAGAGATATCTAGTGAGAGAGAGAGAAGGCTAGGGGAGATAAAGATAATTAGAGAAAGACAATGAGGTAGAGATAAGTAGAGAGAGAATAAGGGAGGGAGAGAATCAATATAGAGAGGTATAGAGAGAGTGGTGGGGAGTGATGGATGGAGAGGTAGGTAGAGAGGCATTAGGGAGATAGAGAGTAGAGAGAAGTAGGGGGAGAGGTATGGAGGGCGAGAGAGGGAGGTGAGAGATAGGTGAGATAGAGAGCAATAGAGAGAGTATGGTAGGGAGTGATGGAGGGATATGCAGCTAGAGAGGGATAGGTGAGATAGAGATAAGCAGAGAGAGATAGAGATAGAGGGAAGGAAGGAGGGTGGGTGAGAGAGGGGAGGAAGGGAGAGGTAAAGATGGATAGGTGAGATAAAGATATTTAGAGAGAGAATGGTGACATATAGAGAAGTGGAGAGTTACAAAGAGGGAAAGAGAGAATGGTGAGATAAAGAGGAGTGAGTGAGAGAGAAAGAGGGTAAGCGAGGAGTGAGAGAGAGAGAGAGAGGGAGAGGAGGGAGAGGAGGGAAAGGAGAGATAGAGATTAGATAGGGGAAAATTTAGTGAGTGAGACATCTAGTGAGAGAGAGAGAGGGATAGGGGACATAAAGATAATTAGAGAGGGAAGGAGAGGTAGAAAGAGATTAGAGAGGGAATGAGGGAAGGAGGGAGAGAAGCAATATAGAGAGATGTAGAGAGAATGTTAGGTTGTGATGGATGGAGAAGTAGATAGAGAAGGATTAGGGAGGTAGAGAGTAGAGAGGGCAGGAGAGGGAGAGGTATGGATGGAGAGAGTGGGAGGTTAGATAGAGAGTAATGGAGAGAGAGTGGTAGGTTGTGATGGATGGAGACCTAGGTAGAGAGGGAGAGGGGATATATATATGTAGAGAGGGAGGGAGAGAGGGAGAGAGATGTAGTGATGAAGAGATAGGTGAGATAGAGAGAAATAAAGAGTGTTTGAAGGAGAGGTAGGTAGAGAGAGGGAGAGAGGAGATAAAGATAAGTAGAGATGGAAGGAGAGGTAGAGAGAGAGGTGAGATAGAGAGAAGTAGAGAGGGAATGAGGGAGGGAGGGAGTGAGGTGTAGAGAGAGTTTTAAGGTTTGATGGATGTAGAGGTAGGCAAAGAGAGATGGGAGATAAAGAGTAGATAGGGAAGAGAGAGGGAGAGAAAAGTATGGAGGGAGAGAGAGGGAGGTGAGAGAGAGGTTAGCTAGAGAGAAATAGAGAGATTGTTAGGGCATGATGGAGGGAGAGTTAGGTAGGTAGAGAGAGAGAGAGTGGGGGGGAGGGAGATAGAGACAAGTAGAGAGGGAAGGTGGGAGAGAGGGAGAGATAAGTGAGGTAGAGAGAATTAGAGGGAAAAGGAGAGAGAGATAGAGAGAGATATTTATTGAGATCAAGGGAGAGAGAGAGAGTTAGAAAAAGGGATAGAGATAGTGAGAGAGAGGTCTAGAGTGTAAGGGATAAAAATGAGTGAGATGGAGAGAGAAATAATATAATTTTTTGATTACTGAAATTTGACCTCCTGATTATTGAAATTTGACTAAGTTTGAAATTTGTGAGATCTTCCAAAAAGTAGAAGAGAGAGAGGGGAGAGAGGGAGGAAGGAAGAGAGGGAGGGAGTGGAGACATAAAGAGTAGAGAGAAGGAGAGAGTGAGAGAGAAAGATGATAGAACTTGTTGACTACTAAAATCTGACTTCTTGATTACTGAAATTTGACATGTTGATTATTGAAATATGACAAGTCTGAAATTTTAAAGATCTTCCAAAAACTAGAATTTGCATTATAACTCCTAGAGATCTAAAACCATTCTCAAACATCCTGGAAGTATATACATGAAATATAACTTAAAGTATAAGAAAGTAAATGTCCATATATCAATTTCAACTTAAATGTTTATTTCATGTATATAGTTTCCCTGAAAGATAACAAGAGGAAAGAGATAAGAAAAAGAGAAGAAAAAATCAATGTAGACCAAAACACGAGCGCTTTATAATGCACTTGCGTTTTGTCAATGCATTCACAAAACGCAAAAAATGCATTCACAAAACACATCAAAACTAAGATATAATGTGAGCACATTATACTTCGACCGTGTTATAACCCACTCGCGTTATATCTTGCTTTGGGAATTCCCGAACCTTGGGCTTGGTATTTGCCTTGGAATACCAACCCAATGGCTTGGAGGGCATTCCCCATGACCAGAGACGTGTTTTTAAAAAATCTTCCATATTTCACATAATCGAGTTCGTGCTCATCATCAGGATTGCATGTGGTTCAATATCAAAAAAATCAACCACATGGATAATGTTGGGTTCTCTCTTAGCTATCCAACAATGTAATTTTTTTCACTTTCTGAAAATATTAAGCCTTTCATCCATAATTTATTTTATTTGTATGTCATTTTTTTGCCAAAAAGCGGTGTTTGGTAATTTTTTCATTATAAATTAACCATTAATCGATTTTTCAAATAAATTATTTTTTTAGAAACTAGACTCCATTCTACAAATTTTAAAAAATAAATAAAAATAAATTCAATTAGTTTCCAAAATTTGTAGGGGTAGCACGACCAAAATTCTATTTTCCAGGAAATGTCCACTTCGAAAATTAATAAACAATTAAATATTCATTAAAAAATTATCAAAAAAATTGTGCATCAACTACATACTATTAACTAACTTCTGAATATTGTGATTTTAAAAATACTATAAAAAAATTCATCGTACGAGGGTCGTACAAGAGTTGCTATGCTATGTTTTTTTGACAAAAACAACACCAATTTGTGTGCGACCCTCATTTGAACCCCTTAATCTCAACCATTTTCAAAATAAATTAGTAGTTTAGAAAGTAGACTCGGAGAATTTGAATCCTTCTTTTTGTTCCATCTCAAAATTATGAGTGTAAGTATCCTCAATTTCATGTCCAAGGTCAGTATTTCGTGATTTCAGAAAAAAGTTGTCCACTTAAGTCCCCTTTTTGGGAACCATCTTGGTGCACTTACCTAGGAGGTAATGTTTTGGGGATGCTGGTGAACTATATTCATCTGAAACCATTCCATTAAAGTATGGCATTCTTTAAAAAAAATCATAGGTATGTACCATATGTAAAAAAAAATTGTAAAAAACTTTTAGGTTTTAGATTTAAGAATAAGCTAGAAAATGGAAGAAGTATGAAAATATATTATATTATATATATTGTATATTATTTCAAATTTACAGTACGAGGTAGCCCAAGGCTCTGATTTTAGTAGAAAAGCTCTTTCGAGCAAAACCCAAAAGAGGGTATTTGAGAAAAATACAAAAAGAAAGACAAAATGGAGGCATTTTTACAAAAAATAAAAAGGCCTCCAGTCATCATTATAGGGGCTTGTTTCCCATAATATTTTTTTCTTTTTCTTCTTCTTCTTCTTCACTTGCAAGCAGCAGGAACACAATTCTTGGATACTGACCTCATTTTGCACGACCGAAGACAACAAGCTTGAACTATTTCTTGAAGTCATACTGAGTAGGAGATTCATCAACACCATACTACCAAAGCAGATAGGTAGCAGTAGGTAGAGACAAGGCATGGTGGCTATTCAAGTCCATGGTGTGAAATTCACTGAGAAAGGGAAGCCAAGGAACATCCATGCCAAGGTCGATGAACTTGTGAAGGTCCATCGTGCTACAAATGTCGACACCAGGGATAGCAACTTGCACTATTTTGTCGAGCCCTTCCAAAAAAGAAACGTCGAACATGTGGCGACATAGCTCAACCATCTTAGTTTTGGTAATATTCAGTTCCAGCAAAGAACCCATGAAGTGGGACAACACGTTACAATTGGTTCACATTTGGTTCACGTCTTCAATGAAGTCCATGCCAATGAGCCACCAAAAGGCAATTACCCCCAGGCGGTCGAACCCCTTTACCAGGTGCTTAATTCTCTCACCCATAACCTCCCCGGTGAAGGCATATTATAGCCTGCATGAGAGGATATGAACAAGAGTACCCAGACTAGCAGTCATGGTTGGAGTAGTAGAGAAAAAGGCAATATTGCAGATATAAAGAAAATAGATAAACTTCAAAGTTTTTCTTTTTTGAATGAATATAACCTTGAGGTGGCATAGCTATTTACAGAAAAGAGGTGTCAAAATGGCTAAATAGCAGAGGTTTTTTTTTTGGCCAGACGGTAATGAAAAATGTCAAGATAGTCGATGAATGGAGAGTAGATCATACAAAAAATCTATCATAAGGTTTGAGAATTAATGTTTGGGTGTTGGGAGTAAATGCCCATATAGGCCGATTTTCAACATTTGTCCTTGGCCATCATCAGCGTCAGCCATCTTGTGTAAATGGAAGGACATGGATTAACATGCTAATGCCTGAAAAATTAATGAGAAAGTATTTTCAAGAGTACTTCATATCGCTAAACAAAGATTGACATAAATAATGACACTCCCCAAGGCAACGAGTTTATTTGAGAAAAGAGGTAGCGAAAAGGAATGTACAAAATTTATTTATGTAGAGTTTTGGAATTCTTGAGGGATACAGATCCTCTACCCACACGTATCTCCTCGTTGGTAACATTTAATGGATTAGCGGTAATGGCTTATCCTTAACTACATGTACTTCTTGGGAAATTAATTGCACAAAAATTAGTTTTTTCCAAAGGAAGCAAAGAGCAAGTGGTATTTCAGTAAAAATCTCTGAAACTTTTGAAATAGCCATGGTGGAACCATCAACGACCAGAAGAAGAGTTGAACCTACACCAAGGAGGCCCATTTTTGCCAATATTTTTGGGTGAAAATCGTCCGCCAATTCCCCAACACCTGAGGATCAACCTTTTGAATTTCGTAAAAGGGTGTCAATAGATAGGAGTGTTAAAAGGGAAGCAGTGCGAGATGTTATCGATAATTTTTTCAACCCCAAGTTGGCAAAGAGCCCTAAAAATATTAGAGAAGGGGCTTTTCAAAGAATGAAAGATCACGGTAACTCTGAGATTTTCGCCTCTCGGCTCTAGAAGTGTGGATTGCCATGGATCATGATACCTACCGTATACCCGTGTCTGGAATTGGTGCATGCATGTGCCAGAATATTTGATGAAGAAACTGGGACCATAACATGCAACAAGATAAAGGTCATAATTTTTGCTCCAGTTATACGGGAGATGTTGTGTATCCCTTTCAACCAGCATATCAAGATGTTCTCTGAAGAGGATATGGAGACCTATTGGGAGGAATCGAATGAAAGGGATAGTTTCTATCATTGTGAAACAGGGGAAAGGCCAACTAGAGTTCGTTTTGTTTTTTCTTTAGCATTCAAGAAGTTCTCAGAGAACATGCAGGACCTTTTCCAATGGTAGCCTGGGTTTTCGGTCTAGACAATGATGAGGAGGTTCACTCCTTTCAGATAGCCCTCGCTCTGATACTCAAGCATGAGCGGGAGCAGAGGTATTTCGATTTTTCCAATGTAGTAGCTGCCAATATGTTGCTACAGCTAAAAAAATTCCAAGTTGAATCTAAATTCAAGTATTCTTTTTTCTTAGTCCATTTGATCCTACATCAGAACTTTAGGTTTTTAGAAAGAAATTTTCCTATATCTAGGTTAGATGAGGAGGGTTTAATTCAGCCAATTTATGTATGGACTTATGTCCTGTCAATGACAAGTACCTATTATTCGTTTGTGCACCTTTTTCTGAGACCAATATTGCAAGAGTTATTACCTCAGTCTAGTGACCGCTTGTCTCTTGAAGTTTTGTTGTGGATTAGAAACTCATAGCCCCCAGTGGATTATTTCTTCAAGGAAGATTTTACATTTACAAGATATCATGGTTTTTTCGGAGAACCTTTTTGACTCCCTAGATTTGTAATGGATCAGGTCTTCGCGTTGGAAGCATTTCAACAGGCAACTCTTCCCGACAACGCGTATGGGAGAGAAAGGAACAAAATAAAGTTATATTTGCTACCCCTCTACATTGCAAATGGTGGAGTAGTCATGGAGAAGCATAAAGCACAAAATGAATTGACCAATTTTTTGGTGGCTTTGGGCTTAGTCCTCATATGTGACGAATGAGACTATAATCCTTCAAGGCAACTTGCCTTGAAGTGTGAGGCGCAGGAGTATGTCGAATCTAAGAGAAATCGGACATAAGAAAGGCTAGATTTGTACAACAACTTGGCCCTCATACCCATGAAGAGGTCGAAGTGGTTGAGTTTCTATATGCCACAGGTAAGATATCAGAGGGAGATTCTAATAAGCAAGACCTTAAGGAATCAGATGAAACAACGAGGATGGTTGGAATGCAAAATGGCAGACTTTTGAAGGTTCCGACAAGAAATGGGTAGCACCCACAAGCAGCTTGAGGACTTTCAGCCATATGATGAATAGTTTGAATAAATTTATGATAGGGAGGTTGATTCTAACTATAGAAATCCAAAGTCTAGCCATGAAGTAACAGATGGACAACTTCCACCCCATGCTCCCCGACCTCAAGAGTCCAACAAGGGAAAGAGTTATAAGAAAAAGGACTCACAACCTGTATCCTCTGCCAGTGTCTGAAGCAAAGGGAAAGAGAAACCAATGGTCCCCAAGAGGATCAACTGTGGAACACAAAGGTCAGGCTTTGGTAGGATCATCCACAAAAGGGTCTGAGCGTTCTAGTTCGGGATGGAAAAAGTTACAGTGAGTTTGAGACCTGGATACATCTAATGTAGCCATCGGAAATGAAGTAGAAGTCGAGTCCACTCTCCAAAATGTTCAGACTGTAATACCCCTCCATTTTGCTTCTTGTTTGGTTTGCTTTATGTTATGTTTGGTTGCAGTTACTTTGATACTAGATACATTTTGTTATAATGTTTTGATTGCTACTATTGAGCGATAACATTATTGTGGGATGTAGTTCTCTGATTATTGTTTCACATGTATTATGGATTAATGATGTTGTAGAGTTAACATGAGATGTTATTATGAGATTATTGGAATTATGATGGAAGTGTCAGTTTCGATGAGTGTATTGGTGAAGAGGACAGTTTCGCATCACTCGCTTGCGAGCGCCCTACGAATCCGTAATTCCTTCTTCACGGTGTGTATTATATGATGGATATATTGTATGATATTGTTTACTTGGTTGCAGGATTGCAGGTACATGACATCGACTCCACCTGGTTTCACAGGTTTGAGCGTGTCGATCCAATGGTTAAGTTGAACCGAGGATAGTAGCTAGGTAACATGTGTCAAGTCTATGCCCTAGCCTTAGTGTGTCATCAGTTGTGTGTGTCAAGTTATTGTCTGTCTTGTTTTAATGTTATTTATTTCTGAAGGATTATTGATTTGGAAATAGATACTTAGAATAATTGCATTTAAATCATGTTGATGATTATTTAATTTAAATAATGCAATGTAGATAAAAGTTTATATTTAAATTAATTAATTATATTTAAATTATTTAATTAATTAAATTTAATCCAAGGGGGTTGAGTTTAGTTATTAAATAATTAAATTAATTAATTAAACATGATGCAAGAGAATGAAAGGAAATAAAAGAATTAAAATTTAATTTGGAATTTAATTTCAACGTGTGGGAATTAAATTAGAAATTGTAATTAAATGTTTATTTGGGAAATTGGTTGCAACTTTGGAAATTAATTTATTATTTGAAATTGCATTTTAAATTGAAAGTGGGTTTTCCAAAAGTGAAATTGAAATTGAAATTGAAATTGAAATTGAAATTGAAATATCTAATTTGCTTGCAATGTGAATTAGGGTTGTAAAAATTGAAATATCTAATTTGCATGTAATGTGAATTAGGGTTGAATTAGGTATTTTTGATTTATAAGGAATACATGTTTTAATTTTAGGGAGAAAGTTTTTAGAAAAATACATTTTTACAGCAAGGAAGAAATTTTGGAAAATTTGCACAAGGGTTTGAAGAAAGTTTGATTGTAGAATTGATTGAAGGAAATATTGTTTGCATTTGTTGGATTTTGGATTGGATTCATTGGAGGATTCAAGAAAATTCAGGAAATCTTTGGAGGAGGCTTGCATCAGAAATTCATCTCTTCCTGTAGCTTCTTGTACCAGGTTTTCCTCTTTGTGTTTTATTGTTCTTGATTGTTTTTCTTTAAAATAGTAATGATTAAAGAATTGTTTGTTAAATCTGTTTTAGAAAATAAATTTGATGTTAGAAGAAAATAATTAAACAAATTTACAACCTTTGCTTGTGAAAATTCTTGAGTGAAAATTGTGAAAACCTTAGTTGAATTTAAATTATTTGGAGAAATTGATTTTATTGTTACTGAAATCAAACATAGAGATTGAACAATGCATTTAGAAGGTTTTTAGAAAATGAAACTTTCTGTTTATTATTAAAAGACGGATTTTAAAATCTGCAATATAGTTATATTTTTCATGGTAAAATGGTCTGGTTGTGTCGCCTATAACTCCATTTTTACAAACTGGGTTGTTAGGAAATTTAAAAGGTTTTTGCATTTTGGAATTTTCTTACCCCTATCCAAAAATCGTAAATACCCAGATTGTAGTTTTTGAGTTATGCTTGAAACATGAGACTGCTTCTAAATTATTTTCCCATGGCTGCTTTGAAAATAAAATAATAATAAATTGATATTTATAAATATTAATATTTTATGTATTGTTATTATAATATTAAAATATTATTTAATAATATTTTATATTATAATTTATAATACTAAAGTATTATATTTATTTATATTATTTTAAATAAAATTTGTATATTAGATTAGTGGAATTAAAATTATAAACATATGGGAAATTATTGTTATTTTAAAATGGCTTGTTAAAGTTTAATTGAAAGAGTTAAATATTTGATTTAAAGAATGCAATATATTATTGAATAGAGATTTAAAATTGGATTGATTAGTGTATATGGAAAATGGATAGAGAAACAATATGTTATTATATTAAAGTGATTGAATGTATTAAATAGAAAATTGAATGAGATGTAAGATTTGGTTAGGAAATGGAAAGAGTTTACTTGCATGGATTTGTGTCGATTTAAAAGTAAATTAAGAAGTTGTTTTATTGATGAGACAATCAATTATGTTATTTATTAATTTATATTTAGATTAATTGAATCATTGTGATTGGATTATGAAAGAGATATGGATTTAGTATATCCAAAAGTAATATCTTCCTCGTGCTTATCTTAAAGGATTTAATTCTTTGTATTCAGTAAAGGGAAGTAAGTTTAATTGTTTTAGATTTCCAATAATGAAAAGGGAAATAGGGGTTATGATTATTTTAGATGATCTAGTTATCGTGTCTTTGACTTTGTCAACACTACCTATTGAATGAGTATGGATTTAGGAAATCCAAATATTAGATTTGATTAATGATTTAAATGCTTTGGTTGCTATGTCGTCAAGTTGCATTGTTGGTTTTGGGATTTAGTGTTAGTCCTAAATTATAAGTCTTCCAGAAGAACTTAGAGGATAAGGGTTGTTGAATCTTTATGCCATCCAGTTATTTTCCCTTAGGTAGTGCATGGCGTCTTTTCAGTTTTACCCGATTTTCACGAACGGGAATGTTTGCACCTCCTTGGTTTAGGAGCGGATTATGGGATCCGTGTCTCCTTGTATGGAGTGACCTTGTTATGTGGTTTCATCTTGTTTCCTCATGTGAAAGGAGTAAACTATGTGATTGTTGCCTCCAAGATGTTTGGAGTGAGTTCTATTATTTGTATCCTCCTTGTGTTGGAGTGGATTATGATGCCTAGTTGGTATGCACTTATGGTTCCCTTGGTGGATTGTTTGGATGTGTGTTGTCAAATAGAAGAGTGGCTTCTGTTAGGCGCCAGAGCCCAAAGAGGTAAACTGGATAACCTTCAGGAGTGATTTAAACAAGTGATAATTAAAATAATGTACTTAGAAGATTAGGACTAACTTCACATTAATCAAGATAATTTTATCCTCACTCATAGACACAAGGGCTTGTTTAAACTTGAGATGAGTGAGAAGGCCTGGAATGGCAAGATCAACTATCTAGTTCTTGCGAGAGGTAGTTGATTTTGCATGAGTGAGTATGAGTGCCGGGATTCGGTTGAGGCCACCAGGATTACTTGTACCGGAGCCGCTGAAGAATGCCCAGAGGAGATCTCATGACAAACCTTGCGATGACACTCTATCTATGACAACTGTTGTTAATTATTTTATGTGTATGGTTATTTGAACATACTTGATCTACTTTATGTCTGGAAGCATGTGACCTATGTCAGTGATGTTGGAGTTGTACTTGTATTGTACTTGATTTGTACATGTATTGTATTTGATTTGTACTTGTATTGTACTTGATTTGTACATGTATTGTATTTGATTTGTACTTGTATTGTACTTAATTTATACATGTATTGTATTTGATTTGTACTTGTATTATACTTGATTCGTACTTGTTAATTCATTTGGTTGGTTATAACAGTATGAGTCAGTTTGAGTTTGCCTTTGGTTAGAGGTAGTAGATCTTTGTCCATGTTACTTTGTTACTATCTCCTAGCATGGGGGGTGGGCCTTCGGGTATCACATTGGTAGGGTGGAACATGCACCAAAACCGTTGGGTCCCCATCGATCTTCAGTACTTGGTGGCGAGACATCCAGATGGACAGCTCGCGGTTCTTGTTGTATTATCTTGCATTGTAATATTTTAACTTGTATAAGTTATTTTATCCCTCTTATGTTTATGAGGTGGAATTTTGTAATTGTAATCTTTTGTACTATTGTCTCATTTTGGGAATGAGTGATGTATCTATTGGATTAAGATAATGTTTATGAGATTGTAACTTGGTTGATTATCTTATTATGTTATGTGGTATTCTTATGATGTATGATGTTATTTCATAAAGTTCATAATGCTATGGTTATATGTAATATGTATGTGTGGGTTTAAGTAATCCTAACCTTGTAGCCTTAGAGGTTGTTGTTAACTAGTAAGTGAATGTGTATGTTAAATGCACTTCATAAAAAAAAATTGGTTCGCTTATGATGTTAATTGCAACTTCCTTTTAAGGTTACTTGATGGGGCGTTACATAGACTATCGTGATTCATGTAAGTCTTGCTCCCCCTCTTCTTCTTGCTTTTTCATCTTTGGTTAATCCTTTGCCTCCACGTGTTGAAAAGAACCCTCTACCTTCAAATCCTCAGTTATTAGTGTTAAATGAACCCCCTGCTATTTTTAATGTATCAAGTGATGTGTTACCATGTGTTGAACAAGAAGTATCCACTTCATCCACCGTTGACTCCTTAATCAGCCTATCTAGGTCCCCCATAGAAAAATTTGACTCACTCATGCTACTTATTACCCTAGGCCCGTCCATATTTGGATAGAAATTACCTACCTCATATGTCACTCTCTTCACTCTGACTGGTACTCCAAGTGCCCAATCTCAGTTTTCCATCCCACCACTCTTAATGATTACTCTTATCCAAGTGCTTCTATGGTAGCACAAAGTATTGATACCTCGCAAACTCTCCAAAAGAATTTTGATGCAACTAGGTAGGCCCGACAAAATAGAAAGTAGAAAAGAAGAGAGAAGAATGCCAAGCTGCCAAGCTCTAAGAAGATCCAGACATGTTTAATGAAGAAAGGAATTATCTATGGATCACCACTATGAATCCACTTGCAGCACGACCCAAAGGACAGATGCAATTGGAGGACTATGATATCCAAGCAGTAGGTTTGGATTTGAATGAGATCTGCTTGAGCGATAAGGCAGATCAAGCAAAGACCACTCAGAAGGTGGTATATAGAGACTACAAGTGGCTAGATCGAAAGCTAAGAAAGCACAAGGGTGAGTTGGAAAATGTAAAAGGAATAGTGAACCATTTGCAGTGAGAGATCAGGGCCCGAAATGAAAAAATAACCCGCATATTGCAAGTACAGGAACAATAAAATGAAGCAACAAGATCTCTTGTAGTGCTCCAAGATGAACGGATCCAAATTTACACTGAGATTGATAGATTGAGGGGTGAACTTGCAACTAAGCGTCAGTATGTTACAGAACACCACCATTTTCAAGAAGATATAAAGAAGGAGCTAGATAGCATCCAAGCTCAGGATTTCAATGAGATACAATAGACCCGACAGGAGATGAAAAAGCTAAGAGGTGATAAACGAGAAGCCGAGGATGCTTTATATGCTCCGATTCAAGAAATTTTGGTTTCAGAGTTAGGATAATCCCTCAACAAGAGAGATCAACTAGAACAGAGATTGAAAGTGAAGGAGGCTCAGGCACAAGAGGATTTAGTTGCTGCACAAAAATCCATAACACTTCCTATAAAGAAGAGGTTGGTATCTGCTTACTAGGAGTGAATCATTGTTTTTCTCGCCATTCTAAAATCGGCCTTACAGTTCTTGAGGGATGTCTGAGAAATAAATGAAAAGGTTGGCTCGTTGTCCAATCAAACTCTTCAAGAATATGCTCCCTGGTTGGTTGAGTCCTAGAATTGGATCTCTAAGCTCTATGTGGCAACAGACGATGCCCTGAAAGGTGCAGGTATTACAGATCGAAGGGAAGCCTCTAGTAAAGCAAGTGAATTCACCTACTAGCATAAGGTGGTATCCAAAACCAAGAATAGCCAGGTGATTTTTAATAAGAGAGTCGATGAAATCAAGAAAGATTTCAGGATCTTATACAGTTATTGGTTTTCTCCCTTCCTATCAGTAGTTGGATATGTATTGTTAGTCAAGTAGATTACAAAAGAGTTCAGGAACAAGGTTCAAAATCCTACAGATCTTCCAGGCCCAAGCTCAGCACCAGCAGTGGATGATATCAATAATAAGGTTCTTCAACTTTCTCATGTTTACTATCACTTAGGGGTTGTTTCAGCAAGATGGGGATTTTTTTCTTTCAAGGAATTCTTTGAGCTGGATCAAGCATATAAGGCATTCAGTAGCCTTGACTGATCGGTTGACGTAGACCAGGAGATGTTGCATTTCACATTTCTTAAACTTCAGGAATAACCAGAGGTTTGGGTTTGTGCCTTCACAAGTGAAGGCCCCCTGTGAGTCACCAGAACTATGAAGCAAATTTTTCCTTTGTGTATATTTGTCTTTCAGCTTTATTTTAGTCTTTAAGGTGATCCACATGCAAAGAGCTTGTGTTTTCGACAGACGTACAATACACCACATGGTGGTTGTGTGTGTCTCAATGATCGTTCTCTCTCTAGTTGGAAGGCAAACCACATGTCGATCTAGCAAACATTTTCTCATTTCTTCTTTTCGTAGAGATGATATTACTCGCCCTTCTAACATGTCATCTTTTAGTGCCATGCAGCTGTGTAAAAGGAATGTTCAACTCAGGATTCATTGGAATGTGTTGTACCTTTCTTTAGTGAATGGATGTGAGTCGGTGTCGCCAAAGCCAATGGGTGACTGATAGGGTTTTGTCAGACTGTCTTCTAGGATCAAAGTGATTACAAGGGCTAATCTAGTTGAAATATCTAAACAACATAAATGTGGTAGATGAAATTTGATGAGTAGGATTTCAGCGGCCTAATAAAAGATCTAGAAACAGATTTCCAAGCTATCAGATTTGGACGTCTGGCAGTCACTAACTATGAAGGAGGTCAAAATTTTCTCCTTTAGGTGGCTATATATTGAAGACGATAGGAAAGAGAAAGGGTTTAAAAAAATTTCTCGTTAATAAATTTTTCTTTAGTTTTTAGTTAATATAAGTATTTTTTTGAAAGTTTATAGAATATTGCTTCACTTTGGCATGTTATGTCTATTTTATGATCAAAATATTTTCGGATTGGGATCCGATCTTTGTTTTATAGTTCATTTGAATCTAAAATGCGAGTTATTGTGAAGAAATAATTGAAATTGTGCATGATATGGTCTTTATCAATATTTCTTTCTCTATATCTTCATCCAAAATAGAACACCATCTTTTTCTTGATCTGAATAGTTTTCGTTATCGTATTTTGATGTTTTTTATGTATATGATTGAATCATAAGCTTTAGAAACTAGACTATGTCATTGGACTTCTCCATTTTCTTCTAAGGTTATCATTTTTTCATGATACGCTATATAAAGAGGAAGGGTTTGAATTTATTTTGGATGTTTTTCTATTAAATTTGGAACTTCTATGTTTGGTTGGAATCTTAATACGCATTTCCTAAGGGTCGATTAAATGACTGCATATGTGCTTGTATCGAGCCTTTGTTGTTCATTCTCATCCCACCACTGAAGGGAAGTGGTGTTTTGTGTCTCTCATATCACTCATGGAGGAGAACTTGTGGTTTTGAAATGTTGTAAAAGCATTGGCACATCACCATTTTTCATGTTTTACTATTTACATTTTCTTTTCCCTTTTACCAAACTCAGAGAAGAGTCAGCTTTCTATAAAAATCTCAGAGGTCTTCAGTGAGGCACATATTGTCCCCCCACTCATTGAATTTCCCATAAGACTATCAGAAAGGTGCAATTATGAAAAATCTTATTGGTGTGAATTTGCAATAGAATGAAAATTTAAAAGTTTTTTTTGAGTATGTGCAGGATCATGATGGGCCAAAAAGTGGCAATATCTAAGTGATATGATGGCCCATGTTGCTGACAAATTTTTTTTAACCCAAAATTGATGAAACGAAAAGGGATTTTAAAGGAGATTCTCAAGTTTCCACCAATATAAATTATGTTTTACTTTGAATTTAATAAATAATTATTATTCATTTTCTATTTGAATTACGACTGAAGTCCTGATTAATAGGTTGATTGAAAAAAATCTATAGCTTTCAAATAGTGTCACATTTTTTGAATCCAAAACATGTGTCACATTCTATGCTTCACATACTATAGGATTAAAAAAAAATATGAATTTAATGAAGTTTTTACCAAGTTAAGATGGTCAGACATACGATTTTTTATATTTCTAAAAGTTTTAATAAAAAATTCATAATTAATTATTTACTTGGAAAAAAATTACAAACAAATATGCATCACATCGAGACATGAGTTCCCTACTTATATATAAAATATTATACAAAATTTTATCATTTTATTGTGGTTAGGGTGGTCAGACAGACACCTACTTCTTATTTTTTCCCTGAAATTTAAGTAAGTTACTACATTGAAATTTCAAATTTTCACCAAATAGATTTTATTTTTTTAAAATAAACCCAGTAGTTTAGAAACTATATTCAATTTTCTATAGATTTTATTCTTACATATTTTTGGAATAATATAGATAACTTATTCAAATTTTTACGTCAAGTTGCCTAACTCTGATTTTTTGAATTTTATTGCCACTTAAGGGCCTATTTTTTCCATGATAATCCTGCACATGCCCTTTCCTAAAGTGCTTATTTTTCAAATGATATTCAATGATGGTGATTTTGCACTAATATAAAGTGTATTTTTCATCTTCATTCTTGTATGCAAATATATGCACTAAAATAAAGTGTCAAACGGGAGGAAAATCAAAAGTATTAAAAAGGGGGGTATTTTAGAGAGAGTTGTGATTAGAATACTCCAAAATTTCTTTTCTCAAGTTAGGAGTAAATTTTTTAAGCCTAATCTAGCATGGATCTCAATCAAGCGATCAACCCTCTTACACCTTTTAACTACCATGAGTGGAAGTTGCATGTACAACTTACACTCAAGAACAAATATTCATATAGAGTTATAATGCGTACTGAAAAGGAACAAAATTTTGCCAAGGGAAAGGAAAATTGGTTCAATAAGTGTGAAAAATCCTTTGTATTCTTGTGTTTATATCTTTCAAAAGAAATTATATTTCATGTGAAGGCATTGAAAACCCCACATGAAGTATGGTCATCTCTTGAAAAGTTATTTGGGAAATTTGATGATACTAAAGGCCATGAGCTAGAAAATAAATTAATTAGCTTAAGTACAAGTGATTACCTAGAATTACAAGAATATCTTATCAAATTTAAGCCACTTCGCCAATAGCTTAAGGAATGTGGAATTGAGAAGAAAGATATTCAACTCATCTTGTCAACTCTTTCCAAGTTGGGATCTTCTTATTTTGTTTTTGTGTCAACATTCCACTCTATAAAAAGGGCTTTTGGTTCTAATTGGTCTATGCAAAATATAGATGAATTTATTTCTTATTTGGTTAGAGAACAAGATAAACTCATCCAGATGCGGGCCGTAGTATCCTACAAGCCACATGCTTTATTAGTAGAAAGTGTAAAATCTAATGGATTGACAAACAAAAATGAAAAAAGAAAAGATAAAGAAATACAAGGTGAAAAATCATAGAAAGAGAAAAATACTAATAAATATTTCAAGTGTTTCTTTTGTAAGAAATTGGGGCATAATGCACTTGACTGTATGAGGAAACAAATAAATGATCTTACTCAAATCATTGAGGAAAGTAAGATTGTAAATTATGTATCTTCATCATCTACAGACACTAAAAAGGAGAAAGAGAAATCAAAAGGACATTTTCTCTGAGTGATTACAAGATCTACTATATTACTTCTCTTATTTTGTAAAATTATTGTTTTTACTCTCTTTTTGGAGGATAGTTTTTTCCTGTTGGGTTTTCTATCTTTCTCCACTTTATTTGAGAGTTTGCATTGTAAATGTGTACCTTATCAGGCCTCATTTTCGAGACTCAAATTTCCATTTTTTGTGCCCACCTAAGTTGTGCTTAAGGGGGGTATTGGTGTAATTATTAATATCACACCTTAGTTATGCTTACTTAGGTAAATAATATTTACTTAAGTTAATTAGGAATATTAGGCTAGTGTGTGTCATCATTCCTTGATTCATGAGAGTTAGGTACCACATCTCCCTCATCAAGTGAGTTATTTTGACAACACTAAACACCTCTAAGTTGAGTTGGTCTTTTGATAACTCAGGTTTACTAGGACCCTTTTCATTCTTAACAAGTACATCCTAAACCTATAACTTTGTAATCATTCCTAATGTTATTCACTTAATTTTGTGATCAGTTTCAGCTTATTGATCTTGGTAAATTCTTATAGCATCTAATCACACAAATTCACCATAATTGTCCATTTATTGCATCTATCTTTGATCACACCTCCATGAATATTTTTTCTACCTCAAGATCTTTGTTTCCCTATCATACATCTCATGACCTAATAATTTAATCTTGAGTTGCACATGTGATTGAACCTAAACTTGAATATATATATATATATATATTATTTGAATCCATCCCTCTTCTAGTAATTATTTGAAGTTGACTCAATACATGTTTGTGTGATTATTTATTATGTATTGGTATTTTAATACATCCATTTATATGTTTAAACATAGAAAGAGATCATTAAATAACTATATGAGATCACTGATAAATTACATTTATTATTGACTCTAGGAACACTTCAACTAGAGAACTCAAAAAATTGCATCTACATCGATAGCTTTGTATAGGAAGTTGTACACATAAATTTAGTGTTTTTAATCATTTCCTATGGTTGTAAAGCTAGTTTTCAATGGATTGAAAGATAGCTAAACCCTCACAATCTAGTAGCTTCCTTATAGTATTTTAAAATATTATCTCTCTCCTTAAGCATTAGGAGACATTAGAGATCAATAGGGACCAGGTTACTGAAGTTTGTAAATTTTGAAATCATAATGATTCCTCAAAGGTTATTTTTGTGTTGTTTAGAATCAAATTGTAGTAAAAAATAATTTATAATTTGTGTATGGTTTGAAATAGTCAACATATAAAGCACATTAAATTTTGTATGTCATACTGAATTGATTCTACAAGCCTCTAACATTCATATTCAATCACCATTTTGATAGTTAAGTATACCTATGTTTTACATTTTATTTTTAAATATTCTTTTAATTGTTGATTCCCAATTTTTTATTAAAATCTAGATTAATCATTTTTTATTTGAATGCATTTATCTAGCTAGCCTAGATTTTTATATTCCTTATTGGTCCCTATTGGAGACAAGAATATTAATCCATATGTTAGGTTTTATTAGTTTGTAATAAACGAGTCAATGAGATGCTAGAATTGAAATACTTTGACCAAATTTTTTTTAATATGATCTTTTTCTCAATTTTATTCTAAAAACTTAAAACTAATGTATCTATCATTTTGTTGCATAATAGTTGTGAATAAGTTATGGAATCTTTTAAAAAATTTCATTTTGACTATAAAAAAGTTAAAAGTGCAAACTTATTTTCATATCACTTTTTTGTTTTATTTATTGTCTTATTTGGTAATGTCATTATTTATTATTTAAGGGTTGTGGGTCAATGAATGCAAATGTTTAATCATATTTGAATCAATTTTAATTTATTAAAAATGAGAAATAGAGAAAATAGTGATTAAAATAATTAGTAATAAAATAAATAAGACTTGCATCTTTTAGTTTAAATATTTTTAATCTATTTTATGTCTATTTACTTTATAGGTTACTCAAGGAATGCTATATATGTAAATTCTAACATCTTTAATCAATTTAATGTTCAGTGCATGCATGTTCAAATGTAATTAATAAATTGAACCATATTTATAGATCTAATTCTCGTTTGACATTATGGAACATAGTTCTAACTTTTGTTGAATTTGATTATTTTAATATGTCAAGTGATTTAATACAATTTCATTATATTAGTAGTATTGACAAATTAAGTATTCTAACAATGATACTTTAGACCAACTAATATATTACACATCTTATGAAGAAGAAAGTGTCACTTGTTTTGAAGGAACTTAAAAAGTGGATATATAATATTAATATTTATTTAAAATGTATAATTAATCTTATTTATCTTTGATTATATGATTTTTTGAAATAAATTATTAATTTTTATTTTTTTTAAAAATAATTTCTTACAACTCAAAGAAATTTTCAACTTTTTTTAATAAATTTTGTATAATTTAAATTTATTTCTTAAAATAATAACCATTATAATTTAAAATATAAGATTCAGAAAAATTTAAAATATTAAAATTATAAAGCTACTATTTAACACAAGTTTACCCTTTAAACATAGAAAACCACTACCTTAAAAAATCTCTTTTATTTTTTTAGAATCTATCAATTTCTAAAAAATATTTAATAGTGCTGCATAGCACTGGTGGAATTGATCTGCTTGAATAAAGATTATTTCACTTCTATATAATTTTCCTCTCCTATATGTCCGGATATCTAAATTCGAGACGGTGTCCTAATAACCAATACGGATAAAGGATCCTTACAGGCTTTTGTCGTGGACCCAATCTAATCTCGAAATACCAATTCTATAATTCTCCACGTTCTATCCATTTTCCTGCACGGCATGGAAAATCGTCACTGTAATGATGTAGCAAGGAATCTTGAAAATTTTGGAGCTCAAAAATCAACCTTTACCAGAGAATCCAAGACTTTGGATGGATTTGAAAAAGCGATTGATACCTTCTTCCTTAAGTTACGTGAACACATGTGAGATTGTGGACTTTATTATAGAACCCATATTCAGTTCCATCCTCACCGTTTTGAATTGTTGTTTAATCTTCCTTTGGTTATAATGAAGCAGAGCAATTCTCTCGTCTGTATCCTAGTAACACTGCTCTTCTTGTTAGCATTTGCTAGAGTAACTTATGCAAAGACTGCAAGAAAGCCATATATAGTTCACATGCTGAAGTCCATGAAGCCTCAGCAGTTCAATCTACACGAGCACTGGTATCATTCAATTCTCGCCCAGGCAACTTCGGCTGCCTCCACTTCAGACCCGAGTATCTTGTTGTATACATATGGTATACTCCTCCATGGCTTTGCGGCCAGGCTGACCAGTGCCGAGGCTGCAGCTTTAGAGAGCGTGGATGGGTGTCTGGCTGTGATTCCATCCTGTCTCAAGAAGCTTCATACCACACACTCACCTCAGTTTCTCGGCCTGGCCGATGACAGAGGAATGTGGGCGCAGAAGTTACATCGCGGAGAAGATGTGATAGTGGGCATGGTGGATACGGGAATATGGCCAGAGAGTGAAAGCTTCCATGACAAGGGGCTGGGGCCTGTGCCCTCCAGATGGAAGGGCGAATGTGAAAGCGGGGAACAATTCAATTCCTCCTCCTGCAATAGAAAACTTATTGGAGCTCGGTTTTTCTTCGCTGGCCACAAATCCCATGTAGGCGAGGATTTCATGTCAGCAAGGGATGGCAACGGCCACGGCACACATACTGCTTCTATTGCTGCCGGATCTGCTGTAAGGGAAGCGAGCTCCAATGGGTTTGGTAATGGAACGGCCATGGGCATGGCGCCTGCGGCGAGACTGGCAGTGTATAAGGTTTGCTGGGGACTCAATGGCAAGTGCGATGAGAGCGACGTAGCTGCTGCTATGGAAAAAGCCATCCAAGACGGCGTGGACATTATTTCTATGTCAATTGGGGGAGGGTCTGAGAATCCATTCTACATGGATCACCAAGCGCTGGCAGCATTCGGTGCCATAGAGAAGGATGTATTTGTTTCCGCCTCTGCTGGTAACGATGGGCCTTTCCCAGCTTCTCTTTCAAACACGGCACCGTGGATAACTACAGTGGGCTCCAGCAGTATGGACAGAGAGTTTCTCTCTCCTGTGAAGCTTGGCAATGGCAAGGTGTTCAAAGGTTCGTCGCTTTACAGAGGAGCCGGGATTCAAAATCTGCCTCTGGTCTACGATTATTGCAGCAACCTCGGTGTCGACCCACACCTTTTCAAAGGTAAAGTTGTGATGTGCAATTTCCACGCTAATTCGACGGAAACGGCAAGGCTTCTGAAGGACGCGGGAGCAGCAGGAATGATATTTGTTAACCCTGAAATCTACGGTGCCGCAGATGTACCTCTCGAGCAACCATATTTGCCCGCTACCAGCGTGAGTTTTTCAACGGGCGAAAAGATAAAAGCCTGCGTTAACAGCACGGCGGCGCCTACGGCCACCATCAACCCCACCGGGTTGACAGTGGTGGGAAAAGCAGTCGCTCCCATTGTGGACACGTTTTCTTCCCGGGGTCCGAGCTTCGCATATCCGAACGTTCTTAAGCCGGATCTAGTTGCGCCAGGTGTTAACATTTTGGCTGCGTGGATGGAGGGCGGCTTCAAGATAGAGTCTGGGACGTCAATGGCGTGTCCCCACGTGAGCGGCATTGCAGCACGTATACGATCCTCCCATCCGACGTGGAGTCCTGCGGCAATCAGATCGGCTCTCATGACTACGGCATCTACGCTGGACAATAGAAAGCTGCCCATCAAAGATGCGCAAACGTTGCGAGCCGCGGACCCGTTTACAATAGGTACAGGTCACGTAAATCCAAGGGCAGCCGTGGAGCCGGGACTGGTGTACGATTTGGGCCCTCAAGACTACATCAACTATCTGTGTGGTCAAAACATGTACACGAAAAAGCAAATTGCCCTGGTCACCCACAAGTGGCCTCCCTGCCCCAAATCGGAAACAGGTGCAGATCTTAACTATCCATCTTTCTCTATTATATTAAAGTATGGAGAGCGTGTTCAGGTCAAGAGGAGGACGGTGACCAACGTGGGCGGCGACAATGGCGTATACAAAGTGTGGGTGAAGAGCAGTCCAAACGTAAAGGTAAGCGTGGAGCCAGATACATTGGTGTTCAAGAAAGCAGATGAGCAGGCAAGTTTTAATGTGACATTCGAAAGCCAAGTGGAAGGGAGAGATGAGAGTGAGTACGGGGAGATGTGGTGGAAATGCATCCAAGGCGGAACGCACATAGTTCGTAGCCCAATTGCCGTTCTCTGGATTGGGCTTTGAAGTGGAGGAGCTCTTTAAATGGGTACTATATAGTGAATAGCTTTACTAATTTATTTGGTAACGTACTCAAATTTCCTGTCTAAATATATTGTCAAGACGGTCGACATGTACTCCAAGCTCTATGGATTGCATCCGCATTTTAAATTTGTGCCACTTTAGGCAATTTTATAAATAAGTACTAGTTTATGTGGTGAAGTTATCGCGCTAAGATTAGATAAAAGAGCCCTCGAGAAGGATTCAAAATCGTATTTGTTTTATGATCCTGTGCCATTCGTGTTCCCAATCATTCCTTTCGATACTTTTCTTAATGAAATGATATGGGATAACATTACAGAGGAAAATAGATACTTCGGATAATTTAGGATCAAGTGTAGTAAAATAAGTATTAATTTGTTAGTAGCGATTGATGAATTTGATAATTGTCATGATTAATAGCAATTAATAGATATGTAATGAAATTAAAGTTGTGGAGTTTTTCTTGGAATTTAGATTCATTCTTGTATATAATGATGTTTTTCTCTATTTCAAACATAGTAGATAATTATTTTATTTATTATTGTAGAAGATTTGGGGAATCATGGTACTGAAAAATACTTGAAAGGGTTGTCATTATGTTACAAGGTCACAAGATCTCAAAAATCAAACCCCAAAATGTGTACAAAGATTTTTTTAAAAGCAATTATCCTAGAATGGAGATTGATTACTCTTTTTAGTGAACCAAATCGAAGTGAGACACTACTAGTTGCTCCGCTAATGCTCTAGGATGATTTATAATCGATGGTTGTGAAATGAATGCAATTGAGTGTTTATAAGGTCCAGCACATAACATCAAATTTCATAAAATGTGTGGTTAGTTGATTGAAGGTGAGAAAGTGAATGGGGCTAGTTAGCCAAATCTCAAATTTAAATGTTAAAATGAATGGGGAACTTTTCATGACCACAAGGTTACCTTATGGCCATAAGAATATCCTAGGGTGGACAAATGGTTTGATCGAGTTGGCTAACAAATAAATGAGGATAACCACATAAGTGAATGTGATAAATGTTAGGATAAGAAGAATGTATATGTATGTGTGCATATAAGGATAATGTAGGTGCTAAATGTATTAGAATACATGTGTACATAGAGAGGTAAAAGGTTAGGTAATGAGCCCAAGTTTCTAAAAGACTACATCATTTGTCGATGTCTACACATATCAAGGATTTTCATAAAAATGGGAAAAAAACTAAATGGAAAATGACATGGGTGAGTATGTAAATTTTACTATTACATTTTTTCTCCCACTTTGAATTGCATGTGAATCATAAAATGGTTGTGTTTCAAAGTATGTATCACTCACAAACATGCATGTAAAATAAATATTTAGATATCAAAATATATATAGGGTGATTTATATAATGTGTTGGACCATGCAATGTGTGATAGTATATGTCCTTTATATAATCTTCATGGATCATAAAAAAAAAAGTAGGAAATGTGTAGCTTGATAAGATCCAAACATATAATAATAGAAACAATATGCTTCATAATATAGATCTTACATAGCACGAGAGATGTTTGTGAGCCAATATTCCCTAATATTCAATATATGCATAAATAGAGTAAAACCTTGAGGTAGGGTAACACCATACAATACTCCTTATGGAAGAACCCACTCCATAATATATCTCCAAGAGATCTCACATACAATATCCTACTTCACACATATCTTACAATGATAATCACTTCCTTTATATAGACCTCCCCCTAATAGTGCAATGGAGGGGTAATCCTAATGAAGGCCTACTCACCTCTTGATGTAATTAATTAGATAATTTATTCACAAGACCTAACATAAAAATCTTAAGGGATGTGTGGTACATGTCACCATCTCCATCCACCTAAATACATTATAATAGTATATCCCTAGATACATAACATGACATCCCTCCTTGACATGTTTCATCCCCGAAACATGAGAATAAGCCAGAAGTCGAATCAATAAGGGTACAAGATTGGCTAACAACCTAAAAGGAGATCTAGTATGCCCTAGATCTACTTCTTTTATTGATTTCAAAATTGATTATTTTTATTTGGATTTAATTGATTTAATTTGACTACACAACCTAATCTAAAAACACAAATTTTCTACACTGATGAAACTGAAATTCTAGAAACAAAAAGAAAATCTGAGGAGGGCAAAATAATGTGCACCTATGACATAAATCTGAGGTTGAAATAGAAATTCTAGGGTGTGGGGCACCATAAACTAGCCTCCTCTTTTTTCAAAACTCCAAAGTTTGAATTGTAGGTTATGGTATGCACTATGTTTTGTAGAACTATCTTTTGCCGAAAGTCTTGGATCTAGCCTACACACAAGAAAAGAGGGGGGAAAGGTTTTTTTATATAGGGGCTTTCCTAATTCAAACCCTATTTTGGCATTTCTATCTCCATGTACATCAATTGATGGTGATCAAGAGGGCATACCCTAGGTTGGGCAGAGGCCAACAATAATAATTCATTGAAATGATAATATCACCTTGATGTGAAACCCTCGATGAGGTGATGTCATACCAGAAGTTGCCAAAAAAATTGATGGATGGATGCCTTGAATGCTTGATAGACTTGTAAAAGGTTAGCTCATAAAACATAATGGATTGTTGTAGATAGCAAGTAGAGGATAACGCAATACTTCTTCATGATTTGGCATGATTGATCATGGTAGATTCTAATGCATAATTGACTTCATTCTTCTTGATTCCTTGCAAGCTTGGACTTGATTGATGAAAGTGTTGTAACAATGATGTTGATTTTACCCTTAAATTTCCTAAACTAATTTTAGGATCTTCAATTTTCTCAATGGATTTTCTAGCATTTCAAATGGTGAAAATACTTTGTGTTTATATCTAGTTCTTCTAATTTCCTAAAAATCAAATGTTGATAAATGACAAATTAAATTAGAATTTCAAATAATAAAATATTGACATCGACAAATTCAAATTGGGGCCAAAAAGGGCTAGAAAAGAGCTATAGGCACCCTAGTCCAAACCCATCCTTTTCAAGGCCTAAAGTGTCAAGAAAAAAATTAAATGCTTAATTATATTCCCAAATTTTGATTTTATGAAGGTATTCATAAAATGGGTAATTAAATACATAAATAAGTCGAGGCACATAGGGGCGCAAAACCTAGTGTGAAATTGTCAAGGGTGGTATTTTTTTATGCTACATTTAGTCCCCACTTTAGTGAGTGTGATCTTACGTTCATACTCGCACTAAAGGAACAAATATCCATATCAAAACACTAAAGAGATAAGATGAAACCATGTTGAGAGGTGTGCAATCTCCCTACTTAGGATTTCATCAACCCACAATGTTAAGACAAACATGCACATAAGACAAGAAAAGATTCACTCACACATAAGAAATTCAAATAGTACACAAAAATCATGCACAAGAAAACACATTGTATACAAAGAATACATGAAACAAACACATAAAATACATGAAACAAACACATAAAATACATGAAGAAAACACATGAAATACATAAAGAAAACATGCCAAAGACACAAACTAGATGCATAGTAAACATAAGAAATAATACAAACACAATAAGACACAAACAAAAGGGTTAGTACTAAAAATAATTTGACTCAGTAAGGTAAAGAGACCTTATTCTTAATTTTTTCTCAAATACCAAACGTAATCTCTCAAATATGATGTTAGACAAGTCAATGCCCTCAAAAGGACCAAAAGTTGTGCTATGCCAAGTCACTCATGAGCTACATAGATCTATTGGCTAGCAATTTGTGCTATTCTAGATGACTCATGAAACACATGGCTCCACTAGAAAGAAATTTATATTATGATCAGTGTCCATGTTAAAAGGTGCTCAAGTTCATGAATCAAAAATTTGTGTTATGCCAAATCCATGGACTACTTTTTCAATTATGCTTCGAGGAGTGCATAAAAGTTTAATATTGCAGGGGATGAATTGATAACCATGCCTCAAGGGGCATTATAAACAACAACACCAGTAAAGGGGTATATCAATAATTTAAATCTCACAAGACAAAAATGAAATGGATAGGGGTAATATGCCCCCTTAAAATATCAATATACTTGCTATATTGATATTTTAAGGAAACAATAGATGAAGAGGAGATCCTCAAGGAGAATGCACACTTGAGCCAAAACTAGTTATCCTTGCCCCCCAAGTGTAAATCCAAGTAAAACCACACAAGAGACTATGATGTTTCTAAAATAGAAATAGATATGGCTACATTTAAGATTGTACCACCATGAATAGCAATGAGCAAACATATGAACCTAAAAGATTTATTATTTAGAATGATTAGGTGTATCAACAAATTGGAGAGCACCAAAATAATTAAGCTATTGTATTTTATTACTCAAGGCCTAGCGTTTGTTTTTTGAATGACTATGCACTCGATGATATGCACAAAAATAATTATTGCTATATAATTTCTTACATGTTGGAGGAGGAAGAGTGACCAAGTAGGCTTTGAGGAGCCTTGAAAAAATATGCTATTGCTTTGATAAAGGTGTAGGAGACAAAATCTTGTGAATAAAATATTGCTCTCTTACACATGATGTTTCAAATATAATAGATGGTGGAATATGAGATATAGATGAATGAGAAGGCTAGAAACATATACCCCTTTTAGAAAGGTATGGTATTGTGGTGGTGAAAATCTGCAAATGCTTAAATATCAACATACACCTATTAGTAGCATGACTAGTATTTCAAAACAAACAAAATATTCAACATCCATATGAGATAATATATCATGCTTCAAGATGAAAATAAATGACAAAGATGAACAAAGCATGTAAAACATGAAATAAACCTATCCCATATTGGATCGGTGCTACTTAGTTGTGTAGGAAGCAACCCTTTCCCAATCCATGATAAGCAAGATTGCCAAGATGATAGATGATGAAGAGCAAGATTGATTCTCAAATGAAGAGAGTGACCTTGCATGAAGTGTGTTGTCAAATTTTGTTGTATATGCCTTTCTTTTATAGATTCAAGGGTAGGAGATTGAGAGATTTTGAATGAATGTGGGATCATTCAAAAGCCAATGACAAGATGACACTTGTCAAGATTTGAGAGGATGAGGAATGTGCAAGTCTTGGCCAATGTGCCAATTTCAAATTTGAATTTTGGATGAAATGACATGTTTAAGGGGGATGAAAGGTGCATTAAATATCAAGTTGACTTATGCAAGAGACATGTAAGAGTATTTAATGCTTTGTTGAAAGGGACAAGTCATGTGGAGGGAAGATTCAAATTTGTAGAATATTCCATCTTGATGCCCTTTTGAAAGTAATTAGATGAATTAATAAATCAAATAAATGATTTATTGGTGCAAGTGGGTGGGTTAGTTGAGAGTTTGGATTTGACTCCAGTTGAGTCAAAAGCTAGAGAATGATTGATTATGATTAGAAGTTAATTAATCCAAATTAATTAACTTGGGGGATTTTAGGGGTTTTAGTATTTGATTTAAATCATTTTGACTTAATGAATCAAATGAGAATAACTTTAGGACTTAATTAAATAATTTGATTTATTTAATTAAGCATGATGAACCTTAGGGAATTAATCAATAAATTGTTTTAATTGATTAATAGCATAGTTGAATGTTAATTAGAGTGGGATGCATGATGTTAGTTTTGCATGTCTACATTTTTCCCCTCTTTGAAGCAATGTACTTGTTGCATTGGTTCAAAGAATGATGCTGCCGACATCGAAATTAAAAAATTTATGATTTTTTCAGATGCCCCAACGAAAATAAGTATGTGAGTACATTGCCCCCTCGACAGATCGAGCAAAAAGATTGAGGTGGATCTCGCGACAAAGAGGTTCAAAATGAATGTATGGATGGTTAGACTATATGATAATGATGATGAAAATGAGATGTTTGGAAGATGCTTACAATAAAAATTTATATTATCCTAAACAACTTAAATGATTACGAAAATGAGATGTGAGGTGGATGTAGGGTGGATGATGTTGTGTTATGATGATATGATGTGATTATGGAGGATGCAAGATGGACGCAAGACCGATGTGTTGTTAGTGTGAAAGAGGATGGAAGAATGAGAGGGATCAACCCTTGAATCCAAGAAGATGTAGAATTCCAACAAGTCCACTAGTCGTCGAGACTTTAATGGATATGGTGATGAATGATGATGATGTATTGCTTATCCAAGGATGGGAGAGATAAAGAGCGTAAATTTCCTTATGTTTGATAACACACGTAGGTGCGATGCATCAAGGTATTAACAATCAGATAGGAGTGCTCTTGTTCATACTTGAAATACGGAAACCTTGCTAGGATGGACCCAACAAAGCAAGTATTTGCCAAGTTATTTTACAAGAACATCCAACAAGTATAATAGATAAAAAGATAATGATCATTTCCCCATTCCTTTCTCTCTAAACTTGTTTTGTTTAGGCATCATTGAGAGGTCCTTGGAATGAGTGCAAAATAAGATAAGTCAAAAAGTGATAAAGTAAACAAACAAGCTAATGTTCTTCGTACCGCTAGCCAAGGCTAAACTACTGTGGGGTACCTGATGCTTATGTCCATCGCAGGAAAGCTTCATCCTAGGACATGTTGTGATCAGGGTTTTGATGGGATTGATTTGGGTGATAAGTTATTGATATTTCAAGTTGACCAACTTGTTGACTCACTGATTTAGACTTTCAAGACTCTGACGATTAGAGTGTTCACCTTTTGAACCTGCTAAACTTGCTTCTGACTGACTCACCAAAGGGTGAAAGTGACAATTGTTTTATTATGAGTGATTACAATCACGGGTGAAAGCGAGATGAAATGGATGCACCATTTTGGTTTTTTCAAATGTTTTGAGGCTGTTTTTGGTATTTTTGAGATGTTTTATAAATGTTTTTGGTATTTTCAAGATTTATGAATGTTTTTGAATTTTGTGTCTCGGGGGTCGATCAAGGATCGTCTTTCCTACGTTTAAGCTCAGAGACGACATAGTTCGGACTCCAATTGACTTGACTACTAATGAGATAGATGGGCAAATGGATTGTCATTGTGACAAATGCCTAAAATCCTAAAATGTGAAAAAGATGGACAAACGAATCCCCCTGGGACAGACGCCTAACTAGATGGGCAGATGGATGTCATTGCAATGAATGCCTAAAATCCTAAAATATGAAAAAGATGGACAAATTAATGCCCCTGCAATGGACGCCTAACTAGATGGATAGACGGATGTCATTGTGACGAATGCCTAAAATCCTAAAATGTGAAAAAGATGGACAAACGAATGCCCCTATGATGGATGCCTAACTAGATGGGCAGACATATGTTATTGCGATGGATGCCTAAAATCCTAAAATTTCAAAAAGATGGACAAACGGGTGCCCCTGCGACGGACACCTAACTAGATGGGTAGACGAATGTCATTATGACAGACGCCTAAGGACTGACCCTAACTGTCTCGGGGGATGATCAAAGATCAACCTTGCGTACATTCAAGCTCAGAGATGACATAGTTCGACAAGGTGAAATACTGACAAGACTCAATGATGAATTTTTAAATTTTTTTTAAGATTTTCTAATATTTAGACATGTTTTTGGATTTTTGATGAATTTTTTGAATGTTTTTGAATTTTGAATGTTTTGGATGTTTTGAATTTTCGCATGATTTTTTGAATCTTTTTGGTTTTTTAATTTTTTGATTTTTTGAGTTTTTTGATGAATTTTTGAATGCTTTTGAATTTTCGCATGATTTTGACAATTTGGATACGATATGTGATGATATCAGTGCTTTGTTTTGGGATTTTATTGAAAAACAAGCTTAATGTTGATCAATCGGATTGATGAATTGATAGTTTGACTAAGTGTGTTAAGTCAAAAAAAAGTGATAATGCACTTGTAAACTCTAGGAAGTTGTGTTATCCTAGAATAAACTCGTACAAAAAGGATAATTTTGCTAGGTGTGTTAAGCCAAATGAGGTGATTATGGATTTGATAATTTGGCTAAGTGTGTTAAGCCAAACAAGATGATAATGAACTTGTAAACCCAAGGAAGTTGTGTTATCCTAGAGTAAACTCGTGCACAATATGATAGTTTGACTAAGTGTGTTAAGTCAAACAAGGTGATAATTGATTGGATTCAATTGATCAAAATTGATGAAGCTTGATTTGGAACAAAAAAAATTTGATGATTTTGATGTGATGTTGACATGCAAGTTAGATGCAGCTGATATTGATTATTTAGATTGATGTTCGACGATAGATAAAGCTTGATAAAGAATGTCTTCCTGTCAAAATATGCCATGGGCTAGTGATTTGGATTTTTGGTTCACAAATGCCTGACCAATTTGATTTTATGTTTTCTAATGTTCGGATCGCCACATAAGTAGGAGGATATATATCCAGATTTATTCTCGAAGAAAGATGCAAATATCTGCCCCTAGTGTCTAGCAATGTTTGAATGACCATGAGTAGATTCTTGGATGAATGGATACGAATTATCTTGCGATAAGATAACGGTGTTCAAACAGAGGAATGCTCATTTAGATAATGCTTTGAGGCTCTGATAATGTTGGATAGGATGGGATCAATGAAAATGACCCATGCCAAGATGTTTACCATAAGAAAGTATAAAGTGTGCACCAAGTTTTCATCAAGATAATGCAGATAGATGGTAATGAGTTGGAGAAATGGTTCATAGATGAACGGATGATATGGATGGAATGTTGGCTTTATTATGGATGTGATAAGATGCTTTCTCCTGAACTGGTGCACGTAGATGCTCGATTCTACACATGACACCTGTTTTCCAGGTTTTCATCATGGTACCTATCCAAAGCACCACCAAAATGGTTTTCGCTACAGGACAATTTTTTTCTTTACTATTTTCAATCCTTTTTTTATTTTTTATTTTTTTTGGATTTTTATATTTTTATATTTTTTTGTATTTTCTGAGAGATTTTAAGGTGATGTTGAACCACCTGGTGATCCTGATGTTGATGTTTCTATCATAATATGCCATCAATATCCTACTTGAAGAAGCTGCTTTGCTAAGAAAAGTGCACTTGAAAGAAAATTTTGAGAAATTTGTTCTGCTTTGCTGATACCGGAGTTAACTCTATCTTTGTGTGCACATCGCAATAGAGTGCCTTTTGAATCCTTATGATGAAGGTTCGTTGCCAACACATGGTCAATGTGAGAATTGGATATCATGTGTGGAGGCGTGGATGGTGGAGTTTTCTTAGGAATAAAACATGGATTGGTCGACAGTTTGGAACCTTTGACTCTCCAAACTTGGGAAGATGAGGAATAATGGATGAATACAGGAGTGTGTGTGGAATTAGGACCAACTAGTTGATACACTTTATACATTGCTTGAGAAGCCTGCTTTTTCCTTTGTGGACTTATTTGATGGATACTTTTCCATTTTTTATTTTGCCCCATAGTTTCTTTGACTAATGGAGTTTGATAGGGATAGTCTTTCTTTGTATTCTTTGGTATCCACCTATATCTGATTTGTCCAATAAGCTTCTTAGCTTCTTTTTCTTTGATGACGTTCTTTGTGCCTTGATTCAAATTCTTCTTTTTATTTTGGTCCCAATTCGTGGATGGGGTGATGGGTGGATGAAGATTCATGACATGGCGAGTTGTAGTATTGGTATTGGCTTCATCATAAGGATTCTTCGTGCTCCCTATGTTGACATTTGCTTGAGATGAAGTTGCCCCCAGTTTTATGGAATTATCACTGATATGTTCATATCCCTTGATTGTCGAATAACCAAGGCCTTGATGCTTAGGATTGCCAATAATCTGCACTGGTTCTAGGATACCTTGTTCATGTAGGCCTAATCCTCTACCTTGATAATTTATCTACTGAAAAAACTTATTTGCAATAGGATATGATTTTCCTTGGAAACAAGGTGCTAATCTTTCTTTTCTCTGTCATGGACCTTCAAAAGTGTCAGCTTCTTTATTGATGAGATAACTTTCTTTAATAAAGGTAAGTGATCCAACTTTATAAGTGATAGGATCCTCTATATGTGGGATGAATGCCTTATTGATATCTTTAGCTTGATGTTGTGAGATATCATATTGTAATTCTTCTTCTAGAGGTGTTGGTGATTTATTGTCCACATACAACTCTTCCTCATGATTCATTTCATAGTGTGTTTTTGATTCACGACCTCTATAGGAGCTTTCATCATGATTTGTTTCTGCTATGTCTCCAAAAAATTTCACATCTTGGTCTTGTTCACAAATGTTAAGAGTAGGAGACTCTTGTTCCTTGGTAATGATGTCAAGAGTATGAGACTCTTGTTTTGAATGAAGGTCATCTACATGTCCATCCAAAGAAAGCATCTTGTGCATAGATGAAGGGGTATGTTCTATATGGATATGATCATCCTTTGCTACTTCTTGTATAGATAGAAGTGTTCCTATTAGATCATTGTAGTATCTTGGAGATACAAATTGTTGATCTTGAATGATTTTGGAATTACTTTCGACATGCTTTGGATCAAGTTCTTGACATGGGTGCATTTCACAGGGTGGATTGTCCACAAGGGACTCTTGGACATCATCCTTAGGCATGGGTAGTGGCTCAATATTATTTTGAGTTGTGCTAAGGATTCCTTCAGTATCCACAATCATGAGGTCGAGGGATGTCAGTATGTCATTGGAAGGGCCATTTCTAGACCTTGATGGAAGATGTTTATCATACTTTGAAATACGTTCTTGAGATATTTCATCTAATTCGTTAGGTGATGTAGAGACATTGTCAACATGGTCATTGGTCGTGGGATCTTGGTTTATGTCAATAGGATCAAATAACATCAATGCTCCTTGAAATAGATCTTTGTAGGAGGAGTCTTGATCATGACTGAAAAATGGCTCTTAATGTATGTTGATTTGATCATCAAATGAGGTGGAAACATCTTCAAGGTGTTCATTGATGGATAGATCTTGATCATTGTCTTCAATCGTTATTATGGATAGATTGTCAATGTCTTCAACCATAGGGTCAAGTGATGTTGACATTTCTTGAATTGGATCATTGTTGGGCATCATTGGTGAGTTTTGATCATGATTGAAAAGTAGCTCTTGGTGTATGTTGATTTGATCGTTGGTCGAGGTGGAAACATCTTCAAGGTTCTTATTGATAGATTGATCTTGATTTTTGATTTTGTGGTGGTGAAAATCTGAAAATGCTTAAATATCAACATACACCTATTAGTAGCATGATTAGTATTTCAAAACAAACAAAATATTCGACATCCATATGAGATAATATATCATGCTTCAAGATGCAAATAAATGACAAAGATGAACAAAGCATGTAAAATGTGAAATAAAACTATCCCATATTGGATTGGTGCTACTTAGTTGTGTAGAAAGTAGCCCTTTCCCAATCCATGATAAGCAAGATTGCCAAGATGATAGATGATGAAGAGCAAGATTGATTCTCAAATGAAGAGAGTGACCTTGCATGAAGTGTGTTGTCAAATTGTGTTGTATATGCCTTTCTTTTATAGATTCAAGGGTAGGAGATTGAGAGATTTTGAATGAATGTGGGATCATTCAAAAGCCAATGAAAAGATGACACTTGTAAAGATTTGAGAAGATGAGGAATGTGCAAGTCTTGGCCAATGTGCCAATTTCAAATTTGAATTTTGGATGAAATGACATGTTTAGGGGGAATGAAAGGTGCATTAAATATCAAGTTGACTTATGCAAGAGACATGTAAGAGAATTTAATGCTTTGTTGGAAGGGACAAGTCATGTGGAGGGAAGATTCAAATTTGTAGAATATTCCATCTTGATGCCCTTTTGAAAGTAATTAGAAGAATTAATAAATCAAATAAATGATTTATTGGTGCAAGTGGGTGGGTTAGTTGAGAGTTTGGATTTGACTCCAGTTGAGTCAAAAGCTAGAGAATAATTGATTATGATTAGAAATTAATTAATCCAAATTAATTAACTTGGGGGATTTTAGGGGTTTTAGTATTTGATTTAAATCATTTTGATTTAATGAATCAAATGAGAAGAACTTTAGGACTTAATTAAATAATTTGATTTATTTAATTAAGCATGATGAACCTTAGGGAATTAATCAATAAATTGTTTTAATTGATTAATAGCATAATTGAATGTTAATTAGAGTGGGATGCATGATGTTAGTTTTGCATGTCTACAGGTATATCTACTTCACATGATCCTTGTCTCCTTAAATATACTCATGTTTGCATTATATCCACTTTTAGAAATAATTTTATATATCCAAGCCCATAATAATTGTCCAACTCAGATGAAGAAGTCCTATCTTTAAAATTTTCTCATGAGAAGTGATTATTTCACAAGAATGCAAATCCTTTTTGAGCTTTTTAATGTTAGGCATCACCAACACATGAGGGAAAAAATTTAAAGAGCCATCATCACCATATAGGGGTGATTTTTTTGTATTTGTTGATGTAGAACAAGATTGAGTAAATGAAACACAAGACTCCTTAGGTTTAGATTGTAAGATTTTGTACTCTCCTATAAAAGAGGGTGTAAAATCCCAATCATCATCAAAAATATGTGTTTGAAGATGAAGCAATATCATGATCATCCTTTTTATTATATAATATATATATATAATATCTATTACATATAAATATATATGACTAAATGCCTATTTTTATTTTTTTGTTGTGAGCTTCAAGTTAAATAAAATAAAATGAGGAAATAAAAAAGAGGGGATGTTAGGGTTGAAACCCTACTATCATAAGCCTTACCCTAAAGGGGGCTTATAAATTTCATAGGACTACAACCACACTATGGGATTAGCCAAGGATGCTTCCCACAATGGGGGGTGTAGCTATGGAGACTAGCTCCCAAAAGGGAAATAATTTGTTAAAAAACATTTTTTATTTTTTGAAACAAAAAAAAAAATTCCTTCTTTTTTTTAAATATGTATGTTCAAATAATCTCTAATTTTATTATTTAAAATTAAATTTAATATTTGTACATGTGTGTGTAAATGTTATAATATTTTATGTACATGTATATACTTTAAAAGCTAGTAGATAAAAAAATGGAAAGCATGATCAGATTAGTCATTGACCAATAATAAATGTGTATATATGTATAAAAACATAAATAAATTAAATAATAATAATAAAATTATGCGAGACTATTCATAATTATGGTTGACCAAAAATATACTTAGCTTCTAATCATCCTATCTCCTCTTCTTCTCCAACTTGGAAACAAAATTAGTGTGAAGTATTAATAAGTTACTTTAAAGAGTAATGCTTATAGATTAGGGAAACCTTTCCAAATACCCTAAATATCTTTGATGACATAGATCTCATATAATAGATGATAATCTCATTCTAAAACCTAATCATTGTAATTAAAACACTTTTTTAAGAACACATGGTGGGGGCCATGAGACTAGGAAACATCACTAAGTCATGAATTATGTGACTTATACTTATTCACATTTTTTTAAAAATACCTGGAGGCTATGTTATATTTTATTTTAATTTAATTCTATCACTAGGAATAAAAATTATATTTTATTATTTGATAAGTTCCCTATCCATAGTTTATAAGAAAATTAAATTATAATTATGATATGTTGTAGAGGTTGTATAAGAAAGAGACATATATCTACATTTATTTAATGATAATGAATATTTCTATGGCACTTCCAAATACCATTGTTATATTCTTTTAAATATAAATTTAAGAACTTTATATTAATTTAGGTTATATTAATATGTATGTTCTATATGATTGTTTAACATAATATCATTATTGGGATGTACAAGGTGAACAAGTGTAGATAAAAATATTTTAGTGCAACTCAAAGAAATTGATGGAATAGATAATTTGATTATATTAACTATAAGTTTAATAGTACTATTTTACCTCTCTCAATTTCCCTTGGCCATGGTATTCATAGGGACATTGGGATCCTATTCTTTTGGATCCAATTCCAACCAACTATTCAATATTATTAGTCTAATTCGTTTCCTATAGGATTGAGTTAGCATAATTATTAACCCCCCACTAGAAATCATTTCCCTAAGTGTGACTACCTCTCCTATGAAATACTTGTGGTGCTTAGTATTGTGGTGACACATGTGCAATCTTGTCATATCTAAGAAATATAGAAAACTATAAAAAAAAATGTTTAGTGTAAATCATTTTTTGTTGTTCAAATATGGGAATTATATAAGATCCCCCATATAATATATGGTGTGGGCATGGTATCTCAGTTTATGCTACACTAGTAGGAAACCAAGTAGATCCTCTATTACATTACAGGTACTTATAGTTATAAGATTTAATAAATTATAGGCATTAGTATTGACTTAGTATGATACTCACTGAGATTGGTTAGATGATTCTCAATATCACAAGTCCACTTCAAGTTATCATTTCTCTCTTTTTTTAGAATATTTTTGTTGAGCAAGAAACAATAGGCTATTGCTCTATCTTCCAATAAGGCTAAATAATGGGGAGTTGTGAATGCTTGCACTAAGGCTATTTAGCTTTAACATATTCTCATTGGGTCGAGTATCTATTTTAGATGGTAATTAGTTATATCCTATGAAAACCAAAGTTTCATTTAGATTTCATGAAAATTGTAACATCATTAGAAGGCTAAGCACATAGAGGTTCACATACGATATGTTTAAGATCTTATCCAGGAATAGGACATTGATTTTCACTTCTAATTGACATTTGAGTAGAGTATTGATATTTTCACCAAACACTTCATAGTAGGAAAGTATCTTCATCTATGAGTTTTACTAGGAGTGTGAGCTCGACTTCATCTTCTTGATGAGATTCTTAGTCCTTTTTCTAATTTCAGGGGATTCTTTCTCTCTATTTATGGATTATTTTATCTCTTTCTTCAAGAGGTTTCTTCTCTTTAAAAGGGAATGATATGTACATGTATGTTGGGAAAAGGTGTTTTGTTCACCTTTCATAACATTTATAATATAAATCTTATATTATTTATGGTGTACCAAGTGAATGTAGGGATACATTCATTACATGGATTGGACATTCTTGGGAACAGTTTGTATGTTGCACATACTATTAGGATAAATATTTAATATTATAAAAATATAGTACCCAAAATTAAATGAGGGGCACATAGATTTGTATCATGGTATTAGGTCCACATGGTTTATGTAATTCCACTTGGTGGTTTTTTGCAAGATTATTTTTATAATATAAAGCACAAGAGTAGTTGTTGAGGTTGTATAGGTTAGTTATTATAACCTTTAGGCTGTTGGCTAAGGTTGGATTGAGCATCCCTTGTAGGTTTCATATGTGAGGAGAGGAAGTATGGATTCAGATTGGGATGTGCATTTAAATGATTCTCATTTTCTTGTTAGCATGGAGTGCAAGTAGGGAGCCTAATATTCTAGAAGCCTTATATGAAACTTTGCAAGTGTATTATATTTTTTGTTGATGAGATAATACAATAAGTATGAATAAATTTAGAGGCTGAACATTTTTTACTCGTGAGAATTTTCAAAGGGTGCATATTGTATCATATTTATGGTAAATTTATATTACTATTTTTTCATGTTTTTCTCTCATGGGGTTATGTGGAAATAGTTAATTATGGTTATAAATTTCCTTTCAATATGTACCTCATCAATATTCATTTTTGAGAGCCACCTCACCCATCTAAGATAAACTTAAGGGGGGGTTTATTATAGGATTTTACTTTCTTAGCATAGCTTTTTCCTACACTTTTATTCAATATTATTTAGGTTAATAAGTTGAGTATTAGTGTGAATGGAATGTTGATTTGTTGGCATCTTCCATGGGAGTTACAATTTCTTATTTTTTGATCCTATTGGTGTTTTCCCCCCATTCATCCTATTTGTTAGCTCCTTCTTCTTACTTATCCTATTTATACTCACTCTTGTAGCTTATTTTTGCATATCCATGTATTTATAATTTTTAGATCTCTTAATTTTCCTTTTTCGTTTGGGAATTGATATTTATTTCCTTTAAATAGTAACTATATTATGTTATTTTACATTACATTATTTATATTTATAGTTTAAATTAATATTTTATATTTTCTAAACTAGATCTTTGGTCATCATTTGTTTAAATTACATTATGACAAAATTAAAATATGGTATTCTATTGGATGTATGTGTATTTATTTTTGGTAGTGTTTACATGTTTAATTAAGGTTCAATTTAATAAATATGGGAAAATAAATAGGTTGATTAGTCAAGGAGGGTCACCAGTTCATGTTGCATGGTAATTAGGGAAAGATTGAGAAATCCCAAGTCCTTAGTATTTAAGAAATAAGGATGTTCAGTAGAAGCACATTCTCTTGAGTAGAGGGAGAAGATTGGTGATATGGCATTCTTCTTGTTCAAACACTTTGATAGTTTGAACATCTTTAGATTATTTGAGACAATGATATTTAAGCTCATGTTTAGAGTGGTGGTGATTTTTTCATATCCATATCATCCATTAAGGGTATCATCCCTCATTATTTAATCTTTAAATATTTTGAAGACAAAAGCCTTGCACAACAATATGCAACATATCAAAAAATATATGTATATGGAACAGATGGGAGCGAGCGAGCGGGAAAATTCTGGTTTTGAATCTTCGATCAATGGAGCGGGCGGGGGTTCGGAGGAATCTCAGGCGAATGTGGGAACATCTTCGAGTTCTGAGAAAGGTAAGTCAGGCTCTATCGAAAAGGACATCCGCAAAAAAATTTCAGGTGGACCCAGGTGGAAAGGATGGAATTTCAGAATCCAAGGCTGTCGTGGAAATGTCGGAAAAAGGGGATGAAAAGGGTAAAACATGGTATGCGTTGTTTGGTGTTATGCCAAATGACAAATCATCTTTTCCCCCTATGCATATTATTTCTGACCCGGGGTCTGGAAAGTTTTCTATTTCTGTGCCGGATGAAATCATAGACCATAATATTGCAAAGATGGAGAATGTTTTGGTTGGAAAATTTTTGGGTCCTAGACCTAATATTGAAGTTGTAAGGGAGTTTGTTAAGAAGAAATGGAAAACCAATGGATTGGTTTCGGTGGCGACACTCCCTAGAGGCTTTTTTGCCTTTCAGTTCACTTGCAAAGAGGACTCTAGGGCTGTAAGGAGCGGTGGCCCCTGGGTTATCGGAAAGTCTTCTTTGGCCCTGAAGAAGTGGTCTTCTAGGGTTGATTTGTCTGACTCCATATTTGAAATGGTGCCGGTTTGGGCTAGATTTCCTAGTCTTCCTTTGGAGTATTGGAATACAAACATTTTCAATGGGATTCCTAGTTCTTTTGGAGAACTTTTGTCCATTGACTCAATGACCGCGGCTAGAAAGCGTTTGGTCTTTGCTAGAATCTGTGTTGGGGTTTCTCAAAATGCTGATCTCCCTTCTTTGATTGACATCCAATCCAAGCTGGGGGTTTGGAGAAAGCTATTGAATTCGAGTCCACACCCTTTGTTTGCTTTAAATGCCGAAAGTCTGGGCATTGGGCGAAAAAGTGCCCGATTAATAATAAAAGTGAAAAAGAGAAAGTTGCCAACCCTAAGACTATTTGGAGAAAAAAAATTGAGGAGGAGAAACAAATTTATGTCCCAGGTGCGAAGGATAATCATGAAAGACACACTTTTGCTCAAGATTTGAAGGAGAACCATGGATGTTCGCAAAAGGATGCTTGCCCTAGTTTAGATAGCACTTGCTCTTCAGATCCTAAGGATCCTAAATACTTGATTTCACCACAGGTGGATAGAAAGGAAGAAACTAATTCTGTGGAGGGAGTCTAGGATACTCATAAGAAGGCTAAAATAAGAGGTGAAGAAACGGGTTTTGTTTTGCCTTCACCTTTGGTGATGGCTGGTAGTATGAATGTGCTTGGTCTGGAGGAAATACCCATTATGGGCTTGTCCCTGGAGATAGGAATACCTGTCTCTTCTCACTTTCATTTTGATGACCCTTGCTCAAAAGGGGAACAGGAAATGGAGAACACCACTTTGGAAGTTGTGAGGGAACCTTATGAGAACCAAAGTGTGGAAATGAAAACACCTAATGTCAATACTTCAGAAGCCAAGAATGGCTTAATGGATACCCTTCCTTGGGATCAAAGGTTGTTTCCTGAGAAGGGTTGGGATTCAGGAAGAGAGCTGGAAAGCCAAGATGAGATTGAATGGGAGGAGGTTATTTCACATTCAAGGTCAAAGAAGGAAAAAAAAAAGAGGATGGAAACCTCAAGTGGAATGATCACCAGAACTAGGGCCAAGGTGGACTGTGGGAATACTAAGCCTTGCCAGGGAAGGAGATCAGAAAAATGGCAAAGGGAACAAGGCAGCCTTCAAGATATTGCGGATGGGATCCAAATGACCATCCCGGAGATACTTCAATCCCCAGGTAAGAAATGAAAATCATGTCATGGAATATAAGAGGGCTGAATAGCCATCATAAAAAGGATGTTTTGCAAAATTTTGTTAGGGACCACAAACCTGATATTCTTCTTGTTCAAGAAACAAAAATGCCTAAATATAAAGTAGAATGCTTTAAAAAATTTCAGAGTTGTGGAGCTCACGGAAATAGTTCTACCGGTGCCTCGGGGGGAATTGTTACTTTTTGGAACAAGTTGTTTATTAAAGGTGAGCCCTTAATGGAGAATGGTAATTTAGTGGCCACTAGATTTACCCACATAAGAGATATTTTTTGCTAGATTCAATCCAATATATATGCCCCGAATTGTAAGAATGCTAGAAATTCCTTTTGGTGTGAGTTGTCTAGTTTTTGAAAATGTTTTGCTAATGAGCACTGGGTGGTCATGGGAGACTTCAATACTCCTCTCTTGAATGATGAAAAATTTGGGGGTTCTCAAATTAACTGGGATAGTATTTTCGGTCTCTCCGACTTCATTAACAGTAATGCCTTGATAGACCTTGACCTGCAAGGTGCTTCTTATACCTGGACTAATAGGATGTTAGGTCCTAACCTGATCCAAGTGAGACTTGATAGGGCCCTTGTTTTTGGTCAATGGTTTATAGACTATTTTTGTGCTTTGAGAGCCTTATCAAGGGTTGGATTTGATCATTTTCCCATTTGTTTAATGGCGGATCCTACTAAGGTGAAAAAGAACTCCCCTTTCAGATTCAAAAAATTCTGGCTATCTCATCCTCGAATCTTTGAGGAAATTAGTAGATGGTGGAATATTGATATTACTGGCACAGCTACATTCAGGATTGCTAAAAAATTAAAGGAAGTGAAATTTAATTTGAGGAGATGGAAAAAGGATGCCTTTGGGAATATTTTTGGAACTAAGACAGAAATTTAGGGTAAAATTTAGGAGATCCAAGCTAAAATCCAGAAATGGGGGTACATTGATAATTACAGAGAAAAGGAAAATGAACTTCTCATTCAATTGCATGACATCATTGCTAAAGAGGAAGTTTTTTGGCGGCAAAGATCTAGGGTGTCTTGGTTGACTAAGGGAGATAGGAACACCAGATTTTTTCATGTGTCTGCTTCGAAACATAGGGCTGCTAATAGAATCACTTACATTGATGTTAATGGGACGAGGTTTGAGGAGGAAGATAATATTAAGAAATAGGCTATCCTTTTTTTCAGCAACCTTCTTTCTTGTAATGGAGAGATTGTTCCTGAAGCTCAAGATTCCTTGATTGAGGCTATACCCCAGGTGATTGGTCACAATGAAAATTCTATGCTCACTGCTATTCCTTCCAAGGCTAAAATTAGGAAAGTTGTTTTTTCTTTTGATGGCAACAAAGCTCCAAGACCAGATGGTTTTCCCTTATTCTTCTTCCAAGTGTTCTGGGAAATTGTTGAGGTGGATGTTGAGAATGTTGTCAAGGAATTCTTTGGATCAAGATGTCTTTTGAAAGAACTTAATGCTACTTTTGTGGTCCTTATTCCAAAAAAACCTGGGGCTTCGGAGTTTCAAGCTTTTCGGCCAATCAGCCTGTGCAATTTTATCTATAAAATTATTTCGAAGGTTTTAACTACAAGATTGCTTTCTGTGCTTCCTCAAATGATTGCTCCGCAGCAGAATGGTTTTGTGCCAGGTAGGTACATTTTGGACTCTGTTATTATTGTTCACGAGAATTTACATTCTTTAATGGTTTCAAAGACTGAAGGGTTCATTCTTAAATTGGACATTTTCAAAGCCTATGATCGGGTTGAGTGGAATTTTTTATTTAAAATCCTGGCCAAGTTTGGTTTTAATAACATAGTCATTCAGATGGTGAACTAGCTAGTTTCGACAGTTACTTCTTCTGTCATTGTGAATGATTCACCTTCCAGGTTTTTTCAGACTTCTAGAGGCCTCAGACAGGGAGATCCTATCTCTCCTATTATGTTTACTATTTTCGCTGAGAGTTTGGGAAGAAATATTAAAAAGCTTATTGATCAAAGATCCCTTGCTGGTTTAAGACCTTCCTCTTCTCTTCTAACCTGTTCCCACCAACAATTTGTTGATGACACTATTCTCATGGGAAGATCTACTGTGGCTGAAACTAAGACTTTCAAAAGAATTCTGAATCTTTATGAATCTACTTCTGGGCAAGTTGTTAATAGGGCTAAGAGTTCAATTTTCTTCCTCAATACTCTGGAGTATAGACAAGTTAAACTTGCTCGGATTCTTGGATGCTGGATTGAGCCCCTTCCATCAACCTATCTTGGTTTGCCTCTTTGCATTAAACCCTTGGATTCGTTTTGGATCTCTCTGGTTGAAAAATTCAATAAGTTGTTGGGGTGGAAAGGAGCTCTTCTCAGTCAAGCTGGAAAAATCCAGCTTCTAAAAGCATCCTTGCAAAATCTCCCTGTGTATGCTCTTAGCTTATTTAAAATTCCTGCTAAATATGTTGAGGCCATTGAAAAAAATCAGAAAAGGTTTCTCTGGTCTGGTGTGGAGGATAAGAAGAGAATGCCACTCGTTGGATGGGATCTAGTTTGTAGACCTAAATCGAGAGGGGGCCTAGGCTTAAGAAAAATTAAAGTGCTAAATTTGGCCCTTCTTGCTAAACAGCTTTGGAGAACTCTTACTTTGAGAGGTGAATGGCAAGATACCTTAAAAGCCAAATATTTTAGTAACTATGAGTCTCTTAATGAGGTTATAAATTCTTCTTTTTTACCTCGTGGGTCTGTTTGTTGGAATCATATGAGCAGAGGTAGAAAGGTGCTGGAAATGGGAACTGGTTGGCTGGTTGGAAAAGGAAATTATGTTAGGTTTTGGGAAGACAGATGGCTTTTCAAAGATCCTTTAATTAGAGATGAAAATTCAGTAAATGGATGGATGATTGTAAAAGGGAATTCGGGGTCTTGGTTAAAGATTATTGGAGGAACAGGGGTTGGGTTGATTTGAAGACCATCAGTCAGGATCTTAGCCCGGTTCAGTCAGCCTTCAGGGCCCTAAGACTAGCTCAATACCAGGTGGATGATCTTGTTGTTTGGTTAGACAATCAGTCTAGAATTTTTTTAGTTTCTTCTGCTACTTCTATGCTGGCTAGTCCGATGGGGCCTCCGCCCTTCTAGGCTAAAGCTTGGATTAATCACCTGATTCCTAAAATCAATATTTTCTATTGGATAATGCTACAGAATAAGATTCTCACTGTGGACAATCTTGGAAAAAGAGGAATTCAATTACCTAATAGGTGCTACATGTGCAGGAACGATGTTGAGACTGTTAATCATCTTTTTCTTCATTTCCCTTTTCTTTTGCACATTTGGGGTAAAATTTTTGAGCTTCTTGATTTGGTTTGGGTTTCCCCTGCTTCTGTCAAAGACTTTTTCTTGCAATGGAAAGCTCCTTCAAAAAATCCTTTTGTGCGAAAGCTCTGGTCTTTTGTTCTACCTTTTGTGTCATGGAATATTTGGAAGGAAAGGAACAACAGAGTGTTTAGGGATATAGAGAAGTTAGAGGGGGACTTGCATGAAAAAATCGTAAGGGCTATAAAGGAAAATTTATCTTTAATCCCAAGAAAAATGGTTGATAAAGCTAATTGGTCTCCTTTCGATATTGCTACAGCTGAAAAGTGGAATTCTAAATTAGCTACGCTAAATGTCCCCACGCCTGATGTTTGTGGGAGAGAAAATGCGTGTTGGTCTTTGCCGCCCTTGGGTTGGTTGAAAGCCAATTTTGATGGTGCTGCTAAAGGCAACCCTGGGAGAGCTGGCAGTGGGTGTGTTTTAAAGGACAACTCGAGGGCTTTTATTGCTGCTTTTGCTATGGACATCGGCACCCAAACTAATCATGTTGCGAAAGCTATTAGGGCTTATCATGCGGTTAACTTAGCTTTCAAGATGAACACAAAATGTCTTTGGTTGGAGGGTGATTCTATGAATATAATAAATTGCATTCTTGGGCTTACCCCTCCCTCGTGGACCATTAAAAAGTGGATCGAAGATACAATAATCTTATTAAGTAAATTCAATAAAGTGAAAGTGTCCCACACGTACAGAGAAGCCAATAAGGTGGCTGATTATTTCGCCAATGAAAGGGTTAAGCGGAGCGGGGAAAACACGTGGAGGAAGAATGACTACCTCCATTCTGAGGTGAAAGCGCTAATTTATTATGATTCATTGCATGGAAGAGAAGCTTGTCTTCGTCATGATGAAGAGGATAAAGATTAGGTACGTCGATTTCATTAGATTTGATGGGACCGACGTCATTTTCTTTTTCAAGAAGAGTCTTTGACACACTTTCTGGGTGTTTGATAAAATATGCTTAAACGGGACCCAAAGCAACTGTAGGGTGTGGTATAACAGAGCTTTGAAGATGGGGGGAAAGAGAAAACGTGTGGAGCCGAGCTGCTTTCAAGAGCATAGAAAGAATGCTAAAGCCTGGGAAAGAATTGAAAAGGGAGGTTTAGTCCCGTTTCTGGAAAAGCTCCATGGTTCTGATGAGAGGATGCTGGACTATTTTGCAAAAATTGGAAAAATGGTGAGATTGTGTTGTTTGGTAGGAATGTTAAGTTGAATGAGGAAATTATCGGTGAGATTACTGGTCTTTCGACTGAGGGAGTGAAATTTTATCGGGACCGTCGGTTCTCTGATGAAGCGATCATAAGATTTCCTAAAAAAGACAAGGAGAAGGTTAAGTTGGTTAAGGTTGACAATAGCTACTTTGATGTGGAGTCCATTAAATCGATCTGGAGGAAAGTTTTAAGAGTAATAATGGAGTATATCACAATTGACGGGTGCTTCACCAGGGCATATGGTTATCACTTTGCCATTCTGAACCATTTTCGTCACAAGGTTCGTATCTCTTTGCCTTTTTACTTATTCTCTTCTTTGAAGAATTGCCTTGATGAAGTTGAAAGAAACCCTAGGAGGACTTCTATTATTCACCCTGGTCTTGTCAGGCTCATCTATGAGCATTTTCAAAATTTACCTACTTTGCCTAAAATTGTTGATATTGGGGATTTGGATGATGAGGATATTGAAAGTAGCAGGGTGAACGACCCCATGGCCCATCCTGCTTGTGCCCCTGTTGGTCCTAATACCAGTGCTCCCCGGTCCCTGTCTTTTCGAAATGACCTTATGGATTTTGCTCCGCCTTCATGTCCTAATCTGCAGCCTTCGCATGATTTCCCTATCCCGAGTTTTGCCTCGTCGCCTTGTCTTAATCCCTAGTCGTCTCTTGGCTGCCCTACCCCGGGTTTGGTCTCTAGTTTTAAAGGTACCTCAATTATGAAATTATTCTCATACTCTGGGAATTCTATGGAAAATCTTTCTGATAAACCTATGGTCAGTAAAGAGTCGGCCCCTGGTGCCCCTGCGGCTGGTGGTTTTGGGAATACCCCTAATGATTCCCCTAATCAGGATGAAATTAATTCTGCCTTGAATAAGCTCATGATTGAGGACATTGTGAGTGTGGCAGAAAAAAGTACAGATGGCCTTTTCACTGTTCTCAAGTGGACCCAGAAGGAAGTCTGGGATTTGAAAGGTCATAATAGAGATCTCAGCAACAGATTCTTGGATTTGGCACAGAAGATTAGCTGGATTCGTAATGAGAATGAAGTACAGGAAACCCCCTTACCAAGGAAAAGACAGCATTCGCAGGAGGAAAGATTGACTAGGCTCGAGTGTAATTTGTCCAAGATTGGCCAAAATATTAGGGCCACTGTGGAGAATAATCACAAAATTTCCAGGCATAACACCATTATCATCAATGCTATGGTGGAAAAGCTCGAAAAAATCAAAAGGGCTCACTGGTCGTGGATTTGGATGCGGACAGAGGTTGCAGCAGATTTGCTATTGATGGGATTTCGACTCGCACCTAGGCTAATATGAAGAGGAAGACCCCGATTTCTTCACATATGGTTCAAATTCTCAAGCAGCGGTTACAAGATATGAAGGATGTTGAAAAGGAGACCGAGGAGTTGATGAACACCTTGGAGTAGTGCGGTAGTGTTTGTTTCTGGCTTTTTGGTGGTCCTTTTTTTGGATCCTGTTGTCTCTTTGTGCTGTCGTTTCCTTTTTGGGACTGCTATCTGTTTGTCTAGACTTTTTTTGCTCTATCTTTTGGTGTTTTAACTTTGTGGTTTCAGGTCCCTGTAAAACCTGTTTTTTCCTTTTCAAAAACATATCAAAAAATATGTATATTTCACTACAACTCTAGTATGAAGATGGTCACTATTCAAGGTACATTTTTGATGAAGTAGGTTATGTATAGAAAAAAAAAGAGTTCCAAGAATCTATATGAAACTCATAATTCTAAAAGGGGTTATTATATAAGTTTTATAATTTTGGTCTCATTTTCATAAATATTTTAAAACAATTATGCAATTACACGTGGATTACTCTTGTGCTAAGCTTTCTCATTTCCCAAGCCTTTACCCATCCCTATTCACACATACTTCTATACATTCACCCTTATCCTATTCCTTTTTGTACCTATCCACACACATTCACCATTATTAGCTATTTATTATATCTATCTTCACACTCACTTTCATAAATAAAATAAAAACCTCAAGATCTATTATTTTCTATCTTGGGTCAATTCTACAATGTGTGTGTTAATTTACAAGCAAGATTGGTCTTAAATTCAATTTTTTAAAATTTAAAATTATTAACTCCTATCATCTTCCATTAGCTATTTGGAGTTGACTTTATAAATGTTTGTGTGACTATTTTTTATGTATATATTTTTAAAGGCATTCATTTTTGCACTTAAACATAAGAAGTAATAATTAAGAATCTATCTAAGATCATTGAGAAGTTACACAAAGCATTCAATTTAGGAACACTTCAATTGCAACACTTAAAATGACACATTTACATTGAAATATTTATATAGGACATTGCACACTTGATTTTGTTGACTACAATTATTGTCTAAGGCTATAAAGCTAGTCTCTCGAGGGGGTTGGTTGAGGAGAAATCGACCCTCATAATCCAAAAGCTTCTCTAAGGTATTTTAAAATGTACTATCAATCCTTACACAATATGAAATAAAAGAGTATTAGATTGTAAAATTTTATATTCTAAATCATTTCTACATTACTTGAAATCAACCTGCAACCATAAAGTATTTCCAATTTACATATAATTTAAAACAATAATCAATTAAAAATATTTTATTTATTTATTATATAATAAATTGATTCTACAAATCTTTTAAAGCTCATATTCAATCATTATTTAAAAATTAACGTACACATATCTTTTAGATTTATTTTCTTAAAACAATACTTTTAATTATCAATACTCAATACCATATTAAAATCTAGAATTAATTGTGCTTTGTTAAATACATCTCTATTTAAGCGTGGTGTATAGCTTAAGAAAAAAATTCTTAATATACTTCAGTGAATATTTTTTCACTTTTATATAATTTTATTTTAACCTATTTCAGCGTATCTACATAAAATTAGAAAACAGGAGAGACGGTATCCTAATAACTTTGTAGGGCTAGTGATAAAGAATCCTGATATCCATTATAGTTTGGCATGGACCCACTACAATGTCGACATATCAAGTCTATGATACTTTAGCGTTCTCCAATTTCTACCCATTTTCCGCACGGCATAGGGAATCGTTGCTTTAATCATATTTCCTCACCGTAATTCTGTATAGCAGGGCATCTTTGAAAATAGCAGAAAAAGTCCACCATTCCCAATTCTATAGCTTTTCCACAGCATCAACACTTATTAGAAAAAGTGATTGGATCTTCTTCCTTAAGTCTCTTGGAAATTGGTGAGTTTTTAGGCTTTATTAAAGAACCCATATTTAGTTCCACCTTCGCCTGTGTCAATTCCTGTTTTATCCTTTGGCTCTGATGAAGCAGGGCAATTCTTTCGCCAGTATCCAAGTAACGCTGCTCTTCTTGTTAGCATTTTCTAGAGCATCTGATGTGAATACTGTAAGGAAGCCCTACATTATTCACATGATGAAGTCTATGAAGCCCCAGCATTTTAGTTTGCATGAGTTATGGTATGTTTCAATTCTCAACCAGGTCACCTCTGCTGCCTCCACATTAGATACCAGTCTCTTGTTATACACTTATGATGTAGTCCTCCATGGCTTTGCGGCCAAGCTGGCTAGTGCAGAGGCTGCAGCTTTGGAGAGCGTAAATGGCTGTCTAGCTGTAATTCCATCAGCTCTAAATAAACTCCACACCACACACTCACCTCAGTTTCTCGGCCTCACCGACGGCGGAGGCTTGTGGTCTCAGCAGTTGAATCGCGGAGAAGATGTTATAGTGGGCGTGGTGGACAGTGGAGTATGGCCCGAGAGCGAAAGCTTCCATGACAATGGGTTGGGGCCTGTTCCCTCCAGATGGAAGGGCGAATGTGAAAGCGGAGAGCAATTCAATTCCTCCAACTGCAACAGAAAACTCATCGGCGCTCGATTTCACTTCTCCGCGGGCTACAAATCGCGTGCGGGCGAGGATTTCAGATCAGCAAGAGACAATGACGGCCACGGCACACATACTGCTTCCACTGCTGCGGGATCTGCTGTAAGGGGAGCAAGCTTCAATGGTTTTGGCAAGGGAACGGCTATGGGCATGGCGCCTGCGGCCAGACTGGCCGTGTATAAGGCATGTTGGGGACTGGAAGGCTTCTGCGACGACAGTGACGTAGCTGCTGCCATGGAAAAAGCCATCCAAGATGGCGTAGACATTATTTCTTTGTCAATCGGCGGTGACTATGACAATCCATTCTACACAGATCATCAAGCCCTAGCAGCATTCGGGGCCATAGAGAGGGGTGTATTTGTTTCGGTCTCTGCTGGTAACGAGGGGCCTTTCTATGATTCCGTTAAAAATACTGCGCCGTGGATGACTACCGTGGGTGCCAGCAGTATAGACAGAGAGTTTCTCTCTCCCGTGAGGCTCGGCAACGGCCAGGTGTTCAAAGGCTCGTCGCTTTACAGAGGAGCCGGGATTGAAAATCTGCCTTTGGTCTACGATTACTGCAGCAATCATGGTCTCGACCCACACCTTTTCAAAGGTAAAGTTGTGCTGTGCGATTCCCACGTCAATTCAACTGAAACGGCAAGGCTTGCGAAGAATGCGGGCGCAGCAGGAATGATATTTATCAACTATGAAGACTATGGCGCCCAAGATTTTCCTATCGAGGAATCATATATGCCGGCTACCAGCGTGAGTTTTCGGACGGGAGAAAAGATAAAAGCCTACGCTAACAGCACGGCGGCGCCCACGGCCACCATCAATCCCACTGGGCTGACCGTGGTAGGAAAATCCACTGCTCCTATCGTGGCCTCTTTTTCTTCCAGGGGTCCAAGCGTCTCGTATCGGGACGTTCTTAAGCCGGATCTAATCGCTCCAGGTGTTAACATCTTGGCAGCGTGGAAGGATGGTAGCTTCAAGATAATTTCCGGGACTTCAATGGCGTGTCCCCACATCAGCGGCATTGCAGCACTCATACGAGCCGCCCATCCGATGTGGAGTCCTGCTGCAATCAGATCGGCTCTCATGACTACGGCCTCCACACTGGACAACAGAAAGCAACCCATCAAAGATGCTCTAAACTTGCGAGCCGCGGACCCGTTTGTGATGGGTGCGGGTCACGTGAATCCCACGGCCGCCATGGAGCCAGGGCTGGTGTACGATTTGGGCCCTCAAGACTACATCAACTATCTGTGTCGTCAAATTATGTACACCAAAAAGCAAATTGCCCTGCTCACCCGCAAGTGGCCTCCTTGCCCCAAATCGGAATCAGGTGCTGATTTGAATTACCCGTCTTTCTCTATTGTGTTTAAGAAAGGAGAGCGCGTTCAGGTGAAGAGAAGAACGGTGACCAACGTGGGCAGTATCAATGGCGTATACAAAGTGTGGGTGAAGAGCAGTGAAAGCGTGAAGGTAAACGTGGAGCCAAACACATTGGTGTTCAAGAAACGACATGACAAAGCAAGTTTTAATGTGACATTGGAAAGCAAAGTGAATGAGGGTCACAACGGTGAGTACGGGGAGATAGCGTGGAAATGCATCCAAGGTGGAACACACGTCGTTCGTAGTCCAATTACCTTTCTCTGGGCGGGTTGACGTGCAGGAGCACAATACTATGTATTTGATTTTCTTGTAAGGAAAATATAAAATATTGTCGGAAAAAGAAGAAAATAAATGTGTATTTCAAAGGTTATGCTTATCGTTGAATGGTTATAAATTGTTTGGTTATTATGTGATATATTTTGATAGAATTGGATAATCAATTTATTAAAATTGATTTTGTGTTTTTGTTTTTTAGAAAAATGTAGTTTTAAAGTTAACAAGATAAAAGTTTTAGTTTGAAGCACTTTTTTTTGTATTTGATGTAATGAAGTCAATGAATTATCAAATATAAAGCAAATTTATGATCTCATCTTATTAGTGGCACTCGTCAAAGATTTATCTAAATGCTAATCAAGAGCTCCCAAAGAACAAATATTTAATTGTATCTATTTTAGAATAATATTAACTCATACATCTATATGGTTGCTTCCTTTCAATTGCAAAATAAGTTTTTCAAAACTATATTATAAGAGTTGGTATAGAATCTTCAATACCATGCAAGATTTGGCTATAGAAATAGCCATCCAAAATCTAGGAGCTTCAATGAAAAATAAAAGATATCCAAATTGAAAGAATAATCACATTCTATCAAAGGATGCAAATCAATATCATATTCATGATTTATAATTACTTGTATGAAAAAAACTTTGACATATAGGCAAAGTGAGAGATAAGACTAGAAGATTATGGGATACAAGCCTTAATCTTATAACTTGAGACATGAAAAGTAAATACCCTAAACAAACATAAGTAGACAAGTGTGAAAAGGATCTAAGAAGGAAATCAATTGAATAAAACACTCTATTCACACTAACATATATATTTTAGAAAGATTCATGTTTTATTTTTTCGTATAAATATATTTTAATAAATTAACATTTTTTAAAAATTTAACTTCTAAATATTTTTTTAAGATTACTTTAAAATATTTTTAACTTATTTATATTTTAATATTTATAATTATTTTTATGATTTTTTTTTAATTCTAAAAAAAATTCTACCCATACAATTATATCATCTCACTAAACTCCCATCCACAAACACAAAAGAAGCATTGAATCTAATTATTTTTCTTGCCTTATCATTTAACAAAGGCTTCATTCTCTAAAACTTAAAATTCTCCTAATATAGTCTTAGGTGCATGAAAATTCTTACAACCATCACCCATTCGAAAAAACATGACTAGGTTTTTTATAATACAAAAATCACTAGAAACATTATGATTAAACTCTTAAAGATAAGCAAAGAGAATGAATGCAACTACCCCTTAGACTATATGGTCATTGCTAAATAAAAATGAGAAATTCTCGATAATTAGAAAATTTATAAGATTAAGGATAGTAAGTTTCATTTTTTAATGTCATAACTTGATGCTACAAATTATGATATAATGGAATATCATACTTTAAAAATAACTCAAATCAATAGTAAGGAATCAAGAAATAGCAATACAAATAATACAAATAAATAGTAAGGAATTAAGAAAGAGAGCAATAAGATTAGATGTATAACATGTTGGAGTCATGAAATCAAACAACTTTCATTCTTTTATTATCAAATTCAGATTCAACAATTGAAAATAGAAATATTTTCATAATCATTGACAAAGTTACCTTTGATATTTCATGATAATTACCAGTGATGTTTTATAGAATTATTGTCAAAACTTTCCTCATCAATTTCCATAATAATAGCTAGTTGGACTATTTATTTAGATTTGCTATAATCATTGCCAAGGCTATCATGAACAATAGATGATGATAGTCAATTACTATTTGATATGATCTCACAAACATCAAATTTATAGCCCTAAAATTTGAACTACTATATACATCTATCAAAAAATATTAAAGGATTTAGATGTTATGACCAATTGCAACCATCAATATGCTCCTAATTCCCATCTTAGTATTCAATATCAAGTTGTACCAAAAAATTGTTGTTTGAAAAAAATATTTTAAAATATTTTTATTGTTATGAATATTAAACATTATTGAAAGTAATAATTCAAAGCCACCATAAGATGGTTATCATTTTTCTATAAAGTAAAAAATATATTATATTATTTCTCTTGTCTGAAAAGTATATTTATCACCTCATATAATTCTTGTAATGTGATTTAATATTTATTTGTGATGCATCTAGGAAATATAAGGATGCATGCATCACATGTGTTAGACATCCTTGAGACATTTTTGTATGTTATATGTAACATTAGGATAAATATTTAATGTTAAAACTTACACATTGAGAAAACTTAATGCAAAAGAGAAAACGTAGTAAGAAAAATTAAATGAGCGGCTCATCGTTTATGTAATACCAATTTCTAGTTTTTTCTAAGCTTATTTCTATAGAAGCAATAACATGAGTAGTTTTTGAGGTTAACTTGTGCAACCATTGGCTTGTTAGCTAAGGTTAACTAAGCATCTCTTGTAGGTTACATGTGTAAAGGAAGCATGGATTGGGATGTGTGGAGCTACATGGTTCTCATTTTCTTGTCCACATGTATGGATGCCACTAGGTTGCTTAACATTTGAGAGACCTTACTGGTAATCTTGTTTGTGAGATAGTATATTATGTGTGTGATTTTGGAGGCTAGGTTTTTTCCTTTAAGATTTTTTCTAGGGTACATCTTTTGTCATTTTGATAGTATTTTTTTTTTTTTTTGTTTATTTTGAATACTTTTTTTACATATTTCTCTCTCTTGGTGTTAATGAAAATGACTATTATTATTGCTAAAATATAATTTGGTATTAGAGCTTAGTTGGTAGGTTCAAAGAGGAAATATCTTCATGGTTGTTAACCCTTGGTATGAGTATATTATTGTGCATAGTTGAATTTATTTCCTTCGAATATAATAATGAAAGAATATTGAAGGCTAAATGTGTATTTGCAAACTTGGGTTGTTGTAGATCTCTAGTTTGGTGGATATTTGGAAAATGGATTGTTTTGTTTGGGCTCTTTTTATGAGATTCTAGATATGGATTTTTGCAATTAACCTACTAGGATAAGATAAAACCCTACCATTGATTCTAGGGCCCAAAAACCTATGGATCAACATAGAATTGATAAGGTTTGGAGTAAACAAAAAAATTAGCCATTTTATGGCTTAGAAGAAATATTTGGTGGAATTTATTTTTATAGCTATATATATTTGAATGACTTGACATGATTGCGTCAATCAATGCAATTTCTAGATAATATTATATCATATTCATTTTTTCATCATGGGTGTATAGGGTCAAAAAAATTAAAAATAATTTTTTTGATTGGCTAATAGTAATTATAAGGTTATATCAACTTGTGAAAAGAGTTTAGATGAGGAAAGACCCTATCATGTGGGTAGTGGATCCTATGGACATGACCAAGCATAAATACCTTAAGAACTTGATGCCAACACTGCCTAGGTTGTGCCATTGGTGGACAACCAAACTCCCATCACACCTGTTGGCCTTGTCATTGCACCAAAAGATCGACCCATCAATGCTTGATACAAACCAAAGTTAAGATCCATGGGAAGCGGTTAAACCATGTCACAAATCTTGAGCACCACACTGAACAACCAAGGAGACCAAGGGTGCACACCTTGCAACAATCCTCCCCCCAACGCAAGCAAGGGATTTAAACCTGTGACCAGCTCTTATACCAATTATTGGCCTTGTCATTGCACCAAAAAATCGACCTAGATCAATCCCTAATACAAGCCATAGTTAAGATACATGGGAGGCAGTTAAACCATGTCACAAATCTTGAGCATTGTATTGAACAACCAAGGAGACCAAGGGTGCACACCTTGCAACAACACCTCCATTATAGCTTGATTGTGACCAATTCACAACTCAAACACCTCTACCACTATCAACCATGGGTAATGTCACCCATATACCCACAAATTTCATTTTTTATTCATAATAAATAAATAAATATGGATGGAATAATATTCATTGAGGGAGGAGATAAATTTTCACGTTTTATAGCTAACAATTTAAATCTTTTTCTAAGTATTATGTTGTGGTAAATTATTGATCTCTCCAAATTTTATTATTTTTGATAGAAAATATGAATTGAAAGATAGTTTTTATCCCATATTTTGACAAGCAATATATCATTCCTATGATATTCAAGTTTGGAATTTTTACAGGTAACAAAGATCATTTTCTAAGCACCTAGTAGTGGATTAGATTTTGAAGTGTTTAGATATGATTTGTTCACTTGCATTTATTTTGATTTGTTTTTTTTTATTATGGTACCTAGCTTGAGTTTGTGGAAAATTAAATCTAGGGGTGATTTGGTGTTTGATTAGTGGTAAAACTTATATGTTTATCTCTTTTTATTCTTGTTTGACATGGTTATTGATGTGATGCACAAATCTTATATTGTAACACGTTATTTATACGAGGTGTGATTTTATAGGTTGGATATGCTTAAAGAAGTTACATGGATAGCTCAAATGTGATACATCTATAGCCATAAATATTTTAGTTTTTATGTAGATTCCATATGGTTGTCCTAGTTTGGTCACCTAGTTCATTGGTTGGGTTCTAGTAATTTGCAAAGAGAGAGATGATGTTACATGAGATAATTATATAATCGGACCTATACTTGTTGACTATATGGTTCAAACATGTAAGACTTACTATAATTTTATGAAATTTTATTGGATGATAATCATGGTGTTAGTATGATTGGAACTTTGGCACAATGTGGTTATTGATATAGGTACTTTGGGTGTTGATGATTGTATCATGGAGATTCCTTGTATTCTTTTTTGGTGGTTTTAGATCAATTTCTAAATTGCATGTGGTGTTGTATAGCTTATTAGTTTTGATATCATGGTTTTATTCTATCCTCTATAGCTACTAGTATTGACTTGAGTGTTTTGATTGGTGCATTAGCCATGGGTAATCTTCATTTGGGATATGGTTATCACAATTCCATGTCTAGTTTGGTACCATAATTTGGTGGGATCTTTGGAAATGATGTGCATCCATCTCCAATTGATTTTCTATAGTGGTTTTTGGTTTTATGGAGGAGGTATTAGGTCCCATTTGTTGTATGTAGTGAGACTTCTTTGACATCTTGTGACCATGGAGGACTCTTGGAATCTTTTGTTGGGATGTTAATTATGTTTTTTTATTATGATAAATGATCCTTGGTTCAAAGAATTGATGTGATTACACCATGGTGTAATATTGTTTTCACTTTAGATTTTTGGCATGATACATGTACTTTTGGGAGAAAATAAAATCATTTTATACATTTTATACATTTTATTTTTTTTTGAGAATATGTAGATCAATGATGTCATAATTATTTTATAATTGTAGAGTTGGAGATTTTGGGTTATTTGTGATAGTTTGATCAATGAGTGGTGTGATCTTGTTTTCTTCTCAAATTATATTTATTGTGTTCTTACATTGTAGTTTGGTTGGAATGGGATAATTATTTCTACATTTATTTCAAATTTGACTGAGGCTATAAATCTCTTGTTCTTGGAGATCATGTGTTGAGATAGTTACTCTTTTATGAGGTCTTAATAGGAAGACCAAGGATATTAGACCTAGGTTGGATGTGAATTTATTATGGAACTATTTACATTATTCTTCAAGAGAGTCATTATGGCTTGGGGTATTCTAGAAGATCAACATTATTCCCCACTCTTGGTCCTCTTAGTGGTAAATCATTTGATGGGTGTATCCCATCTTATTTTCATATGCATTTTATTTTTTGTCGTATCTTCTCATGAAATTGGTTTTGAGATTTGGATTTTAGTTGTAGAGAGCTTATTTTAGATTTCTTGGTATGGTTTATTTTCCTTGTCTCTTTATTATATGAGCTTTTTATGAAGATATTTGTTAGGAATATAAAGGATGATTTTGGGTTTATTCCATATTTTTTGGAATATATATTTGGTTTTATCTTCCTTCAATTTGAGTGGCTTACATCCTAATTGGTCTATTCATTCATATTATATATTTGATTTTGAGTTGAATGGTTTGATTTTGACAATGATTTTCTATTTGGGATTTTGTGAAGGATATTATAACAACTTAAGCACTTATATATGTTGATAGAAGGAAATTCTAAATGTTTTGATTTATAAGTTATCTATTTATGGTCGTGTGTTTCTTCTTAGAGATTCATGTTCATATGAAATTAGAATTGAGGTTTGTGTGGATCCATTTTGATTGATATGTTTGTGGTCATTTATTACTATAGTTCTTCATTATTTAACTTTAGGTAATAGTGGAAGATATTAAAATATTTATCTTCTAAATAATTTGGATAAGGGTAATAATATGAATTCTCTTTTATCTTTATCTTCTATGACATGGTAACTTCAAACAACTATTGTGACTAGTGGTGAGACACTTTTTTTGTAATAGTTTAGTTTGTAGGTTTACATATTATCATGGATATTCCTTAGTGCTAGATGATATTGATTAAATTTGCATAACCTTTTATGTGAGTACTATGGGTGGAAACTTAGATTCCTTGGTTGATTTTAAAAAAAAAATACCCATCAAGTGGGAGTTCCAAGATGTATATATGTCCTATGTCGTATGTTCTCATTATACTATAATATTGTGTTTCTTAAAGACTACTTTGTGAAAATAGTGTATATATAGGTACTTGTGATATAGATTGAGTAGGATATTTTATGGTATAATGTCTACCTATTATTATGATTATACATTGGTTCTAAGGTATTATAATATCCTATATTTCACACTATTACATTAAAGGATAAAATAAAAACCAATTTTTTCATGATGTAAAAAATGACATTAAGAAATCCACACAACACAAGTGCATGATCAAGGTTCCATAACAACATGTGATGACACACTTGACACACACACCATTGGAATATAGATGTTAATACAAAGAGAAAACTTTAGAATACCACATGGAAAAGAACACCATGGTTGGCATAGAAAATAAGGCATGGAAGATAGACAAGATCCCCAAGACTATTGGCATGCCATCCAAATATCTCTACCAAACCACCCTCCAAATCCTACTAGGATATAAAAGAAAAAAAAATTAACTACCTAAGACCTTATCCTCTTACCAAGGGTCACTCTTAACACCAACATTCAGCTAAAATAGAAATGCATTTTCAACTAATACCAACATTTATATGTGCCAAAAGAAACCATAATAATTTCAACCAAATTATAGTAATACAATATAGATTCACCCATACACATCCGCAACCACATGATTTTAACATATAACCATTTAGTCTAAACTTGCATAATTATCATTAATTTAGCTACATAACCATAACAACAACCTCACAAGATGAGGTGTGGAATAATACCAAATTATTTCAATAATTATTTGTTTCAAAAAATTCATCCTAAACATGGATGAATCATAACCCACCTCACCAATTAAATTAATACATGACTATGCAATAAGTAAAACATACTCATAGACACCATTTATAAATATTGGAATTAGCAATTAATTAAGAACAATATATGGTTTCAAGGTAGCTAGGCTACTTCCCAAAATGGAAGGATTGCACTCCAATTGCATAAATAATATAAAGCATATTATTACATTTAATAATAAGTCACTCTACATAGTACTCCAATAATCATAAAGAATAACATTATTTTTGAGCCAAGAATTCCTCTAGCTCCCAAGATATCTTCAAAATGGACCAGTAATGGAATGCTACACCACTCTAGACCATATTTCCATTATTGAGTGCAATATATGTATATGAGCCACTCTAGGAAACTTATGATCTACAAAGAGTAAAATTATAGGTGTACCACTATCAAGGCCAATACTCACATGCATACTAAGCATACATGGAAATACTCATGCCAATTTAAAGTATAAGGAATTACATGGAACACACACAAATAAAAGTGAGCAACATCATATTATACACATGGAAGCAAAATAGATAAACCATAAAGTACACAACATGCCCAAATAAAATATCACTACCAAAGAGGCATAAGATTCAATATATAGCACATAACATACACATGCCAACATTAAGCATACAATATAGATATGATCATCAAAATTTCAAGGTCTCACCCGATCACATACATGAATGGAGAAGGGTCTCACTCTAGATACAATATCTAATTACATCAATGATGAGGATACTAGAGAGAGGTAATGGGTGTCATCACAATAGCTCTAAATTTTTTTGGGATAGAGTATATGACCCCTTCTTCAAGGGTTGAAGTACTCTTGACATATAGCACGCCTTGAGAGTGGTGGAATATCCTTGATGAACATACTGAGCCTATACACGTGGTTTTTCTATTTCATTGATTGATGTTCATGTTGGGTATTTACTATTAGTCCACCCTTTTCCCAAAATTTATATCTTGGTTCATTTTAATTACCCATGATTTTATTTTTTTATCAATTTTTGCAATAACGTTTTCTAATTTTAGCCTTTGATGTCACTTTTAAACAAAAAATAAAACAATATCAAGAGTCACTCCTTGTATCCCTTAAACCTCAATCCTAAGATCCTTATGTACTAAATAGCCATTTGGGGTGGCAAAAAAAATAATTCATACTTTGCTAAAATATGTGGAACTCCCAAATATTTTTGATATACCTCATTCCACAAAATATTTCATTCATAAGGGGGTCTAAAATGCAATTTTAAATTTTTCTTCAAAGAGGGAAAATCTACTAAATTTTTCAAGCCTATATCAATGGAGTCGCATAGTACCTTTAAAAATCCCCAAAAAAATCACTTTTAAATTAAAAATAAAATTTTCAAATTTTAAGAGTACCCTTTTGGTTCTAGACAATGTGCTACAACAGTTTTATGAAATCATTTTTCCCAATTTTAAAGAATACAATATTAAAGGATATTTTTCCATAACTTGACCTCTAAATACCTATTTAAAAAATTAAACAAAAAAATATTTAAACTATAAACCATTCTTATAGAATGATGTTATATGACTCCACCTAACATGGGCATGGCTCAATGAAGAAAAATTCATCTAAATATAGATTTAAATATGGAAATTACCTTCCTTCACAAGTTTAAAAATAGTGAAAGAACAAACTCTTTTTATAAACATAGTTTGGCACACTTTTCGAATCAAAATGATTCACCCAATACACATCATAACCAGTCCAATAATCTATTTTCTTCCCCTAATTTCACATTTTTGTATTTTTTTTTTTTTTCCTTCTTTTTGCTTATTTTTTGGTTTGTTGGGTATATTTTGTTTTTTTAATAGTTTTAGATTTGGTCATTCATAAATATTTGAACTAGCACATCCTAAAAATTTTGCATGTATTTTGATTGACACATTGGAGTTCTTCATCCATGCATGCTTGTAGGATAATATTTGATGTGGAGAATGTGATGTCACCCTAACCTACCACTCAACATCTACCTTAATAGTGACCTAATTGTGTGTGTGCCTTTCCCCTTTTTTCCTCTCTTCATTTTTTTACTTCTTTGTGCTTTTTCCTATCAAAAACAACCTTTCAGGGGGTTGTAACCGTTGTTATTAAATTAAACAAATCATGTAAAACCCCGCCACGGGACCCTAGAGGACAACACTCAACTACACATTAAAATGGTACAAAAAAAAAATGAAAGTGTAGTAAATATTACAATGAACTTTAATTTGTATTTTACCTAAGTCCTCTAAGGTTCGTGAATATGCTACTAGGATCCCATAAAATAGATTAACAAGAGTTAAAATTCATAACATTAAATATACCAACTAGAATTATGAACCATCCTTATCATGACAATAATAATATATAATAAAACCACCTAGTTAGCTATCATAAACCATAGTCAATATGAGTCTAACATTTAATTTACAAGAGTATATATAACAAGAATGATAACCACATCCAAATTAACATAAGTCTACTAATGCCAACTCAAACCACCTTCAGGTACCATAATTTACTAAGTAGTACCTCAAGATAAGATATCCTAAGTAGTGACTTCTCAAGATATCAAACCCTAATCTAAGTCACTCCTCAAGATATCAAATCTTGACTACTTCTCAATTCCCAAGATGCCCACAAGGTTCACTGACAATAATACTCAATAGAAATTAAAAGATCTATCTCTACTTGATAATATCAAAAGTACAACATTAATCATAACGAACCCTCCATATATATCATTCAATTTAGTATCATTAGCTTGATCAAATACAATATAAGTCCTACAATAAGTCACAATGTTGCAATATTACATTGAGAATAGCAATTTCTCCTTGAACACAAAGAGGAGAGTACATCGAAAGTGTAATACATGATACATCAAATTATGATATAATACAAGTACAAGAGTAATGATCCATGTGATTTGGTACAATGCAAAGGTCTTCAATCCAAGATAAGTCATCACAATCACGAACAAGAAGAGGGAACCCAATGGAGAAAATTGTACCTTCCACCCAACCATGTGAAACCCAAAGGTCTACCCTGTGTGCTAGGAGATAGAAAGGGTCCCACCACCACAATCAGGAGAAAACCAAGGACAACTCAAGTTCTACAAGACATCAATGAACAAGTAAAGATCAACATTGAACTACGATGACATTACTTCCAGAGGAACATAAAAAACCAAGAAAAATAAGAGACAGTGGGGTTACTAGCTTGTCATAAGAGGAGTGTCATCACATAGTTTATATGGATTACCCATGCAGATCTTCCTAGGCCCCAACCCCCATCTTGGGTTACCCCAATAGCCTCTACTTATCTTCGGCCCCTCATGCAACCCTTTATGGAATCAACATACCTCTCATGAGGGTGAGGCAGTTGATTTCTCTATTATAGGCCTTCTCAACTCATTCCAAGCCTATATGAGCACTTGAGCCATGAGTGATGCATTGACTTATATTCATTAGTGTTATAACTACCCAACCCCCTAGTTAATTTTTAGGTTATCACTAGATTATAAAACTCACACATGGGTTACACATGCACCACTTTGTGTGTCAACCCCCTTTGAGAGCCACTCCCCTACTAACCATAAGGAGACCCCAAAAAAACAAGAACAAAGCCACATGCACAATCACAAAACTCAATTACATAAATTATAAGGTGAGGCATAACTCTTCTCGCTCACATATTCCAAGAGTTCCAATTACAAATGTAAACACATCGTGCAATGCTAAAGAACATCAATTACTCTTTTGGGTCTCAAAAATGCAGGTTTGAACCACGAGAAGCTGACAAGCTATCATAACGCTTTTGGCCAACTAACAAGGCCAACCAACACAATTGAACCTTCTACTCTTAAGGCTCTGCTAAACCTAGGTGGGTGTACCTATATGAATATTACAGATTTTGAACTATGCTTCCTGCTTGACTAAACTATCCACAATGGCAATTTGATAGTGGAAAGAATTGGTCTAAATTTGGTATAAATAGTGTAAGAAATATCATATATGATTTAAATTTGGTATAAATTGTAAATGCAATATGAAGGTAAAGTTTGATATATTCAGTTAACAGATATCAAATGAAATGAATAAAACTAAGTAATGAAAATAAGGGAGACTAGTGCCTTGTTGGGTAAAACAGAGTCAAATGAAAGTCTCAGATGTGTGGTTTCTATCTAGCAAAATCTCTAATTTTTTGGCATAAAAATATGAGTTTATAACTGGTATAAACATGCAAGAATGTGATTGACAGACCCTACTTGAGGCAAAATATCAATCCTAAACAATTGATTCTTCTTAATAGTCCAAATAACATTCCCAAATTACTGTAATTGATTGAAAGGAATTTAATTCTTCTTTAAAGAAACCAATTAATCAAATCACACACATACAACAAATGTGCACTAATAAATTGAACATATACTTGATATTTCAACTTAAATAATCGAGAAACATCAGATTGAAGACAATCAAATAATTGCAGAAATCCAACAAACAACTGATACCAAAATGACGCCACCAAATCAATAGTCTTTCATTATCCTCCTCAAAATTTATACATGCAACATAGTCTTCTTGAATGCAAACATTCTGAAAATATTATGCTTGTCACAATCTATTCTATTCTAAAATCTTCTAATCCTCTCTTACTGCAACTGATTTTTCATATACTTATACACTACACCCCAAGAGTCACGGCTCTTCGTTTTACTGTTATAGTTGTTTACCTTCTGTTGACAGAAATTAAAAATATTTAATTATATTTCCTTATCAGCAAATCAAATGTTTTATTACATAGTTATGTGTTTGATTTTTTGTTAATACGTTCCCACTTGTAATATTTCACTTTATATATTTGCATCTTTATTTTTCTTTCCCCACAAATTTTACTATTTCTACCGCTCTACCATTTGACCGGACGCGGTATGGCAGTTTTAACCATTACAATCCCTTCTCCTGCTACCGCCTCACCATGGCTTCATCTCTCCTTGTCTGTGGTATTGCAGTGTAACTGCTAACCATCTTCTCTCCATTCACCGCTTAATTTTGGTCTGCATGCTAACCGCGTGCGGTACCGTGGTGCCTTGTCAACCATTATCCTCGCCATCAATTTCTCCTTTACCGTGCTACTACGGTCTTTTTCTTCACTGTTGGCGGTTCCATGGTAAACATTTATTGTTACCCCTGACTTTCTACCGCATCATAGTGGTTCCTTCTTTGGCCGGTCACTGTGCAACGGTAACCGCCATTATCGCCCGCTAATAGTTTACCATTGTCACCGCGGTTTACATGCTAACTGTCGGTGGTTTTGCGGTAACTGTTATCCTCATCGGTTGCTAACCGCCACCGCAGTGTCGCTTTCAATTTTTTGACCATGTGCAGTATGGCGGTGACTATTCTCTGACCGCCACCCTTCGTTGTCGCTGCTTGCCCCTTAAGCACCACCCACTACCTGCTTCATGACTATTTTTTGCCTTCACTAACGGTTACCACACCACCGCGGTTAGTCTGATGAATGTCTGTGGTGTAGTGGTGCTTGCTTAATGACCGCCAAGCCTACCTTTTACCGCCCAACCGCAAGTTGGTTGATGATTGTCCGCAGTAAAGTGGTATGAAGAAAAAGGATAGGAATTTCAAAAATATTCAGGCAGCGGTATAACACATAAGTCAATTTTTTATTTTTTTGGATGGCGGTAAAGTTGATTTTTTCATGAGAAGGTAGTGAAATATATGGAAATTAAATGGGGGGTAAATTATAGAAGGAAGTGAATGACCCTTGTGAGGAAGATAGTGAAAATATGAGGATCAAAAAAGGAAAAATCATTTAGATTTAAATGGAATTTTTGGGTTCTAATAGTGGCTCCTGTTGGGATGAGTGATTTTGCAAATCATTGCAAGAATCCAGAATGTTTTTGGGAGAGTAGACCAGGAATGATATGAAAAATGAAATCAATGGCAGATAAAAGGAATGAAAGAGTGAAGAAAATGGAAAGTGGAGCATGGAGAATGGAAAGTGAAAATGACCCTAATCTACTGTACATGGAAATAAATTGATGCTTTCAAAAATGGAATTCCTGAGAATGTCCATGTACTGGCAAACCCAAACCCTTCAAATTTTTCTAAACTATTGTGCATGGAAAATAATATTAAAAGGGGTTTAAATAAGAATTGTTCATGCACTGGCAATTCTTAACCCTCTGCAACTCCTCAAGAGAAAAAATGCTTGATGAACTGCCCATGTATAGGCAACTCCTGCTCCTCTCTAGACATGTTTTGCTAGTATGAATCCTCTCCTCTTTTACCAACAACAACAAAGGGTCCCAACCACAATGCTTCAAATTTCCCATATTTTCCTTTCTCTTGGCATCTTGCATTCCACATTAGTACCAGATCATTTTCTTCAAATTTTCTATTTTTTGCTTTTTTATCAAACAAATACTTCATCTACGACTGTCACTTTACATTTTGGTTTTCAGCTATTCTTCTTATTTCATCAAGTTCTGCCAGTTGCTCCATTCTTTCCTCCATTGGTTTTAGAACATCTATATCTTCTTGAAGGATAAATTTGTAAACTGGCAAAAAAAATTGTAAAGGCATTCTAGCTTGTGTTCCATACACTAATTCATATGGGGATTTTCCATTGCCTTTTTCATAGTAATCCTATCTTCCCATACAACCAATCTCAACTTTGAATCCCAAGACTTTTTATTTTTACCAAGCATTCTCCTTATGATTTTCAAAAGACTCTTGTTGTTGGATTTTGCCTGACCATTAGCTTGTGGGTGATACGTGGAAAAATAAGAAATACTAATACCATGTGTATTACAAAAATTTATAAACTCATCAAATCTGAAACACATCCCATTGTCTGTAATTAATCTTAATGGTGTACCAAACTTGGTAATAATATTATCCATCAAAAAATTGATCACACTTTACTTGTTGCTTGCCTGGTTGGGATTACTTCTACCCATTTGGTGAAGTAATCAGTGGCTACCAGTATCCATTTATGTCCTCCACTTGATTTCTCTTATATCTCCCCAATAAAATCAATCTCCCATTGATGAAAAGGGGCTTCAACCTGCATAGGTCTAAGTGGTAAAGCTCCCTAATATTTCATTTTGCCTGAAAACTTCTGACATGCTTCACACTTTCTTACATATGAAAAGGAATCATTAAAAAAAATTGGCCAATAGTAACCTACCCTAAGAATTTTATGTGCAGTTGTCTTTGCAGAATAATGGCCTCCACAAACCCCTTCATGCATTTCTTTTAATACATGTTTATCCTGTGACTCATCTAGACATAACAACAATATTCCATCCTTGTTTTTCCAAAACAAATCTCCTTCTATGAATACATATTTTGAAGCTTGTAGCTTCATAGTTCTTCTTTGGCTATCATTAAATCCTTCAGGGCACTTCATGTTCCTGAGGTAATACATGATATTTGTATACCAAGGTGTATGCTCAATACTTGCAATTGCATTTCCTTCATCTTCTATATTGCAAATTTGATTTGCTTCAATGTTTTCTTATGCCATCAACTTGGCCAAACCCTGGCCTCTCACCAATTTGGTGATATGTATTTCCATATCAAATTCTTGGATTTTATTAATCCACCTACATCTCTTCCTTGTTACTTCTGACTGTGTTAAAATTTCTTTAACAACTGTGTGAGGAACATAAGCAATCACTTTGGCTCCAACTAGATACGGTTTAAAAGCTTTTGTGGCTTTTAATAATGCAAAGGCTTGTTTTTCCATTATATCATATTTCAATTCTAACCCTTGCAATGATTTACTAAAGAAGGACACAAGCTACTCATGACCATCCTCATTCTTTTGTAATAGAACAGCAGCTATAGTGTGTAAGGAAGCAAATGAAAATATTTGAAAAGGTTTTGAAAAATCAGGAGATTCGAGGACAGGGGCTTCTTTGATGGCCTTTTTGATGGATATAAAATCTTCTAATGCTTCTGGAATCCTTTCTATTTTTTGTCCCTTCCTTAGCATTTTTTATATGGGTTTAACAATTTCAGCAAAGCTAGACACAAATCTCCTAACAAAGTTAATCTGTCCAAAAAATGATTGGATGGCTTTGATAGTTTTAGGGATAGGGACCTTATCTATAGCCTCAACCCTCTCAGGATCTAATCTAACTCCTTCTTTTGACACAATATTCCCTAAGATTTTTCCCTTTGTGACAAAAAAATGATACTTTTTAGGGTTCAAACTAATGCCATACTCTAGAGATTTAATGAATATTTTTTCTAGATGTTCTACATGATCTTCGACCCTTTTTGAGTAAGCAGTAAGGTCATCTTGATACACCACCATTGTAGCATTAATCAAGTCTGCAAATGCTAAGTCCATAGCTATTTGGAAGGTTTCTCCTGCATTTGTGAGACCAAAGGGCATTCTCACATAGACATATGTTCCCCATGGAGTTGTAAAATTTGTCTTGTACTGCTTAGATTCCCTGACTTTAACCTGGTTATAACCAAAGAAACCATCCATCATAGATAATAGCTCACACCCTATTACTTTATGCAGTATAGCTTCCATATTAGGTAGAAGGTAGTTATCTTTGACGGTTGGCACATTTAAATTTTTGAAGTCCACACACAGTCTGATATCTTCGTTCTTTTTTTTTACAGGAACTAGGTTTGATACCCATGTTGAATGCCTAACCAGTTTAATGATACCTCCATCTCTAAGCTTCGCCAAATCCTCCTGCATTTTTGGTTCCAATATAGGGTTAATGGGTCTTTGTTTTTGCCTAAATGGTTTTGCATCTGGTTTCAATGGTATTTCATGTTGAAATAAGTCCTCCCTATATTCCTTGAGGTCCTCATAAGATCATGTAAACACATGTTTATATTTTCTCGGTAATGAAATTAGCATTCTTTGAACAGTCGGGCTAATTTTCTTCCCAATATATACGTTTCTTGGTGCCAGTTCAGTTCCTAAATTTATCTCTTCAATATCTTCTTTTTTGACTGGTGTCTGCTTCATGAGGGACCGATCATTTCCATCATATACTCTTTCCAATGGTACTAGTCCTTTGGGAAGTTTATTAGTCGGGTGGGTGCATGGAAATGGGTAGCAATTTCGTGGACACCCTCAAAAAAAAAGTTTCTAAACCATAACGTGAGCATGTTATAACGTGCTCACGTTATGTCTCCATTAAGCCTAGGTTAGGTCTCAGCAACTACAAAGAAATAGTATGAGCGTGTTATAATGCACTCGCGTTATTTACTGTTAAAAGCAAAAAAATAAATGCAAATCTCTCATTTGCATTTCGTCTAGTTTTTTTGTTGTACCCATGGCCAAAAACCCCACAATATCGTGCTCACATTCTAGGAGGAGAATCTCTTCACCAACAATCTGTATTTCTTCACAATGATGGTGCCACAACGACGAGGAGTTGTGAGAGGTAAGGATTCTATGGTTTTTTTTTTAATTTGTTAGTTTTAGGTTGAATTTGATATCTATTTGTTTGAATTTTTAGGAGATGCAAATCAACCTACATACCCTCAAAATTCTCAACAAGAACACCAACCAAATCCTCAAGATAAAAATCAACCACAACATTAACCTCCTCCACCAATCACTCAACCCTCTCCTGGCACCCAACAAAATTTAATGAGTGAAATTGAGAGCAACAAAAACCAGATTGAGGATTTGATCAATAGGTTGAGTGATCCAAATGGTTCAACCATAGAAAGAATCACACTAAAACATTCACTGAAAGATATGTTAGAAAAAGTAGATTCAATTAGCAAACAAATAACTAGATGGGAAGATAGGAGGCAGGCAGCCGGGGTCTATTAAGCAAATAAACTATCATACAAGGATGTGAAGGATTTAAAAATTACAAAATGTGATTTGTGCTCATTATTCACCGACCCACGCACAAATCAAAATCTTACCCTCAATGTGAAGAGGTTTCCTATCCATTGGTGGCACCACCAATAGATTAGGGACCGGTTTTATGTTAGGTGGTACATGGTCTTCGATTACCCACCGTGCAACAATTGTGAGGTCCCACAATATTTCCTTAGGAAACTATATAGTGAGTTCATATTGAAGGGTAAGTGTGCCAATCTGTAACACAATTTAGGTGCCAAATTGAAAAAATGATCAAAAAAACCCTGAAATAAGGCTTTTGGCGCACACCAAATTTGGTGTACGCTAAATAACTAGAAAGCCATTTGGCGCACACCAAATATGGTGTGCGCCAAATGGATTTCTAGACATAAAATGCAAAATTCAGGTTTGGAACCCTCATTTTGTCTTCAACTTGTGGTTTGAGAAGGAAGATTCCAGGTCTGCAACTCGCGCTCGCCAAATCTCCTCCATTCTTTGCATCCTTAGCTTTCCATTTTCCATGAGAATGTCGCCAACACGTCGGAGAGTTCGAAGATTGCAAAGAGGTGTGTATTTTTATTCTATTTATTTTGAATTTGATTTGAAATGAAACTTTAAATAGATTTTTATAATAAAACTTTGTTCAAATTCTCAGGGAATGAATCTCCACCTCAAAACATTGAGAATTCACAATCATCCCCTCATCAAGAGCCTCCTATACAAGAAAAACCCGAAACCCCTCCATCAATTCATAGGCATCCTCAAGGAACACAAGAAAATATTCAAAATCAAATTGAAAACAATAAAAGAGACATTCAACAATTAATTGCAAGATTAACCGAGCATGTCGAAAGCCACCCTTATAGGAGAGGGATTGTTGAATCATTGAAGTCAATTTTAAATCATGTAGGAGAAATGAGCGGGCAAATGAATTTTTGGTCAACTAAGAGAGATGAGATGAGGCAATTTTATGCTAATGGTTTGTCATATGCAGATGTCAAAAAACTGAAAATTAGCAAAGTTGAGTTGTGTGCCCTATTTAAAGACCTAATATCCAATGAACCTTTTTCCCATGCATGTAGGAGGTTCCCCATCCATTGGTGCCACCATGATTTAATTAGAAACAAATTTTGGGAGCGGTGGTGGATGGTATTTGACCAACATCCATGCAATAACCATGAGGTTCCATGATACTTTTTGAGGAAACTCTATTGCGAGTTTGTCCTCAATAAAATGCAAAACTATTTTAACATCTTAGACTTTCAGGGTAGAGGTGGGGCCTCCACACATGATAGACCTGTTGCACGACGTAATCCACAGTTCGCACCGAGAGCCTTGGGCAGACCCATGGTGGAGCATGTCATTGTTCCTTCCATTGTTAAGGAATGTCTAGAGGTGGACACGATGAAGTCGATTGGCTCACTCACCTAGACCATTTTACAGTGTGAGTCCCCTAGTAGAGCCTGGTGTGGAGGAGATGTGTAGGCCTCAAGCTCCACCTCACCATTGTAGCACTTGTGGTGTTGTTTGCACGTACGATTATCTAGGTGCTCATAATGCAGCTACACAGCCTACGTCAATTCTAGAGGCAATGGCTTCTATAGATGATATTTTAAATGATACATTCAGCATTGACACTCAGGTAAAATTTAGCAAGTTATTTTAATGTTGTTTATTAAAATTTATTTGGAAATTTAAGAATAACTAAATTAGTAGAATTTTGATATGATGAAATTTCAGGGTCGCACTATTCATGAGGGATGTTTTATTCCTATAGACCCTTATACATTCTCGATGATGAATCCATAGGTATGCAACTAGTATTAAAGATATTATTATTGCATTTGAACAATTGAATGTTATATTTGAATGTTTGTCTCATAACATGCTTCGGATTTCAAATAGTTTCCTGGTGCACCTTCTTCCTCCACACCTCGCGATTCATATCCTCAAACAACGTACACTCAGGTAGCCTTTATTCATCAATAGGGTTGTAAATCTATGTTAGCTATTTTTCATAATTTTGCGTATATAGAAATCTAAAAAATTGATGAGAAACACAAACATTGCATTCAAGTATTCCTTGATCGTGTCACATTATGTTCTCCTATATCAACATGATACCTGAGATATTGTTTCATTTGCAATTTTTGACAAGAGATATCCCTGGTGATGTTGGTGGCATGATGGACCATGGAGTTGTTGCAGCAATAGCCAGTTCTGATCCATTGAGAGAGGTACGGAATAGATTAATCGATTTGACATTATATTTTCTCTTTTATGGTCTATTATAGAAAAATTTCACGATAATTTTATGTAGTTTAATTTCTATCTTCATGGTTACTACAGGTGGTTGTCACTCCAGATCGTGGACATGGTGGTGCTTTAAATGTGCATGATGACTATATGTATGCAGTGAGTGATTATATTGTGTTATATGTCATTCCATAATTCAATTTCTATGCTTTAACATCTTTACTTTTAATTGTATCAGTTGAAGGTCCAGAGTGAAGAGAGGAGGAGTAGAGGGCATGTTCTAAATACAAGACAAGCAACAATCACTCCATCCAGCCGAATTTTGAAGGCAGCACGGGATCTATTTCCTTCCCCTAGAGGGAAATGACTATGTATTAGTGTTGTATTTTGTATGCCTATGTGGCATTTTGGAACATATGTTTTGTACTATTGATATATATACGTGATATTTTATGTCCAAATGGCTCCTTTGTACTAAGCCTATATGGTTTTTTTGGATATATTTATATACTTTTATTAATATATATCATTGTATAGCATTTCGTATTTTTGATTAAAGAAAATCTTATTTTGCTACTGCCATTCTTGAATAATGTTATCATGCGTATCGTGTAATTTGTATGCTTGAATGTTGTAGGCATCGATTTTGCTTACATCTAATGCTTAATTAATTACTGTTGAATGCTCAATAAGCCCCATCTAAAGCGTATTGTATAAATAAGCTCCATTCATGGTGGTTTGTATCCTTAGGAATGCTTCAATTAATTGTGCCTCACTGATGCAAAGACAAGGAGGCTCAAACCCAATCAGTCTGACAACCTACCTTCAAGGGGCTCCTAACAAGATTAATACAACCTATTTTGAGCAATCTACACAACCTCAAAGCCCCATCAAACCAAACTCTTCATTCAACACCTTACCCAACAATCCACCATTGTAGCACTTTGATGTAGAGCCAAGGTGGAGAAGACTCACAACAATGGAAATGTCAATTCTCAATCAAGAACTCTTCTTCATAATGATTCAGCCTAATAGGCATCAACCCACCCTCAAGGGTCTCAAATCCTCAACCTTGCAAATGAACAACAAGACTCCACCAAGGCCCTACAAAGACCATCAACATTCATATAATGACAATTGAATCAATTGACAACAATCCCTAAGTCAGATTCATCAAGGTTTCCAAAACTCACATTTGTGACTGGTTATTCTTGTAGTACTCAAAACCCAGTTTTAGCCAAATTTCTCCCAACCTTTCCAAAACACTAGAAATTACAAGATAGATTGAGATACCCTTTTCAGGGCTACACAACATACCAAAGAATCAGTGGTCTCTCTTTTGGATTGGCATAGACTTTCAACACACCTACTTCAATTTTGGCTTCACAATTAGCCCTTTTTTTTCCAAAGGGACCACCCTTCCAACTTTAGTTATCTATCCAAATGCCTTGGGAAATCTTAGGTCATGGTGCCAAACCTCAAATTTTGTCATTATTTTGTGTCTACAGAGCCTCTAACTCACAAAACCCAAGAAACCCTCCTAAACCTTCACAAAATCAAGGGTTTTAAAGAAACATACAACTCCAGACCTCTCTCAACACTTCCAAAGCCCCAAAAACCTCAAAATACTTTACACAGACTCATCTAACCCTCACATAACCTTTACAGGCATTAATTCTTAAAAACCTCTCTTTGGTTCCTCACTTCCATGTTGGAAAACCCTTGTTCAGTCTTAGAACAGTTATAAAAACACCACATAATTATGACTTATTATTCAAAAATGAGTTGAAACACTTATTATTACATTTTTTCAATCAATACACTGAGATACAGTAGCAAACAACAAGTGGATTGATTGTTACATCACAAATTTCCCCTCAAACCCTTGATTCAGCAACACTGGGACAATCATTGTTTGTGTTGGTTCTCTCTACAAACAAAGAGTTAAGACACAAAATAAAAAACAAATGAATTATAAAAAATATAGACACATCCTCTTAAATTCTTAGACCATGAATAACTTGTATGTACCCATACAACACTCAAAAAGATCAAGAAAACAGTATTTTTCTAGAAAATTGCTCAAAACTATGGTGTTTATTGTGTAAAATTGTTACAAAACTTCTTCCACTCTCTCATTCGAGCCTTGGTAAGGATTTTTAAATAATTTTTCAACAACTATATTCTCCCCAACGCCCATAACCAACCTTGGGATTAGTTGGTCCCTTATATATTTGTTTGTGTTAAAGTTGCTTTGTCAGCATTTTACAGCTTATATGATTTCTAATTGACTTCTAAGACACAAAACACCCTTTATTTTCATAATGCTTGATCTCTCAAATCTTATTAGACAAAAAAAGTCTAAAGACACTAAATTTTCCCTATTGATGTATTCAAATAAAAAAAATTGATTATGTGGTGTAGGCGCTCCTGCACCAAACTCAAAACCCGGTCCAAGCCTAATTTCTCCCAACCTTTCCAAAAAACCTAACCATTTAAAGGTGGATTAAGATACCCTTTTCAGGGTTACACAACATATGCCAAAACCAATAGTAACTCTATTGGACCAACATGAACTTTCAATACACCTCCCTCACTTTAGGCTTCACAATTAGGCCTAATTTCCAAAGGAACCCCCTCACAAACTCACCTCCAAACCAAGAAAACTTGAAACAGTCTTAGGGATGCTCACCAAACCCAGGATTCTCCCATTTTAAGAGCCCCAAGAACTTGTTCTATTCCTCTACTCACAAACTATCCTAAACCTTCACAAAAACAAGGGTTTTAAAGAAACTCATAACTCCAGACCTCCCCCAATCCTTCCAAAGTTCCAAACACCCCACAATACCTCTACCCTAACTTAAAGGACACTCACAATCCCATTCCTTTTAGTATTTCTCATATCCAGTACCTAAGTTTCATACTTTCATGGTGGAAACACCCCTGAACAGCATTAGAACTTCACACCTCACTAAGTTTATTCATTCTCTTGATCTCCAAAGTATTCATACACCAAACTTATCATGGTACAGGCCAATCCACCAAGCAACAGGGTCAGAATAGTAGGTGGATTGGCTAATGTGTCATGGTGTTGCCCTCAAAACCCCTAACACATAAAACAGAGCAGTAACCAAGTTTGTTGATCCCACACACACCAACGGTGGATTTAAACCTTCAGAATAGATGCAAAGACAGTAAACACATATGCAATCAAGTATCCAAAGCCTCAAGTCATGATAGACTTGTATGGGCTTGTGCAAGGCAAAGAAAATTCAGAAAAACAAAGAAAAGCAGTAATCAACGTTTTCAAGTATATTTTCTTATTAGAAATAGAAAAAAATCAACCCTCAACTCGAGATATTACAGAAATATATCTTGATACCACCTTCCAACTACCCCTTGAGCCAATCAACCACCATAACCACCCTTTTTTAGACTTCTAAGATGGCAATTTGCCAATTTTTCTCTTAATTACCATACATTCACAACTTGATTGTGCAAATACCACCAAACTGACCTATTAAGCCTTTTAAATACAATTGCAAGGTATTTACATAGCATATAGAAATATAGAGAGAAAATACAATAAATATTTTAACTAATGAATTGTAAAAAAATGGATTTTTGTAGTTTATATTCATGTTATTGATTACATTGCATTGCACAACTTTCAAAGTCAAAGCATTACTTCACTTTGCATAAATAATAAGTAGATGTTGTTAGATGCCGAAAATTTAATTACAATATAGTTTGAACAAAGTCAACCTAAGCAGTTATGCAATTTCTTCACATTGCATAGCTAATAACTAGGAGCAGCTGCCAATTGCATTTTCTTATCATGGCATTCTATGAGACCAAATATCTTTGAGATATTTTTTCAAATAGTTCCCTTCCTTGTCTATGTTACCACATTTTCATATATGTCTACCAAAGCATTTTATCAAATAGTTCATTGCCTTCTTGTTATGGCTAAAATCCTAAAATAGATGCTTTCGAACAAGCTATGGATGCTTGGAAAAAATCTATGAAAGCATAATAGTAAGCAATAGCATAGACAAATCATTGAAATTTTTGAAAAAATGCCTCAAAGAAAAGTGGTCTCATGGTGATGGAATGCCATGACAAGCCATAGACAAGGTAGTGAATTGTTTGATGATATGCCTCAACTACTTGCATTTGACAACTTTTTCCTTGAGTGAAAATTTGCCACCATATGAAAAAACCTCCAAGATAGCGAAAACTGAGCAAGGTTATTGTAGAGGGGCCCAACATGATCCCATAGGATCAAACGAAAAATTTTTAAGCATCAGGATGTTTGAGTAATAGCATGTTGAAGTTCACAGCCATTTTGCACTTTGGACACTTAAGGGATCAATCTGGTTGAACGTAGCTCAGAGCGATTCCGCGTGTTTAGGTAAAAAAGAGGACCATACCTAGCATAAACATACCTATTTGAATGCATTGGAACAAACTGTTTGGTCACACGAGTTGCAAAATGAAAGTTGCACCTTTTTACAACTTTCAACTACTTGCATTTGACAACTTTTTCCCCAAGTGAAAATTCGCCAACACAAGAAAATGCCTTTGAGATAGCAAAAACTGAGAGAGGTTATTGTAGATGGGCCCAATATGATCTTGTAGGATTAGATGAGAAGTTTCTAAGCATCATGGTGTCCATGTAATAGCATGCTGAATTTCGCAGCCATTTTGCACTTTGGACCCTTAAGGGATCGATCCGGTTGAATGTAACTCAGAGCGATTCCGCATTTTTAGGTGTGAAAGAGGACCATTCCTAGCGTAAAATTACCCACCCAGATGCGTTGGAACAGTTTTTTTGGTCACACGAGCTGCAGAATGAAAGTTGCACCACTTTGCAACTTTCAACTACTTGCATTTGACAACTTTTTTCTCGAGTGAAAATTTTCCACCATAGGAAAAATGCTCAGAGATAGAAAAATTGAACAAGAGGGGCCCAATATGATCCCATCGGATTAGACAAGAATTTTCTAAGCATCATGGTGTTTGAGTAATAGCATGTTGAAGTTCGTAGCCATTTTGCACTTTGGACCCTTGAGGGATCGATCCGGTTGAACATAGCTCAGAGCGATTATGCGTGTTTGGGTGCAAAAGAGGACCATTCCTAGCGTAAATGTACCCACTTGGATGCCTTGGAACCATTCATTTGGTCACAGGAGTTGCAGAATGAAAGTTGCACCACTTTGCAACTTTCAACTACTTGCATTTGACAAAAAAATTCCCGAGTGAAAATTCACCAGCACAGGAAAATGCCTTTGAGATAGTGAAAACTGAGAGGTTATTTTAGATAGGCCCAACATGATCTTGTAGGATCAAACGATAAGTTTCTAAGCATGATAGTGTCCAAGTAATAGCATGTTGAATTTCGTAGCCATTTTGCACTTTGGACCCTTAAGGGATCAATTTGGTTCAACGTAGCTCGAAGCGATTCCTCTTGTTTAGGTGTGAAAGAGGACCATGCCTAGTGTAAATGTACCCACCCGGATTTTTTGAAACATTTTGTTTAGTCACACGAGCTACAGAATGAAAGTTGCACCACTTTGCAACTTTCAACTACTTGCATTTGACAACTCTTTCCCCGAGTGAAAATTCACCACCACAGGAAAATAACTCTGAGATAGAAAAAACCAAGAAATTTTATTGTAGAGGGGCCAAACATGATGCCATACAATCAAACGAGAAGTTTCTAAGCATCACGGTATCCGATTAATAGCATGTTGAAGTTCACAGCCATTTTGCACTTTGGACCCTTAAGGGATCAATCTAGTTGAACGTAGCTCAGAGCGATTTTGTGTGTTTGGGTGAAAAAGAGGACCATGCCTATCATAAAATTACCCATCCAAAATGCGTTGGAAAATTTTGTTTGGTCACATGAGCTATAGAACAAAACTTGCACCACTTTGCAACTTTCAACTACTTGCATTTGACAACATTTTCCCCGAGTGAAAATTCGCCAGCACAGGAAAATGCCTCTGAGATAGCAAAAACTGAGAGAGGTTATTGTAGATGGGCGCAACATGATCTTGCAGGATTAGATGATAATTTTCTAAGAATCACGGTGTCTGAGTAATAGCATGTTGAATTTTGCAACCATTTTGCACTTTGGACCCTTAAGGGATCGATCCGGTTGAATGTAGCTTGAAGCGATTCCGCGTGTTTAGGTGGGAAAGAGGACCATTCCTAGCATAAAATTACCCACCCAAACATGTTGGAACATTTTTTTTGTTCACATGAGCTGCAGAACGAAATTTGCACCACTTTGCAACTTTCAACTACTTGCATTTGATAACTCTTTCCCCGAGTGAAAATTTGCCACCACAGGAAAATGCCTCTAAGATAGCAATAATCGAGAGAGGTTATTGTAGAGGGGTCCAACATAATCTCGTAGGTTTAGATAGATATTTCATAATCACCATGGTTTATGAGTAATACCCTAACAAATATTGTTGCCCTTTTGCACTTTGCACCCTTAAGTGATCAAGTCAGTTGAACCATAGTAGTTGTTTTGTTGAATTTCATACCCTAAGGTATGTTAGAGATGACCTAGGTTGCATCAATTTCTCTAAGGCATATGCTGCCCCTACCTTATCACTTCATCAAAGGACAATAGATTTAAAGGAAGGTTATTCATTAATACAAGCATCATGAATGTATGAACACAAGGGAATTGTGAAGGGTCACTGTACATGGAAATGTGCAAATGAAAAGGATAGATTAGAAATGAGTGGTGATCAGTTGTTAAGTACAGTGAGTGTATGATTATAAAGTGCTTGAAAATCAAATTCACTCACCATAGTCAATGTCCTATGACTGTCAAGTCTATGCCAGTCAGTGTCTCAAGACTCCAAGAGCTATGGTTGTGTATGCAGCAATAAGTCCTTATGAATGTGGAGTCTTCAAAAAATATAGTAAGTCAATGAAAAATATTACAATAGTGATGGAATAACATCTTGAAAATCTTCCCATTTGTCAATACTTGTAGCAATACATGTAGGGAAATAATCCTCCCATTTCCAACACAAATCATGAAATATATTGTACTTGAGAAAAGGACAAAAGGAGTTGTTGCCCAGTTTTGTTTTTCCATTCCACCTCAACTATCCCAACTATTTGCATTCCAAAATGGTTCAAAACATGTACATCCCTTGCTCCCTACGAAACACATGGGTAGTAGCCTCTCTGTGGTTGTGTAGTATCATAGGAATTTGGTCCACAAAAAACCTGCAAAAGCCTCCCAATATTAGACATAGACTCACATAAAAATCATTAAAAGAGCAATAACTAAATAGTGTCAGTCATACAGCTAACGAGACCTACTATCACCTTCATGCATGCTAGATAAGGAGGTCGATTGAAGGTCCTACAATGGTGATGTGCCCCTTCGCTAATTTATCATCTCTCAATGACCCTACATATAAATTTCAAATATATCACTGAGAGGCTTAACATAAAACGTGTAGCATATAAGAATCTGATAAATCTAGGAGATGGAAAAGAAAGAGAAGATTGACAACCAGAAAATGCACCAGTAACCAATGTTTCTCATACCACTGAACACTTACACCAGCAACTGATGTTGTTCTTTTCTTATATACTTTGACAAACTTTAGTATTACCTACAGTCACAATCAGAAAAGGATCAATGACAGTCGTAAATGCATATGACATCAAACAGTAATCATGAAAAAGCCTTATTGCAAGGTGTTGGTCCAAAAGAGTGATCAAGAACATGGCTTTACAAATTCAATTTGCATACTTACAAATCAATTCAGGGAACCATCTGGGTCTACTCTAGTCTTTATTTTGTCGATTATTGCCTCATGGTCAGACTCATGCACTTTCCATAAGTTCTTGTTCACAGGTCTACCCTTATATTTGATCAAATGAACGTTGGTGGTGATGACAAGGTTTGAATAGTGAAGAATTTTCTGATGCATGTCAAAGTCCTCAAACAACCAAACTACAACATTCTTAACTGGATACCTTCGAAGCCATGTTCCTGTAACAACCACTGAACCTATAGGATATTCTATGTTTTCTCCATCTATAACTAGGGACTCCAATTTATTTTTGGCCTTGATACAGTGGCACAGGTAATAATTTGTACCCGCTCCATTGTCTTCATCTGTAATCATCGCATAAACGTGCCCTACATTTATATGTTCATCTTGTTAGATTTATTTACTGAGCAACATAATAAAACTTGTAAGTAAGATATATTACCTAGTTCTAGTAGGTTTGATACATGATCAAATTCAATGGATGATTGCATCTCCATGATTTTTAGAGCCATCGGGAGCTGATAAGTGTCAAGTGGGGTTAGACTTCTTATAGACCATTCGTCAACCCACTCTGTTGACTCGCAATCATTCCATGATTGAAGTGTACATGCATAACAAAAGCATGCCATCTTCCTTGTATGGATAGTCCATGTACCTACATTGGAGCTTCTAAAAGAGTGTAGCTCGCTCGATCTTGTTAGTGTAAAACAATCCTCATATTTTGCAATATTAGTATCATCTACTAAATGAAAAAATCTACGAACTAAAGAATTACCTTCACTACCTGGACCCATTAAACCATTGCACCACTGGACAATTAATCTTGCATCTATCAACTTTACACTATTTGTGTACTTTAACTCTTCTCGTGCTAGGGCTCTTTTGATACATGCACCTATTCCATCATGCTCTCCCTTTCCATGCCCAGCCTTTGAGAAGTTCCAAATATGCTGAACACCACTAATCCTATGCATCTTGCTCAACCAGTAAAACATTCTGGCGTTCTTGAATTGTGATGTACAATTATCTAACCATATGATATGCTGACTAAATGATATTCCCCTGCTAGCTAGATCGGCATAGAACATATGAAAGCAACCTTGAACAAACTCTGTAGAATGTGTGCGATCATCACTGATGTAAAAGTGATACTCCCTCAATAATTTACTATTTTCCTTTGTACTATCATTTGCATGAATAAATTCTATATGTACAAATATAGCAACATGCACGAAGTTGTAGTACTGTGATTGCACCTCGTTCTATGGTTGTAGTGTGTACTTCTCAGTGAAGTCGACAACTGAAATGATATGACGAAGTGGAAATGTGTCCTTGCATAACTTGAATTGTGAGTCCAACCATTGTGCTTTGTGTGTATGCGTTGCATAATCATAAACCACTCGATCACAAAATATGCCCATAAACTGATACACTGGAATCTTATCACTGACCAATTCACAATTCTTTGCTTCTTTCCCATCTTTTAGACTGTATGCCACTGTCGTATATTTGCCTAATTCCACAATTTTGTCTCCAATTGTGTGTGTACTAACCATGTGTTGGCGAATTGGAAAATGTTGCATGCCACCACAATGATCACATGTGCCATCCAAACATGATTTTTTGTAAAAAAATTGACCATCCTCTATTTCACATAAAATGGAAGACAAAAATTTCCTTCACGATTTAGGTGGAGGCATTATGTTACATTCCTGCAAAACATTGTCAGTATGCATATCTACACATATACGTCGATAAACATCATAATGGTTAGAAAACTCAATATGAACCCTACAACAACAAGTAGTGCGTGTGTGATTTATTTTGACATAAAAAGGCGTTAGCATTTCAAAATACCTTTGACATATTTTAATTTCAGGAAACTTTTGTACAAAATCAGCAAAAAATTGGGTTTGAGTGGCATCCAAATAATGCATTGGATGTGGCTCACAGTTTATACTACCAATTCTCCTTCTTACAACATCTCTTTGATTAGGAGAGGTCCTTATGTTATCCTTCTAATAATTCATAATTAAAGATCTCAAGCCTTGAGCAATTCTTGTGTCTTTTTGTGGCACTCTACCCGAAAATGCCCATAACTCATTGCTATTTGGATCCTCCACTCTTTCACACCTTCCTTTGGATCTCATTAGAGATGATCTACTTTTTTTCAAAGACATACTTGCCTTTGTAAGGTTCACCTTGTTCCTTTTTTGACTGCTTAACACTGTTGTTGTCATCACACGTCGTGTGGAAAAACTATCCTTCGTGTGTGAGGTGGAACCCACGCTCTCATATGCACTCATCAAGTTCTTTACAATAGAATTTTCACTTGATTCATTCAAAACTCTTAGCCCAAGAGCCTTCATGGTGGGCCTAAATTTGATTTGCCTCATTATTTCAACAAATAGTTGGCATCTTCCACCCTCACTTAGCTTCGCAAAAAACAAACTCCATATCCTTTCTGCATATCTTTGACATGTACATTTTGGAATCTTATTAGGCATTCGTTTCAAAACATTAGAATCAATATCAATCAAAAATTTAGGTTTTTTATGCAAAACTCTAGGAGTTATCCAATGTAAATTTGTGTCAATATTGGGAAGGTCAACAACATCAGGGATAGATCATGTACCTTCAATTGGAGGTGCAATTGATGACATACCTTGAGATTGACATGTAAACGATGTTGTACCTCCAACTTGAGATTCCATTTGTGGATTTCCTTCAAATAGAGATGTGTTTGTTGATGTACTTTCAAAACACAATGTTTTTGATGGTGTGTCTTCAATTGGAGATGTGATTTCCGATGTACCTGTAAAACCACATGTTGTTGTCAATGTGTCTTCAACTGGAGATGTGCATTGAGCTTCACCTATGGTTGATGATGTGCCCCAATTTTTGTATCCATTCTTGTCCTTCCACGAACTTTCCTCATTCGTGCCCTTTGTTTTTCCAATTTGACATTGCTCTTAGATTGCACGAGAATTTGTGGTTGTATGGGCTGCAATTCCTTTGCTTCACAAGCTACATTTTTTGATTCTCTTCTCCTTGCATTTTTAACTGCACGTTCTTCTGGTGTTAGAGGCTTCAGTCATTTCCTCAACATGACCTTGAATGCTAGATGTCCACAAACACACATAGAACAAAATTAAGTAATGCATTTTACAAAAAAATGATGCAAAGAGGCGTGGAAACCATTCAATACAGCAAATCAATGAGAATCGCAAACCTAGGGTATAAATTGCTGCCACCTAAATGAAAACTAGAGACTCTTTTGTTTATTTTTCTCAAAACCAAATTTTTGATTGTCAACAAAGTCATGAAGAATATGGATTCAAAGAAGGGTTTGTGATTCTATATCTTATCATTATTCACTATTTCTTTGGCAATGAGGTTTTCCAAATTAGATGAAAATAAAAAATTTCCAAATTAATTGAAAAAATAATGAAATACAATGAATTCCACTAGCCATGCTGGAAATGGACTACTATAAGCAATGCAAATAGAATTCATAAGTAAATGTCATGGTTTTTATTTTTTTTGTTATTCAAACTCATAAAAATTGAACTTTTTTATGCAAATCCCATCTAATTCAAGTTGTTGAATTCTAAGTCCAATTGTTATGATTAATAAAATCATTACGGAAATTTAGTTTATATTGTCAAAAACAAACAAATATACTAAATACAAAAATTTCAATTTACTAAAATGAATTTATTACCTTGGATAATGTAAAATGATGTAGAAACTTCAAAATATCTTCTTCTGCATTGTCTATCATGCAAATTGGTGGTAAAAAGGTGATGGATCAAACATAGATTGGTATAATATGAAGTCACATGCAGAAAAAAAGGTGTTTCTAACTTGGATAAAGCATCGAACCAAAAAAACACAGGAGAATGTGGGGCTTAATCACGGGGTCAACCCTTATTTTAACTGTTTCAAGGTAAAACCCATTTGGCGAGTGCCAAATATGTTCCTCTGAAAAGGAGAGACTTCAGAGAGAGGGAGAGACACAAAGTGGGAGAGAGATAGATGGAGTGAGAGAGAGAGAGAGAGGGAGTGGTAGAGAGAGAGGGGGGGAGGGAGAGGGTGTGGGAGGGATAAACCTAAGAGAGAGAGTTTGGGAGGGAGACACCTGAGAGAAGGAGAGGGATTCAAAGTGGGAGAGAGGGGGTGGGAAGGAGAAACCCAAGAAAGTAGGGTGGGAGGTAAGTGAGGCTTAATCCCTCAACCTTCAACCATTAACCCTTAAACCCTAATCCATAGAGACAGAGACAGAGAGTGAGAGAGAGGGAGGGAGAGGGGGTGGGAGGGAGACAGCTGAGAGAGAAGGAGAGGGAGACAAATTGGGAGAGAGGGGATGGGAAGGAGATACCTAAGAGAGTAGGAGAGAGAGGGAGTGAGAGATAGAGGGATGGGAGAGATACAAGGAGTGAGCAAGAGAGGGGGTGGGAGGGAGAGGAAGTACTCAAGATAGAGGGATTCGAGAGAGATGGAGGGTGTGGGGAGAGATGCATGAGATAGAGGGAGAGAGAGAGTGGGAGGGAGATATTTGAGAGAGGGAGAGAGAGAGGGAGAAAGACAGAGTGGGAGAGAGTGAGAGAGAGGGAGTGGGAGAGGTAATGGGAGAGAGATAGATGGATTAGCGTAGAGAGTTTAATTGGGTTTAAGGTTTTAAGTTTTGAGGGATTAGGGTTAAGGTTATTGGGTTGATGGTAGAGGGTAGAGGGTTTAAGGGTTTAGGATTTAAGGGTTGAGGGTTGAGGGTTTAGGGTATAGGGTTGAGTGTTTAAGGTTTTAAGGGTTGAGGTATTACGGAAGAGAAGGTGGGATGTATGGAGGGAGAGATGGAGGGAGAAGTGAGATATAGATAAGAAGAGAAGAGGATGGAGGGACAAAGATAGATGAGGGTTGAGGATCCAATGTATAGATTAGAAGGTTGATAATTGAAGGTATAGGGTTGAGGACCTATAGGGTTGATGGTTTAGGGTTTAAGGGAGATGGGAGAGAGATAGATGGATTGAGTCAGTGAGAGAGAGACCTGAGAAAGGGGGAGGCGGTGGGATGGAGATACTTGAAAGACAGAGAGAGGGAGGGAGTGGGAGAGAGACAGAGGGAGGGAGGGTTAAGGGTAGAGGGTAGAGGGTTTGATGGTTTAGGGTTTAAGGGTTAAGGGTTTAGGGTTTAGGGTAGAGGTGAGAGATATAGAGGGAGTGAGTGAGTGTGTGAGAAAGAGATACCTAAAAGAGAGAGAGGGAGTGAGTGATTGTGTGAGAAAGAGATACCTAAGAGAGAGAGAGGGAGTGAGTGAGTGAGTGAGTGAGAGACCTAAGATTCCCTCTCTAGTTCTCTTTATCTCTCTCCTCCCTCTCTACTCTCTCTAGATCTCTCCCTACCTCCCCCTATTTCTATATCTCCTATCTCCCTCCCCCTCTTTCTATCTCTCTTTACCTTCTCTCTACCTATATCTCTCTCCTTCTATCTATCTCAACTATCCATATTTATCTATCCCTCCCTCCTCTCTTTCTTAGGGTTTAGGGTAGAGGGTAGAGGGTTTAGGGTATAGTTTTAAGGGTATATGGTTGAAGGATTGGCATTGAGGGTCTAATGTATAAGGTAGAGGGTATAAGGGTTGACGATTAAGGGATTAAGGTTTGAGATTTGAGGATTGAGGGTTAAGGGTTTAAGGGTTGAGGGTCAGGAGTTTAAGGATGAGGGTAGATGGTTGAGGGTATAGGGTTGATGGATTAGGGTTCAAGATCCAAAATATATGGTATAAGGTATAGAGGTTGAGGTTTTAGGGTTAAGGGTTTAGGATTGAAGGTTGAGGGTTGAGGTATGAGGGTTTAAGGGTTAAGGGTTAAGGTTTGAGGGATTAGGGTAGAGAGTTTAATTGGGTTTAAGGGTTTAAGGGTTGAGAGATTAGGGTTGAGGGTAGAGGGTAGAGGGTTTAATTGTTTAGGTTTTAAGGGTTAAGGTTTTATAGTTTAGGGGAGAGGGGAGAGAGATAGAGGGAGTGAGTGAGTGAGTGAGAGAGAGAGAGAGACCTGGGAGAGGGATAATGGTAGAGGGGAGAGACATAGAAGGAGCGTGTGAGTGATTGAGTGAGAGAGACTTGAGAGAGGGAGAGGGGGTAGCAGGGAGAGAATTGAGAGAGAGAGAGAGAGGAAGTGGGAGTGGGAGAGATATAGAGAGTAGAGGGTAGAGGGTTTTAAGTGTTTAGGATTTAGGGTTAAGGGTAGAGAGAGATAGAGATGTAGAGAGGGAAAAAAGGTAGAGATATTGAGAGAGAGGAGGCAAGGAGGGAGAGAGAAATAGGTATAGAGGGAAAAATAGGTAGACCCTTAAACCCTAATCCCTCAACCCCCATACCCTCTTAATCTGTCAACCCTTCAACCCTAATCCCTCAAACCCTGTACCCTCTTAGAGAGAGAGACTGGGAAGGAGAAACCTGAGAGAAGGAGAGAGGGGGAGGGGGAGGGTTTGGGAGGGATAAACCTAAGAGAGAGAGGCTAGGAGGGAGACAACTGAGAGAAGGAGAGGGAGTCAAAGGGGAGAGAGGGGGTGGGAAGGAGAGACCTAAAAAAGTAGGGTGGGAGGTAAGTGAGGCTTGACAGAGAGGGATTGTGAGATAAGTGAGGCCTAATCCCTCAACCCCTATACCCTCTTAATCCCTCAACCCTCAACCCTCAACCCTTAAACCCTAATCCATCAACCCCCACACCCTCTTAATCCCTCAACCCTCAACCCTTAACCCTTAAACCCTAATCTCTCAACCCCAATACCCTCCTAATCCTCAACCCTCAACCCTTAAACCCTAATCTTATTCTCAACTCCTCAACCTTAACCCTTAAATCCTAATCCCTCAACCCCCATACCCTCCTAATCCCTCAACCCTTATACCCTAATCCCTCAACCCCCATATCCTCTTAATCCCTCAACCCCTCAACCATCAACCCTTAAACCCTAATTATTCAACCCCTCTATAATATTAATCCCTCAACCCTTAACCCTTACCCCTCAAACCTTAAACCCTAATCCCTCGACCCCTATACCATGTCAACCCTCAACCCTTAACCCTCAACCCTTAAACCCTAATCCCTCAACCCCTATACCCTCTTAATCCCTCAACCCTCAACCCTTAACCCCTATCCCTCAACCCCTATACCCTCTTAATCCCTCAACCCCTATACCCTCGTAATCCATCAACCCTCAACCCTTAAACCCTAATCCCTCAACCCTCAACCTTCAACCCTTAACCCTTATACCCTAATCCCTTAACCCCCATACCCTCTTAATCCCTAAGCCCTCTACTTGAGAGAGAGAGAGGGGGAGGGATTGTGGGAGGGACATTCTTGAGAGAGAGGTAGAGGGAGAGGGAGAGAGAGTGAGAGAGGAAGGGATTCATTGTGAGAGGGAGAGGATATAGGAGGGGGAGACTTGACAAAGAGAGAGATGAAGATGGGGTACGACAAAGATACTTGAGAGAGAGAAAGAGGGAGATAGGGTGGGAAGGACAGACATTAGATACTTGAGAGAGGGAGAGGGGGTAGGAGGGAGAGACTTGAGAGAGAGAGAGAGACTTGAGAGAGGGAGAGGGGGTAGGACAGAGAAACTTGAGAGAGAGAGGGGAAGGGAGTTGGAGAGAGATAGAGGGTAGAGGGTAGAGTTTTTAAGGGTTTAGGGTTTAAGGGTTCAGGTTTAAGGGTTTAGGTTAAGGGTATAGTAGAGAGAGATAGAGGGAGTGAGTGAGTGAGTGAGTGAGTGAGTGAGTGAGATACCTAAGATTCCCTCTCTAGTTCTCTCTATCTCACTTCTCTCTCCTTCCCTCCCTCCCTCTCTAATTTTCTCTATATCCCCCTCTCTCTCCTTCCCTTTATACTTCTATCTATCTCACCTCTCTTTCTCCCCCTCTCTCTCTCCCTCTCTTCCTTTCACCCACATTTTCTCTCTTCACCTCACTCTCCCTCCTTCCCTCTCTCCCTCTTATCCATCCCTCTCTCCTTCCCTCTCTACCTACCTCTCACTCCACTACCTACCACTCTCTGCCTCACCCATCTTTCTCTCTTACTCTCTCCTTCCCTCTCTACTCTATATCTCTCCCCCCTTCCCTCTCTAATCTACTTCTCTCTTTCTCTCTCTCCCCCTTCCTCTGTCCCCTTATTTTCTCTCCTCTCACTCTCTCTCCCTCTCACACACACTCACCTTTATCTCCTCCTTTCCTCTCCCACCATCCCTCCACTCTCCACTTCTCTCTATCTATCATCTCTATCTACATCTCCTTCCCTCTATATTTATCTTGATCTTCCCTCTCCCTCTCTTTACCCCCTTCTCCCTCCATCACTCTATATCTCAACCGTGTATCCTCTCTCTCTCTCTCTCTCTCTCTCTCTCTCTCTCTCTCTCTCTCTCTCTCTCTTTCTCTCTCGCACACACACACACCTCTATCTCATCCCTACTTTTCCCTCCCTCCCCTCTCTAATTATCTCTATCTCTCCTCTCTCTACATCTCCTACCCTCTCTACCTATATTTATCTCCCCTATCCCTTTTTTTACCTACATCTCCCTTCATCACTCTGTATCTCACCTATGTTCCCCTACCTACCTAGGGTTGAGGTATTAAGGGTCAAGGGTTGATAATTGAGGGTTGAGGGTTTAATTTATAGGGTAGAGGGTAGAGGGTTTAAGGGTTGAGGGTTGAGGGTTGAGTGTTTAAGGGTTTAAGGGTTGATTTCCATAAGAAACTTAAGTGATTCTCCACTATTTTCATAAAAAACCCTAAGTTTTTTCCATCTAGACCTATCATTTTCCTATCTTTCCATATAAATTCATTTTTCCTCTTTCCAAAAAATGCTCATATACTTTTATCACTATCGCTCCCTTAAAAAATCACTTTATATATATTATTTACCACCCAACCACGGCCTCATACATGGGGGCCCACGGTATGGCAGTAATTGTTTTGGGGGAGTCACATCAACCCTTACCGCTATAACACAAGGGGACATCATATTGTCCATGATAGCACGGTGGTCAGGTAGCAGCTAACGGAGCAGGCGTGAGATGTTTACCATGTGACTGTGCATGATTAAACCACAGACCATGGTGACTGTGGTAAACAGGTAGTGGTTGGTGAAGGGTGGCAGTGGACAGTTAGTGGGAAGTCGGTGAATGCAGCCAACAATTTGTAGAGTGGCTACCATGGTACCGTTGGCAGTCAAGCCAGTGACCGCAATAGTGCGATGGCAGTAAGAAGTCAAAGTGGTTACCACGGTACCGCGCATGGTTAAACCACAGACAACGGTGACCGCAGTAATGGTAGCGGTCGGTGAAGGTAGTCAATGGAGGATAGTAGGGAGAGGTTAATGGTTGGCACTGGCAGTTAAGGGTGGCTACCGCAATACTGCTCTCAGTCATCTCAGTGACTACGATAGCGTGGTAAAGGCTCATTGAGGCAATAAACATGGGGAGTAAAAAGGACACCACGATACCACATGAAGAAAATTCAAGCTTGCAGTAGAGCGGTAAAAATAAATATAATAAGGCCACAGGAAGATAAAAATAAAGGAGCGAATAAAATGAAATTTAAAGGGCAGGAAAGGATATAAAGGGAAAAATCAAAGCGATGATATAGTTAAAAATATTTAATTTTCCGAAAGGAAATCTAATTAAATATTTTAAATCTCTATCATAAAATTCAAACACTTGTAATAGAAAGTGAAGGGTCACAACCCTTGGGTATGTAATGTATATATATTTCAGAAAATCAGGGGACAAGTAGAAAAAGAAAGTAGTAATTAGACTATAGGAGTTAGAATTTTCCTGAGAAGGGACTGGGATGGAAATAATGTACAGAATTTTCTTTTTGCAGTAGGATTAGGAGTAGGTATAGTAATTTTATCTGTCCACTTCCCTTTGCCAATATGGATAGATTGATCAACCAGGAAATAAATCTTAAATCTGCAACATACATATAGGTGCACCCACCTAGGTTTTACAGAGCCTAAAGAGCAGAAGGTACAATTGCATCAATTGGCCTTGTTAGTTGGCCAAAAGCATTGTGAGAGCTTGGCAACCTCTCATGGTTCAAACCTACATTTTTGAGACCCAAGAGGAGGGAGATAATTGAGAGGGAGAGGGAGAGGGAGTGGAAGAGAGATAGAGTGTAGAGGGTAGAGGGTTTTAAGTGTTTAGGGTTTAGGGTTAAGGGTAGAGAGAGAGAGGTAGAGAGGGAAAGAAGAAAGATATATTGAGAGAGAGGAGGCAAGGAGGGAGAGATAAATAGGTATAGAGGTACAAATAGGTAGAGAGAAGTAGATATGAAATCAGAGATAGAGGGAGAGGTAGGGATGGAGAGAGAGGTGAGAAAAAACAAAGAGAGGTCTAGGTAGATAGATGTGGGAGGAGATAAAGAGAAGTAGAGGGTAGAGTGCTTAAGGGTTTAAGGGTTAAGGGTTCAACATTTAGATTTAAGGGTAAAGGAAAGAGAGATATAGGGAGTGAGTGAGTGAGTGAGTGAGTGAGTGAGTGAGAGACCTAAGAGAGGGAGAGGGGGTAGGAGGGAGAGAATTGAGATATAGGGATGGAGGGAGGGAGGGAGGGAGTGAGAGAGAGATAAAGGGTATAGGGTTAAGGGTAGATGGGAGAGAGATAGAGGGAGTGAGAGAGAGAGAGAGAGAGAGACTTGAGAGAGGGAGACGATATAGGAGGGAGAGTCTTGAGAGAGAGAGAAAGCGAGTGGGAGAGAGATAGAGGGTAGAGGGTTTAAGGGTTAGGAGTAGAGGGCTAAGGGTAGAGTGGAAAAATATACAAGTGAGTGAGTGAGTGAGAGAGAGACTTGAGATAGGGACATGGAGTAGGAGGGAGAGACATGAGATAGAGAGAGAGAGAGAAAGAGAGAGGGAATGGGAGAGAGATAGAAGGTAGATGGTTTATGGTAGAGGGTAGAGGGTTTTAAGGGTTAAGGGTAGAGGGGAGAGAGATAGGGACTTGGGAGAGGAAGAGGGGGTAAGAGAGAGAGAGAGAGAGATGAGGGAGGGATATATATGTAGGTAGAGAGAGTTGAGATAGAGATAGAGTAGAGAGGGAAGAAAAGAGGGGAAGGAGGGAGAATTTAGAGAGAGAAGAAGGAAGGTGGATAGATTAAGAGAGGGAGAAAGAGAGAATGGGTTATAGAGGGATAGGTAGGTAGAGAAAATTAGAGAGGTAAGGAGAGTTGGAGGGAGAGGTAGGGATGGACATAGAGAGAGGTAGGTAGAGAGAGTAAAGGGAGATATAGAGAAGTGGAGAGGGAAGGATATATGGATGGAGAGGTAGGGATCGAAGGAGAGATAAGGATTTAGAGAGA
>CM021100.1:446940626-446957893 GCA_007115665.2 Sequoiadendron giganteum
GGGAGGAGGAGAGAAAGAGAAAAATAGAGGGAAGGAGAGAGGGAGGAAGAGGGAGGGATGGAGAGAGAGAGGTGAGAGAGATAAGAGAGAGGAGGGAGGAATAGGTAGGGAGAGAGGGGTGAGATAGAGAGAAAGAGAGTAGAGAGGGAAGGGGAAAGAGAGAAGTGAGATAGGTGATACAGATGTGTGATGGAGCTTAAAATTAGAGAGATGAGGAGGGAGGTGGAGATATTAAGATGGAAGGAGGGGGGAGAGAGAGATATGTATAGAGGGATAGGTTAGATAGAGAGAAGTAGAGAGCAAAGGTGGGTGAAAGGAAGAGAGAGGGAGAGAGGGAGGGGGAGAAAGAGAGAAGAGATAAAGAGAAGTAGAAAGGGAAGGAGAGAGAGAGGGAGATAGAGAAAATTAGAGAGGGAGGGAGAAAAGGAGAGAGAAGTGAGATAGAGAGAAATAGAGAGGGAAGGAGAGAGAGAATGATAAGATAGAGAGTAGAGAGGGGAGGAGAGATCGAGGGAAGCAAAGAGAGAGAGAAAGAGAGGAGAGGGGGGAGGGATAGTTAGGTATAGAGAGTAGAGAGAGATATATAGAGATTAAATGAGAGCGATGAGAGATAGAAAAATGTAGAGAGGGAAGGAGGGAGGGAGACAGATATTGGAGAGGGAAGGAGAGAGAGATGGACATGTAGAGACATAGTTCTTGAGCTCAAGGAAGATATTGTTAGATAAAGGGATGGAGATAGTGAGAGAGAGAGGTCTAGAGAATAAGAGATGAAAATGAGTGAGATAGATGAAATTCGACCTCCTGATTACTAAAATTTGACATGCTGATTACTGAAATTTGACTAAGTCTGAAATTTTTAAGATCTTCCAAAAACTAGAATTTGCATTATAACTCTTAGAGATCTAAAACTGCTCTCAAACATCCTGCCTATATATACGTGAAATATAACTTAAAGTATAATAAAGTAAATTTCCATATGTAAATTTCAACTTATACTTAAATGTTTATTTCATGTACATAGTTTCCCTGACAGAGAAAGTGAAAATCTAGTTCTATAAAAAGTAGGCCATTTGGCGCTCGCCAAATGACTCATCACATTTGGTGCATGCCAAATGACTCATCAAATTTGGTGCATGCCAAATGACTCATCATATTTGGCGCAAGCCAAATTTGGCGCACGCCAAATGTGATGAGTCATTTGGCACTCGCCAAAAGCCTTGCTTTAGACGTGTTAATTAACAGAATTTGCTAAATTTTCTCATATTTTCGATCGTGCTCCCCATCTCATTTGCACGTCTTTCAATGCAAGTTTATAAAAAAAACCATGATAGCATTAACCTCTATCTCAGCTATCTAAATATATAATTCTTTTTTCATTTTGATTTAGTTAAGGTTTTGATCCATGGCTTCTATTGTAAATGCCTTCATTTTTGGTCAAAAACCAACATGTGCTAGGTTTAGGATAGATTTTTACACGTTCATCAGAACGTGAAAAAAATTACTTTTTTTGAAACTAGACTCCATTCTACACATGATGAAAAAAAAATTGATTAGTTTGCAAAAAAATTTGGGGGGGTGAGGGGGGGGGGCACGCTCAAATTTCAACTTTTCAGGATGTGTTCACTTTGAAAATTCATAAAATATTATATATTCATTAAAAAAATTATCCGAAAGAAGGAGGATAAACTACATGGTGTTAGCTAATTTCTCACTATTGGGATTTTTGAAATTCTAAAAACAATTTAACCAAAAAGGGGGGAGCCCTCAAGCGCTATGCTATTTTAAAAAAAAAAAATAGGACCTATTTTGGGGGCCCCCTTTTTGAGACCCTTAATCTTCATTAATTTCAAAAAACAATAGTATCTTAGAAACTAGACTCAGAGCCCTTCAACTTTTGTTCTTGCCTCATCTTGAAATTTTGAGCATAACTATCTTCATTTTCTCGTGCAAATCAGATTTTCCTGATTTCATAAAAAAAAAAGTGGCATCTTAAGAGCCAAAATTGTGTCACATATTGGTCCACTTACCCTAAACAAAATCCCAAATTATTTTGATATGAGGGATTTCCAAGGGAGAGGTGGGGAGTCAGCTTAGGATAGACCTGGTGCACAGTCGGATCCTACACGGCAAGGTAGACGAGCTCTCGCTAGGCCACCTCATGAGCATGTTGTTATGCCTTATGTCATGAAGGAAAGTGCTGACGTAGAGACATTGCAGGCAATCAACACTTTGACCCAGATTGTCATCCATCATACTAGCCCTATTCTACAATGCCATCTAGGGGAGTCTTTGAGTGGTGGCCTTCAAACACATGTGTGTCAATACTTTGGGGCTACTTGTTCACATGACCCCACCGACCCTCAGTAGACTGGTATGCAGGATTCATCTGCAGCTATGGAGATGGAGAGGGCAGCTGAAATTTTGCATGAGGCATATGGCATTGATAGTCAGGTAAAATTTAGTGCATGTGTTCATTAAATTTAATTTATTAAATTTTGATTTTGAAATGCAAGATTAACTAAAAAACAATTATGATTTTAATAAAATTGCAGGGTCACAGTGTTGAGATTGGATACACCGGCCCCCCACCAACCTATTTGTGTACTACACCTATCGCTAGGGTATGTAACTAGTAAATGATTATATATTTATTGCATGTTAATGGCATTGTTTTATGAATGGTAATTCAATATGCAATTTTGGATGTTGAATAGACTAATATTGGAGGTTTTGATGGAACACTTCCTAGTGGCGGTGGATTTACTCAAACCTTCACACGGGTAATAGAATAAAGAGGTTAACTAATGAATCAAATACTTAATAGATTTGTGTAGTTTATACATGCACATCATTGATTACATTGAATAATTTGTTGTTTTATTTTCAGTTGTTGTGAGATGATACACCTCTGAATGTGACGAGGGCAATGGATATTGGTGTGACATCTGCTATACAATCCTCGATGGCTCTGACAGAAGAGGTATGAGGAAAATTAGTAAATTTCAATTTACATTTGTTGTTATAGATGTTAGTTAGTAAAAAATCAAACCATTATCGAGTCACATAGTTTAATTTCTATTTGTATGGTTTATACAGGGCTTGAGCACACCTGAGCATGGGTTTGAGAATATTTCCCTTGTGGAGAGAGATCGTGAGATGGTTGTAAGTGATTATTTTGTCAAATATATCATTTTTTATAATGTAATTTCTATATATTCATGTCTTTACTTCTTATTGTAACAATTAAAACTTCACCATGAACCCTAGGAGGAGTAGAAGGAGCACTCCACGAGCGCAAGAAAAAAGAGTGAAAAACCTATTGCCATCCGAGTGAAAAGGAAAGGGAAAGATTTTATTTCCAAGGCATGGAGAGCAATGACTTTTGATTCTAGAGTCCTTTGTTGTATGCCTGCATGGCAGTTTTGTACATATTTTTTATTGGACATATTTGACATTGTATGCCTAGATGGCATTCTCGTAAGCCTACATGGCTATTTTGTACATATATTTCATACTTATATCGACATATATTGATGTATGCCTACATGTCTATTTGGTTAATACAAATATCTTTTATCGATGCCTACCCATAATTGCATTCTAAATTGATGGTTCAATAGATATGAGTTATGTGTATTCAAGTGTATACTTTACAACTTACGTGTATAATTTGTGACTTATGTGCATTTTAATTTATACTTTGTGGCTTACATGTTTTCATGCATATACCTTGTATCCATGCACATTCTTTGTTTTAATTTGTGTATACTATGTATTTGTGTGTATACTTTTTGAGGCTTACATGTTTTTGAGTAGTTGTACTTCCCTTATTGACATGTACATGTTTGACTTATTCACGGGTATAATTATTAATTGGTTGTCCCTAGCATTGATCTATGTCATCCTCAATGCATGATCCTTGAGATGGAGTAAGAACACCCTCAAGTTCAAAAGGAGTTTCACATGCATTCTTCATAGGCTCATTTTGGTAGTGAAACCAAAAACCTCTTGCATCATTGAAATGAATTTTTTTTTCCTTTATAGCAGGTCTGAAGCCATTGTCATTCTCCATCATTTCTTCATGTATCCACTCCCCATTAATGGTTGTCTCATGACCTTCATGAAACCAAGCACTTATCTCATTTGTGATAGAAGAAATGTATGAAGATTTATCTTCCTCCTTATGAACCATTCATTATCATGAGAGATGGGTTTTTGTGAACCACTACTGATGAATCATGGGTCAATGAGTTTGAATTGAAAAACTACGCAATGGAATCCTTATAGCAATATCACAATATTTATATATCTAAATGCGTTATTTCCTTCAGCTAAAATTTGTGCTTATACTTATGTGATTGATGTATGTTTGTGTATGGGATCATAGTAATTTCTATTTGATGATGCTATTATGTCTTTAAGGTTTATTTATTAAAGGGTGCATGAAACAAGTTTTAAACCCTTAAAAATATTTGAAATTATTAGGCTTTTTTATTTATTGAGTCTGGGCTCTGAGCCCGAGTCCAAGTCAAAAAATGGCTTGTCAAGTCTGAGGCGAGTCCTAGTCTTGTAACACTGGTGTGAACACATCGAGGAATAATGTATATGCCGATGAAGAGAGAACCCATCCTTGTTTCCAAACAAACCATGGTATAGATATGGTTGGTCGAGATAAAACATCACTCTTCTGGATAGTTCAAACCATAATCTTTTTTGGCTACAAACACACCTTCATTACATGTGTGTTCTTGATCCTACTTAAGAAATGGTGGAACATGTTGTAGATCAAATATTACAACCCTAAGTCCACAAGAAGGTCACTTGTCTTGATTTTTGCAAATGTCTTTAAGATTTTCATCCTTCTTGAGTAATGTGAACTATTGATGTCATCTAGATCTTTGAAACTGTTTGCAATCATGTGCAATACTGTAGAAGCTAGAGCTATATCTAATACTACAAATGACTACTCAATGGAATCCTGATAGCAATATCACAATTTGACACATTGTATAAAATACCTCCTACTTATCAATTGATGAGCTAAAGGGGCTCTATAATGAATGTTTTATAAGGTACAACACTTGCTGAAGGTTTTGCAAATGGGATTGCAAGCTAAGTGGGCTTAACCTTGGGGAAAAAACTTCATAGTTAAGCGCTTGAGTTGGAGTATACTAGAATGGGTGACCTCCCAAGAAGGCCTAGTGCCTCACCTCTATGAGCATCAACTAGATGAAATGAGTGCTAACTGGGCCATTCAACATCATTTCATATTTGTTGCTTTAAGCAACTTACAAATTTGCAACTTTAGACTCCTCCAACCTAAGGGATCGACCCGGTGGAACATAGCTCAAAGCGATTCCATGAGTTTCGTTACAAAAAAGGACCATGCTTAGCATAAAAATACCTCTCTGGATGTGTTGGAACAGTCCGCTTGGTCACACAAGTTGCAGAATGAAAGTTGCACCACTTTGCACTACTTGCATTTGATGCTTTTTCTATCAAGTGAAAATTCGTCACCACTAGAAAACCACTCCGAGATAGCCAAAACCGAGAGAGGTTTTTGTAGAAAGGATCAACATGATCCTATAGGATCAAATGAGAAGTTTCTAAGTGTCATGGTATCTAAGTAATAGCATGCTGAAGTTTGCAGCCATTTTGTACTTTGGACCCTTAAGGGATCGATCCAGTGGAACATAGCTCGGAGCGATTCCACGTGTTTCGGTGAGAAAGAGGAAAATTCCTAGTGTAAAAATACCTATTTGGACATGTTGGAATAGTCCACTTGGTCACACGAGTTGCAAAGAAAAAGTTGCACCACTTTGCAACTTTGCACAGCTTGAATTTGACATTTTTTCCATCAAGTGAAATTCTGCCACCACGGGAAAACCACTCCAAAATAGCTAAAACCAAGAGAGGTTTTTCTAGATGGGCCCAAATCCTTTCTTTCAGATCAGATGAGAAGTTTCTAAGTGTCACGATATCCAATTGATAGCATGCTGAAGTTTGTAGCTATTTTGCACTTTGGATCCTTAAGAGATTGATCTGGTGGATTATAGCTCGGAGCGATTCCACGTGTTTCGGTGTGAAAGATGACCATGCCTAGTATAAAAATACCTATTCATATGTTTTGGAATAGTCTCCATTGTCACACAAGCTACATAACGAAATTTGCACCACTTTGCAACTTTTCACTGCTTGCATTTGATGCTTTTTCCATCAAGTGAAAATCCGCCACCATGGGAAAACCACTCCGAGATAGCCAAAACCAAGAGAGGTTTCTGTAGAGGGGCTCAACGCAATCCTATAGGATTATATGAGAAGTTTTTAAGTTTCACGGTATTCGATTAATATCATGCTGAAGTTTGCAGCCATTTTGCACTTTGGATCCTTAAAGGATCGATCTGGTGGAACGTAGCTCGAAGTGATTCCACGTGTTTCGATGAAAAAAAAGACCATGCCTACCATAAAAATACCTATTTGGATGCATTGGAACATTTAGTTTGGTCATACGAGTTGTAGAGCGAAATTTACTTTGCAACTTTGCACAACTTGAATTTGACACTTTTTCCATCGAGTGAAAATCCACCGCCACGAGAAAACCACTCCAAGATAGCCAAAACCAAGAAAAGTTTTTCTAGAGGAACTCAATTCTTTCTTGTAGGATCAGATGATAAGTTTCGAAGTGTAACGGTATCCAAGTAATAGCATGTTGAAGTTTGCAGCCATTTTGCACTTTGGACCCTTCAGGGATTGATGCAGTGGAAAATAGTTCAGAGTGATTTCACATGTTTCGATGAAAAAGAGGACCATGACTAACGTAAACATACATATTTAGATGTATTGGAATAGACCGCTTGGTCACACAAGTTGCAGAATGAAAGTTGCACCACTTTGCAACTTTGGACTGCTTGAATTTGATGCTTTTTCCATCAAGTGAAAATTCACCACCACGAGAAAACCACTCCAAGATAGCCAAAACCGAGAGAAGTTTTTCTAGAGGAGACCAATTCCTTTATGTAGGATCAGACAAGAAGTTTCTAAGTGTCACGGTATCCAAGTAATAGTATGTTGAATTTTGCAGCCATTTTGCACTTTGGACCCTTAAGGGATCGATTCGGTGGAACATAGCTCGGAGCGATTCCATGTGTTTCGGTGTGAAAGAGGACCATTCCTAGCATAAAAATACCTATTTAGACGTGTTGGAACAGTCCGCTTGGTCACACAAGTTGCAAAATGGAAGTTGCACTGCTTGCATTTGATGCTTTTTCCATCAAGTGAAAATCTACCACCATGGGAAAACCACTCCGAGATAGCCAAAACCAAGAGATGTTTTTGTAGAGGGGCCCAACACCTTTCTGTAGGATCAGATGAGAAGTTTCTAAGTGTCATGGTATCCGATTAATAGCATGCCGAAGTTTGCAGCCATTTTGTACTTTGGACCCTTAAGGGATCGATCCGGTGGAACATAGCTCGAAGCGATTCTACGTGTTTCGGTGTGAAAGAGGACCATGCCTAGCATAAGCATACCTATTCGGACGTGTTGGAATAGTCCACTTGGTCACATGAGTTGCAAAAAAATGTGTACAAATTGTTTACATGACCTTTATATGACCTTTTTCACATTGTTTACATTTCAAAATTCAAAGTTTGTGAATTTTCCTACTCAAGCCATTTACAAAACAAGGTGCTACTACACCAAACATGAACTCCAACCTTACAATATTTGAGAATATCTCATTATGTAATTAAATCTTATTACAATGCCTCTGGCACTTCGTTCTCTCATATCTTTTACAATGTCACTCATACATTCAAGATTCTCTTTAAATGTCTACATCATAGGTGCTCATTATGAGGTTAACTTCAAATGAGTAACTTGAGATTCCCTCACTAAGCTTCACGCGCTCTCTTATAATGGCTTGAAATCAAAATTGAGATTTGTCAAAATTATTAAAATAAGTATGTTGCATTGCTTTTTTGGCTGAGATTCTCTTTGATGGCTCTTAAATCAGCATTTTCTGCAACGAAAGATCAATCAATTTTTAGTAGTTTACTTACAAATACGCAAAGTAAAAGAGAAAAGGAAAGAGAATCCAAAATGGAAATGAAATGAAAATAGATGGAAGGCACTTATAGATGTTGCATGCAAGCATCAAAATAAGGATGTTGCATTGCTTTTTTGGTTGACATTCTCTTGGATGGCTCATAAATCTATTTTTTTGCAAGGGGACACCAATCACTATAAAAGAAGATGGTAGCATTGGCATCAAAAAAATTAATGTGTATAAAAGTATAAATTAATAAGAACCAATGTGCATATACTTACAAATTGATCCAATGAACCATCCGAGTCTACTCTACTCTTTATTGTGTCAAGTATTGCCTCATGGTCAGAGTCACAGACTTTCCATTATGTCTTGTTCAAAGGTCTAACCCCCATATTTGTTCAAATAAACATTCAATTCCACGATAAATTTTGAGTGATGAAGAATCTTACGATGCATATCAAAGTCCTGAAATAGCCAATGTTTAACACTTGAATGTGGGTACCTTCTAAGCCATGTTCCAGTAACCACAACTGAGCCTGTAGGGTATTCAATGTTTTCTCCATCTATAACTGGGGCCTCCAATTTTTTTGGTCTCAACACAATGACAAAATTAATAGTGTATTCCCTCTTCATTGTCTTCATCTACAATAACTGCATAAACATGCCCTGCATTGATATATGCAAAAAATCTATTTAAATTTGTCAACATTACGAATATAGTAGAAAGTAAGATAACGATATGTAATTTCAACAACTAAGAAAGTAGATATATCACTTGGTTGAACTAGATCTGATATGTGCTGAAAGTCGACTAATGATTCCATCTGTGTCAGTTCCAATGTTGTCAGAGGGTGATACGTGTGAAGTGGGCTAAGATAACTTGTGAACAATTTGTCAACCCACTCCCCTGACTCACAATCATTCCAGGCTTGCATTGTACATGAAGAACAAAAGCATGCCATCTTCCATGTATCGATACTCCATGAACCTAAATTTGAGCTAAGGAAAGAGTGTACCTCACTCGATCTTGTTAGTGTACAATAGTCTTCATATGGTGCAATGTTAGTATCATCCATCAACCAAAAAAATATATGAACTGAAGACGTACCTTCATTACCTGGACCCATCAAATCATTACACCACTTGACGATTGGTTTTGCATTTGTCAAATTTGCACTGTATTTATACTTTAACTCTTCTCGTGCTAATTCTCTTTTCACGCATGCTCCTATACCATCATGCTCCCCCTTTCCATGTCCAACCTCACAAAAGTTCCACATATGTTGAACACCTGTAATGACATGCATCATGCGCAATCAGTAGAACATGCACGAGTTCTTGAACTATATTGCACAGTTATCAAACCATATTAAATGTTGATCGTATTTTATGCCCCTCTGATCCAAACCACTGTAGAACATCTGGAAGCAACCTTGCACGAAATCTGGAGAATTTGTGTGATCATCACTAATGTAAAAGTGGCACTCCCTCAATACCTTCCTTTGCTCATCTATACTATCAGATGCATGAATGAATGCTATGTGCATAAATATCAAAACTTGTGTGGAGTTGTAATACTGTGACTGCACCTCATGTTGTGGTTGTAGAGTGTAGTTCTTTGCAAATTCAACCACGGATACTATTCTTCCAACTGGAAAGGTGTCCTTGCATAGCTTGAACTGCGTGTCCAACCATCAGGCTCTATGGGTATGAATTGCATACTCGGACAGTATACTATCACGAAATGTGGTCATAAATTGGTACACTGGAATCTTCTCAATAACCAAATCACACCTTTTTGCTGGAGACCCATCTTTTGTAGCATATGCCACTATTTTATACTTCTCGAACTCTACTAGTTTTTGTCCCACCTCATTTGTGCTTTCCATATGTTGACATACTGGCATACGCTAGAAGCCACCACAACGCTCACATGAACCATCCAAGAATGTTGTCCTATAGAATATCTAGTCATCCTCTATTTCACATAAAAAAATTGATAAGAACTCTCTTGAATATTTTGGTGGGGCTTCTATGCCACAATCCTACAAAACATTAGAAAAATCAATATGTAGTCTACAACAACAAGTAGTCTGTGTGTGATTTATCTTGACATAAAAAGTTTTAAGCATTTCAAAAAATCTTTGAGAGATACTAATTTAAGGATAATCATTTTCAAATTTTTAAAAAAACTGGTTTTGAGTCATATCCAAAAAATGCTTTGGATGTGGCTCATGATTTCGACTACCGATTCTCCTTCTTACCAAATCCCTTTGATTCAGAGACGGCCTTGTGTTATTCTTCCAATACTCTTCAATTAGTGTTCTCAAGGCTTGGACAACTTCTTTATCTTTTTCGTGACAGTCTCCCTGAGAATGCCCGTAATTCATATGTATCATTGCCCTCAATTCTTTGTCGCCTTTGAATGGCTCTTGATAAAGTTTTTCTACTAATTCTTGTTTGTTCACTAGTATTTTTAATTAGATGATCTCTCTTTGTTTGAAATCTTACCAAAGTCGATGTAATGACACATCAGGTGACATTACTATCCTTTGAGCATGAGGTCTTACCCACACTCTCATAAGCATCCATTAGATTCTTCACAATAGTGTCTTCACTCGATGCATTCGATGTTCTCAACCCAAGAGTCTTCATGATGTTCCTATACTTTACACCCCACATCATTTCAACAAATAGTTGACATCTTGCAGTCTCATTTAGCCTTTCAAATAATCATTCCCAAATCTTATCAGCATATCTTTTACATGTGCGTCTTGAAATCTTACCTTCCATGTGATGCAAAATCTCATCATCAATATTAATCAAATACTTTGGCTATCTACGCAAAATTCTAGGTGGTGTTCTCCTAGGTACATACATCTCAACATTAAGAATTTCATCAATATTTAATTGAGGTGGGCTAGATTGCGTACCTTCGATCAAGGGTGGAGAAGAAGACATACCTTGAGGTTCACATGGGGATGATGGCATACCTTCTTCGTCAATTCTGAGTGATGATGTATTTTCAACTTGAGATGTGTTGGATGGTGTCCAACAATATTCACTTGTGGTACATGGTGTCCCTCCATATTCACTTGTAGTAGATGGTTTTTGTCCATATTTACTTGTGCTAGATGGTGTCCCTCCTTATTCGCTTGTGCTTAATGGTGTCCCTTCATATTCACTTGTCGTAGAGGGTGTGTCTCCAACTACGGTATCTGAATCTGTCTTACGATGATGCTTTCGCATTCTTGCCTATTGTGCTGCCAATTCCTGTTCTCTTTTTTACGGTTGTGGTTCCTCTACAATCGGGTTGTTTTCATCAATCGTTTCCAATTTCTTATTTTCACAATATTTCACCACCCGAACTCTCTCCTTTTCTTTCAAGGTTTCCTTCTCTTCATCCGTTAGTTTCCTATTTGTCTTTTCCTTCGGCATGGCAGATAATTTTATTTGTACCATGGTAATAAGATGAATATTAGTTCCTAAGAAATGTATCCATTGAATTTAATTGAAAAATATATGTTATTGAAGGCTTCATTTAAATAATACTTACAATCATCATGTACAAAAAGTTAGCCTAGCATGTAGACAAATGTGTACAAATTATGGAAGCACTAGGCTGGCCAGAGCACATTCCTAACTAAAAGTAAATAACCATGATGGTGATTTTGAAAACTAATGAGTGTAATTGCATTGTGATTGTTTGATAATTTTTTGGTGTAGGAGCACCTTGACAATCTATGCTTCTATTTTTAAATTTGATTCAATTTTGGGTATCTTCATGTTGTAAGAGGGTCATTAGAGACATTTTCCATGTACCGGTTATATGAGCTTTCAAAGGTGGTTGTTTGTTAGTTATAGGAATTGGGGGGAGTTGGTTGTCATTGAAAAAAATGTAAACAACCTCCATTGGCTTGAAGGGAGGAATTCTTTTGCAGAAATTCACTGGTTTTTTTGCACTTTTGTGCACTTGTACGCATCTATATAGCCTCCCCTTGATATAAAACTAATATAATATTGTAGGCACATGTCTTAACTCTCTAATGCATCAGTTCTGAGGGCTTAACATTACGTTTGAAGGGAGCAATTGACAATTTTTTGAAACTACTCATCTCAAGCCAGTCAAGGGTTTGAGTAGGATTTAATTATGAAATGACCATCCCACCTACTGTTATGAATTTTTTCTTGGTGGGATGGCATTTACATTGTTAGATTAGGGTCTTTTATTGTTTAGCATGCCTTGGAATGAAACTAATGACAATAGGATGTGGTTCTTAGCTCAAACAAGCACTTTTCCATGAGAATTTGAGGAACCAAGGAGTGATTTTGAAAAAGTGTTAAAGGAGTGGTCTATGTAATGAAATTTTGACCTTGTGAAAGGTATTTTTAATATTTTTTATTCTTTGGAATGGTCTAGGAAGGCCCGGGTATAGGATTTAATATAAACCCTCCCTCTTTGCATTGAAAAATGAGGTTTTTTGTATTGGAAGCCTAGTTGAGTGGGTAAGGTCCTAAGACCTAGAAATTATCTTATTTTGAGACCTAATTAAAGACTATTTTTGGGTTTGGAATTCTGGTGTGAATATCTAAGGGTAGTTCCTTTGTAAAATTGGCCTACTTGGAGACCTAAAATAGTGAAAAGGTCAATTTTCTTAAAGTTGTCCCAAAGGAGTCATGTGATGGGTCAAGGTATATCTTGCAACTCTGAAATTTTTGCTACAATCATTCTTTTATTTTCCTGGTGTTTTGGAAATTTGTGGAGTTAAAGGCCCAAAATTGGTTTTGCACAGTAACTAGATTCCAAGGGTGAAATGTGAGAAATAATGTTTTTGTTTGTTGTCTTGATTGGAGGAGTGTTGGGATTGGTCCATTATGCCTTTTTAATCTTCTTACATGGATCTTGAAGGCAAGTTGACATCTTTAATGGTTTTGGGTCCTCTAACTCTACATCAAAAATGAGTATCACAGTTTGAAGTGTGTGCATGGTTTGGGAGATACATGTGACAGTTTGCAAATGCTTGACTAGTGGACAATGAACAAAGGAACTAAGTTTGTGTGTAAGGGTATACTTCTGAAAAGTTTCATTTTTGTTGTACTAACTCAAACAAATATTTATTAATAAAATAATGATTTGGTTGTGCCTTAAGAAACATAGTTTGTGTTTGTAAACAATGGTGCCATTATGGAAGATTTAAGACAACTTGTGAATGACATAATCATTGGTTGATGTTTTGAGGAACCTAATTGATTGTAATAAGTTATTTTCAAGATTTTCAAAGTGTTTTTATGGTCTTAAGGAATTGGGAACTCTTAATGCTAATTTGAGTATATGAATCAAATGTTTGGTGAAGCGAAATATAGTTGAATAAGTCTGTAAGAAAGGTGTTGATTTCTTCCTTTGTACTACATCAGTTTGTGCAAAGGTATGGGAAGGTGTTTTGACCCTTCAAAGGAATGAGAGAGGCTTGGAGTAGTCTTAAAGGATAAATTTTCATGAATGGTTTTGAATTTCTATAATTGGCAAGTGTAAAATGGTAATTGGAAAGTGTATATAATTGTGTATATAATGGTAATTTAAAATTTGCATTGACAACCTAAGGTTATAATGACAAAAAAAAAATGAAAGCAATCCATAATAGAATGAAATAAAATGTGTAAAGACTTCACATACCTTAAAAACTAGACTTTCAAATGGAGGAGTTCAACCCAATTATGTAGCCTTAGCTTCTTCTTTCTTCAAACTCCACAACAATTTGCCTTGTTCAAAAGCTTGTTCCCTTCCACACTTCAATTGTATATCAGTTTTCAATGGAATTCAAACTTCAATTGATATTATATGTCTTTCAACGTGGAAACTCTGCTATTTCATGCAAAGGTGGTAAAAATATCATGGAAAAGGTGATGGAATGTGAAAAAGATGCTTGCACACTTCACAACATCATCAAAAAGCTATTTTTTGTCGAAGAACACGTAGAACCAGGGGAATATGCAGACTGTGGACCTTCAAATCATAAGTGTATAGAGTTTTTTACCGTTTTAGTGGAGTTAAAAATGCACTTGTGTTATAACGCGCTCGTGTTATGTGAAATTTGGTTTTCTTAGTATATTTTTGAGAGTGGGAGAAAGAGAGAGTGGGAGGGAGAGAGGAGGAGAGTGTGAGATAGAGAGGGAGGGAGAAGGGGAGAGTGGGAGAAAGAGAGAGTGGGAGGGAGAGAGGGGGAGAGTGGGAGAGAGAGGGAGGAGAGAGGGGGAGAGTGGGAGAAAGAGAGAGTGGGAGAGAGTGGGAGAGTGGGAGAAGGGGGAGAGTGGGAGACCGAGAGAGTGGGAGATAGAGAGGGAGGGATAGATGGTGAGAGTGGGAGAAAGATAGAGTGGGAGAGAGTTGGGGAGATTGAGAGAAAGAGAGATTGGGAGGGGGAGAGGAGGAGAGTGGAAGATAGAGAGGGAGAGAGGGGGAGAGTGGGAGAAAGAGAGAGTGGGAGACCGAGAGAGTGGGAGACCGAGAGAGTGGGAGAGAGTGGGAGATAGAGAGGGAGGGAGAGAGGGTGAGAGTGGGAGAAAGATGGAGTGGGAGAGAGTGGGGTAGAGTGAGAGAATGGGAGAGTGGGAGAAAGAGAGAGTGTGAGGGAGAGATGGGGAGAGTGGGAGATGAGGGGGAGAGGGGGAGAGTGGTAGAAACCCTCAACCCTCAACCCTCAACCCTCAACCCTCAAACCCTAATCCCTCAACCCCTATACCCTAGTAATCCCTCAACCCTAAACCCTCAACCCTTAAACCCTAATCCCTCAACCCATATACCCTCTTAATCCCTCAACCCTCAACCCTTAAAACCTAATCCCTCAACCCTTATACCCTTAAACCCTAATCCCTCAACCCTTATACCCTCTTAATCCCTCAACCCTCAACCCTCAACCCTTAAACCCTAATCCCTCAACCCCTATACCCTCTTAATCCCTCAGCCCTCAGAGCCTTAAACCCTGTCCCTCAACCCTATACGCTCTTAAGCCTCGACCCTCAGCCCTCAGCCCTTAAACCCTAATCCCTCAACCCCCATACCCTCTTAATCCCTCAGCCCTCAGCCCTCAGCCCTTAAACCCTAATCCCTCAACTCCCATACCTTCTTAATCCCTCAACCCTCAACCCTTAAACCCTAATCCCTCAACCCCTATACCCTCTTAATCCCTCAACCCTCAACCCTCAACCCTTCAACCTTAATCCCTCTACCCCTATACCCTCTTGATCCTTGAACCCTCAGCCCTCAACCCTTAAATCCTAATCCCTCAACCCCTATACCCTCTTAATCCCTCAACCCTCAACCCTCAACCCTTAAACCCTAGTCCCTCAATCCCTATACCTTCTTAATCCCTCAACTCTCAACCCTCAACATGAAGCCTAATCCTCAGCCTCCTATGCCCTCTTAATCCTCAGCCATAACCTCAAACCTTGGAAATCTAATCCCTCAACCCCCATGCCCTCTTAATCCCTCAGCCCTGAGCCCTCAACCCCTAAACCATAATCCCTCAACCCCTATACCCTCTTAATCCCTCAACCCTCAACCCTTAACCCTTAAACCCTAATCCCTCAACCCCCATACCCTCTTAATCCCTCAACCCTCAACCCTTCAACCCTAATCCCTCGATCCATATACCCTCTTAATCCATCAGCCCCTCAACCCTTAACCCTTAAACCCTAATCCCTCAACCCCTATACCCTCTTAACCCTTGAACCCTCAACCCTTAAACCCTAATCCCTCAACCCTTATACCCTCTTAATCCGTCAACCCTCAAACCTTAAACCTTAATCCCTCAACCCCTATACCCTCTTAACCCCTCAACCCTCAATCCTTAAACCCCAATCCCTCAACCCCTATACCCTCTTAATCCCTCAACCCTCAAACCTTAAACCCTAATCCCTCAACCCCTATACCCTCTTAATCTGTCAACCCTCAACCCTCAACCCTTAAACCCTAGTCCCTCAACCCCTATACCCTCTTAATCTGTCAAACCTCAACCCTCCACCCTCAACCCTCAAACCCTCATCCCTCAACCCTCAACCCTTAAACCATAATCCCTCAACCCCTATACCCTCTTAATCCCTCAACCCTCAACCCTTAACCCTTAAACCCTAATCCCTCAACCCCTATACCATCTCAATTTGTCAACCCTCAACTCTCAACCCGCAACCCTTAAACCCTAATCCCTCAACCCCTATACCCTCTTAATCCCTCAACCCTCAAACCCTAATCCCTCAACCCTCAACACTTACACCCTAATCCCTCAACCCCTATACCCTCTTAATCCATCAACCTTCAACCCTTAAACCCTAATCTCTCAACCCCTATACCCTCTTAATCCCTCAACCCTCAACCCTCAACCCTTAAACCCTAATCCCTCAACCCCTATACCCTCTTAATCCATCAGCCCTCAACCCCAACCCTTAAACCCTAGTTGCTGCTTACCCTGCCTTCTTAATTTCTCAACCTCAAACCCTAATCCTACTCCGGCCCTTAAACCCTAATCCTCAATCCCTATACCCTCTTAATCCCTCAACCCTCAACCCTCAACCCTTAAACCCTAATCCCTCAATCCCTATACCCTCTTAATCCCTCAACCCTCAACCCTTAAACCCTAATCCCTCAACCCCTATACCCTCTTAATCCCTCAACCCTCAACCGTTAAACCCTAATCCCTCAACCCTTAACCCCTAATCCCTCAACCCCTATACCCTCTTAATCCCTCAACCCTCAACCCTTAAACCCTAATCCCTCAACCCCTATACCCTCATAATCCGTCAACCCTCAACCCTCAACTCTCAACCCTCAACCCTTAAACCCTAATCCCTCAACCGCTATACCCTCTTAATCCCTCAGCCCTCAAACCCTAATCCCTCAACCCTAATCCTCAGCATCTGTACCCTCTTAATCATGATCAACCTCCAAACCTTAAGCCATAATCCTCCAAACCCTGCCTTCTTAATCCCTGACCACTCAACCATTAAATCTGTCCCTCAGCCCTTATACCCTCTTAATCGGTCAACCCCTCAACTCTCAACCCTCAGCTCTTAAGCCCTAATCCTCAGCTACCTCTTAATCCCTCAGCCCTCAAACCCTAATCCTCAACCCTCAGCCCCACATGTAAGCTAATCCCCTCAATCCTATTCCTCTTAATCCTCTACCCCGTAGCCTCTTAATCCTTGAGACCCTCAACTCTCAACCCT
>CM021100.1:446957913-446991604 GCA_007115665.2 Sequoiadendron giganteum
ACTTTCTCTCTGTCTATACATCTCACCTCTCCCTCCTTCCCTCCCTCCCACCCTCTCTAATTTTCTCTATCTATCATCTCCCTCTTTCTGCGTACCTCTCGTTCAATCAATCCCTACCACCCTCTCTCACTCCCTCTATCCATCTCTCTTTATGTCCCTCCCACTCCATCCCACTCTCTCCCACTACCTCTCTCTCCCTCTCTCTCATGTCTCTTCCTCCCACCCCCTCTCTCTCTAAGTTCTCTCCCTCTGGAAACCTACCTAGGTAACTCTCTCTTTGTCTCTCTCCCCTCTCTCTATCTATCCCTCCAACTCTACCTAGATAAGTCCCTCTCACTCCACCCCCCTCTTTCTCTACCTCTATCAAGTCACTCCCTCTCTCAGGTCTCTCACTCACACTCCCTCTCTCTCACACTCCCTCCCACTACCTATCTCTCAAGTCTCTCCCTCTCACCCCCCTCACACTCTCAAGTCTCTCCCTCTCACACTCTCAATTCTCTCCCTTTCGCACCCTACCTACATAACTCTCTCTTTCTCTTTGTCTCTCTCTCTCTCTCCCTCTCCCTTAATTCTCTCTCCCACCCCCCTCTCTCTCTCTCCCTCTCCCTCAATTCTCTCTCTCCCACCCTCCCTCTCTCTCTCCCTCCCTCTATCCCTCCCACCCTACCTAGCTAAGTCCCCCTCAATCCAACCCCTTCTCTCCCACTCCCTCTCTCTTAAACTCTCACTTCGACCCTATTGTGCATATTTTGCACACACGCCCTATCATAAGCAGGGACCCTCCTTTTTTGCTCTCAATGAGATACTTTGCTCCCGCCTCATTTTGTGTGCCCCTCATTTTGATGTCCTAGTTGGTCAACGTGCCCTTCAAAGTCTCATTTTTGGCTGACCATATTTCGCCCCTAAATTTTAAAATTTCTAAGTCTTGGGTTTTTCGGGCTTCGCCTCCTCGCTCGCTCAATTCACTTTTTCCTTCATTTTTGTCTTTGGGGATAGATTTCCTATAGATTCGGGATGTTTTTGTGGTGCCTAAGTGAACTACCAAAGTTTCATTAAGTTTCAGGAAATTGCAAAAAATTCAAAACAGCATTCCTGCAACAACATTTCTAGAACATCCAAGCGCTCCTCCAATTTGAAAATGAACTTCGACCCAGATGGTAAAATTGGATCTTATCCTCCTTTGACCTTTCAAATTCAAAATTTGCAGATGGGAGATACCATCTGGAGTTCCATGCTCTATTCGTCGTTTTCAAAACATCATTTCCAGAATGGCATTTCGGTCTCATATTTCCGGAACATCCAAGCGCTCCTCCGATTTGAAAACGGAATTCGACCCAAATGGTAAAATTGGATCTTATCCTCCCTGGACCTTTCAAATTCAAAATTTTCAGCTAGAAGATACCATCTAGAGTTCCATGCTTTGTTCATCGTTTTCAAAATAGCATTTCCAAAATGGCATTCCGGCCTCTTGTCACCTAAACGTCCAAGTGCTCCTTTGATTTGAAAACGGACTTCGACCCAGATGTTAAAATTGGATCTTATCCTCCCTGGACCTTTCAAATTTAAAATCTTCAGCTGAGATATACCATCCGGAGTTCCATGCTCTATTCATCATTTTCAAAACAACATTTCCAGAATGAAATTTTGGCCTCACGTTTCCGGAACATCCACGTGCTCCTCCGATTTGAAAATGGACTTCGACCCAGATGGTAAAATTGGATCTTATCCTCTTTGGAGATTTCAAATTTCAAATTTGTGGCCGAGAGATACCATCCAGAGTTCCATGCTCTGTTCGCCATTTTCAAAACAACATTCCTAACAGCATTTCGACCTCTCAGTCCCCAAACATTGGAACGCTCTCCAGTAAAGTAATAATGTAAATTCACATTGAATATTATGAACTTTGATGATGCATGAATAGATGTAGCAAGGAGTTTGAAAGATTTGATTAAATTTGTGTATGAAATCACTTACGACACTTCATGCATGCAAGTTTCAAGAAGCCTACTGCGGGTCCGTTGGGAGACCATTGAGAAATTTGAACAAGGAGAAGCATGTGGCTCCTATCACCATTCATTTTTTTCTCCACCTCTCCTCGTGGTGCCCATCAATAGAGTTGACATTAGAAGAAGTCCTATGCCAGGGAAGTCAATGACAAAATGCAAGGGGGGTTGTCCTACTTTTCACCAGTTGATGATGATCTTTGGGGGTTGTCTGCCCGAATCAGGGGCAACCAATCCACTGATGCTAATCGTTGACAAACCTTTTTGATCCAATGAATAATGTTACAAGTCCATCGGGAAGAAGGCAAATTTCAAGCAGTTTTAGCTACAGTAAAAGGGAAATCAGCTAAAAGACAAAACTGGTACAGTGACTGGCCACTACAAGACAAAATAGGAAAAAGACAACAGATGTATTTTGAATTGCTGAATATTGTGGGGTAGGTGAAGCCCTAATGTAATTCAATCTAATCCACACAATGTAACTCAATCATAGCCATTCATTTGGGCTTTGGAAAACTATAAATAGGGGTCTTCCCCTCATTTGTAAAGGGTTGGAGAGTTGTTGTAAAAACATTTTACAGCAATAGAAAGTAGCATTGCATGATCTATGGGTGTTACCTTTTGAGTTTTCTCATTATGTATGTATGGTTCTACCTTCCAAGTTAGTTTTAGTTGTTAGTTTCTTGAATGGAGGTGATGATGGTGTTTAATGTTACAGTATTTGATGAGCTTTCAGCCCATACTTTTGGCACTTGTTAATAACAAGATGTTGTGCAAAGTTAGCCCGGGCTTCTTTATTTGAAGTTGCAACTTAGTTCATTTGCCTGTTCATGATGTGTGTATGCAAACTGAAAAATTTGCAATCCTTAGAAGATTGCACTGGTTTTGTGTAATTGTAGGTTTCTCTTGGCCAAGCAAAACCCAATTTAGGGATTTTGTCTACTATAGCAGCCTCCATGATCATTGTCCATTCGTAGTTTCAGATCTAGGAACCTTTTCTCTTCCCTGGCTTTTTTTACCTTTTTTAATAAGTAACCTTAGGCAAGGTTCATTGCACATTATAAAGCTAAATCCAATGATAAAATGGAGTTCAAGACTCCTATTTGAACCTGCAGAAAATGCACAACAACTCTTTCATCTTAAAAACTCCATTTGTTGATCCAACTTTCCCACTTTGTAACTCATTCGTAAGTCCACCTTGTGATTCCAGCAGATCACATAAATCAACTGAGATATTCCAAGCATTGTCAAGACCTAACATCCTAGAGACCTTGGGATAGTTTTTTGCAATTTGATTGTGGAAGATTGTCTTTCAAGAGAGGTGATGCACTTAAGCATTACCTGTGTTGAGAAGTGCATAAAAACACCATCAACAGCCCCCCTCTCCATCTCTCTAGACTCTCTCTAAATTATCCCTTCGTCTAAAGACATACATAAATGCATACATACAAGCATAATACATATGTACATATAATATTACATCCATACAAGCATACATACATACATGACATACATGTACATAAAAAATATATCAGCATACATTAATATATTGGCATTTAATATAAATTAAGACATAACACGAGTGTGATATAACGCGCTCATGTTATGTGCTAGTAGACATGTTCCCCGCAGAAGCAAAAACCATGTCAAAAGTGAGATATAATGCGCTCACGTTATATCTTGCTTTGGGAATTCCCAAGCCTTAGGCTTGGTATTTTCCTTGGAATACCGACCCAAAGGCTTGGAGGGCATTCCTAACAACCAGCGACGTGTTTTTAAAAAATCCACCATATTTCTTATAATCGAATTTGTCCTCACTTTCAGGATTGCACGTGGTTCAATATCAAAAAAATCGAGCACATGGGTAATGTTGGGTTATCTCTTAGCTATCCAATGATGTAATTTTTTCACTTTCTGAAAATCTTAAGTCTTTCATCCATAATTTATTTTATCTATATGTCTTTTTTTTTCCAAGAAGAAGTGTTTGGTATTTTTTCGTTATAAATTAACCGTTCATCAATTTTTTAAATAAATTACATTTTTAGAAACTAGACTCCATTCTACAAAATTAAAAAATTAAAAATAAATCAAATCAATTAGTTTCCAAAATTTGTAGGGGTAGCACGGCCAAAATTCTATTTTCAGGATATGTCCACTTCGCGAATTAGTAAAAAATCAATTATTCATTAAAAAATTATCAGAAAAATCATGCATCAACTACATATTGTTAGCTAACTTCTGACTATTGCGATTTTAAAAATACTAAAAAAAAAAATCACCATACAAAGGTCGTACAAGAGTTGCTATGTTATGTTTTTCTGACAAAAACAACACCAATTTTTTGTACGTCCCTCATTTGAACCCCTTATTTTCAACCATTTTCAAAATAAATTAGTAGTTTAGAAAGTAGACTTGGAGCACTTGAATCCTTATTTTGTAGCACCTCAAAATTTTGAGTCTAAGTATCCTCAATTTCACGTCCAAGGTCAGTATTTCCTGATTTCAAAAAAAATTGTCCACTTAAGTCCCCTTTTTGGGAACCATCTTGGTCCACTTACCCAGTCTTAAGTTGTAAGACCTTTTTTTCGAATACTATCTGCTCTCCATATATTTCTTCTACAAAGGCATTGAAATCAATTTCTTGAGTCTCATATTGATCTATACAGTGAAGGAAATTCAAAAGGTCAGTGTCATCATAATAAATCTGCCAATTGTATATAGCATAGTGGATCTTGTTTTGAACTCAATTTGGGATATTCCTGCTAGCGTGATGTCATATTTTCTTAATGCCACATTGGCTAGGAAATCTATCATTATTTTTTTGATCTATCCACCCATTCAATGGAGAAAGCGTCAAATAGCTCGATTGTATCCCATATTGCATTCCCGTATTGCTTCAGCCTTTTATTTTTTGCTACATATTTTCATCTAATTTGTGACACCGCCAGCTCTGAGTCTCCAAAAATAGTTAACAATTTAATCTTGTTTTTAACAGCTATGTTCAAACCATTCAACAAGGCTTCATACTCCGCCACATTGTTTGTACATTAAAATGTTAACAAAAATGAATATTTAAAAGTTGAACCATCAAGCGATATGAAAACTATTCCAACTCCATTACCTTCTTGGCTGCATGCCCCATCAAAGTACATTTTCCATACCCCTTGTTGATGTTCAAAAATATTTTTATCAATTGGATCTTTGTTTACCAACTCAGGTTGAGATAATTCTACTCTAAAACTCCCCAAATCTACATCACAGAAGCAATTAAGTTGCTCTTGAGGAGCATTATCAACAATTTGATTCATTATGGGCTCCCTATACAACTTGACCTTTTCTCCATTCACTGGTATAGTGCCATATGATAAATCGAACTGCACATTGCCCCCTATTGATGCAATCCATTGTCTTGATAGGAGCATTCCAAACTGGGGAGGTGTGTAATTATGGTTATATCAATATTGTAGGCAACTTGTGGGTAGGTTGCTAATCTTACTTCCACATTCTTCATTATTCCCACAACCAAAACAGGCCTGCTATCCATGGTGTAGCATTTACCTCCTTCCACATCTATCCACATACCAAGTTTTTTCAGTACCCCTACTGGCATAATATTCATGGAAGCACCTAAATCTATCATGCAATTTCTCACTAATTTTCCACTAATGAGTAAGGTGGTGAAGAATGGGTCCACCTATGGTGTGTTCATTAAGCAGGCCTCTGGAATTTTTACCTCCTTCCTTTTATTAGTGACTTTAGGGACCTCTTGATTTTCAAGGTTTATATTTTGATTCCCATTAGACATCAATTGAATGGCACCCTCCCTATACTCCTTAATTTTCATCATTTCAAGTAATGGGATAGATATTTTTAATTGAGATAAAGTTTGTATGAAATCAAAAGATGTACCTTCAGCTTTGATCACCTTCTTTGGTTCTATTAATTCTCCTTTATTTTCCTCCTTTTCCCTTTTGCATGTTTGACTTGGCTTTTGTTTATCCATGGTGACTTCTTTACCTTCCTCTTTAGGATTACACTTTTATTATCTTTTATTAGACTATTTATCACTTGCCTTCTTTGATATCTCATTTGATACCCTTTTATTTTTTATAAACACTCCTCTAGGAACACCTTCATCTTCGTTCAATATTTTGTTCCTCAACTGATATTTACTTGTAGCTTCCTCCACTACTGCAATAGTCAATCTTTTGATCTCTTCCACACTTGGTCTCCTTATACTGCATATGTTAGTCTGAAGTGATGCAGTAGGGGGATCTTGTTCATTTTCCCTTTCTTCATAGTTAGAAAAGACTTGTTATTCTGCCATATGAATATTGTACAATTTTTGATGATTGACATCATACTCATATCCTCCTTCCTCTAAAGATGAATGCTCATGCTCCAAATAATTAAGAGTGTGGGAAGTTAAATAGATATTATGGTCTTCACCACCATCATTTTCTACTATGTCTTCTTCTGGTATTGACTAAGTTGTAACACAATGCTCTAGGGAGTGTGGTGTGTAACAAACTGAGCACCGGGGACTCTTATCCACGATATATGCTCCTTTCCTTTTTAATGGATTTGGTGTTTCTTTATTTCTTGGTCTATCACTTACAGGCTTCCCATCCTTCCAGTTTGTATTATAAGGCATGTCATGCAACCTTGGTCTTCCATTCTTATATGTATTTTCTTGTCTATTTGGGGGAGCATATGGGGGAGCCCTAGGATTTTCCCTTTTCTAAATCATCCCTACAGCCTTCTTGTTATTCTCAATTGTGAGTGTTATTTTTTGGGCTTCAACCAAATTCCTAGGATCTATGTTCCTAAGCTCATATCCTATCTTGGGATCAAAATCCTTCAAGTAGATGCTCAATGTAGCAGGATCAATTAACTTGGATCCATGAGGTATCTTATTATGTAGTTTGGAAAAACTCTGATTAAAATCATAAGCTGACTCATTTTGATGCTTTTGGATAGTTACCAACTCATGCAAAGAAAAATCTAATGCACATTGATTCCCATATTGTTGGAGAAATTGATCATAAAATATATGAATGGAATTAATGAATGTTGTTGGTAAACTATTAAACCAGTCTCTGGCATCTTCAATCGGTGACATCATAAATATTCTCATATGTACATCCTCATACTGCATATCCAGGTCTTGAATAACTGCTTTAAATTTTCTCGGATGTTCCTCAACTGTGACTGCAATACTTCCTGTGAATTTTGGGACTAGGTTTCTCCAATTGTTGTCCATAGGATAAGGGTATATATGAAATCTAGCCAAATCAAACTGCCTGATCATGGTTGTAATCTATTTTTTGCCTCATGTGTTCCCACTATGCATCTACCTCATTTTGGGTCATAAGTTCATGATTTTCTTCAGATGCTTCTTCATAATCACGTCCTTCCTCAAAAAGTGTTGTTCTCTACTCATATTCAAACTCTCTCCTTTTTTTATCCTCAAAATCAGCCATGAACTCATCATCCTTCTCATGGTCTAATTGCCATAGGGATTTTATCTTCTCCTCTGGAGTGTGAAGTCCTTTAGATGGGTTGTTTTCATTTGTTAATGCATCATTTGAGTTATGTGTTTCCACTGGTGGATTTTTATTTTTAGTTGTTGGGTCGTGGTCATCAGACACTGTCTTGCCCTAATCATTTTTAGAATTCCACTTACTATTATCATTAGGACCATCACTATCTTTGTAGAAAGATCTTCTTCCCTGGATGTTGTGAGAAATCATGATGGTTTGAACTCTAGGATGATTTCTTTTTGATCTGTATTTTATTTTATCAGTCTCAATGCTTTTGTTCATTCAGAGTCGCCACCCACTTTTTCTAAAAGTGAGAAAAATGCTACTATTTCACCAAGCAAAGTCAATTTTCAAATTTCTTAACTGTGAATCTCTCTTCAATGACTCTATATGGAAAGGTTGCCTATCATCGGATTTTTCTCAAGTTATTCCCCAGTAGAGTTGCCAATTTGTTGGGTCTCAAAAATGTAGGTTTGAACCATGAGAGGTTGCCAAGCTCTCACAACACTTTTGGCCAACTAACAAGGCCAATCATCACAGTTGAACCTTTTACTCTTAAGGCTCTGCTAAACCTAGGTGGGTATACCTATATGAATATTGTATATTTTGAACTATGCTTCTGGATTGACTAAACTATCCATAATGGCAATTTGATAGTGGAAAGACTTGGTCTGAATTTGGTATAAATAGTGTAAGCAATATCATATATGATTTAAATTTGGTATAAATTGTATATGCAATATGAAGGTGAAGTTTGATATATTCAGTTAATAGATGTCAAATGAAAAGAATAAATATAAGTAATGAAAATAAGGGAGACTAGTGCCTTGTTGGGTAAAACGGAGTCAAATGAAAGTCTCAAATGTGTGGTTTCTATCTAGCAAAATCTCTAAGTATTTGGCATACAAATAAGAGTTTATAACTAGTATAAACATGCAGGAATGCAGGAATGTGATTGACAGACCCTACTTGAGGCTGAATATCAATCCTAACTAGTTGATTCTTCTTAATAGTCCAAATAACATTCCCAAATTACTGTAATTGATTGAAAGGAATTTAATTCTTCTTTAAAGAAACCAATTAATCAAATCACACACATACAACAAATGTGCACTAATAAATTGAACATATACTTGATATTTCAACTTAAATAATCGAGAAACATCAGATTGAAGACAATCAAATAATTGCAGAAATCCAACAAACAACTGATACCAAAATGACGCCACCAAATCAATAGTCTTTCATTATCCTCCTCAAAATTTATACATGCAACATAGTCTTCTTGAATGCAAACATTCTGAAAATATTATGCTTTCCACAATCTATCCTATTCTAAAATCTTCTAATCCTCTCTTACTACAACTGATTTTTCAAATACTTATACACTACACCCCAAGAGTCACGGCTCTTCATTTTATTGTTACAGTTATTTGCCTTTTGTTGACAAAAATTAAAAATATTTAATTATATTTCCTTATCGTAAAATCAAATGTTTTATTACATAGTTATGCGTTTGATTTTGTTTAAATACGTTCTCGCTTGTAATATTTTACTTTAAATATTCACATCTTTATTTTTATTTCCCCGTAGCTTTTACTATTTCTACCGCTCTACTGTGGTCAACCATTTCACCGGCCGCGGTATGGAAGTTTTAACCATTATAGTTCCTTCTCCTGTTACCGCCTCACCGCGGCTTCATCTCTCCTTGTCCATGGTATCGTGGTGTAACCGCTAGTCGTCTTGTCTCTATTCACCGCTCAACCACGGTTTGCATGCTAGCCGTGTATGGTATTGCAGTGCCTTGTCAACCGTTATCCTCATCATCAATTTCCCCTTTACCGCGCTACCACGGTCTTTGTCTTCACTACCATCGGTTCCACGGTAATTATTTATTGTTACCCCTGGTTGTATACCGCGTCACCGTGGTTTCTTCTTTGGTCAGTCACGATGCAATGGTAACCGCCAGTGTTGCCCGCTAATAGTTTACCACTGTCACTGCGGTCTACATGCTAACTGTTGGCGGTTTTGCGGTAATTGTTATCCTCGTCGGTTGCTAACCGCCACCGCGGTGTCATGGTCAATGTTTTGACCACGCGCAGTATGGTGATGACTATTCTCTGATCGTTGCCCTTCGCTGTCGTTGCTTGCCCCTTAACCGTGACCCACTGCCTGCTTCATGACCATTGTTTGCCTTCATTGATGGTTACCGTGCCACCGCAATTAGTCTGATGATTGTTCGCGGTGTAGAGGTGGTTGCTTAATGACCACCAAGCCTACCCTTTACCGCCCAACCGCGATCTGGTTGACAAATGTCCATGGTAAAGGGGTATGAAGAAAAAAGATAGGAATTTCAAAAATATTCTAGCAGCGGTATAACAGAGTCAATTTTTGATTTTTTTGGATGGTGGTAAAGTTAATTTTTTCATGAGAAGGTAGTGAAATATATGGAAATTAAATGGAGGGTAAAGTATAGAAGGCAGTGAATGACCCTTGTGAGGAAGATAGTGAAAATATGAGGTTCAAAAATGGAAAAATCATTTAGATTTTAATGGAATGTTTGGGTTCTAACATACTCCATGATAACAAGGACAACATCAAAAGACCACTTCCCTTAGCCTCTTGAAGACTCCTCATCTATAAAACACATAAGGGCTCCCATAAAATACATTCACACTCAACATCATTATTGTACATGTATTTTACACAATAGGACATAAATTCACATCAACTCTACATTAAATAGTTTACAGCACAACTAATTACAAGGATGTGGAAGAAATATCACTCCAAGATTCATTTAATTCATTATAATTAAATTATTCTAGTGTCATAATCTAAATTTCTTTTAATAATTCTCTCTATTTCTTTTTTTACCAATGCAATCAGTTAACATTAAAACACAATACTCTCTTAATGCATTCAACTATACCCCTATATATATTATATGTATATATATATATTTATAGATACTGGTTTTATTTTTACGATTTAAAGCTTTGTCCTAAACTTTTAAAAAGTAGAAAATTTTCCAACATGAAATTGAATGAAAATACACACACACACACACACACACATATATATATATATATTCATCTTAAACCAAAATCTACGTATAACACAATTTACATACAATTCAGATGAATAGAAATGATTATCAATAGCATACAATAACATAGACAGCTTGATGTTCAAGTCTCATCGATGCTACAAAATGTACATGATTTTCGATATATATATAAAAAAAACACCTATATATATATATATAAAGTTGAACGAATTAACTATCATTAGTTGTCAAATGAATAATGCTCAAAGTGAGTGAAAGAAAATGTAATACATTCGATAAGTATCAAAAAATAAAATGCATGTGATATACACTAAAAACTAACATATAACAAACTAATTAGCATTCGATATGCATTAGAGGACAAATAGGGTGAACAAAGTTAACCTAAATTTTGTTTTTGTACAGTTAGAGCTCGACTTCTTAATAAGAGAGGGCGATGACTACATATACAATATACACCATTTGGCTGAGGCTATGCACAACCATACGCAGCCAGAGGAAAAATTACATGGTTCAAATATCTTTCAGTGCGCACAGTACACATCAAACAACAAAATATTGGAATGCCTATAAAAAGGTTTTCAAAATATAACTACATATCTATATACCGGTATCGATTTCTCTAGTGCCATACAATATGGCAGTTTCAAATGTATCAAATCAGGTATCAATGCAAAATAAATTTATTAAGTCTTTGATACAACAGATTCACCTAAAGAAATCAAATTAATACAACATCTTACAAATGGAAAAACGAATAATAGGAATTGACATACGTCGGTGATGGAGGGCTCAACAAGAAAAATCAACCGTAGATGAAAAAAATTCCATAACTCACTCAAATTACAATTTGCATGATAGTAAAACAAAGTAATGCAATACAGATCATTTCATATCGAATTCATAAATACAGACACTCCATTTGAAATGGCTTATGAATTTCAAGCACTTTATTTCATACAAAGAAAGAGAATTGAAAAGAAAGGGAACTTGGAATATCTCAATAGATTGAGCTCAAAATTGATGTCAAAGCTAAGTTTCCAAACACTTTCTTCCAAAATCCCAAACAAATTTGCACAATTTGAGTTCCCAACCTTCAAAAATGTAGAATCCAACTTTTCAAAACCAAGAACTTCCAGAATAGGGGAAAAAAAAAATTAGTTATCTCTAGAACCCCTAAGAAGATTTTCGAGAACAACCCTTCACGGCAAAAAAAAAAAGGATTTTTTTTTCTAAGAAAAAATGCAAAAGCCCCTCTAAAGTTAACTGAAACTAATTTATTAATTACCTCTCCCCTTTTTCATAACTGCATCCCCTCTATAAATAATTTGAATTATTTTCTTTTACTTCACCACTATTCACAACTTCCATTTCATTATTATTTTTATAATTTTCATCTTACCTTATAGTTCTCATCCACCATTAATTCTACTATAAAGTATTTAATTTATTAATGTAATCCCTTCATTCTAATCATCGTACCATAAAATAATTTATTTATTTTTTTTAATTAGTTCTATATTAAACTATAGGTTTTAATTTATTTAATTTAAACAAAACATTAATAGTATTTATTAAAATTACAAATTATATTAAAATACTCATTTATTTAAAATAAAGTCCATCAAGCATCAATCAATAAAATAACTCAAATGAACTAAATACCCAAGGTAGCCTACCTAACCACAAAATGAAACGGAAGGAAAAACGACAACAACAATGAAAAACCAACTCAGATGGACCACATGAACAGGGAATGACAAACAAACACTCACCCTCGTCAAGGGTGATGGCTCAACATGGGGAACTCGATGCTATCTCCAGATCAACAACCTCCATTGGGTATGAGGCACGCTCAAACCTAGCAATTCAAGTGGAGTTGATGCCTGTCACCTACAGCCTACAACAAATCACATGATCGAACATGTGCATAGTGAAGATAGTCAATCACATAGTGAAGGGAAAATCGCAACGTCGCAGGGCACTCGCAAGCGAGTGATGCCACCATGTTCCCCTTCACCCATACATTGATACACAATAACAAATATCAAATCATGATAAAAAACACATAACATTCATATCCATGATAACTCATATAAACAAATAACTAATCTAGTAAGCATGGTATCATCATAACATCATATATAACAGTGTCATCATAACAGAGCATCAAAGAGTCATAATCATCTAAGTATCATAAAAAAGTATCATAATGTCCAAATGCATCCAAAAACTAGTCCAAAAGAAAAAGTAAACTGAGGGGCACTACATCCTCCCCCCTAAGATCAGGCTTACTCTTGGAAGCCTGCAAATAGATATGGGCATAACTCTCTCATCCTAGAAGCATCCTCTCAAGTAGTAGAAGACACGTCATCTAGATCCCACTAGACCCTAACCTACTTAATGTCTCATCCCCTAAGGGTGTGTCATATGTGTTGAATAACGCCCATGGGATCCAAAGCTAGATGCTCATCCTCTACCTGTAATGCATTCCAATCAAGGACATGAGATATTTCAGGATAATAGGGTCTAAGAGCTGAAACATGAAACATATCATGAATGTGCGAGAGACTAGGTGGAAAAGCAAGACAGTAAGCTACTGGACCAATCTTCTCAAACACCTCAAAAGGCTCAATGAAGCGTGGTGCAAGCTTAGAGCCTTTTTCATATCGGATCAGACTCTTTCGCTATCAAACTTGCAAGAACACTTGGTCACCAACTGAGAACTAACGATCAACCCTATGAGCATTTGCATATTTATTTTGTCTATCCTAGGTTGCCACCAAATTCTCTCTAATGCAAAACACTTGCTGCTCCATCTCCTAAAGCATCTTTGAACCAAGAAGAACCTTGTCCTCCAAACGGTCCTAACTCAACGAGTTTTGACAACAACTATACAACACATGGAAGGGAGGCATTCCAATAGAACTGTGATAACTTTTATTGTATGAAAACTCCACCAAATATAGGTAATCCTCCCACCGTAATTGTTGATCTAACGTACATATGAAGCATATCCTCGAGGATCTTATTGACCCTCTCGCTCTACCCATCAGTCTCTAGATGATAAGTTGAACTAAAGTTCAACTGAGTCCCCAAAGCATGTTGCAGGGACATCCAAAGAGCTAAAGTAAACACTGGATCTCTATCAAAGATAATCCTGTGAGGAATTTTGTGCAACCTGAAAATATCTTTCATGAAAATTTTGGCCATTAATGAAGCATTGTATGAGGAACGAACATGAGATAAGTGTGAAACCTTCATTAACCTGTCCATAGTGACCATAATGGTGTCATGTCGATGGGAAGAAATGGTCAAACCAATGATATAATCCAATGATATAATGTCCCATTTCCACTCGGGAACCAGATGGGGCTGAAAAATACCTATAGGATTTGATGTTTTTCCTTCACTCTCTAACACTCTAGACATCTAGACACCAAATCAACGATATCTCTCTTCATTCCAGCCCAAAAGTATAGCTATTGAAGATCGATGTGCATCTTTTTGACACCTGAATGAGCTGAATAAGGTGTTTGATGTTCCTCTGACATGATCAAAGTACGAAGATCTCCTAAGGAAGGTACATAAATATGACCCAAGTGCTTCAAAAGGCCATTTGACTCAAGGGAATATCCTACAAATTTTCCCTCTAAAGCTCTACCTGACTCCACCTCAATCCTCACCTCTTGATGCCAACAATCTAAAGGAAGTGCAATAAGGATGTGGATCCTCAAGTCCACACCAAGAGTTACTACCAATAGCTCATGTCTCTACCTACTAAGTGCATCCGCAACCACATTCTCATTTCCCTGAATGAATTTCACCTCAAATTCATATTCACATAAGAACTCCATCCATCATGTATGTCTGGCATTCATATTAGAATGCATGAAAATATACTGCAAACTACAATGACCATTGTGCATCTCAAGCTGATACCCCAAAATAAAGTGTCTATATCTCATCAAAGCATGTACCATAGCGGATAACTCTAGATCATGTGTAGGATAGTTCAGTTCGTGATCCATGAGTTTGTGAGACTCATAGGCAATTGCACGACCATCTTGCATCAACACTACTCCTAAACCCTCCAAGGAAGCATATATACAAACCATAAAATCTCCAGTAGGATCAAGAACAACCAATATAGGTGCACTAGTCAATCTCTCCTTAAGAGTTTGGAAAGCTACTTAGCACTACTCTAACCAAATAAATTTCTTCCCTTTCCTCTAAAGAGAAGTGATGGGGTGGTCTATTTTTAAAAAACCCTATAAAAAATAATGGTAGTAACCTACCAAACCCATAAAACTATGAACCTCTACAATATTAGTGGGTGCGGGCCAATCCATGATAGCTTGGATCTTTGAAGGATCCCTGGTAATGCCCTCACTAGAAATAACTTGACCCAAATATTTCACTTTCGTCTGGAAAAGCTCACACTTTGACAAATTTGCATACAACTAGCTCTCCCTCAAATACTATAACACCTACTTCAATAGCTCCTCATACTCCTCAATGGTTCACGAATAGATCAAAATATCATCTAGAAACACTAGAACAAATCTATCAAGGTGAGTACGGAATACCCCATTCATCAAACTCGTGAATACTGATGGTGCATTTTCTAACCTGAACAACACAACTATGAACTCATTGTCTATAATGAGTACAAAATTTGGTCTTATGGATATCTACCTCAAATATGTGCAACTGATGGTATCCCAACTTAAGATCAATCTTCAAAAATACCCTAGCACCCTTGATTTGATCAAATAGATCATTGATCCTTAGTAATGGATACCTGTTTTTCATTGTAACCTTATTCAACTGTCAGTAATCAATACACAATCAAAGGGACCCATCCTTCTTCTTCACAAAAATCGCCAATGCTCCCCAAGGAGAGACATTAGGACGAATAAATCCCTTCGCCAACAACTCCTCAAGTTGTAATCGGAGCTCCTTAAGCTCTTGAGTGGTCATTCAATATGGAGCTCATGAAATGGGCTCAACTCCAGGTTCAAGATCTATCTTAAGTTCGATGTCATGCTTAAGGGCATCCCAAGTATCTCGCTAGGAAATTTATCAGCATATTGTCTAAGGATAGGATGACTATCAAGAGACACCTCCACTTAGATCTCTTCTAACTCTAAATCATTAATTGTCACTGCAAAAAACTGACAACCCTATTGCATACACCTCCTCAACTGCATAGCTAAGATAATTCTCAAAGAAATAGGCCTTTGAACCCTAAATACCTCAACCTCACTGTCAGAGTCATCTACACATTGCACTGACTTATGACGACAATCTATGACTGCTCTATGAGCCTCTAACCAATCCATGCCCAAAACAATATCGTAAGATGCAAGGGTATAACACGAAGGTCTACTGTGGTGCAAAGAGATCCAATTCTCAAATTACATCCACGAACGAGAGTCTCAACTACGACCTTAGCATCGGAGGCCAACTCAACCTACCACTAGTCCACATTATGCTACTACAAATGGAGAAATAAAGGAATTTGAAGCACCTAAATCAAAGAGAATAGAACTCTATTGTCCTATAACTCACCTAAAGTTTCAACCACTGTACCCTGGTGCTCGACATGGCGGTTGTAGACATCCAAATTTGATCACTTCCATATGATCAAAATCATCCATTATATTTATCTATTCCATTAATAATGATTAAATAAATTATTTAATCATTATTTCATTTTCTGCCTAAGGTTCCTAAAGTATGTAATTAAATAAATTAAATACTTTACCTTACACTATGTTCTTCTCTAAATTAAATAAATATGACAAATTATTTAATTTAGTCTTTTAACCCATTTGGATTAAAATCAATTTTTAATTCCCCTTTTTCTCTCTCCTTGTCACATTCTCCATAACCCTCTTCTAATCTGGATTAAATTAATTAATCTGTGATTAGGATGTGCACTAATTAATCTTGATTAAGTGTCACATCCTCCATAATCTCCCACTTGCCTCTAATCTCTCATTAATTATCCTAATCCTGTGTTTGCACAACCTTAATCAAAATCATTAGCCACATTTGGCTTACTTTTTCTGGTCAACCTTTCCACTTACTATTTTTAGCCTGGACTCCCTTCCCCATGTGAATTTCTAATTCACATTTATTTAACCAAGGTTCCTCTCTTCCCCATGTGAATTTTTAATTCACTTTTATCTTTCCAAGGTCTTCCCCATCCCCATGCAAGATTCTAGAAGCCTTGACTTGTCACTTCACATGTGCCAAGGGCTTCTAAAACCTTGGACTTGTCACATCACCCACATGTGACAAATCTCCAACTTTTTGGAGACCCTCTCTTATCCACTAGATTCTTCCAATCATTGTGAATTTTTTATTCACTTTTATTCCTCCAAGGAATCTTCTCATCCCCCAAGATCCACCTCATGTACTTCCCTTCCACTTCATTTCCACATCACTCCACCCTAAGACATCTCACATTCCACATGTCAAGATGTGAGGGCTTGTGACTCCTCAACTCACCATAGCCCTTCATCTTGATCTTTTTGGATCAATCTCAACCGTTGAATTCTCTAGAGAATTCCACTTAGCCTATAAATACCCCTTCAATTCCCTCATTTGGAGGATCAAGTCTTTTGCAACAAAACTCTTGCAAAATTTCCATTAAGCTCTCATCTACCATAGCATTTATCATCATCAATTCATCTTACATCCATTCAAATCCATTGCCATCCAAGGAGCACACAAGACTTCTAATATCAAGGGCCAACCAAGGAAGCAATAATATGAAGGTATAACAAGCATTTCATTTGTTTTATCTTGCTTTCATATTTTTCTTAGGCTAATCTTATTGAGGTGCCCTTCTATCTTGTTACTTCTTCTCATTTGCATTATTAGTTCTTCATCTTGCATCTCAAATTAGGAGTAGCATTTTATTAGGATCACATTTCTGACACGCCCGGTGGGACATACAAAGGGGCCTCTTTCTTTCACGTTTTCTGTTGTTTAGCTTGTTTGCAGATTCAGGTCGTAGAGGGACGAACTTGCCCTCCCAGACGTTGCAGAGGGGCGTACCTGCCCTTGCCGTTTTTCCGCAGAGGGGCATACTTGCCCTTGCTATTTTTTTGTTTGTTGTTTTTTTGCAGAGGGGCATACTTTCCCTTGCTATTTTTTTGCAGAGGGGCGTACTTGCCCTTGTTGTTTTTTCTGTAGAGGGGCGTACTTGCCCTTGTTGTTTTTTCTGTAGAGGGGTGTACTTTCCCTTGCTGTTTTTATGTCTGTTGTTTTTTTACAGAGGGGCGTACTTTCCCTTGCTATTTTTCTACAGAGGGGCGTACTTTCTCTTGATGTTTTTCTGCAGAGGGGCATACTTTCCCTTACTGTTTTTCTATTTGTTGTTTTTCTACAAAGGGGCGTACTTGCCCTTGTTTTTTTGCAAAGGGGCGTACTTTCCCTTGTTGTGCAACATTTTTGACTGTTTTCTATAGAAGTGCGCACACGCCCTCCCAATTCAACATTTTTCATTGTAGACGGGTGGATTTGCCCTTAATAGCACATTCAAAAAGGTGAAAAAGTGGCATTTTAGCTTCATTTTTGTTTCTTTCTTTTGTTGTTTTGTGCTCTAATCCTCTAATCCTATTTGTTGGTGAATGAAGTCAGATTTCTTGCAGGTATCTTGCATATTTTTGCTGCAAATCACAAAGGGAAAAATATAAACAACTAACATTTGCTTGCAGGGCCTTTGTTTTATTCTTTGAAAATATTTCCTTGCTGCTTTATCTATTCACTTAGTATAATTAGGAGGAAGTAAATTGGCTGCTTGTTGTGTTTGTGTTATTTGTATTACCTTAAGGGGACATTAATTCATTTTCATCTTCTCCCTTTGCACTTTTGTGCAGATCCGAAGGGGGTAGTTGGAAACGGTTACTGTTTTCTTCTTAAAGGGACCTGCTTGGGGATTTCATCACCCCAAGGGATGATCCCAACCACGCATACCGGCGGGGTATATAAAGGGGGGAGAGCCAAAGTTGTACTTCAATCTAGTTGTCTCGTAATTGGTGAAGCGTTGAAGCTAGGGTGATACCTAGATAGACGTGAAGAGTTGGTCCGAGCCTTTTAATATCACGCTGGGGTTCCCGACTCATGCTTGTGATGGACTGGTGTTCACGGTTTGTGTCTCACGTACCGAGCGTATATCGAGGACTCCTTAGAAACTTTGTTCATCCTAGAGTAAGACCTTTGCTGGCCATACCCCTTAACACTAATCATAGGATTGTGCTTGTTCAAAGTGTCTTTCTGTGAAGAACCAGTAAGTTTTGATAAGTCAAATTGTCATTGAGTCATTTTAAGTCCTTGCCAAAATCCCTCATTTTAAGTCTTCCACTACAGAGGGGCGTACTTGCCCCATTGTTTCAACAGTTTTACTCCAGAGGGGCATATTTGCCCCATTGTTTCAGCCTTTTTACTGCACAGGGGTGTACTTGCCCCACTGTTTCAGCATTTTTACTACAGAGGGGCATACTTGCCCCACTGTTTCAGCAGTTTTACTGCAGAAGTGCAGATACGCCCCGCTAAATGGCCAGTTTCATCCGTTTGACCATTTTGAACCTCCGTTCAAACCCACAAAGCCTCCATTTGAAAATTTGATCATCCTAAACACTCAATTGATCCAACCAAACCAATCCTCATCCAAATTATCAATTTTGAAGGTTTTGACTTTTATGCAAAAACTTTCGGAGGCCATAACTTTTGACTCGGATGTGGGTTTTCGCTGAAATTTTACAGGGGGTTGCATTATGAGCTGGCATGTGGATTCCCAACCTTCCATGATGTGTTGGACCCCTTTTTAGCACATTTTCGAACACCCAAAGTTTCATCTTGACCCTCAAAATCACAATTTAGTGTTTTTTTTTTCAGTTTTTGAAAAAACACTTCCGTTAATAACTTCGAATCAATATCTCAGATTTTGGATCTTAGGGGGCAATTCATCCTATCTTGGTATTGGGTATTTTTTGGAAAAAACTTGGACTCTCAAACGTATTCCTACAAAGTTTCCTAAAATGGCAAAATTTGACAATTTTTGAAAACTGCCAAATTTGGCAAAAATTTGATTGTCAACACCTTACGTCCTCTAGTTGAAAGCCATGATCTTGGTTCTAAATCAATCCTATCATATCCTCTGATCCAATCCCAATCTAAGCCTCAATTCAATTCTAATCTGAGCATTAATCCCATCATCCTAATCTAAGCTTTCATCCAATCCCAATCTGAGCTTTCATCCAACCCCCATATGAGCTTTCAATCCATCCTAGTTCTCTATCCATCATCTATTCTTTCCTTCTAATCTATATCCATCATGAATCTTTATCCCCCTCTCACACGGCCAATAATAGTAGTCAAGGGGAATCTTAACTCCATTGATGACGATAACGAAAATATTGTTGATCATGAAGATTGTTATATAGATCCCCTTGACACTATCATTGCTAGTAAGCTCTCTCCAATCACCTCCCAAAATCCCACTACTTCAAACTATCCCACCATGCCTTCATCCACATCTAATAATGGTCCTTATGCTACCCTTGACAAGGGATATCCAACATCCTCACCATCGACATACTCATCATGTCCTCCCTGTCAACCTCTATCCTATCCAACATCCACATCCTCTTATCCTCCTCATCATCAACAATCCCAATACCTCTACCTTAATCCCACATCCCAATCTTCTCATCCTAATCCAACACTCACATATTCCTATCACAATCCCCCATACCAATATTCCTCCTATCCTAATCCACCATATCAATCCTCTTATCCTAATCCATCATCCCTATCCTCCTATGCCAACCCACCATACATGTCCTCCTACTATGGTTCACCACCTCAATCTTCCTATTCTAATCCAACATCCACACCTTCCTATCACAATCCCCCATCCCAATATCCTTACATTAATTCTACATCTCCCCATTCTAATCCTTCATCTACATCTTCCTACTATCATTCACCATCCCCATCTCCCCAACCTAGTCCAAAATCTACATCCCCCTATCTTAATTCATCATCTACATCCGCTTGCATCACTCCCCCTTTCACCGCATTATATCTTAATCATAATCCTCCATCTCCTCCTAGTTCTACACCTAGTCCTCCATCTAGTCCTATCCACTCATCTAATCATAATCCTCCATCTCCTCCTAGTTCTACACCTAGTCCTCCATCTAGTCCCATCCACTCATCTAATTCTCCATCTCCTCCCAATCTTCCATATCCTCCTAGTCCTCCATCCAATCCAATCCCCACATCTAATCCTAATCCACCAATCCCTAATCATAATCCTCCATCCATTCCCATCCCTTCATCTAATTATGATCCTCCATCTCCTCCTAGTCCTCCATCCATTCCCATCCCTTCATTTAAACCTAATACTCCAATTCCTAATCCTAATCCTCCATCTCCTCCTATTCCTCCATCTAATCACATCCCCCCTTCTAATCCTAATCCTCCATCCATTCCCATCACTCTACCTAATCCTACATCCCTTCCAAATGTCGCCCAAGGACTCATGCAAGAAGGGACATCATGCCCTCCCACTCTATCATGTACTTCTACTAGTGATGAGGCCCTCCTCCATCCTAGACCTATCCCACCCATCGCCATTCCTAACATTTTCCAAATGGTTGAGCTAGTCAAACCCATCAAGTCCATCAAATCCCCATCTTCTACTCCTAGATCCACCCAATCCATTGAAGACATCCAATCCCCTCCTCCTAGTCCTAATATTCACAAACTTCAATCCCATGACCTTCATGAATCCTCCATCCTCCTATCTCCCCCAATTGAGGAGTCCCTCCAACACTCTTCCATCATCATACATCCCACATAAGATGACTCATGCCAAGAGCTTCATCCAAAGCATACAAGCATATCCCCTCCTCCAAATCAAGATCACTCCATCCCATCTACTCCATCTCAAGAACATAGTCTTTCATCCATTTCATCTCATGATCCATATCCTCAACCAAGTCATGATCCTATCCTCCCATCCACCCCATCTCAAGATCACACTCTCTCATCCACTCCATCCCATGATCCCCTTTGCCTTCAAGATCCAATTACTCCATCTCATGAGCCCTTATCATCCACTATCATAAATATAGATCCCATTGTACTCCCCAATTCCTCTCATGATCCCTTATCACTCATTCCTCCTGATGTTGCTATCCCCTCATCTCCATCGCATGATCCTTCATCCCCATCTAGTCTTACCATCCCAATGCCACTTTTGTATCACCTTGGTAATATTACATGTATCCATGGTGGTCTTCTTGCAGAAGAAAAACAACGTCTAGGCACCACCTTTCCTCCTCCACCTGCTAACACACTCGCATCATGCTTCCAAAAGAATAAGCATCCTACCATAGATCATATGCTTGAGAACATGAACTATCAAGGAAAAGGTTTATGCCTTCATGAGCAAGGTATTTTAGAACCCATTCAAGTCAAAGAACATCCAAACACACATGGTCTTGGATATGTCTCCCAAAACTCGCACTCTAAAGACGTTGGTACAACCTTCGTACATCCTAAACAATCCTCTTCTAAAGGCACAAGAGGTATTTCCCATCATTCCACCAAGTCATATGCTGCCATCCCCCCTCCTCCATCATATTACCTAAAAACAACCATCCATCTTCCTCCCTCATCCTCTCAATCCATTTTGGGTCCTTATGTCCCTCCATCCATCGTTGCTCATCCTCCATCTACTGTGGGTTCTTATATCCCTCCATCAAAACCCACACATCCTCCATATACACAGTCTATTTTGGGTCCTTATAACCCAAAATCACCTCCTCCATCTTATCCTATTCATCCTTTCATTCATCCACCTCCTCTCCCTCGTACACAACATAAAACTCCTACCTTCATAACTCCTAATCAGGATCAACAAAGGTACATACCTACGCATTCTCCATCTACACGTAATCCCTACAACCCTACCTCCATCGCTCCCCATCATCCATCTCCTCGCATCTATCCCATTGCTATTAAAATAAATTTGGATGCCAAAGCAACAATACATAAATCCAAACATCCACATGAATATAAAGTTCCTCATGTCCCCTTCAAAAGACATGTTGAAGAAAATAAAAATCAAGTCCAAAATCCAAATCAATCCAAAAGGCCACAAAGGCCCACCGAAGCAAAAATAAAAACCATGTGGATCCCAAAGAAAAAATGTGTCATACCTTCAATTGAAAAGTCCATAACGACATCCAAAGTTGTTATTTCCCCACAAAATCATTCACCTCCTCCATCTCCTAAATCTGTTTTGGGTCCCTACAACCCAAAATTCACTATCCCAACTCCTCCATTATCGCCACCCTCTCTATCCATTCCTCCAGCTATATTTTCACATCCACCACACATGCCAATGTTGGTCCTGAACACCTTCCCCCATCACACATCCACTCCATCATTCCATCCATACACTTTCCAACATCCCATCCACTATCCCCCATATCTCCCCCATCAAATTCCTTTAATCCATCCTCTTGCATAAACCATCCAGTCTAATAAGGTTGTACCAACATCCGAATAGTCACTTCAAACATGGGCTCTTATTACCTCATATGGAACTTGATGCTTGAGTCCTTCATCCCTATCCTTATCATATCCCTGTCCTCTAAAATCCGCATATCCATATCCATCTCCATCCACATCCTAGTCAGAAAAATACAAAAAAATCAAAAAATCAAAAAAATAATAAAAATCAAAAATCAAAAAAAAAAAAAACAGTAAAGAAAAAATCATTCGTCCAATGGTGAAAACTTGGCAAACAAGCGCCTTGGATTAGTACCATGATGAAAACCTGTCAAACAGGCATCATGTGTAAATCCCCCATCTAGTCTCCTTCCACAATTGGGGGCAACATCCACTTACACATTCCTTTCCTCCATCTACCTATCTTCCACATTTTACCCACCATCTTTCACATCCTATCTAGTCCCATCTTCCTTATGATCTTGATAAAAATAGGGGCAAACCTATATACATGAGTTGGACATCTCTTGGCATATATTCCCCCCATCCATACACTATCATATTCCTTCCACACATCTTCCTATCCCTCTTTCCTCATCAAACATGACACATATAGAGTGGGGGCATCTCCTTATTTATGATTGAGTCCTTGGCAACATCATCCATCCATCCCTCCAAGTAATCCTTTCCATCTCTCCCTCCTACCGATCCTTACCTCCCCATCCATTTATCCATCCATTCATCCCTTCCATCTACCAAATCCTTATCTTCCTATACCCCCATCCTACTACAATCCATAGCCATTTTCTCCTTTATTTCCCCATCCTTCTATCTTTCTTCCCTCTTGCCTCATCATACATGACACATCTAGAGTGAGGGAATCTCCTTCTTCATGTCTTGGTCCTTGAGACATCGTACATCCATTCCTCAAGGAATCCTCTCCATCTCCCCATCCTACCCATCCTTTCCCTCCCCATCCATTTATCCATACAATAATCCCTGCCATCTCCCAATCCTTATCTTCCTATCCTTGCATCTTTCTATCTCCCCATCTTTATCCATCCATCCATTTCCTTCTATCTCATCATCCCTTGTCATTGGTATCTAGCTATTGGCTACCCCCATGAAATCCAATGCCATGCTATCTCACTATCATCATTCCTATCTATTTCTCCCATCTTTACAATATCCTCTCAATCTTCATCTCATCTATCCACCTGTCCTAGCATATTCTTATCCATCCATCCATTTCCCTCTATTATCCCTTGTCATTGGTATCTAGCTATCAGCTACCCGCATGCAACCCAATGCCATTCACCACAGTGTAATTCATCCCTCCTATCTATTTACCACATCTTTCTCACATCTTCATCACTCATCTATGCATCGTCTCACCTTTTGAATTCATATTCTAATGATCTAAAAATAACCAATCCCATCCCTGAGCTTCACATCCTACATATCTTACACATATCAACTATCATCCTATCCAATCCTGCAAGTCTGTCTTGTCTCATCATATCCGCTCCATCCTTTTATCCATTTATCCTAGTCATCTCATCATACCGTATCCATTGTCTTTCGTCGGTCTCTTGTTGAACTACGTTGCCCCTGCGCTTTCACGTAGGCAAGGTCGATCATTTGATTCACCCCCGAGGTTCTATCTTTTGTCTATCTTGTCCTCTTTCATCATTTGTCTTTGGCCTTGTGTCACACTACGTTGCCCCTGCGCTTTCACGTAGGCAAGGTCAATCATTTGGTCCGCCCCCTAGGCATTTTTTTCCATCTAGTCTTTGTCATCCATCGAGGTCTTCATTTTCCTCTCTCCTCTTTTATCATGGTCTTTTCCTAAACTACGAGGGCTCTGTGCTTTCACGTAGGCAAGGTTGATCTTTGATCAACCCTCGAGCCCCTAGGTCTTTAGGTTTAGTCTTGTGTCATGTCATCTTGTTGTATCGTCAAGTATGTCCCTATCCTAGTTGGTGCTTACAAACAATGGTCATCTGTATCACAAGATCCAAATTGGTTTCTGGTATCCTACGTCATATCGATCTTTTAGTTTACTATCCATCATCGGTCTCAATAGGATGTATCCTTCCTAATAGACATCATCAACCCCATCCATCATCTTGATCCTATGGCAAAGGGCATTTGAAATTCATTGTGATCTTTTGATGCTTTTGGCTTTTGTTTATCATTTGAGCTCCCTATCATCACTTTTCATGGTCGCCTTGATCCATCATATCACGGTGTGCTTTGACTAGTCCACATAGGGGTATATCTTGCTCATTTCTTTATTTTTGTCTTCTTAGTTGTCCCACATAGTACCCACCAAGATCCCTGAGGTCTTATGTTATGATGGGGCATCCTTTTGTGCTTGTGGTTATTCCAATACATGGCCCGACCAAAGTCATCGTGACTTTGGGGTGTTGGGATAGCCTTCTTGTTTGGTGTGCTTGTTTTATGCATTAGACACTAATCCGTCTTGGTTTACATACCCTGATGTCCATTGTCTTATGCTATAGCAAAAATCAGTGCTCTAAGGATGGAAAATTGCATTAGGATTGCATTTCATTTTCCATTCCATCATCTTGCATATCTCCCCCATCCTCATCCATTCAGATAATCTAATCACACTCTTGTTCTTAGCATTGTTGCAAGCCTTGATCCAATCATCCTCATCATCATCATCATCATCTTTATCATCTGTGGGATGTATCCTTCCCTCATCAACAACACTCTCATCGGGACGTATCCTTCCCTATCCTTGTGTTGTTTTGGGATGTATCATTCCCTCGTCAACAACACTCATCTCCATCCTCATCTGAATGTATCCTCCCCTATCCTGGTGTTGTTTTGGGATGTATCATTCCCTTGTCAACAACACTCATCCTCATCCTCATCAGGATGTATCCTTCCCTATCCTTGTGTTGTTTTGGGATGTATCATTCCCTCGTCAACAACACTCCATCAACCATCCACCCAACTTGGCTTGTACCTGGACTGGGGCAACATCACATTTTTCCTTGCATCCATTTGTGCTCACCTTTACCTCCCATCGCTTATCATCATTTTTTCTTGTTTCATCACTTTACATTGTCATTTTCATATCCCCTCTCATCTCTCATCCTTTCCCCCATCTCTTCCTCCTTCATCACTTGCCTAATTTTTTTCCCTCTTTCCAACCATACCATCCATTTATTCCTATCAAAAGGTCACCCGGGACCCCTCTCTTTTCCCCCATCGCCCTCTCGAGGGGGCATACCCTTCCCATTAATCTATTTTCTCAGCCATAATCTTCATCCATTCCTCCGCTAATTCAGACAGCTCAGGTCCTCCTCCCCATGCTGGGGCATCATTTTCCAATTAATTCCTCTATTGAGTCATCTGCACTTTCTCTTCTTCGAAGCACGGTTATTCTAACGGTACTTCTAAAAGGGGCAAAATGTAGACATCCAAATTTGATCACTTCCATATGATCAAAATCGTCTACTCTATTCATCTATTTCATTAATAGTGATTAAATAATTTATTTAATCATTATTTCATTTTCTGCCTAAGGTTCCTAAAGTATGTAATTAAATAAATTAAATAAATATGAAAAATTATTTAATTTAGTCTTTTAACCCATTTGGATTAAAATCAATTTTTAATCCCTCTTTTTCTCTCTCCTTGTCACATTCTTCATAACCATCTTTTAATCCTGATTAAATTAATTAATCTATGATTAGGATGTGTACCACTTAATCTTGATTAAGTGTCACATCCTCCATAATCTCCCACTTGCCTCTAATCTCTCATTAATTATCCAAATTTTGTGTTTGCACAACCTTAATCAGAATCATTAGCCACATTTGGCCTACTTTTTCTGGTCAACCTTTCCACTTACCATTTTTAGCCTAGACTCTCTTCCCCATATGAATTTTTAATTCACATTTATTTGCCCAAGGTTCCTCTCTTCCCCATGTGAATTTTTAATTCACTTTTATCTTTCCAAGGTCTTCCCCATCCCCCATGCAAGATTCTAGAAGCCTTGACTTGTCACTTCACATGTGTCAAGGGCTTCTAGAACCTTGGACTTGTCACATCACCCACATGTGACAAATCTCCAGCTTTTTAGAAACCTCCTTTTATCCAATAAACTCTCTATTTAATTTACATTTATTTTTCCCACACACTTCCCCTTTTCCCATGGAGATTTTTGAGGAATTCTAAAATTCCTCAAAAGTCTCTTTCATCCTCATTTGGGGACAAGAAGTTCCTTTTTGAGGAAATCTTTTCATCCCCCAAGGTACCTCAAGGGTACTTGTCCTTCATCCACCTCATGTACTTCCCTTCCACCTCATTTCCACATCACTCCACCCTAAGACATCTCACCTTCCACATGTCAAGATGTGAGGGCTTTTGAGTCCTCAACTCACCATAGCCCTTCATCTTGATCTTTTTTGGATCAATCCCAACCGTTGAATTCTCTAGAGAATTCCAATTAGCCTATAAATACCCCCTCATTTCTCTCATTTTGACGATCAATTTCCATTCAAGATCTCATCCATTTTAGCACTTACATCATCAATCCATATTGCATCAATTGCATCCATTCAAATTCATTGTCATCCAAGGAGCACACAATTCTTGAAGAATCAAAGAGCCAACCAAGGAAGGAGCAGCAAAGGAAAGGTATAACACATTTCAATAATCATTTGTTTTTATCTTACTCCTTTGTTTCACCATTTTCTTAGGCTAATCTTATTGAGGTGCCCTTTTATCTTGTTACTTCTTCACATTGCACTATTAGTTTTCTATCTAGCATCTCACATTAGGAGTAGCATTTTATTAGGATCATAGTATCCACCACATTTAGCTCGCTCTAGCTTATTTCTTTCATCATCTTTAAAGATCTCCAATGCGACATTGGACTCCTTCTTGTCTCTATACACTTTCCTACCCTTAATAGATATGTTGGTGATACTAGCAATAAGGTCTTCATTTATGTCAAATTCAATTCCACCCAACTTCAGAACCTTTTTATGCCAACCCTTAACAAACAACTTTGTCGCCTTCAGATCATTCTTGTTGAGTCTCTCAATATACTACGTAATCCAACTCAACTGTAGCCATTCCCAAACTTTAGACTTGGATTTCAAGGTATCATAGGAAAAAGGCTCATCCATGTTCCTTTCTCCACCCAGAAGTTTGAGAAATTTGCAAAAAATGAGAAGAAGCCTCAAGAATAAAGGTATTATAGACATCTAATTTGCAATAAGACTAGAGAAGAACATTTTTAGTACATAAAAAAAGTATTACATAGGTTGAGGGAGGAGTTGTTGATAAACATCAAGAAGTGTAGCTTTATGAAGACAGAGTTGGTGTACTTGGGTTTTTAAATTTTTGCTAAAGGTTTGAAGATGGACCCTAAGAAGGTGAGAGAAATTGTTGAGTGGACTACACCAGTGAACATTGGGGAGGTGAGATAATTTCATGGACTGGTAAGTTTCTACTGGAAATTCATTAGGATCTTTAGTAGCATTTGCACACCCATGACATAAATGATGAGAGGAGATAGGAAGGACTTTAAGTGGACATTCGAAGCACAAAAAAGTTTTGAATTGTTGAAGCAAAAGGTGACATAGCAACCAGTGTTAGTATTACTTGATTTTGACAAAGTATTTCAAGTTGATTGTGATGCTAGTCGAAATGCAATAGCAGTGTTGAGTCAAGAAAGAAGACCAATAGCTTATTTTAGTGAGAAATTGAATGATGCTAGAAGGAGATATTCAATTTATGATCAAGAGTTCTATACCATAGTTCAAGCCTTGAAGAAGTGGAGACATTATTTGTTGCTTAAGGAGTTTGTGTTGTACAGTGATCATCAAGCCTTGCAGTATTTGAATAGTCAGGGTAAGTTGAACCAGAGACATATGAGATAGGTTGAGTTCTTGCAAAATTATACATTTGTGTTGAAGCATAGGAGTGGTAAGTCAAATAAAGTTGCAGATATATTGAGTAGGAGAAGGAATTTTCTGACATAAATGAGGATATAAGTATTGGGTTTTGAAGAATTGAAACACATGTATGAGGATGAGCCATATTTTGTTGAAGCATGAAAGATATTTAAGGAGCCAATAGTGATAGATAGGAGTCAATGGTTGGAATATTTCATTCAAGAAGATATTTGTTCAGATAAAATGAGTTGTGTATTCCAAGGAGTTCAATGAGGGAGAATTTGATTAAGGAGAAGAATAGTGGAGGACTAGCAGGATATTTTGGGGTAGATAAGATAATAGATTTGGTGAATGAACACTATTTTTGGCTGCAAATATATAAGGATTCTAGGAAGCATGTTCAAATTTGTAAAATTTATAAAGTTGCAAAAGGGAGTATTCAAAATATGCTAGATTTTATAAACCTTTGACAATACCGAAAATACCTTTGGAAGATATAAGCATGTATTTCATATTGGGGTTACCAAGAACACAAAGAGGATATGATTCTATAATAGTGGTAGTGAATTTTTTTTCTAATATGGAACATTTCATTCCTTGAAAGAAGACTAATGATGTTATGCATATTGCTGACATATTTTTCAAGGAGATTGTGAGATTGCATGGCCTACCAAAGAGTATAGTTCCTGGTAGGGACACCAAGTTCATTGGATACTTTTGGAGGATATTGTGGAAGAAGATGAAGATAGACCTATAGTTCAGTTCAACATATCACCCACAATTAGATGGAAAAATTGAGGTAGTAAATAGGAGTCTAGGTAACTTATTAAGATGTTTGGTTGGAGATAAGGTATGAAAATAGGACATTGTTCTACTTCAAGAAGAGTTTTCATACAATAATTCTATAAATCAGAGCACAAGGAAGAAACCATTTGACATTATGATAGGAGTAAGAGGTTAGTAGAAGCAAAAGAATTTACAGGATTCATGAAAACATTGCATAGTCAGGCTTGAAAACAGTTGGAGGACATGAACAACAAGTACAAGGAGAAGGAAAATGAGAAGAGGAGGCATAAGGAATTTTTTGTTGGGGATAAAATTATGGTATATCTCAAGAAGGAAAGGTTTCTAGTAGGAACATACAATAATATGAAGATGAGGAAGATTGTACCATTTAAGATTCTCAAGAATTTTGATTTTGGAAATGCATATGAAGTGGAGTTACCAGAGGCACTTGGTATATCACCTAGTTTCAATGTCGTAAACACCTATGAGTATCACGAAGGTCAATCAAGTGGGAGTAACAAGGAAGTTGGATTGGAGGAGTAGTTATCACATCAAGCACTAGAGAATATTGAGCAAATCATGGACATCAAAGATGGAAGAAGCACTAGGAACAAGTAGTACAAGGAGTACTTGGTAAAGTGGAAAGGCAGACCAGTGGAGGATTCATCATGGATTTATCAGGTTAAGGTGGACCATTTTAGTTTTCCTCTAGCCTTGAAAAGTAAGGGACTCAATTATCTTCCAACCCTGGTTGTTTGATGCAAGAGAATCCTTGGTTGTAAAGCAATCTTGTATCAACCAAAAATATTTCTATTCATACAATTTAGTCAATAGTTGTCTCAGTAGTTTCTTTCATATTTTACCACATAGTCATTTCTTAGCTCATGAAATAGGATATAGATTATACATGAGGCAATCTTCAACATATCTAGATTTTAGGTGATTTGTATTTGTTTGTAGAAAGTTATCGCTCTCAAAATTTTATTGTCAATTCTCTGTCGAAGCATTCAGGGCCTAGCTGGCCCAAATTGGTTGTGTGGACCTTTTCTGGAATGTGTGGAGCTTAAGGAAACATCATTCAAGGCATTTTAGGTCCATATGAATGATGAGGTATAAATAACCTCATAATTATAATAAGCTAAAAGCCCTTCGTTTTTCTTACCAATTACTTTAGCCCTATAAATTGTTTATTTTTAGGATCAATAATGTTTACTCTTTATAAAATGATGTATAAATCTTATTTCTTAAATTGGTTGAAATTAGCTGACTAACGTTAACATAATGGTATAGAATTTAAGTCATTTTTATGCATGACCAACACACGGAGTGGACTTGCGGTTGAAGTTAAAAGCTCCAAAATTCTAGGCACTGAAAATCTAGGCTTGAATAGTGGAATGCTTCCCTTTAATGCTTTCTGTTAAATTTATGTTTAAAAAAATTAAGGCTCCACTTTGAGCCTTTAATATGTTTTATGTAATGGACATCAGTAAGTTCGTTAGTTGAAAATTTGTTAAAAGACTTTTTCAATGGTGATCTTCCACCATCTGAAATTTAGGATTTTGTTAGCAGTATAGTATATATATGTAACCGCCAAAAACAATGATACCTGATGTTGTTATGGTATGCTTTGAACACTGTTCAACCATGTCTTATGTGTTATACTTCTATGATATGAATAAATAATATTGCTAGTCTTATTGCAAATCAGTTGTTTTGAGTAATGGAAGTATTTTGGATGGATTTGATTTGAATATGTGAAAGTACGAGTGATCTAAATTAATCGTAGGAACACTCAAGAGTTGGCCACTCAAGGGATCACATAGAATAGATAAGTATTTTTCATGTTGATATTGTTATTTCAATTTTTCACATGTTAAATTTAGATGAAGGTTATTCTGTGTCGAGTCATGTGTTCCTATAGGTCGTAGCTTTGTTTACAATCTTAGAATTTTGTTTACTTTGAAATTTTTGGAGCATCCACTCCCATTGTTTATTACAAGTTCTTTGTACTTGTAGTTAGTAGTTAATCATTAGTCATTAGTTGTCTTCAATTGAATTTCATAGTTTAACTGCAAGAGTTTATTCTTAGGTAATTTCGTGCTTTCTATTTTAATAGTTTCATGCTTTCTAGATTAACAATTTCATGCTTTCTAGTTTAAACCATTTCACACTTCTTAGTTTAATGTCTATTTTCAAAAGTTTAGAAAATATAGGAGAGATGGCCAAGTTATCCCCTATTGCATACAACCTTTGAACAGTGCCCGATCGACATAATTGATGTATTTTGAACTAAAGTGTTAGGACCTAACGATATCCTGTCACTTTTTGGTGTTGTTGTCGGGGACAATTCCTTTTCTAGTGTTAATAGGAGATTGTTTAAATACCTCTTTTAGGAAAAAAAATATAGTTTCCAAACTTATTTTTATGCATGGTCAAGAAACAAGGTCCGCATAGAAGATTCATACCAAAACCCCTCCAAATTCCAACCACAAGCAGGGAGGTAGAAGTCTCAGCTGAATAATTTATTGAAGAATTGATCGAGAAGGATCAACTTGGGACCTCCCAGTATACCCTAGCACCTCAGCCATTAGAGAAAATAGTTTTTGAGGATAGCATTCCTTTTCACATTCTAGAACCTCAACCATTAGAGAAAACCTTTGAAGAGGAACACATTCCTTTCAATGTCATGGGTGATTTATTGTAGAAATGGTGCTAACCCAAGACCGAGAGTGCAAACATTTACCTATCCTATTGCTCTTGACCAAGATGATGATACTCCTATGAAAAAATTTCACCATCCCACTTACCAATTGTGAAAGGTTTATCCTCTGAAGACCCTGATCAGTTCCTTTTTGAGTTTAAATTTTTGTGTCAGACGTATAACTACAAAAATGATTAAAAAAATTGAACCTCTTTCCCTCCACTCTAAAGGATGCTGCAACGTGTTGGTTTATGGGATTAGTTTCAGGGTTGATATCCACCTGGGATGATATGGAGACTACCTTTCTAGACAAATACCAAAGTTACTATAGATTTAGTGATATGAAAGAGAAATTGTTCAAACTAAGACAAACAAAGATGAAAGTTTAGAAGATTACCTGGATAGGTTCATCTTCTTATCTAAACAATGTGGCAAAGAAGCCATAAGTTTGGAAATTTTGAAGACCATATTTCTTAAAGGACTTGATGAAGATTCTAGGACGAGTCTAGATTTAATGGGAAAAGGAGATGTGTCCCAACTTGGACTTGATGATATCACCGACTTATGTTGAAACTTCTCCCGTACTCGAGGAGGTATTCATAAAACTACAATGTTTTAAGGTTCTAATGAAATATGTAAATTGTAAGGAAATAGAAAATCTCAAAACTAACATTCTTGTTTAGCTAAACACCATGTTGGATGGAATATAGGCCAAAACACGTAATCCTGAGACCTTATCCATCTATTGTCCTAGGTGTCAAAACAAACATCTCTTAAGAGAATGTCCTTTGGAAAAAACTAACATTTACCAAGTTTGTGAGAATATGCATGCCACTAATCAATGTGAGATCCTAAATGTAATCAAGAATTCCAATAAAAGGGAATCTCATGTTGAGGAAGAGGTCAATTTTGTGAATCAAAGACTTGGAGGGAATTTCTCTTACAGTCAGAATTCAAATCGCATCTGGCGACCTCCAAACAATTGGAATAGTAATCAATGGGTGACACCTTGGCCTCAAGCACCACCTAATTGGGGATATTACCGTGGGGACCACCTAAGTGGGAAAACCAGTCTTGGGGAAACGCTCAATGGAAGAATCAGA